>OZ038371.1:62274198-62902469 GCA_964036015.1 Leptarthrus brevirostris | reverse complement strand
ATAAAGCGAATGGAATCTAAACATTGTAATTCAATCGTTTTATTCTCAGATGAAAAAAATTGTCTTTGACATTGATATATAACACTTTATTTAAGGGAATAACGTTAATGAAATCTTCAATTTAATTTAATTTTAAGCAGTTCAAGTTTTAAAAATTTCCAGTGGGGGGTAAAAGACTTGCTATAAAAGCTGAGGCACATATTTAGATAGACCAGATTCAGGAAAGGAAGAAAGATCAGGTATGTTGCAGAGTAATTAATAAATACGTAAACAAAAAAAATGTTATTACAGAAATAAAATGGAAGGAAAAGCTGTCGTAAAGACTCCTCGCGAGCAATATACTTTTAAGATACAATTCACCCCAGTATGGGATGAAATGATATTAGCGGTGAATAATCAACTGGCTTTCGGAATAAATGCGCTGAAGTATTTACTGGAAGAACATTACTTAAACAAATTTCAAGAACGCATTCAAAAATATCTAAAAAATGGTGCATATGAACCTGTTCGGGTTATAACACGATTCAAATACATCAATCGATGTAATGAATACAAATTTGAAAACATCGAACTTAATACAAATCTTAAGGATGGTGATATTAAACAGGAATATCTAAATAAAGTAACACAGCCTATAATTCAGAAAATGGAGGAATTTCAGAGACAAAAAGATGTTCTTGTATTGACAATATGCTTTGTAAAATTCATTTTCGAAAATCATCAATCAGTGGAACCGCAGTCAGAGATTCAAACAGTGGAGATCAACAACACTGTGTATGAGATGGATGAAGATTGCAATTTAAAATTTATCGAAAACAAAATGGACGAAATACCAGGATTTAGAAATATGTAAATTAATTACATAAAATAATGATATGTCAGGAAGAGTTAATAGAACTCTACCGATTTTAAATAAAAAATTGATTAAGCGAATTACGAGTGTTTTTATTTCGAAGAAATTTAGTATTTTGTAATCACATTTTGTTTGGGGTATACCCTTTTTCAAATACATGTTTATACTTGCTAATGCAAACAAAGTAAAAGACAAACCAAAAATAAAGTTAATAATTTTTTAAACTGTGATAATTTTAGTAAACCGAACTTTGCTCCAACCAAAAGATTTAATGATGATATTAGAATAAGTCTTGACAATAGTAAGCATCTGTTGAACATTTGAATATACTTAAGAACCCAAAAGTAGTGTCATTCCTCGTGATAAATACAAATTCCATCATAAGAGCTTAAGATCGGAAAGTGTTAACAGCTTTTGATCTATGCAAAGTACTAAGATCAATATATTGTTTTAATCAATTCGATTGTCTGAATCAAAGAGCTCTATGAATGCATGAAAACTTCAATTCATACTTTAAACTACTTTTTGGAGATTTCTATGATGGATTATATAATGAAATGTATCTTCTAAGTCACATATCAATTTCCTTGCGCCTAATTCAGAGGATTTTTATATTATTTGCGCAAAATGGTAGATCATTGTGTATGTCATAAAGTGATTCTAGATAAGTTAAATCTACTTCAAATATATATATTTAATTTCTTAACCTTAAGATCGGAAAGTGTTAACAGCTTTTGATCTATGCAAAGTACTAAGATCAATCTATTGTTTTAATCAATTCCATTGTCTGAATCAAAGAGCTCTATGAATGCATGAAAACTTCAATTCATACTTTAAACTACTTTTTGGAGATTTCTATAATGGATTATATAATGAAATGTATCTTCTAAATCACATATCAATTTCCTTGAGCCTAATTCAGGGGATTTTTATATTATTTGCGCAAAATGGTAGATCATTGTGTATGTCATGAAGTGATTCTAGATAAGTTAAATCTACTTCAAAATATATATATTTAATTTCTGAACTTTGAGGAATGCTCATTATATCGATATCCGTATTTTCTATCGCATTGAAATTCTTCATATGGTAAGAATTCAGACATGTTACACCCATATAAATTATTGGTATCGAGATAAATTAAATATGTTGAGCTTTGTGATGGGGTAACATTTTCCATATACTTATTATTAGCAGTAGAATGCCTGCGAGAACATATAAAGTTATACACATTAACGTTAGTTAATAATTATTGTAATTGAATCTTTGTACACTTAAGCATAGCATTCCAAAATAATCCTGGTGCTATATAATAATGACAATATAAATAGTCTACAAATATTTTGCATTCGAATGCTTTACAAACGTTTGTTGTATGCGCATAATCATTATCAGAACACTTCGTATCTGTAAATTTATTATCAAAATACTTTTGCATAGACAATGAATTTTCACTAAATTATTCAAAGCAATTAAGATATTCATAGGGGAAAACCCCTTGTCCCAACATTAAATTAAATAAATCGTGATTTTTATAAAAGGATCAGGTTAATATTAAGTTTTCATCAGATAAATTATTCGCTAATTTTTCTACGCTAGAGGACATAACTCTATATGAATCTAAAAATATATAATTTCTATACTTTGATTTCTTGCATCATAAATTCTTTTCGCGATTGACACATATCGCTCCTTATTTAATGGTATAATATTTATTGCATCTTTAACTATATCTAAGGCTTTAATAAATAAACGACAATCATACTTCCACTTCAATGTGGATGATTCTTAGAAGAGCCCAACCGCTATAAATTTCTTGAAATTCTTCAGATTTTGCAATAATTTGTTTCATCATTCTATCGAGTATGTCTGGAAATTGAAAATTATCGGATGCTATGTTCATCTTTGCCTGAGAAGATTTTATATCTAAAGCTAATTCGTTTTCATCTACATCATCAGTTTTAGCATATTTCATAAATTTGCAAAATAATTCAATATTGAACTTTATAGCATTGTGTTTCTGTAAACTTGCTTTAAGAAGATTTATAACTTGAGGTTTGATTTTGTAGAAAAATTGTTTTGGATCCAATATTCCTTCATCATCATTTTCCAATAGAAAGCTTTCAATACGATTATTAAAGCCCTGTTTAATGCGCTTTAAATTTCTTTCATTGATTCAGCTGTATTTCTCTACAAATTTTGAAAAGGTCATTGGGATAGTAGTTTCACAATTTGGGTCTATTGTTACATGACGCATACAAAAATTAAATTTTAAATGTCATATAGAGTTGTTAGCTGTCAGTTTGGTATAAATTTAAACCATAATTACGATTCAAGAAAAAATATGGTTTCCCTTATTAAGATTATTACGACTGAAAAAAGAAGAAACGAAGTTTAAGGCTATGAAAAGATTTTTATTTTCTTAAGTTCTTGACATGATAAATCTCTCTAAACTACCAAAAGAAAGCCATTCCAGCTACCTCGATTTTTTTTTGTTCTATCGGCCCAATTCAAAGTTTTTGAGTCTATTTTTATAAAGTGCTGCAACGGCAACAAACCCGGAAGCTGACATTTGCCAAAATTACATAACAAACTCAAAGTTAACTGAACTCGGTGAAATCACAATTTGAGTCTATTGTTACATGAAGCATATAAAAAATTTATTTTCTTATGTTCTTCACATGATAAATCTCTTTAAAGTATCGAAAGAAGACATTTCAGCTACTTCGATTTTGTTTGTTCTAGTCTAAATTCACATTTTTGAGACAATTTTTAGAAAGTGCTACAACAACGGCAATGATCTTGTTCATTTCTTCTGCAGTTCAAGGTTGTTATATGGGTTTGGTAGCTGCTAGTTTGATATAAATTTAAAGCATAATTACGAATCAATGGTTTCCCTTATTAAGATTATCACGACTGAATCATAAAGAAACGAAGTTTAAAGCTATGAAAAGATATTTATTTTCTTTGCAATTTCTTCACATGATAAACCTCTCCAAAGTACCGAAAGAAGCCATTCTAGCTATCTTGACTAGACGTTTATTACTTATTAACGGATTTATGCAAAGCGATGCATGTTATTTTTAAACATCAGATTTTTTTCCCTTAATTACAGAAATTCCTTTGGCTATTCCTCAATGGTGTTATGACGTAATCGGTGGAATGACTTACTTGCTAGTTGCATAAAACACGAAATTATTTCAAAAATATAACCTCGAATTAATGTCTTTATTTAGATCTGGAAAAGAAATTACATGATAATCTTTTAAAGTTCGAGGGTACAATATTCTGCTTCCAATTAAAGTCGCATCATGTTATTTAATTTAGCTGATAAAGGAGTACTTCGTAATTAAAAACTCAAAACAACAAACTCTTATTTTCAGCACGAGGTCAGGTTCATCTACAAAACCTTATCACCCAACGACCTTAACATTGCCGCCAAATTATTAATTTCAACGCAGTCACCAGCTCGCTTATCAATCACAGCTCGACCAGAAAAACATGTTAAAACTTGCTTGAAAACAAATGATATCATAGAAATAAGAATTTGCAAACGAAATTAAAAATAATCTTCATCTATTTACTCAAAGTGGTGAAATCTTTTATTACGCAATATTCTGTTTTTCCAATTAAATTCGCATCATGTTATTTCATTTAGCTGATAAAGATGTACTTCGTAATTAAAAACTCAAAACAACAAACTCTTATCTTCAGCACGAACCAAGGTTAATCTACAAAGCCTTATCACCCCAAGCCGACACAAAAAGCTCGAGCCACAAATGCGGTCATTTCGCTTCTTCTTCTTACTTTTTCATACTTTTTTTTGTACCGAAAATCCAAGATGACCGACAATCCTTATCTTTCCATCATCAAACCAAAGAAGAAGAAGACCAATTGTAGTCTCCAAGACCGAATACTCAAAATCCAAGATTCGATTTTTTTTCTCATGGGCCAGAACCGCCATAGCATTTTCTCATGAGCCAGAACCGTCATAGCAATTTTTTAAAAGAAGAAGACCAATTTTAACCTCGAAGACCGAATACCCAAGTCCAGGTTCAGATCCAAGTCCAAGTCCGGATGTACTTCGTAATTAAAACTCAAAACAACAAACTCTTATCTTCAGCACGAGCCAAGGTTAATCTACAAAGCCTTATCACCCAAGCCGACCCAAAAACACAAAAGCGATCATTTCGCATCTTCTTCTTACTTTTTCATACATTTTTCGTGCCGAAAATCCTAGACGGCCGACAATCCTTATCTTTCCATCATCAAACCAAAGAAAAAGAAGACCAATTGTAGTCTCCAAGACCGAAAACTCAAAATCCAAGATTCGATTTTTTTCTCATGAGCCAGAACCGCCATAGCATTTTCTCATGAGCCAGAACCGCCATAGCACATTTTTTAGAAGAAGAAGATCAATTTAAGCCTCCAAGACCGAATATCCAAGTCCAGGTCCAGATCCAAGTCCAAGTCCAAGTCCAGATCTAAGTCCAGGTACAAATCAAAGAAGAACAAAATCAATTGTAGCCTTCAAGACCGAAAACCCAAAATCCAAGATGGCCGACAGGTGCCTTATCTTACTAAACAATCACCGACCTTGACCTTTGACCTTCGAAACTCCATTCAATTATCCCCAAAGAAGAAGAAGACCAATTGTAGCCTCCAAGACCGAAAACCGAAAATCCAAGATGGCCGACAAGCGTTATCTCTTTTCCTTATCTCTCAATTGTAGCCTACAAGACCGAATACCCTAAATCCAAGATTGCGTCAGAATCGGCAAAGCACATTTTTGACTCGATTTTCTCCTGTCCCAGAATCGGTATAGCACATTTTCGGCTCGATTTTCTCCTGTCCCAGAACCGCCCTTTCTATACTACTATAACCGCCGTCATCAAAACCTGTACGGTACTTCCTGAAGTCTTCGAAAGCTGAATTTTGGTACGCTGGCTAGGATTAGCACACAAACAACGAAAATATTAAGAAATCTGTAACGTTTTCCCTCTACCCCCATAAACGGGGGTTCAGGTCTGCATATTAAATTTCTTATTGGTATGTACTTCCAAAAGTTCTAGAAAGCTGTAATTTGATATGCACACTAGGATTAACACACAAATAATGTAAAAATTAAGAAATCTGTTACTTTCATCCTCCAACCACTCGAAAAGGGGGGTCTGGTTCTGTATTATATACACTTTCTCATAAGATAATTTTCAAACTTCCAAAAGCCCTAGAAAGCTGAAATTTGGTATACAGACTACGTTCTGCACGCAAACAACAAGAAAATTAAGAAATCTGTAACCTTCTCTTCCAACCCCCCAGGTTCAGGTCTGTATATACAATTTCTTCTAGGGAGGTACTTCCAAAAGTCTTGAAAGCTAAAATTTTATATCACAGCTAGATGTTATTAGTACATCAACAACTAAAAAGTGAGTGTGCAATGAAGAAAGGAACTGCCTCGACACTCGACAATACCTGAACGAAGGGCCGCCGGGGTGATTTTTCTTAAACTCGTCCTAGTGCCTAATCTATTGCTTCTGTGAAAAGATTGTTTTTTTTCTACTTGAAGTTAACAAAACAAATTTTCGAATGAAATAAAAATAGTCATACCGTATTTAAGAAACTAACAAGCATTTTTAAGCCTGAAAGTAAGGAATTGTACGGAAGAAGAAATAAAAAAAAAATACAAGCACCAGACCACGGTCGGATCACGATTTACTGCTTGCGTTTTGGATTAAAATTTGGTTTCGACTAAAATGTCTGGTTTAATCAGAGATTTCTTGTTTCGGTTAATAAAGTGTACATATTTTTACTTTGTTGGAAAGATAATTTAGTCTACTTTAAGTTAATATGAATAAAGTTAATATGAAATAAGCCAACAAGGAAAAGAGGCAACGATAGAGAGTGGTCTATGAAAAAAAGAATAGTTGACGCACAAGAAATACAGTCCGAAAACATAAAAAGAACTAGAGCATCTTACAAAAAGAAATGAAATCCCACCAAAATCATTTCATGTAAAGAATGTTGCCAAGACTCAAAAGCTTATACCTCTTTCACTGTTAAAAAGTTATCAGATCTCATGTGGAGCCAAGTCCCTAGCTTTACAACCCCTAACTCTAGAAACCCTAAATTTTTCATCATACTCCAAGAACTTTTATTGATAACGAAAATAAATAAACATATAATAATGTTGTCTACCACACTTACTTTTTTAAACGAACACGGAGTGTAGACCGGTTTCAGCCTCCGGTCTACACTCCGTGTTCGTTTAAAAAAGTAAGTGTGGTAGACAACATTGTTATATGTTGATTTATTTTTGTTAGTTATGGCTTACAACACAATGTCTATAATAAAGATTGAGTCACTTTTATTGATGCCTAAATAACTTGCTAATTAGCTTATTAAAACGAATTAAGGCACCACCGAAATAGTCATACAAAATAACATTATATTTATGCCATAGCAGCAATGATATCTCATACCGATCACCTTTTCATCAAAAGACTATGCCCAAAAATGTTGCCTTTTTTTGATGGCACAATAACGCCACCTTGTTAGATGTGTAGACTGTTTCCATGCAAACTATTGCAGGGAACTAAGCCAAAAAAAAAATAATAAAACTATTTGGTTCGACAGATAACTTTAATGTGAAAAGAAACAATAGAAACATATTCTTTACAAAAGTCAATGAGTGCTAGTTTTTACTAAATTCACTGACTGACTAAATACAAAGTGAATATACATTAATGGAATGTTAGTTAGGTGTTGCCATGTAAGCAGTTATAATTTCAATACTACCTCTCAAGACCTAACTAGTACAGAAAAAGATATATAAAAATTCAAATATTTATTCCCAACATTTGAGCTAGTTTAACATGTTTTGTTTTACATAAGTTCTTTGTTAGAATATCGGAAATCATTTTATCAGTAGGGACGTAATTAAGCTTAATTAAATTTTTCTGATAAACTTCTCGTACATAGTGTACTCGAATGTCAATATGCTTACTACGGCAGTGATAAACGGGGTTTTTGACTAAGTGCTGGGAACTTAAGTTGTCGCCATTCAGTTCGGTGGGTCCATCCACCAATTCATTAAACTCCAGCTCCTTGATGAAAGACCGCAAATAGACTGCTTCCCTTGACGCGGCTGACAGAGCCATATATTCAGCTTCTGTACTGCTTAGGACAACCGATGCCTGCTTCTTGGATTCCCAAGTTATCGCTGCATTTCCATTACCAATGAAGAAAGCATAACCTGTGTAGGATTTCCGGTCATCACTGCTGCAAGCCCAATCAGCATCAGCGAAACCTTTCAAGTGTCCACCAGTCCTTCTGTAAGTAAGTTTAAGATTAACTGTATGGTTTATGTACTTTAGAATATGCTTGGCAGCTGCAAGATGTTCGTTGTGCGGGTTTACATTAAACTGTGAAAGTTTGTTCACAGAATGTAAAATATCCGGCCGTGTCGACACACCCAAATAGAGTAAAGACCCAATAAGAGACTGGTACTCTATCCTGCTGACTTTTCCGCATCCAGAACAACCGTTGCATTTGGTAAATCTTTGTCCAGGATCCAATGGAGTGCTGCATTTACGAGTCTGAACCATGTTGTGTTTCTCCAACAAGCTCCTGATGAACTGTTGCTGTGAGATACTTATGCTTCCATCCTCTTCTCTGGTTACCTCCATTCCTAGAAAATGGTCAATCGGTCCCTTATCCACTACTTCGAATTCCATGCTTATTTCATTCTTGAGTTGAAATAAAGTTTGTGGATTGGAGGAGGCTAAGAGAATGTCATCCACGTAGACAGAAATTACATTGATCTCGTTGTTTTTGTTCATTGTGTATACGCAAGAGTCAGCATTACACTGTTTGAAGCCTAGGTGCCGTTATACTTTGTCCAATTTCGTATTCCATTCCCGACCGGCCTGCTTCAATCCATATAATGCCCTCTTCAGTTTACAAACTTTCTGCACATTATCTTTATCAACAAAATATTCCGGTTTGGACATAAAGACGTCCTCTTTTAAAACTCCATTCAAATATGCTGCAGTCACATCCATCTGATGCACCGTCAAATTGTATTCAGCTGCTAATGCAATTATCAACCTTAGGAATGAAAATCGTACGACAGGTGAGAATTTCTCAGTATAATCTACACCAAACTGCTGATTACAACCCTTTGCTACCAGCCGACTTTTATAGCGTTCTACATTTCCATCCTTGTCTCGTTTGATATTGAAGACCCATTTACATCTTATAACTTGCCGATTATCTGGTGGATCTACCAACTCCCACGTGCCATTTGCCAGAAGCGAGTCATATTCAGTTTTCATAGCCTGTAGCCATCTGTTAGCATCGCTCCGGCCTAATGCCTCTTTAACCGTCAAAGGGTTAGACGGGAAGTGACTTGAACCGCTTACTTGCATATTAAGTTTCTGACGCGAACGTAGAAAATAGGGAGAACGGTTTTGTTCTTCCTCCACAGTAACATTATCACAAGCAGTTGTGCCACCAGAATCCTCCTCAGATGTGTCACTAACACAACACCGGTCTACAGCAATAGCTCTAGCATCAACAACATCATTGTAGCTGTTTTCAGAGACTATATTTTCTTCTTTTTCAGCCTCGACCTCCCTTTTCATAGGAATAAGGACTTCTGTTTCTGCACCCGATCCGCTACTGCCTGGATTTTGTGAGCCTATAATGGTATAGTCATTAGATTCATTGAACGAAATTTGCTTACCGACAGTTTCGGTAAATTTCACATCGCGGCTCTTGTGTATTTGGCGTGACTTGGCTTCATACAACCTATATGCTTTCGACTCGCATGAGTAACCGACCATAAAGCATTCAATACCTCTGGCGCTGAACTTTGATTTCCCAGGCCGTTTATTAAGCATTACCGCTTTGGAACCGAAAATTTTAAGATGCTCTACTGATGGCTTTCTTCCACTCCAAGCCTCGTATGGAGTCATTTTCTCTAAAGCTCGAGTATATGATCGATTCCGCAAATATACTGCAGTTTTGATGGCTTCTCCCCATAGCATCTCGGGAAGACTTGAATTCAGGAGCAAACATCTCGCCATTTCCACAATCGTCCTATTTGCACGCTCCGCCACTCCGTTTTGCTGTGGAGTGTATTGCACAGTAAGTTGCCTTCGTATGCCTTCCTGATCTAAAAACTGAGAAAATGGTTTACTTAGGTATTCTCGACCATTGTCGGTCCGAAGCATTTTTATTTTCTTCGATGTTTCACGCTCGACCCTAGCTTTAAATATCTTGAATGCATCGAAAATGTCACTTTTGTTCTTTAATAAATAGACAAATATTTTTCTGCTGTAATCGTCGATGAATAAACAAAAATATTTGAAACCTCCTGGCGTTGATATTCTCATAGGACCACAAATATCGCTGTGTACGACCTGTAACACCTCTGCACCGATTTTTAGCATATCTTGGAAAAGGTAGAGTACATATTTTTCCCTTTAAACACGTCTCACAGTCCAAAGCATTCACGGTATATTTCAAATTTAGTCCATTTACCATATTATTTGCGCTTAAAAACTGCAGGTCTCTTGCATTTACATGGCCGAAACGCTGATGCCATCGCATTAAATCATCAGTAGACGAACGCAAATGAAACAACATCTCCTTTTCTATTTCGTACAAAAACAAATTATCAATTTTTCTTGCTCTCAGTACTAACCTTCCGTTAGAGTCCTTAACCACCGCATTTTTGTCATTGAAAATAACTATGTGACCATTTTCGGTAGCTTTACTAATGGAAATGAAATTTGTTGAGAGTAACGGAACAAAAAGGACAGCATGTAACACTATTTTCATGTCTTTCGTTTCAATTACTACGTCACCGATTCCTTGTGACCAAATTTTATTTTTAGCCGCTAATTCAATTGCTTCTTGTGTGGTTTAAAATTGAGAAACAAATCCCTTTCACAACACATATGACTTGTAGTTCCACTATCGAGAACCCAATGGAATTTTGTTAAACCTACATTTGGGCGACTCGCTGCATTCAACATCGCGAACTGTGTCGTCGGCTTTAATGAACCAGCTATTCGGCATGTCGCTGCATAATGTCCCTTTTTATGG
This sequence comes from Leptarthrus brevirostris, assembly GCA_964036015.1. Classification (NCBI taxonomy): domain Eukaryota; kingdom Metazoa; phylum Arthropoda; class Insecta; order Diptera; family Asilidae; genus Leptarthrus; species Leptarthrus brevirostris. The sequence continues at coordinate 62,891,506 of OZ038371.1, read as the reverse complement.
CATTTATAGCACTTCCCACGTTTCTGTTTTTGGGCTTGCGATTGAGGCTGTGATTGCGTTTGATTTTTGAATCGATGTTTGGAAAAGAACGCTGCTTCACCACTTTCAACCAATGCGCACACCGGATCCTCCTCTCGCCTTTTGCCTTCTTCAATTAATTTTGTTTTTAATATATGAGACTTTGGTAACTCATCCCGTGACTCTATTGCTATAACAAAATTCTCGTAGCTTTTTGGTAAGCTTGACAGCAGAATAATTGTCAGCAATTCGTCTTGCATCTTAACATCGACTTCTTTTAATTTTTCGAACAAATCGAAAATATTATTAAGATGACCGACAGCTGATGAATTCTCCGCCATTTTAATATTTAATAAGTGCTTAAAAAGCGTCACCTTTCTTGCGGGTCCACGCGGGGAATGCACTTCTCGTAGTTTCTCCCACGCTGATTTAGATGTTGTGCAGTTATTTATGTGCAAAACCTGGGACGTTTTTATCGATAGCAATATCGTTGCAAGTGCCTTGCCATCTTTCGTCGACCATGTAGCAACGGTTGCAGCTTCATCAGGCTGAGGAATCGCCCCAGAGACATATGGCCATAATTCGGAGTGAATTAAAATTGACCGCATCTGCACCTTCCAGCAGTCATAATTATCGTCGTCCAATTTTTCAATTTGGTACAGCCCCGAACTCATCGTGGTCACCTGGGCCCATAAACTATTGCAGGGAACTAAGCCAAAAGAAAAATAAACCTATGTGGTTCGACAGATAACTTTAATGTGAAAAGAAACAATAGAAACATATTCTTTACAAAAGTCAATGAGTGCTAGTTTTTACTAAATTCACTGACTGACTAAATACAAAGTGAATATACATTAATGGAATGTTAGTTAGGTGTTGCCATGAAAGCAGTTATAATTTCAATACAAACAATAGTTACTATGGCAGCTCAGCTCTAAAGTACATCCGTCTCGAGTTATGCACCCTAATCTATAACGCGTATTTAATTAACGAAATTCACGATCATTCTACGTTGTATACTCTGGGGTTGCTTGTCAAGTACTAATGATTCTGGCAATTTGTTCCAAGTATGGGCATGCAGAACATTCACACTCCCATACACACACAGAGGGTGAACATTGAGTACATTCATAGCATCGAGGTCTTACAAGGGCATTCACACACACTTCATCATGCATACTCTGGAATTAAAAGTTCAACACACCTACTCACACACACACAAAAACCCACACACACACCCACACATAACCCCCCCCCCCCCCCCCCCCGCACACACACACACGTAAACACACCCAAAATCGAGGATACGTACGTACAACCTAAACACGTAATCAGATCATGCAGAATTATCCAAGGATATCAGTGAACGGGAACATATAGCTAAATCTCTTTATAGTGTTCTATTATTTTAATTATTATTTTAAAAACTACAAATAACCTTAAATCTTGCCAACCTGGAAAGCGTTCACGTTAGCTATGAATAAAGAAATATTATTAATCGCAAAATTTACGATTATGCGTATATATACTTTATACGATATCCTTAGTTAAGATGCTGGGTCTTTGCACAAACTTGCCTACATCCGCTGGAACCTTGGCCTCTCAAATCCAACATAGTTCACTAAAAGTGAATAAAACCGCTGTATGAAAATTTAAAATTCAATCAAGACTACAGTGTGATCGTACGTTAATAGTTACCTAAAGAAACTTAACGAAATCAATTCAATTCAGTTTATTTGCTTACTTCCATATACTACCCCGTTTCATTCGTCATTTTAATTTTTTTCGTATATAAAATAGTTTTTAAAAAAAAAGTTGAACCGACTTCACAAAAAACGCTAAAAAGCATAAAATAATTTTTAATTTTATATCTATTACGACATTTTGAAGTCGGTGCAAATCAAACAAACCAAACAACTACAACAAAAATATTTAATCGTTATTTCTTATGATCCCGTAAGCTGTAACGTTCAGGTAGTATTATGTATTATTTTCAATTGTGGTTATGTAGTTGTTTTATTTGTTTAATTTGCACCGACTTCAAAATGTCGTAATAGATATAAAATTAAAAATTATTTTATGCTTTTTAGCGCTTTTTGTGAAGTCGGTTCAACTTTTTTTTAAAAAACTATTTTATTTTACACTTTTTAGTGTCTTTTACTCTATACAACGAAGAAAGAACCATCCAAATCGGTCCACACGTTACCCGTTTGTTTTAACCCCCCACCCCACCCCCATTCCACTAAACTTTTTTTCTCATGGTATCAACCAAGGAACATACTCTACCGAACACAAAAGGAATCATCGAAATCGGTTCACGCGTTACGAAGTTACTACTCCTCCCCCTCTCCCACCACCACCATAGGACCAAATTATTCTCCTATTAGCAATGGGGGATCACACTCTATACAACAGCAAAAGAAGCATCCAAATCGATTCAGGCGTTACAAAGTTAGGTTCCACCCCCCTTCTCCCACCCCCACCCCAGCAACATTTTTTTTCTCATAGTATCACCCAAGGATCATACTCTACTCAATAGAAAAAGAATTATCCAAATCGGTCCACGCGTTACGAAGTTAGACTACCCCTCCCCCCCCACCCACACCTTTCTCCATAGGACCAAATTATTCTCCTATTAGCAATGGGGGATCATACTCTTTACAACAGAAAAGGAACTATCGAAATCGGACCACGCGTTAAAAAGTTAGGTTCCACCCCCACCCCATCGCCCCAAAATTTTTTTCACCTGGTATCTCCCACTGAACATACTCTACCCAACAGAAAAAGAATTATCCAAATCGGTCCACGCGTTACAAAGTTAGACTACCCCTCCCCCCTCCCCCCACCTAAGGCCAAATTTTTTTTCTCCTGTTAGCAATGGGGGATCATACTCTGTACAACAAAAAAGGAACCATCCAAATCGGACCACGCGTTACAAAGTTAGGTTTCACTCCCACCCCCCACCCCCACCCAACCAAAAATTTTTTTGACATGGTACCAATCGGTGAACATACTCTATCGAACAAAAAAAGAATCATCAAAATCGGTCGACGCGTTACAATGTTTTCCCGGTCAGACATAAAAAAAAAAAAAAAAAAATTTAAAAAAAAAATACGCGTCGAACTTAGAACCTCTTTGTTTTTGGGAAGTCGGTTAAAAATGAAGTAAAAACACAAAATTTTCTATCAACATGAAATTTAAATGTTTATCTCTTTTAAATGCAATACAATTTTATTAAATATTAGAAGCAATGCCAAATCGAATAGGATCGGTTATATCAGCAAAAGGTTGTACTAAGTGGTAAAAATCGTTGAGGTTAATAATTGAAATATCTGCCTTATAACCATTTTTAGGTTTTACATAATAACTTAATTTTTGTTTTGTTTTGTATCTTATTGTTTTTCAAAAATTGTATCAAAAATCATAAAAATGTATTATATTTAAAAGAATAAATATTAAAAAACTATTTCAAACATTTAAACATAAATTTATGCGATTCAACTTTATTATATATCAAAAAATAAAACTGACGAACTTTGATGAAACGGGGTAGTACATGCTTTAGTTGTTGCAAAATTTACAAATTTACTTATGTGAGGGAAATATGAAAATTCTAGTTTTCTTACCACTCTAATGCTTCTGTTAATTAACATGAAAAGTTTTGTTTTGTACACTATTTTAGTTTTTTAAAGGAAAAGATTCATAAAAAACCTTACGTTATTTTTTTTCTCTTAAAAATAAACTTAACTAGGTCCTAACTGACTAACTTACATACTAACTGACTAACTTACATACTTACATCTTACACATACATACATATATATATATATATATATATATATATATATATTATTAATTTGTTACATAAGCGTGTCTAGTACAATAGGATTTGTAGAGTTGCAACAACTCTCCCTAAACTTAGCTGAAGCATTTTCGCAGATCTGTCGTAATGATTTTATGTCTGTTATTTCGTGCAATTTCTTCGTTGAGTAATACCAAGGTAGATTAATCATCATCTTTAATATTTTGTTTTGCTTTATTTGAATTTTGTTAAGGTGTGATTTAGCACGTTTAGACCATACTCCGTAAGTAAGGACAGGTTGAAATATCGTTTTAAAAATCATGAGTTTATTTTCTTTGCTCAGTGTAAACTTCCTGTTTATTATTGGGTATAGTAATTTTATTAGTATATCAGTTTTTTGTACCATTTTGTTTATGTGCAAACTAAAGGTTAGCGTTTAGTCAAGGTAAATCTCTAAATACTTTACTTCCGACGACCATACCACAGCAGTGTTATTAAAACAGATTTGTCTCGCGGGTAGAAATCTAGAACTTCTTTTCTTGCTAAAGAACATACTTGTTGTTTTGGTTGGGTTACACTTAATTTTCCATTTTTTGAAGTATGCTGAAATTTGTTGTAGGTTGTACTCCAATTTATCGATAATTACGTTGGGGTCACTATCACAGTAATAGAGGGCAGTGTCGTCAGCAAAAATGCTGATTTTACAATTTACATACTGTGTTATATCCGCCGTGTAGATATTACAAAGATTTGGGCTAAGAACTGACCCTTGCGGGACTCCTGCTTCTATTTTTATAGCTGTGTTTGAGCTTTCACCCAACGATACACAGAAGTATCTATCTGCTAAATAGCTTTGGATCATTTTTACAATTGCTAGGGGAAAGTTAAGCGTTATTATTTTGTAGAGCAAGCCCCGATGCCATACGGAATCGAAAGCCTTCCCTACATCGAGGAAAACAGCACCAGTTGACATTGAAAATTGCATTTTTTCTTTGATATAGTGAGATAAAATTTTTAAGGGATGAGATGTTGTGCAAGCAGGTCTGAAACCGAATTGTTCTGGAGGAAGAATGTTGTTGTCATCTACATATTTATTAACCATTTCCTGTAATAGTTTTTCAAACGTTTTGGATATAATGTTTAACATGCTTAGAGGCCTGTAGTTGCAAACTTCAGTTGGATTTTCCCCGGTTTTAATACAGGAACGACCTTTGCAATTTTCCACTTATTACGGAAATAGGACAGTTTCATGCAGGCGTTAAAGATAAATGTTAGGAGTATTATGTCTTGCTTCGGAAGATGTTTATAAACTATGCTTTTAATATTGTCGTGGCCTGCCGATTTCTTATCACAGGGGGACTTTATGACCGAATTGAAAGAAACTTAACGAAATCCGGGCACAGAAATTTTGGAAAGAGATGGTGGACTTGGTATCCGGGTAGTTTTAGGCAGTGAGTTGTGAGTAAACGGTCGTCAAGGTTGCTAATAGAGGCAGAGGGGAATTTTTTTTTTTAAATTTTTTTTATGAGGATTGAGTTGTACACGGATTTTCCATATTGGTATTATTATTTGGTTGTGAAAGATTTTCTCTAAATATTCGTAGTGTAAAAGAATTTTTTTTATTTGTATTCTGGAAATAAAATTATTCATAGTGCTTACATTTTCTCTTTTTTTCTTTTTCCTGCACGGGTAACAAGAGTTTCGTGATCACTCCAAAAAAAAAAAATTTAAAACACGTGGCGCCCAAACCTCGAAAGTGAATCCTTTATTTGCACCCATATCCTCCTTCACGAGCTAGCTCCAGTTACGCGAAAATCAGGCGTAACATTTTGGCGCCTAACACGTGGGGCCGAAAATTTTTTTAAAGAAGGAAATGTAAAAGGAGAAGCATGTATGATCGAGATTGCTATATAATGTTTTTATAAATTATTGCTTAAAAAAATACTATTCTCCGTTATTAAGTACTAGAATAAATCTGCAATTTTCTACAGGGTATGTACGACTCTAAATTAGATGAATCGCTGGTTTGAAATTGATTATTCTTTACCCATTAAAGCATCGTGTTGGGAAGGAAATATCATATAATTGCTATTGTCCATAAACTGGTATACGTACGCTAGAATCATTTCATATCAATTATTGGAGAAAAACACGTAAAATCCAAGCGGTACAACATCATTTTTAGAATATAACGGGTATCAAGTATTCACCGTCTATCCCAATATTATTGTTGCTACTTTTTTTGCAAAATTATCCGACAGAAGCTGGTCGATACAATTGTGTGGTAAACAGAAGCATCCGAAATTTGAATTCTTTTTTTGTAATTATATATTTGTGAGACTAGAGAAATGTATTGATGGATTAGCTGAATATTTCTTTGAGACGAGGTCGTTGATGTTTTGAAAATTTTGAGTGTTCTAAAAATTGCGGTGATTGGCAAAGTGAGAGGTACACAGTATTGTTTGGTGTTGCTTACCGTCGTTTTCCGTAGGATACTTGATTCAAAAAGTAAGTGTGACATGATTTTTATCATTAGTTCAGCTTCGTGATATTTTGTCACGTCGGCATAAGGTGGAGTGTGACGTTCATATATGTAGTTTTTCATTGATCGTAATTCTTAGATTGATGTGTTATGGAAAGATAAGGAATTAAAGGAAAGAGTGTCTGGGAGTGATTAAATTACCGAATTCGAGAGATAATCCAGGTGGTGACACGAAATTTCGGTATCAAAACTAAGTAGCATTAATGTTGGTTAGCAGTACACATTCAACCCAGCTGAAAAAGAATTGAAGTTTTACTCCCAAGGTGGTTACGATAGGCTTATTAGCGATCCAAAGAAACAAGGTAAGGGATTTTTAATATTAATTATATTAAACTTTTGCTCATACACAGAATAAATTGGAGAAATTTATACACATATTTCAATTTTTGTAATTTTCTTGTGTAAATTAAAATTTAAAGTGCTTAAATATGGAAGTAAGTCTCAGTCAGGACGAGTTGAACTACGAACATCAAGCTCGGGGTCTGAAAATGGGTTCAGTTGATGAGATGCGTAAGATTTTGCTCAAAAAAACGAAAGAATGGGCAATTTATTTTCAATTTTTGGATGATTATCCATTTAGTTTCCCCGAAGACTCAGAGGAAGTTTGGAAAAAGATCGAGGAGATTGGAACTCTAATAGAAAACTTACTCGGAGATGCAACAACTGGGGAGTACAAAAAAGTGCTAACGAAAATTATGTGAGCTTTGGGGAGATTGGAGAAAAGCGCGTCGAAATCTGAAGAGGAAATAGAAAAAAAGAGAAAGTTAAAAAGTGAGTTAGTGTCTGCTCTGGGGTTGCTAGATATTCAAGAAGAAAATGCAGGCGGTACTTCAAGCTCTGATGCCGAACCGGAAGAATCCTTTTTATGGAAGCATGCGGGTTCTTATTCTGGGTGGGAACCAACACCGAAAGTGCCAATTTACAAGTGGGGTATTAAGTTTTCGGGCGAAAAAGGGCAGTCACTGAACTCCTTTTTAGAGAGAGTGGCCGAATTGAAGGAAGCGCGCGGAGTCTCACAATAGACACTTTTCAAATCGGCTATTGATCTGTTTTCTGCTCGGGCTCTTATTTGGTACCGAGCTTATAAACATATGTTTAAGTCATGGTCGGACCTGGAATTTTTGCCACCCGACTATGACGAGCGATTTATTGGAGAAATAAAGAACCGAACTCAGGGTCAAAATGGAAGATATGTAGCCGTCATGTCGAATTTGTTTTCCCGGCTTACGTATCCCTTAACATAATCCGAACAGGTTCGTATTTTAAAAAGGAAACTAGAATCTGTGAGAGCATCTGTTGAGGCTTTTGTGCCCCCACCATCGCGTCGGCAGAATAATTTGTTAGAACCTGACTTAGCATACCTTGCGCAAGATAACCCGCATCTCTCGGCTATTTAATGGACCGATTATCGCCCCAATTTAAGCTGTTCATTGTGTGAGAGAAGTGGGCACACATTTAGGTACTGTAGGCAGAGACGTAGATGCTATGGGTGCGGGACAGAGGATACGATCAGGGCCAACTGTCCGAATTGCAGAAACAGGCAAACTAATGCCGGAAACAACCATTGCAGTAATACTTCTAACAATGGTCCCGCCCAGGTCAATTCCCAGGTATCTCATTCTCGTGTTTTTGGATCACCAAATTCTGGAAATATAGAGCTACCTAGAAGCGGACGTTTGGGAAACGAGAACAGAGCTCGGCTATAGGCAGCAAGTTGAGCTCTCGGAACGCGGAAGCCGCTGGTGCTATAAGTTCGGGGTATATCGTATCATCAATATCGTGGATAGTAGTATAAATATGCGGGTTCTGCCTCAAATGTGCAAGGTGCACCTAAAAATTGGTTAAATTGTGAGGGAAATCGAGGTCTGACGTCACATTTTTGCACATTTTTCATGCGCCAGAAAGGGAAAGGTCAAAGGTCAAGGTTGATGATTGTTTAGTAAGATAAGGCACCTGTCGGCCATCTTGGATTTTCGGTCTTGGAGGTTACAATTGAGAGATAAGGAAAAGAGATAAGGATTGTCGGCCATCTTAGGAGCAGAAGAGAGATAAGGATGTCGGCCATCTTGAATTTTTGGTTTTCGGTCTTGTAGGATACAATTGAGAGATAAGGATGTCGGCCATCTTAGATTTTGGGTTTTCGGTCTTGTAGGCTGCAATTGAGAGATAAGGAAGAGAGATAAGGATTGTCGGCCATCTTGGATTTTTGGTTTTCGGTCCTGTAGGCTACAATTGGTCTTCTTCTTCTTCTTCTTCTTCTTTGGTTTGCATCTAGACTTAGATCTAAACCTTGGATCTGAACCTAGATTGTTTAGTAAGATAAGGCACCTGTCGGCCATCTTGGATATTGGGTATTCAGTCTTGGAGGCTACAATTGATGTTGAAGATAAGAGTTTGTTGTTTTGAGTCTTTAATTTCGAAGTACCGCTTTATCAGCTAAATGAAATAACATGAGGCGAATTTAATTGGATTGAAGATAAGAGTTTGTTGTTTTGAGTCTTTAATTACGAAGTACAGCTTTATCAGCTAAATGAAATAACATGTTGCGAATTTAATTGGAAAAACAGAATATTGCGTAATAAAAGATTTCACCACTTTGAGCAAATAGATGAAGATTATTTTTTAATTTCTTTTGCAAATTCTTATTTCTATGATATCATTTGTTTTCAAGCAAGTTTTAACATGTTTTTCTGGTCGAGCTGTGATTGATAAGCGAGCTGGTGACTGCGTTGAAATTAATAATTTGGCGGCAATGTTAAGGTCGTTGGGTGACAAGGTTTTGTAGATGAACCTGACCTCGTGCTGAAGATAAGAGTTTGTTGTTTTGAGTTTTTAATTACGCAGTACAGCTTTATCAGCTAAATGAAATAACATGATGCGAATTTAATTGGAAAACAGAATATTGAGTTCTTGTATAAATATCAAGCGTTCTTAGGTAGTCTTTTAGTATTCATAGTGAAGTCAACCAGTGAAATTCTTATACTTAAAATTCAGGTTCTAAGACAGATTGAAATAATAAAAAATTTAAAATGTATCAGCAACCGATCAACGAAGCAGTCATCGAAGACTTCGGAGTATTGGAGGAGTTAAATTCTGCAAATTTTAAGCCTGCACTCGCTGTTAAAGATATGGAAGAGTCTCAGAATTTCAAAATCATAAGCTGCAGAAGAACAACAACAAAATATGGACCCAGGATCCTTTTAGAACTGGAGAAGTACCATGTTTTTTTGCCGCCTAGGTTCGACGCTAAAATTTCTGATCATACAATTGAGAAAATGAACGATGGAGGCTTCTTTGTTGAAAGAAAAGCAGCAGGTGGCAGCTATTTTAATTTAATGTTTTCTAAGATAGCACCTAGCACTGGCTATTATTTAAATTTATAAATAAATAAATAAAAGTACTTTTATTAAATATATGTTTTTGTTTCATTTTACCTCCTCCAATTCTCTAGCTAAAATTAAAAAAGTCCAACAATTTTGTTTGATTGAGATTTGAATCTGCAAAAAAAAATACTTTAACAAGTCGCCAGCGGTCTAATAATTTCCTAATCTAGCTGCTGAACCGCGGGGTCAGTGGAGTACTTTTTAAAGTCACAATTCTTAAGAGATTTTGAATGGATGCTATAAATACCTGTATCTTCATAAAAAAACGTCAGTCTAGAAAAGATGTTTTGGTCTGAAACAGTAAGGGCAGACAGTAAATTTTGTGTCTGCGAAGGAGGGTGGAACAATTTTAGAATTGTTAATGTAAGTGTGGATCCTAATGATGTTTTAGAAGTATACATGACTCCAGAAGATGGAAACAGGAGTCTAATATTACGCTTGAGATCTGGCGAGCCAATTACTTCCACATTTCATTTTGATTTTAATTTTACGCCCTGGCAGCATGTAAAGTTAGAAGTCTACGGTAATTGAATTGGTATAGAATCAAGCAAATATCTCTCCTTATATTGATTTTAGGAGGTGACATTGTATTGGTTGGTGAATCACAAGATCGCACAGTTAGATATAAAGCTACAAATCATTTCCCCAGGAACTGTCCCTTTGGTGATGAGGATGATTGGAATTGGAATCATCCTATGAAAATTAAAATGGAAAATAAAAAAATTGAGGGAGATGCTATAAATATATCAACATCATAAAATTCATTTAGTTCTTGAGTTCAAGTCAACATATTAACATTAAAAATGGCTAGACGTTCAACAAGTCTTTTGCTTTTATCACTATGCATCTTACACATCAATAGCTTACAGATCCCGTTAAGTGTAAACCTAATGGATCAAAGTAGTAGCAATTTAGATTTTGCACTAACTCTACCCAATAACGATACTATACAAATTGGCTTATCTTTTAAATTGATGACTTACAGTAACGCTAGCAATCCCAAAGAAGATGAAGTTTCTACTTCAAAAGAAAGTAATGACGAGCAAATTCCTACTACCACATCAAGGATCACTACGAATGATAATCCTAAAAAGAAATTTGTGTCTATTGACGAGGCCATCGAAGGTTTCAGGCAAGAACTATTAAAGAAAGAATTGGATATTGCAGGAATTATTGAGAGCAAAGATATCTTTTATAGGCACTTTAAACTTGAATTCGATGACGAAACTATGCTAACCATTCGTTGTACATATGACAGTAATTACGTAACTCGCTCATTGAAGATATCATGCTATGAATATCGCGAGTTTGAAACTGAAAGAATTCTAAGTAGTGGTGAAGTAGAGATGGTGAAACAAGTTGATGCTAATTATAAAAGCGATGTGGAATTAGTGAATTTGAGAGGAATGAAACAAACATATCAAATGAATATTTCAAAATAAGCAGCTATAAAAGGAAGTGTAATTAATTTTTAAGACAGTTCAAAATGGAGCACATTCATACAAAAATAATTTGGGATAATATTTGCAAATTAATCGAATTAACAGATTATAATAAACTTATTGCTGAATATAAAAAGCGAGATTTATTGACTCCTGCTATCAAAGAGGTTATAAATGTAAAGCCAACATCATTTTTCATTTATTTATATATATTATAATAATTTTTTTGATAGAACGAACTTTTGTTTGACGATTATCAAAAGCATGGGAGGTTCTTTCTTAAGATTTCTAAATCTGATTCAGCAGCATATAAAGAATTCAAGGATATTTGTAGGAGTTTGGACCTTCAAGATGTTTTGCTTTTGCTACAAAAAGAAGAAGAGAAGGCCAAAGTAGTTGGAGAAAAAGTAGTTCAATTCAATATCATCCCAAAGATACATTTCGTTCCAATATACGATCGCAAGGGTCCCTGGCAAACATTTGCGTTGGACAGATTTCGATTTCAAGAGCGAATTCGAAATATGAAGGATATTTTGGATCCCATTTTATTCATCTCGCATAGAAATAAAATTTATAGGTTAAGATTTAAAAATTTTAAATAAAGTAATAAAATAAGAACTCAAGTACTTTTAATATAAAATATATATTTGTATAACAATATTATAATACATTATCTTTCTTAATCCAAGAGTTGTGTTTTGATGAAAATCCGAGCCATTTAACATAAACTTTATCTGCGGTTCTCTTCAATATTTTTTCTACGAGGTAAACATCAGGATTCTTCGTCTTTTGGAGCTCCATTTCATAAAAACTACCCTTTATTGCGGTTCCTTCATGATCTTCCAAGAGATATGTTACAGGATTCGTTATCTGAATTTTTGCGATCTTGAAGATCTCTGTAGTCCAGTTTGGTGTATACCCCTTTTCAAATACATGTTTATATTTACTAATGCGAACAAAGTCTCCCATCTTAAATTTTGGCAAATGAAACGTCTTCAAATGATTGTAAACTGTTGACAGCAATTTCTTCTCATTCTGCTTTGTTACATCACGTGGTCTCATTTTTATTGTTCGATGATTACTTGAGTTATATTTTACGAGTAATTTCTTAACCATATATATCCATCGGTATGAGCCCTGCATACTAAACTCTTTCCACATCATGCTTTTTAATGTTCGATTAAATCGTTCAACTATAGATGCTTTTAAAGGGCTGTATGTAGAAAAATGATTAATGCAGGAGTTTTTCATTAAGTTTTGAAATGAGCTATTGAAAAACTCTTTTCCATCATCAGTTTGTAAATTTGTGGGAGTCCGACCTTCTTTTAGTATGGATTTCATAGCTTGAGTAACTTCGACACCGGTCTTTCTTTTAATAGGAATTGCCCAGGCATATTTAGAAAACCCATCTATTACAGTTAATAAAAAATTATGTCCATTATTGCTTGAAGTATAAGCACCCATTTCAACTAAGTCGGCTTGCCATAGATCATCTATTCCCTTAATTATAACACGTCTTCTTATGAAATTTTTTCTGGCTGGTTTATGAAGCTCATTAACTACTTGTGTTTTATTCATTTTGAAATTGTCAGAGATTCTACATTAATTAACCCCTTTAAAGTGTCTTTCATTTCTTGTATATTTAGATCTATATATTTCATCAACTTCTCATTAACGTCAACAATTGCTTCATTTGCATATAATTCGGCTGCTCTCTTCAATCGCTCTTGCAGATTCGTAATTGTTTCATTCGTATACAATTGACTAGTGTTTTTATCTTTTTCACTTGTTATATTGATTATGTTGTATAACTCCTTTAATTCTCTTTGTAGTACAGCACTTTCCTTATGTATTTGCTCAGTTAGATTGTTGCTGACTAACTGGATTTTTTCATTAACGTAGGAATTACTTAAATGTATGATCTTGTCAGCTACATCGTCAACATATGTTTTATTGGTTGCATCATCCCTTTCTGTGGGGCTCTTAAGGTATTTCAAATTTTTAAAACTTAGATTGAAATCTCCACTTTCAGTGAGCTTAAAGCCCACGCCACTTAGACCTTGTATTCCTTGTTCTCCTTGAGGACCAGGTTCGCCTGGTAAGCCTCTAGGACCACGCTTGCCAGTAGATCCTAACTTTACCTTTTTAGAATATCTCCCAAACTTGTCGACACTCATTATTACATTAAAACTGAATATGATTAAAGATGTTATTTATACTATAATGCCGCCTTCTTTTAACTCTTCAATAATTGATATAATTTCATTGTTGTGATTAGTATGCCCAGCACTTTGTGATGCTATTAAGAGACGAAGTCTATCCACAAGTTCATTAGGATCATTCCAATAAACATAATCAATATTATTCTTGGGTATATGCATCAAACCCTTGCCTTCATGAGAAACCAGTTTACTTATAATTTCTAAGTACTTTAAAGCTCTACTTCCTTTTATTTGACCAGCCGCTTTATGATCTCTTTTATAGGCGTTAGTTTCTTTTAAGATAGCTTGATAATTTTCCAAGTCATTCTTACTATACAAAGTTTTTGCAGGTTGTTTCATAAAAAGCAATTCACATAGACCTAGCGTTATTTTATACGATTTTCCGTTAATAAGGAAAAAATCTTTCTCAATTACAATCTTTGAATTTCCAATTTTCCATTCGTTATCATCATCTAAATATCCATAAGTGTTGTCAATTATCAAGCTTTTTTTAAGGTATAGATCTAAATATTTATCAACTACACCGCTTGATAAATTAAGAGGAGAATCTCTCTTTTCCATCAAAGTTCTAGAATGTGTAGGTGTTGCAAAGTTATCATCTTCCGACATTAAGGAATAATCTGAACGTTTTATAGGTGTACTGGTCGGCTCCATTTTCGGAAGTTTCATTTTAGGAGTAAGCTTTATATTACCATAATCATCATCATCATCATCTCCATATTCTTCTTTAATTTTAGTCTCATGCTTTGCTTTTGTTATGAACTCATGAAGTGGCTTTGTTATGGGCTTAAATGTCTCCTCAAGACGAGTTTCAGTTTCAACTCGTCCAGTTTTCACAGCGCGAAATTTCTTCTTAATAGCATTTCTAGTTTTGATAAGATTTTTTAATAGTTCGTCTCTCTTTTTAACCAGCTTTGTAATAAGATTTGAACTGGTCTGTGAACTGGGTTATACTGATCTAAATGGGTCTATGGATGGCTCTTATCAGGTCTGTGAACAGCTTTTGACAGCTCCGTACCAGCTCTATAAAACAGCTCAAACGGGTTTATGAACAGCTTTACCAGGTCTATGAACAGCTTTACCAGGTGTATGAACAGCTATATCAGGTCTTCTACCAGCTTTAGCAGGTCTATGAACAGCTTTAACTGATTTTCTTTACTAGATCTTCTAAAATTATAGCGAAATGTATGTATCGATTCCTTTTCGATAACGTCCTTTGTTCAACAAACTATCTTTATCGATTACTAAAAAGCCATAATTGTCTCTCCAACAAACACCGCAAATACTACGAAATTTTTCGAAGGTCATGTCTGTGTTAACATGATCATTATATATATGTCTAAGATTCATATCATCTTGTTTAAATAAAATAAGAAAGTTAGCGTTGTCACGTATTAAGTGCTTCGGTATATGGGTATAAGTCTGACAGAGATAGAAACTATCAATATTATTATGTCTACCCATGCAAAAATAATCACGTATGTTATTTTGTTTCCCACATGCTACATCATCGAAAATAAAAATTGAATTCTGTTTAGCTTCCTCAGGAGATATAACTTCGCAATTATCAGAAAACGTGTAGTAGCCCAGACCAACAATAGGACTTATCAACTGTTCTAGATACTGATATTTGGGTTGATGTAGTGATTTTGAGTAGATGTAAATATTCTCGAACTTGAGTCCATTTGGATGTTCTATAAGACCAATCATAAGATTGGTTTTACCGCAGTTTGAAGGTCCCACAAGAATACCTCTTATATTATTAGGTATAAGCGAGCTATGTCTTTTGAATTCATTTGTAGATTTAATATCAAGATTTTTTATTGATAAAGAGTCCTTCTGCTTCACGAACTTCATTATTAGAACTGAAATATTTATTACACAACACTGAACTTTTATATCAGTCATCAACTCAATGTGCTGTTGTGAGGACGTCTAAAAGGTTTATCTTATCAGTTGAATGATTGATCATTCAAAGAATCAAAATCGTTCTCGCCAACGTAAATGTCGAAGAGGAGGCGGTTTGTTAAATACAGCAATTAGCAATTTACCATTTGAATTTCATTTGCCTGGATATCAATATTGCGGTCCTGGTACTAAACTACAAAAAAGATTAGCAAGGGGTGACCCTGGAATTAATCCTCTTGACGCAGCTTGTAGAGATCACGATATCGCATATTCTCAACATAAAAATATCGAAGATCGTCATATTGCTGATCGTATATTATCCGGTAAAGCTTGGGAACGAGTGACATCTTCAAACGCATCCCTTGGTGAACGTAGCAACGCCTGGCTTGTAACAAACGCTATGAAGGCGAAAGTAAAATTTGGAATGGGGTTAAGAAAAAAACCTAAAATTCACTCTAGGAAGCCAAAAAGAAAATTAACTCTACAAAAAGGAGTTCATGAAGCAAGAAATATTTTAAAGTTAAAAAAGCCTGATTCCTTAAAAGAAGCTATAGGTCTTGCACTTGCTGCTACTAAAAGTGTATTTAAGCGAAAGAAGAAGGATGTAAGACCCCCTCGAATTATTCCGATTCCAAAGGCTGGAGGAGTGCTACCTCTAATTCCTATTTTTGCTGGGCTTTCAGCACTAGGTGCTTTAGTGGGAGGAGTATCAGGTGTCGCAAAGGCTGTTAATGCTGCAACAAATGCTAAAGAACAGCTAAAGGAGAGCAATCGACATAATAATACGATGGAAGCTATTGCATTAGGAAAAAAGGGAAGCGGCTTATATTTGAAGCCATACAGAAAAGGACTTGGTCTATTCTTAAATCCGCCTTCAAAAAACGTCTAAAACTGCTACCTAATCGAGCATTAAATGAAATCGATTTATATAAATATGCGAATAATTTACCACATTTTAGAGGTGTTTTTATGCTTGATGCTCTCCCCAAAAAGCCTAAAAAATATGAGTGTGGAATAGTAAATTTGGACTCTATATCAGGTCCTGGTAGTCATTGGGTAGCATATTACAAAAGTGAATCCAAAAAAGAATACTTTGACAGCTTTGGAAACTTGCAACCACCAAAGGAAATATTAAGCTATTTAGGAAAAAACATTGTTTACAATTATAAGTCTTACCAAAATTATAATATGATAAATTGCGGTCATTTATGTTTAGAATTTTTATATAATCATTACAATAATAATAAGTAACTATAAATTTAATAGTATAATTATACATTGTAAGATAACAACTATAAATAAACTTTACATAAAATAACATCTGCATTTCACTTTGAGCTACTATGTCATTAACACTGACTTTGACTGGGGATTCATCTGTGCTTACAGTTGAATACTTTCCTCCGTTGGACTTAAGTTCAGAATACGTTTGCGGGCTTATTGATTTACAGACATATAATTCAATTCCTAATGTGGACAATAGAAATAACTTACTTCATCTGGATGATGATGATGAAATTAAAATTCCAGAAGGCTCCTATGAAATTGATGATATTGCAGGATTTATCAAAAAGGAGCTAACTAAGACGAAAACTAAACCTATAGTACAAATAACAGCTAATAATAACACCTTGAAAACAGAAATCAAAAGTTCTACCCGAGTATTTTTGAATAAAAATAACTCTATTGGATCATTATTAGGATTTAGTAAACGCGTTCTAGAACCTTATATTTCATATCAATCTGATTTACCAGTAAATATAATAAAAGTTAATGTGATTCGAGTTGAATGTAATATAGTATCAGGCTCTTTTATAAATAATCAACAAGTGCATACATTACACGAGTTCTCTCCTACGGTAGGTCCGGGATATAAAATAATTGAAGTTCCCAAGAATGTCATTTATTTGCCACTGAACATCAAACGGATAAGTTCTCTTACGCTGAAGTTCGTGGATCAAGACGGTGATCTAATTAATTTTAGAGGAGAAACGATTACAGTGAGATTGCATTTGAAGCCGCAGCATGTTAATATACAATAATACCATTGATAATAAATACAAACACAAAAGTGTTAACTCTTCTAGTCAGCCTAAAGCCACGCAACAGTCAGGAATAAAGCTAACAGTCGCTAACAAGCAATTCTTAAAAACTCTTGGTCTTAAGTTAAAAAATGAGTGAAATACTCGATATTACTCAAGGTGCTAGCTATGATAATAGTATTACAAAAGTTGAGTATCACAGCTACTCTCCGTTTTTAGCATCATATAAGAATAGCGATGAAGTTCGAATATCATTACAACATCAGGATTTGTATATTTTACCAAGTGAAAGCTCCTTATATATAGAAGGTGCGATAACAAAATCAGATGGATTGGCCTCAACAACGGCAAAATTAACTAATAACGCCATAGCTTTTCTATTTGACGAAATTCGCTACGAATTAAATGGCGTAGAAATTGATCGCACGAGAAATCTGGGATTTGCTACAGCAATAAAAAATTATATATCAAAATGAAAGCAATGTGTTACTAAATGCTTCCTGGTCTCCAGATAATTCAATATTACCTACAAGAGGATTTTTCAATTTTTGCATTCCTTTAAAGTTGTTGCTCGGCTTTGCTGAAGACTATAAGAAAATTGTTATAAATGCTAAACATGAACTTATATTGATTCGAAGTAGAGGCGATGAAAATGCTTTTATATCACCAAACGATGAAGTTAAAATAGATATTTTCAAACTACAATGGCGAGTACCCCACATAAGTGTAGCTGATGAAGAAAAACTATCGCTGCTTAAGTTAATCGATACTGGACGACCAATACAAATGAGCTTTCGTAGCTGGGATATATACGAATATCCTATATTACCTACAACTGTCGATCATAATTGGACAATTAAAACATCTACTCAGTTAGAAAAACCTCGATATGTAATTTTAGCACTTCAAACAGATCGAAAAAACGAGAAGAGTAAAGATGCAAGCAAGTTTGATCATTGCGAACTTTCAGATGTGAAGCTTCACTTAAATTCTGAAACATTTCCATATGAAGACTTAAACATTAAATTTGATCGTGAGAGATATGCTTTATTGTATGATATGTATACGAAATTCCAACAATCGTATTATGGGCGGATGCATCAACCGCTGCTTACCCGAGAGAAGTTCAAGGAAAGCGCTCCAATTGTTGTTATCGATTGCTCACATCAAAACGAGGTGATCAAATCAGGACCAGTCGATATTCGTATACAGTTTAAAACACTTAGTAATATTCCCGCAAACACAACAGCTTTTTGTTTGCTTTTGCATGACAGAATAGTCGAATATAGTTCATTGACGAGTGAAGTTAGAAAAATAATTTAAGGCAACAAATGGCTGCAATTGTGGATATTCAAGGATTTAAAGACGATCATAACAAGTTTATTGTGAAGGAATTGGCAATTTTGACAAACGGAAACCAAATACAGCACTTTATTTTTCAACCTCCATTCAGATTTAAGGATTTAACACCTGCAAAGAGAAGAGAAGCGAAATGGCTGCATGATAATTATCATGGATTCAGATGGACCGATGGATATATTCCCTATCATCAATTACGTGCTATAGTGATGCCTTTAATAAGAAACAAAATACTGTATGTGAAAGGTTGTGAAAAGGCTTGCTGGATCAAAAATACATTTGGTGAAGGTGTAATAGTATATAATATGGAAGAAGAATTGCAGTGTCCAAAATTGTCCTCTCTTAAAATTTTTTATAAAGTACCATGCTGTTTAACTCATCAGGGACAATGCGCTCAAGAAAATGTTTATCTTTTAAGAAATTTTCTAGAAAAATAATAAAATTTAGAAATAAGAAATAAATGTCTTATAATTTTATACTAATAAAAGTCTCTGTTTCTGTTAATGTTAAAATAGCATTTTATTAATTTACTCATTTATTTTCCTTCTACATACATTTATTCATAATTCTTATTTTAACAATTTTTAGATAATCTATAGTGTCCCCAAGCGTATGTTTGAATACCATCTTCTCTTATAAATCTTTTATCGTCAAATGGACTCAACGCTACTTTATTAATATATTCCGTATATATTGTATGAAATTTACTTCTAAATCCTAACATGTTGACATAAAATAATTTTTTCTTATATAAACAATCTCTGTAATTATCTAGAGTTAAAGTATTTACAGCTGTTTTTTTAATACCTTTAGCTTTCTTTATTTCGGGGTTTTCTTCAATACTTAAAGAGTATAGCTTAGATCGTAAACCTATAAACTCAGTCATAATTCTTCCTTTATTCTCATCTTTCATTAAACCTAAAACCTTTTTATTTACTAACGGTATATTATAAGGATTGTCGTGGGGATATTCTGATGTATCGAATCTTTCATTAATATCTAAAATAATATCATTATAAAAATCGTTAGCAGAAATAGAATATATAAAAGAATCTGTGTCCATATAGTTTAAGGAGACCATATCTTTGTATTTAGGTTTCATATATTCATAATGAAAGTTATACATTTTTAGCTTTGATAGCTCTAAGACTGTAAAGCCTAAGTAAATTGGTTTATTATAAATTGTGTAAACTCTTTTTAATTGAACTGCAGTCATATTTGATGTAAAATGAGAAAGACTATGAAAATTAGGTTTTGCTATAAGAGCACGCAATCCCTGATGTTTACCACGGCTTTCCCACTCTGTTGCAATTTTTACATCTTTCCTTTTATCTACATTTTCCATAGTCTTTCCAATTGAATTGAACTACTTTTTCTCCAACTACTTTGGCCTTCTCTTCTTCTTTTTGTAGCAAAAGCAAAACATCTTGAAGGTCCAAACTCCTACAAATATCCTTGAATTCTTTATATGCTGCTGAATCAGATTTAGAAATCTTAAGAAAGAACCTCCCATGCTTTTGATAATCGTCAAACAAAAGTTCGTTCTATCAAAAAAATAATTATAATATATATAAATAAATGAAAAATGATGTTGGCTTTACATTTATAACCTCTTTGATAGCAGGAGTCAATAAATCTCGCTTTTTATATTCAGCAATAAGTTTATTATAATCTGTTAATTCGATTAATTTGCAAATATTATCCCAAATTATTTTTGTATGAATGTGCTCCATTTTGAACTGTCTTAAAAATTAATTACACTTCCTTTTATAGCTGCTTATTTTGAAATATTCATTTGATATGTTTGTTTCATTCCTCTCAAATTCACTAATTCCACATCGCTTTTATAATTAGCATCAACTTGTTTCACCATCTCTACTTCACCACTACTTAGAATTCTTTCAGTTTCAAACTCGCGATATTCATAGCATGATATCTTCAATGAGCGAGTTACGTAATTACTGTCATATGTACAACGAATGGTTAGCATAGTTTCGTCATCGAATTCAAGTTTAAAGTGCCTATAAAAGATATCTTTGCTCTCAATAATTCCTGCAATATCCAATTCTTTCTTTAATAGTTCTTGCCTGAAACCTTCGATGGCCTCGTCAATAGACACAAATTTCTTTTTAGGATTATCATTCGTAGTGATCCTTGATGTGGTAGTAGGAATTTGCTCGTCATTACTTTCTTTTGAAGTAGAAACTACATCTTCTTTGGGATTGCTAGCGTTACTGTAAGTCATCAATTTAAAAGATAAGCCAATTTGTATAGTATCGTTATTGGGTAGAGTTAGTGCAAAATCTAAATTGCTACTACTTTGATCCATTAGGTTTACACTTAACGGGATCTGTAAGCTATTGATGTGTAAGATGCATAGTGATAAAAGCAAAAGACTTGTTGAACGTCTAGCCATTTTTAATGTTAATATGTTGACTTGAACTCAAGAACTAAATGAATTTTATGATGTTGATATATTTATAGCATCTCCCTCAATTTTTTTATTTTCCATTTTAATTTTCATAGGATGATTCCAATTCCAATCATCCTCATCACCAAAGGGACAGTTCCTGGGGAAATGATTTGTAGCTTTATATCTAACTGTGCGATCTTGTGATTCACCAACCAATACAATGTCACCTCCTAAAATCAATATAAGGAGAGATATTTGCTTGATTCTATACCAATTCAATTACCGTAGACTTCTAACTTTACATGCTGCCAGGGCGTAAAATTAAAATCAAAATGAAATGTGGAAGTAATTGGCTCGCCAGATCTCAAGCGTAATATTAGACTCCTGTTTCCATCTTCTGGAGTCATGTATACTTCTAAAACATCATTAGGATCCACACTTACATTAACAATTCTAAAATTGTTCCACCCTCCTTCGCAGACACAAAATTTACTGTCTGCCCTTACTGTTTCAGACCAAAACATCTTTTCTAGACTGACGTTTTTTTATGAAGATACAGGTATTTATAGCATCCATTCAAAATCTCTTAAGAATTGTGACTTTAAAAAGTACTCCACTGACCCCGCGGTTCAGCAGCTAGATTAGGAAATTATTAGACCGCTGGCGACTTGTTAAAGTATTTTTTTTTGCAGATTCAAATCTCAATCAAACAAAATTGTTGGACTTTTTTAATTTTAGCTAGAGAATTGGAGGAGGTAAAATGAAACAAAAACATATATTTAATAAAAGTACTTTTATTTATTTATTTATAAATTTAAATAATAGCCAGTGCTAGGTGCTATCTTAGAAAACATTAAATTAAAATAGCTGCCACCTGCTGCTTTTCTTTCAACAAAGAAGCCTCCATCGTTCATTTTCTCAATTGTATGATCAGAAATTTTAGCGTCGAACCTAGGCGGCAAAAAAACATGGTACTTCTCCAGTTCTAAAAGGATCCTGGGTCCATATTTTGTTGTTGTTCTTCTGCAGCTTATGATTTTGAAATTCTGAGACTCTTCCATATCTTTAACAGCGAGTGCAGGCTTAAAATTTGCAGAATTTAACTCCTCCAATACTCCGAAGTCTTCGATGACTGCTTCGTTGATCGGTTGCTGATACATTTTAAATTTTTTATTATTTCAATCTGTCTTAGAACCTGAATTTTAAGTATAAGAATTTCACTGGTTGACTTCACTATGAATACTAAAAGACTACCTAAGAATGCTTGATATTTATACAAGAACTCAATATTCTGTTTTCCAATTAAATTCGCATCATGTTATTTCATTTAGCTGATAAAGCTGTACTGCGTAATTAAAAACTCAAAACAACAAACTCTTATCTTCAGCACGAGGTCAGGTTCATCTACAAAACCTTATCACCCAACGACCTTAACATTGCCGCCAAATTATTAATTTCAACGCAGTCACCAGCTCGCTTATCAATCACAGCTCGACCAGAAAAACATGTTAAAACTTGCTTGAAAACAAATGATATCATAGAAATAAGAATTTGCAAAAGAAATTAAAAAATAATCTTCATCTATTTACTCAAAGTGGTGAAATCTTTTATTACGCAATATTCTGTTTTTCCAATTAAATTCGCAACATGTTATTTCATTTAGCTGATAAAGCTGTACTTCGTAATTAAAGACTCAAAACAACAAACTCTTATCTTCAATCCAATTAAATTCGCCTCATGTTATTTCATTTAGCTGATAAAGCGGTACTTCGAAATTAAAGACTCAAAACAACAAACTCTTATCTTCAACATCAATTGTAGCCTCCAAGACTGAATACCCAATATCCAAGATGGCCGACAGGTGCCTTATCTTACTAAACAATCTAGGTTCAGATCCAAGGTTTAGATCTAAGTCTAGATGCAAACCAAAGAAGAAGAAGAAGAAGACCAATTGTAGCCTACAGGACCGAAAACCAAAAATCCAAGATGGCCGACAATCCTTATCTCTCTTCCTTATCTCTCAATTGCAGCCTACAAGACCGAAAACCCAAAATCTAAGATGGCCGACATCCTTATCTCTCAATTGTATCCTACAAGACCGAAAACCAAAAATACAAGATGGCCGACATCCTTATCTCTCTTCTGCTCCTAAGATGGCCGACAATCCTTATCTCTTTTCCTTATCTCTCAATTGTAACCTCCAAGACCGAAAATCCAAGATGGCCGACAGGTGCCTTATCTTACTAAACAATCATCAACCTTGACCTTTGACCTTTCCCTTATCTCCAACCATCTGCACCTCCCCAAATTGTTATGTATGTTCTGGCGCATGAAAAATGTGGAAAAATGTGACGTCAGACCTCGATTTCCCTCACAATTTAACCAATTTTTAGGTGCACCTTGCACATTTGAGGCAGAACCCGCATATTTATACTACTGTGGATTAAGAAAGATAGGCCGTTATCAGCAATGCTGGATTACATTATTTTACAGACGGAAAACGACAATCGACCTTATCTAAGAATTGACATTTTTGGCACGACATTTTTAGGTCTCCTGGATTCAGGAGCATCTTGTACAATACTTGGCGGGCCTGGGTGAAACCTGTTAGCAGGATTAGGACTCAAAGTGAAGGAAGCTGCTTCCAAGACTGTGACATTAGCGAATGGAAAAACGATAGACGTGTTGGGGGCTGTTGATTTGACTATAGCTTTAGAAGGTTGTGTTAAAATTTTTGAAGTTTTGGTAATCCCTAATCTACCTCAAAGCATTATTCTTGGCTCAGACTTTTCGAAGGATATGGGAATAGTGGCAGATTTGAATAAGAAGTGTTGGCAATTTTCTAGCGAAACGAGCGAGTGTTCCTTAGAGGATAAAACACAGTTATCGGCGGATCAAATGTTGAAGCTTGAGGCATTATTACGCGAAAATGAAAATAAAATAGGTAAAGGGTTGGCCCGCTGTACTGAGGTCGAACACGTTATTGTAACGGATTCACCACCCATAAAGCAACGCTATTATCCCGTATCGCCGGCAATGCAGAGGATTATTAATGCTGAGTTGGATAATATGCTGCAGTTAGGGATTGTAGAGACCTCCAATAGTGCATGGTCGTCTCCTATATTAATGGTACGGAAAAGAGATGGAAGATATAGGTTTTGTATTAATTTTCAAAAAGTAAATAGAGTCACAAAAAAGGATGCGTACCCTATTCCCTATGTTTCGACGACGCTTGGGATGCCAAGTATTTGTCCTAACTCGATATCAAGTCAGCCTTTTGGCAAATACCCATGGCAGAAGATTCAAAGCAATTTACTGCGTTTACCATGCCTGGTCGCGGGCTCTTTAAATTTTTTTTGGATGCCTTTTGGTCTATCAAATTCACCTACTACCTGGCAAAGGCTTATAGATCGAGTTTTGGCAGGCCATTTAGAGAGTTACGTTTTTGTATACTTAGACGATATAATAATCGTAACTCAGGCTTTCGAACATCACGTAAAGATACTAAATGAAATACTGGATAGGTTCTTTAATGCAGGTCTGATAATAAATTATGACAAAAGCAAGTTCTGTCGCTCATAACTGAAGTATCTGGCTTATGTGGTGGGAAAAAATGGCTTGCAGTTAGACCCCGACAAAGTTACCTGTATATTAGATGTACCGCGTCCAAACACAGTTAAAGAAGTACGAGCTTTCATAGGGATGGTACCGTGGTACCGGAGATTTATACCGAACTTGTCAGCGATGATTGCAGGACTTACAGTGTTGCTTAAAAAGGGGAACAAATTCCAATGGAATCAAAATTGTGAGCTGGCTTTTCGGCAAATCAAAGAAAATTTGGTAAGTGCTCCGAACCTTTCATGTCACAATTTTGAAGAACCTTTCCTGATTCACACCGACGCTTCAGGGTATGGTATTGGCGTAGTATTAACGCAGAAACAAGGCGAAGACGAAGAGAAGATTATAGCCTATTTAAATCGTTCGTTAAGGCGTTGTGAAAAGAACTACTCTACAACAGAACGAGAGTGCTTAGCAGTCCTTTGGTCGGTAGAAATAAAAGGATTTATAGAATTTGAACACCTTTCTTTGAACTTGGCTAAAGCTTCTACACATATATTTTCTATTGTTTTTATATTAGATATTTCGTGTAAGCGTTTTGTCGAAAAATGCCAAGGAAGGTTCATCATAATTTTTAATATTTTATTTTGTTTTATTTGTAGTTTCTTAAGATGCATTTTTGCGCAGTTTACCCACATTTTGATATATAAGTAATTTATTTACCGTATTTAAGGCGGCTTACCTATTTATGAGAGGATATAGTGTCTTTATTAGCGACTCTGTTTTTTGTATCGTCTTCCCTATATGAAGTCTATAGGTTAATGTTTTATCAAGGAACATCCCCAAGTACTTCAGTTCATGTGACCATTCCACGTCTATGTTATTAAATCGAATGGGTCTTGATGGTTAATATTTAAGACTTCTCCTTCTGCTAAAGAACATACAAGTTGTCTTTGTCGTATTACATTTAATTTTCCATTTATTAAAATATGATAAGAGTTGATCTAGATTTTGCTCTAAGTTGTCAATAATTGCGTTGGGATCTATATCAGAAGAATAGAGATCTGTATCATCCGCAAAGAGTCCTGAATTACAATTGATGCATTGTGTTATGTCTGATGTGTATATATTGTAGAGGTCTGGACTGAGGGCAGAGCCTTGAGGAACTTTGCACTATTTTTACAATTTTTATCGGAAAGTTAAGTTTCATCATCTTGAACAATAAGCCATGGTTCCAGACAGAATCAAAAGCCTTTTCAATATCAATCAAAACGACTCCAGTGGATCTTGATGATTGTAATTTTTCTTTGATATGTTTCGTTATCTGATGTGTGGTTGTGCACCCTGGTCTGAATCCAAACTGTTCTGCAGGGAGAATATTTTTGTCCTGTATGTATTTTTTCATTTCTTTTTGTATAAGCTTCTCAAATACTTTGCAGCTGATGTTAAGGATACTAATGGGCCTATAATTGCTTACCTCTGCTGCATTTTTCCCAGGTTTGAGTACAGGAATGACTTTTGCTACTTTCCATTTGTTTGGGAAGTTGCAGGTATTCATACATGCGTTGAAAATAAACGTAAGAAATATCGTGCCTTGTTTAGGAAGATTCTTGTGAACTAAACTTTTAATGTTATCATTTCCTGCACTTCGTCTTCTACAATTTTTGTTCTATGATGATCACTACACAGTCAGTCTCAAAAGTTTGGGATATTCAATAATTCTTGGTGAACCTACGTCTAAAGTGCGAATTAACTAAACTGGGAAAAAAATTTCTGCTAAGCTATTTATATTATTTAAATTCACAGGTTTAAACAAAGAAATTGTAATTAGATATCAGATTTCTAAATAAATCTGGAGTTGTATTATCCCATACTTTACGCATAGAATAAATCAATTCACGCTTTGGTTTTGGACTTAATTTGTGTACTTTTTTCCTAATTATTGCCTAGAGATTCTCAACGGGAATTATATCTGGTGAGTTCTGAGGCCATTCTAAGAGAGAAATTACATTTTCTTGGAAATATCGCTGGGATAATCTGGCCTTATCGGCAGGCGCACCGCCCTGTTGATAAAATAAGTCACCGTCCGGAAAAGGGTTTTCAATATTTGGAATTAAATATGCGCCTGTAATTTAAATATAAGCTTCCGTATTAAATTGTTGATGCAGATACACAATTTATCGACGTAATTTTCAAAATATCATCAAACTATTACTTTTACAGTTTGTTTCAACTCACGATTGGTGGAAGATGGATGACTAACTTCTTGTAGTGATTTCCATATTTTCTTACATCTATTATGTCTAGACAACCCATGGATTCGTACCTTAATAGAACTTTTGTGCGCTGGATAGGCGATCAATTAACTGATTTTTGTGACCAGTGAAACCGTTTTTTCTTTCGAACTGAGTTTAAAACCGATTTCTTTCCAGGCACGTGATTTTAAAATGGGGTTGCTTTAAAAACGAAAGTGTTGACGAATCGTGTATTTCTGTATCAACAATTTAATCCGGAAGCTTATATTTAAATTATAGACGCCTATTTAATTCCAAATATTGAATCACCTTTTTCCGGGAAGTGACTTTATTTATCAACGGAACGGTGCGCCTGCCCATAAACCCAGAGTATCCTAGCCATATTTAGAAGAAAACGGTATTTCTCTCTTAGAATGGCGAGGGAACTCACAAATATAATTTACATTGAGAGCCTCTAGGCAATACTTAGTGTTATGTTCATGGTACCACTTTTCCTTTTTCTTTATTTAACACAACGTACAGTTTTTGACTTATTCACTTTTATTCCATTACGAAAGTAACACTTGTTACAATTAAGTTAAAGAACTTCGCAGTCCCTAGTCTAAGGCCAATTACAAATTTTGGCTTACATACTTTCATACGATTACTAAAATAAAACTTTTTACAATTAAGTCTAAGAAATCTACAGACTCTAGTCTAAAGCCAATTACGAATTTTGGCTTACACACTTTTATACGTTTACTAAAATAAAACTTTTTACAATTAAGTTAAAGACTCGGGTAAAGCTCGACTCCCCTCGTGAATAGTTCGCGACAGACTCACTTAATTATTCTACCTCAAACATCATTCACAACCGATCTACATGAAGAAAAATCTTTCGCGCTTTTTCTTCGTTTTTTTTTTTTTTTTGTTTTGCCCTTGATGTAGATGGCTGTGGGCAAAGCCGCTGTAGATCGTTGTTTTTCGCGCTGATTAAGCAAATCTCTTGCTTATCGTATTCAAAAATAACTTAAACATGCCGTCTTTTTCTTTGTAGGTAGACCTTTTATACTTTCAGGCTGGTTAGGACTCCGCGTGCTTGGCCTTGTTTTCTTCTTGGCTTTTCTGTGGTTTTGTTACGTTGGTTTATAACTGTGTATTAATATTTATTTTTGTTATTATTTCCCTCTTCTTTTTTTGTGTTTATTTGTTTGTATTTGTCTGGCGCGTTTCTGGTATTAACGTTAATATTTATTTTATTCAGATTTTCTTACTTTTATCTAGATTATTACTTGCCTTGCGCTACGGTCTCTTCTTGACCGTCGATTGTGGTAGTACTCCACGGCGCTTTTAAATTTATTTTAATACTGGCTTTCTTTTTATTTATACTAGTTGAATGGACCGTGCCCTGCGCAGTGTTTGAGGCCGTTGAGGCCACTCTCTTGGCTCTGAGACTGCCTCTTCTGGGGACATTTCGGGCATGGGCGTTTGATTACGCCGCGTAGTCCATGCCTTTAACGGCGGTATGGCGTATTTGGCTGTTATGTAATGACCCGTAAGTGACAACGAGCTTGTTGAGAGTATGTGGGGTGTTTTCACCCGGGAGTGTAAATGTAACTCTTGTAATTTGGCCAGTATTTGGTCCAATGATTGCGTACTCTCGTGCAGCATTTCGTTAGTGTTGGCACCTAGTAGTAGCTTTTTATATGGTACCTCTGTCTTAGAGTGATGCTCGTATTTAGCCATGAAGGAATCTAGTTCCTTTGTCGTTTCGTTTGTTTTTGGAAAGTATGACGGTTGCGTGAACAGCAGTGGATGGGTATTTTCAGCCTCGTAGTATAGGGTGTGTGGTCCTATTTGTAAATGGCAGGGTTGGTTAATGACCAAGATTCCCTGTCCTGAGAGGCGATGCGTGAGTAATTACTGGGCACATATAATATGCACAATGGTTGTTGTCTTCAATACACAGAGCCAGGAATTTGGCCTATTTAATTTCATTAAAATGTTCCTGGGGGTATTTGCACTTTTAGCGAACACCTAGGATTTTCATCTAGGGGATTGAAGAGCAATTTAATTACGCATTCATCCGATTGTGTTGCTTTTGTTATCGGCGTATTTAGCAAACCAGCGTAGGTATCTTCCTCGAAATCTCGAGTGACTTTCCGATATGCTTTCATATTCTCCGGTTTAAGTAATAAATATTCCTGAGTCGAAAGTTGACTCGCTATATGGGAATATTCTATTTCCGGAACTAAGGAATGATTTTCTTCCGTGCGTATAGGGAAGCACCTGATTCGTTGCAACTTCATTGTTGGGAGATCGAAGATTGGTAATCTTATTCTTATTACCAATTTTTCTTGCAACAAGTGTGTTCGTAATACTGCCGTTTGGTAGAGAATTGATAGATAATTCTGGGAGTTTGAACACGTGGCGTGAGATTTGTGATAAATCTCAAGGAGGGAATCAGGGGCGATCAGCAGGGGATGAAATTGATTGCGATTATTACATCCAGAAGCGCCTGCTGTCGAAACTCGATTTCTATCATTTGTAGCAACAAACTAGAGACTATTTCCTGCCTCATTTGTCTTGCCACGAGTTTATCGGTTAAATTATGTAAATCATTTATCTGGTAGGCTATTTGCCGTTGTCTTTCGACCAGTGAGTTCAGAGGTTTTTAAATCTTATTAAGCGCAGTCTTGACTACACTGATTTGTTGTTTCTCCAAATCAACGAGTACCTGATGGTTAGTTTCCAACTCATCCAGGCGAATATAGACTTCGCGTTCATTGGCACTGTCCATGGTACCAAATAGGTAGTGCATGGCGTTTCCGATGCCGTCAAAGATAGATCTAGTTTTACGAGATTTGGGAACAGCTTGTTTAATTACCTTAGCGCGTTGTTTGATGTTTTCTATCAACGCGTGCATGTGCTTTTCCTGGAGTTCGCAGAGGTCCCCTACTGTATTATTTCCACAGAGTTGATGCACGTAGTGTTCACCTCGTTCCGCAAGCGTTGTTTGATTGTCCAACTCGGTCAGGTCCAACTCCGTGAGTATATTCCATGTGGAGTGGTAAACCATGAGGCTTACTTAATCCTCGAATAGCACTCCTGTATTGTTGAGTGGGTTTACCGCGTAAGGCTCCGACGTACTACCTCCTATTCTAGACTTGATCATCAGTCCGAGGATGATAGCGTTTTTTATCATACCTGGGGAGAGGAATTTGGTTAATGGAGGTTTACTAAATTAGTTTTCTTATTTACTAAGCGTAGATTTTTCCTTTAAGTGGTTTCCTGCCAACGTTATATTTCCGCGGGTGTACCTCAGGGCAAGGGGACTGTCAGGGGAAATTCCTGTTGCAGCCCTGGAGGCGAGGGTGATAATGATGGCTCTTTCGCCATTTTCTTGTTGTTTGGAATTTGGTTACGCCGTAATTCCAAGCTTTCAGAATTATGGCGAATTTTCATTTTATTTAGTCGGCAGAGTTTCAATTTAATTACCGTTGACTTCATATGTATTTTCCAGTGTAACGTTCTGAAATTGTTTGATGCGGATCTTAATATCCGCAGGTCGACCTCAGGACACGGGACTACCAGGAAGAATTTCCTGTCCCAGCCTCGGAGGCGAGAAAAGGGAGAAACTAGGAGGTAATGTTTGATGAAGGTGAGTGCAAATTAATATACGACCGTGTAGATATGGTGATAGTGGGAAGGTTTTGCTTTATGCAAAGTAGGTTAGATGTTTCATGTTCGGCGAGTGATAATTGATTTAAGCAGCGTGTTGCAAGAAAAGGCGCGGTTGCAGTCCCGTAGGTCACAGTATTTAATTGATATGTTCTTAACGGTTCATCTCTCTTGCTGCGCCACAAAATAAGTTGGAACTTTCTGTCTTTTGGATGAAGTTCTATCTGACGATACATCTTGCATATATCGGCTGTCATAACATACTTGTGCAGTCTGAACTTAATTAGAATTGAGAACAAATCTGATTGCACCGTTGGACCTACCAAAAGAAGATCATTCAACGATTTGCCGGAACTTGTTTTTGCCGAGGCGTCAAATACTACCCGTAGCTTGGTTGTGGAGCTATCTGGATTTGTAACGCAATGATGTGGCAAGTAGTAGTGCACAGGTGGGATATCCTTCTTTGGGATTGGCTGCATATGACCAAGTCTTTCATATTCGATCATGAAGTCGTGTCTTCTTAATTCTGGTTGTCTGTCCAATTTTCTTTCCAGAGCGTAAAAGCGCCTTGTTGCCATTTCTAAAGAAGATCCAAGTTTCGAGGGATTCTCGCGGAAAGGCAATCTAACCATGAATTGTCCAGTAGGTGTTCGTTGAAAGGTGTTCTGATAGTTCTCTTCACATTCGTATTCTTCCTTTGTCATGCGTCTGGTAGATGCAGTGTGTTGTTCTAGTTCCCAAAATTGTTGCAACTGCTTCTCTAATTTAGTAAAGGAAGGCTGAGTTGCAATATGACATTGAAAGTGATTCGGTGCCTCTTGTGGAATTCTTCCAGTGATAATCCAGCCTAGATTGGTGTTCTGCAATAGCGGAAGATCATTGGAAAGTCTTATTTGTCCTTCTCTCAGAAGTTGAAAATATAAGTCCGCCCCTAATAACATGTCAATGGCTTGGGGCTTGAAAATACTGGGATCGGCCAATTGGATGTTGCTTGGAACGTTCCAGTTAGAAGTGTTAATATACATGGCAGGTTGGTATTCACTAATCTTTGGTAAAATGACTGCGTTAATTTGTAAAGAGAAATCATTTACCTTGGATTTTATGGTGAGCGAAGTTTCAAACTTTGCGATGGTTTCTAGGCCGCCAATGCCACTTATTGTGAAGTTTACCTTTCGACGCTTCAGTCCTAAGTCTTGGACCAATCGTTCATGAATGAAATGAAGCTCTGAACCTGAATCCAGAATAACCCGGCAAGGCATGGTGGTTCCAGTAGGACTTACGACGTTTATGACAGCTGTTGCCAACAAAATTGTAGACCTTGTAGAAGCATTTAAACTTACATTGCGAGGATTCGCAACCTGTTCTGAAAAACCTGTTTGTGTTTCTCCTTGTTGAGCTTGTGTCTTTAGTGAAGTCATACGATCCTTCTGTTGCGAGGTATTCGTTACTTGGGTTTCAGCTCTTCTGTGTTTTGATGTAGCAGTAGTATTACTGGTTTGTTGTATGTGGATTAAGGTATTGTGTCGACCATTGCATTTGGTACATCCTCTAGCTGGACACTCCTTGATGATGTGCCCCGACTTCAGGCAATTCATGCACAACTTGCGCTGCTTTAATAACTGAACTCGATTTTCCAATGAACTGTATAAAAATGTGTTGCATTGGAAAACCTTATGATTTTGCTTGCATATTGGACACTTTGATACTTGGGTCGCGGCCATGAGTGAAGATGGTTTTTTACGTTCCTCCTTCATTTGGAATGCTTCTAGCATTTGGAATCTTGATTCCAAAAATGTGAAAAAATCCTCAAGCCTTGGTAGTTGTCGACGGGAATTTAATGATTGTTCATAAAGTCTTCGTGACTCTTTATCTAATTTTTGTAGCAGAAGGTGTAGGAGGATGGGGCTCCACTCGTTTGTTTTGATTCCCATGTTGTCAAGAGCTAATAAGCATTCCTTACTAGTGTCATGTATTCTCTTTATGCCTGCACTAGTCTCTGCTGTGAGTGTAGTTTGAGAGAGCAGTTCATTTAAAAGGACGGTGACAATAGCTCTTGGGTTATCGTATCGATCCACCAGTATTTTCCATGCCAATGTGTAGTTATCGTCAGTAGCTTGCAGATGTCGGATGAGCCGATTTGGTTCTCCAGTCACGTTTGCCTTCAAATAATACATTTTCTCGGCAGCGCTTATTGCTCTGTTATGTGTTAGCTGAATAAACAAATCTTTGAATTGTTTTTATTTAATAATGCTTCCATCAAAGACTGGCAAGGTTATTTTTGGCAGCTTGACGTTGTCATTATTAGATGGGCTACCGGCATGTATATCAAGTTTTTCTTGCAGTTGTATGGCTACGTTTTGGTAGAGATCCTCAATACGGTTATAGTTACTGACATCATATGAAGTTTCAGTAGATTCGCCAATGATTTCCCTATGTTGGGAGACTATTTCTGCCCAGTACTCGTTTACTGTCTTCAGTTTTTGTACGTAATAGGCTCTTGATTGTGGCACCAATAATTCCCCTTGTGTACTGCATATAATCCTCTCGAGCGCTGTTATGGCGGCTTCTTGTTGGCGGTTGAACCTCAATAACCTTGGGTTAGAATCAGCCTTTACTTGATTCGCTGTTTCCTTATTCTTGTCTTCCAGCCGTTCGCGTAGTTTATAAGAAAGAAATAAGAGTGACCTGGCTCTTCGTCATGTAGTTGTTGTAGTGTTTGATGGTTTTGATTGAATTTTGTCCAAAACTCATCAAGTCTCTGCTGATAACTCCTCGTGTTATCAGGAGTTCTCCTCTCGATCTTCTCCTTTTTGAAATTGTCGAACAGTTGGGCGATTGCCTTTCCAGTCTCAGACTGCACTGCCGCTATTTCAGCTACGGTGGTCATGATGATTGTATCTTGACCGTTGGTAATCCTCAGCCCGCCTGTTGGTTTGTTGCTCGGATGATGTTGTGGTAATTTGCTTCTTGTTGCAAATCACTGCTGTTTCCAAAATGTACCAAATATAAATATACCAAAATGTAGTAATTTGCGTATTGTTGCAAATTACTGTTGGCTTCTAGATGTACCTGCTGCTGGACAAGTACTTGACTCTGTAGACTAAGATTTAGCCTCTGATTGAGTTTAATTAAGGTGAATGTTGCTAATCGTGCTATGCTAAAACGTTTAACATATCACGTCAGGGTCACCAAAATGTACGGTAAAGAACGTCTTTACACCTTTAGAATAAACTTTATTCTGCTCATTCCTTAAACTAGGTACAATATTTATACAAAAAATCTTAAGGTATTTCAAATCAATATATACAAAAAATTACAAGATTTCATTAATTAAATTACAAGATTGCATTTATTTTCAGATTGTTTTATTTTGATTTTCCTATGCTCGCGTAGGTGATTGAACTTCACTAAAATCGCTGTGAAATGCAAGTCTGCATTTTTCGTGAGTTGAATTGGAATTCAATCTCGTAATTTGAGGAAATTAAATTATTTGACGATTAATAGGGAAAGTTGCTAATTCTGCTGAACAAGAGTGATTAAGGCATTAAAAAAAAATGTTATTACAATTTTCATTTCATTTTTTTTTTCCGGAGTCAGTTTCCTCGAGTGGACCAACAATGTCGAGATAGACTTTGTCGAAGGGTTGTTCTGCGATGTCCGTGATGACCATCGGCATTTTAAACTGAGGTGATGCCTTCATTTTTTGGCATTTTGAGCAACGCTTTACGTATTTCTTGATATCGCTGAGCATGTGCCTCCACCAGTAATTCCTTCGAATCCGCTTATATGTTTTATTTACGCCCTGATGGCCGCCAAAAGGAGAGTCGTGATAGTCATATAAGATCGTTTGTATCTCCTTGGGGCTTAAGATTATTTCAGGGGGCTTAAGTTGTCTGTTGTGACCTCTTCTGTATTTGGAACTATTTCGTTTTCGTGAGGCTTGTGATCCCGTATTTCGGGGCTTTTGGACTCTATCTGAGCATTTTTCGCTTGGGCCCGGGTCACAGCGTTACATTTTAGACGATTATTTTGAGGATTTTTTTTAGGTTATTTCATCCTCCGAGTCCGAATCCATTGTATGGTGGACTTGCGCTTTTACCATTATGTTTTGGCCATATGCGTCTTCGTTGAATTCCCGTGGAATGCGGCTTAACTCGTCGGCATCCGTATTGTACTTTCCTGGTTTGTATTCGATGTGATAACCGAATTCGGACAGTTTATGGTGAAATCTCACCAGACGAGAAGTGGGGTTTTTTACATTAAATACTCCTTTGAGAAGCTTGTGGTCTGTATAGACCGTGAATTTTCGGCCTTGTAAGTAACATCTGAAGTTACGCGTAGCCCAGACTATGGCGAGCAACTCTCTTCAATAGTTGAGTAGTTGCGTTCCGCCTTGTTCAGTGTACATCTGGCGTAGGAAATGGGCTGATCGTGTCCTACTTCTCCTTGCGAGAGGACGGCTCTTAATGCCTCGCTGCTGCATTCCGTGGTTAAGCTGAATGGTTTCGCGAAATCGGGATATATAAGGAGTGGAGGGGAAATTAGTGAGGTTTTGATTTTCTCGAATGCCTCCTGGCCCTTCTCAGTCCATGTGAATTTGACATCCTTCCGGAGCAAATTCTTTATCGGGAGCACAATCTTGGAGAAGTCGGTAATGAACTTTCGATAATAATTGGCAAGTCCAATAAAGGATTGAACTTTACGTACAGTTCTAGGAACTGGGAAAATTTGGACGCAAGCCGTTTTACTGGGGTCTGGAAGTGCTGCTTCACTGGAACAGTTGTGGCCTAGATAAACAACCTCTTTTCTCAGAAACTGGCACTTTTCGGGCTGTAGTTTGAGGTTTTTCTCTCTCAAACGATTGAAGACTTTGCGGAGCTTATTATTGTGGTCCGCAAGATTTTTACCGCAGATGACTATGTCGTCTAGGTATAGAAAGCATTCCAAGCCTTGTAATCTTGTTAGAACGAAATTCATTAAGCGTTGGAATGTGGCCGGGGCTCCTTTGTGCCCAAATGGCATACACCTAAATTCATAGTGGCCGTAATTGGTGCTAAACACGCTTTTAGTCGATCTTGAGGATCGACGAGAACCTGCTGCAGCCGTTGGCGAGATCGAGGGTGGTAAGATACCGAGGATGACCTAATTGG
Organism: Leptarthrus brevirostris; assembly: GCA_964036015.1. Taxonomy (NCBI): domain Eukaryota; kingdom Metazoa; phylum Arthropoda; class Insecta; order Diptera; family Asilidae; genus Leptarthrus; species Leptarthrus brevirostris. The sequence continues at coordinate 62,855,752 of OZ038371.1, read as the reverse complement.
TCAAGAATATCCTCGATCCGAGGCAGTGGAAAGGCGTGAACCATCGTCTTTTCGTTTAATTTACGAAAGTCGACCATGACGCGCCACCTCTTTTCACCGTCTGGTCCCGCCTTCTTGGGGACGACTAGGAGAGGTGAATTCCAAGGGCTTTCACTTGGCCGCACTATGTCGTTTTCTAGCATTTCGCGAAGCTGTTCGTTTATTACATTTCTTTGCGTCTCTGGCAAACGATACATTTTCTGGTTGATTGGTGCATGGTCCTGCACCAATGGTATATCATGAGTGATGGCGTTTGTGAAAGTTAGCCGATCACCTTTTGAGGAAAAAGATATCATTATACTCGTAACAGAGTTGTGATATCGCTTGTTTTTCCTCCGCGCTCAGATTTACGTCCTGGCTGAGTTCTTCGTATTACCTGACGAGACGCGGGTTATTACTTGGGTCTTCTGGAATAAATATTTGATATGCTGTAAAGTGGCTATTTTTTCGGCGCGCTAGAAATATTTTTTCTTTTATTTTAATTTTTTATTTTACTCCTAGTTATTTTATTTAAGTCAGAAATATTTTTATCTTTATTTCTTATTTTCACCCCAATTTATTTTATTTAAATCACTCTTAAAACTAAATGACGATGGAGTTGGGGGACAGGGACCGTGTAGTTGTGGACAGGGACTAGATGCAGACTAATAGTAGTCAGAAGTACTTGTGAATTGTTTGTGTTGAGAACTCCAACAGTCAATGCTTTTAAATCAGCAGGGAGTAGGCCATTCGCCAGGAAGACTCCTTGATCTATCTCTCTCGATAGACAGAGCATCTCCTCCTGCAGCTGCAAGGTAATCTCGACTATGATCTGTGACTTAGCAGGTATGCATAGAGGCTCTTTCAGCTGTATTTGTTGCTGCCTCATCTAGTATGTCAAATCACTCTCAATCGGTTTGTCCATCTCGCATTCCGGTGTTCGGAGGTCATTGTTCTCCTCTTGAGAACTTTTTGAAGTACCACAGATTGTCAGATCGGCCTTTCTGGGCTCTGCGCTATCTGTTCGGGTATTCGTTTTGACCACTTCCTGAGAACACGGGTTATCCGACGCAGCTGTTAATGGAACAGCTAACTCTTCAGTTACTTTCCGTTCGAGGGAATCGCAATGCCTTATTCGGACCCTCAACGTTACAATTCTTTGCTAGGAAGTCATTTCCTAGACAGCCGTCGTCCGAAAGGCTGGGTTAGTTTTAAATAACCTGAAAATTGCACGGAATGCTATTCTTTACTGTAAAATTGCCCTGGCATGTTCCCAGCGTCTTTCCGGTACCAAAAGGTGTTTGTAAAGTATATGTTTCATCGGTAATTAAATCTTCGAGATTTTTAATTACTTTCTTTTTTATAATACTAACCTCAGCGCCAGTATCTACTACAAGTTTGGTATTGCCGCTCAGGCTAATATCCAACGGAAGGCTAACTGTAGAGATACAGGGTTCGGGCGGCTGAGGTGACCCTTTGTTGAAACTTTTTTTTATTGGTGTCGATCCGGGGTCTTTTCGGTCGACTGCTCTTCGTTTCCCTGTCTCTTAGCGTCCCATTCCTCTAAGGAATGGCCGCGACGGTTGCAGAATTTGCATTTGAGTTTTATGTTAAAAACTCGAGGACCAGGGGAAGGTTGCTGATCCTGAATCCGTCTTTCGGGGAGCCTTGGCTGGTTACTCGGGCCCGGAACCTGGCGATTGTTCCTACAATTGCGAACATCATGCCCATATATCTTGCAGTTAGAGCAGAAGGGCGTGTTTTTACGCTTCATACAGTCAGCGTGAGTGTGGCCTCTGCGCTGGCAAAAATTGCATGTGATGTTTGAACTTATCTGGTCAAGTTTCTGGCGGCGGTCACCATATCGGAAGTCGATTCGTGGGGCAGACGAGCGTTGAGGTGGAGTCGTATATGGCGGAGTCTGTCGGCAGAAATTTTGTGGTGGCGGTGGTCTGTAAAACGTTTGCTATGGAAAGTTTCGAGCAGGTATATATGGGGTTCTATGGAATGCTCGTATTCTGGCCGTTGGGTCCATAACGACCGGGGTAGTTGAGCCTTGTTATACAAAAACCGGGGCAGGGAAGCCTTGGGTTGTTGTAGTTTGCGTGAACTGGGCGCCCTGCTGTAGTTTCTCCATGTCGAGTGCTTTATTAGTCAGCTCCTCGAGCGAGAATAGAGAGCCGCTAGGCGTTTGGATTCTCGCGCGGACTCGTACAAATTATTAAAATTATTTGTATGGCTTACTTGGGTTTGATTCGATCTTTGGATGACAGTTCCGCTTCTGAGAGTGAGTCCTTCTGCATTTGGTCCTGACTGTGCTGGGGTGATTTGGTGTTCACTGTCCTGTGTTTGGTCGGTGAATATTGATGACTGGGAACCCTGGCGTGGTTTTGTCTGTGGCCTGTTGGAGTCCGAGGGTTCTTCTGTGCTGTTCTCCAGATCCAGGGAAGTTATGAGCAGGTCCTCTGTCGTCTCCTCAGTTGGTGGGTGAGCGGGAGTAGAGTGAGTATCCTTGGACATATACCTCCACTTACGCTTTTTGGCGTTGCAAGGTGGGCTTTTGGCCTGCTTGCCGTTCCCTTGTTAGCAGTACTATGGTTGTGTTGGGGAAAAGTGGGGCTTGTGCCTACTTCAGCGATTCCCTTTTCGAACCTGCTACTGATGCTGTGTTGATTGGTGATATTACTTGTTGTCTTCTTCTTTGGGCTGGGACGGAGCCCACACAGTTCCACCGGTGGTGCTGGCTTGCACTTTGTGGAAACAATTACAAATTTTGGCTTACACACTTTTATTCCATTACTAAAGTAACACTTGTTACAATTAAGTTAAAGAAATCCACAGAGTCTAGTCTAAAGACAATTACGAATTTTGGCTTACACACTTTTATACGTTTACTAAAATAAAACTTTTTACAATTAAGTTTAAGACTCGGGTAAAGCTCGACTCCCCTCGTGAATAGTTCGCGACAGACTCACTTAATTATTCTACCTCAAAATCATTCACAACCGATCTATATAAAGAAAAAGCTTTCACGCTTTTTCTTGGTTTTTTTTTTTATTTTTGCTTTTGCCCTTGATGTAGATGGCTGTGGGCAAAGCCGCTGTAGATCGTTGTTTTTCGCGCTGATTAAGCAAATCTCTTGTTTATCGTGTATGACTACCGTGTGAAAAGAATGTCGACGGTAACCCGAGCGCGTTGTTTATCATGAGTTGGATTTGAGTACATGGCAACTCTGTTGCAACGTAACTCGTTGTACGAAATCCGTTTGTTTGTTTTAATTTATGAGTGCATGAGTTGGATTTGAATATATGAAATTTTAATGGTATTTAATTTCTAATGACAGATTGGATTCGGTAGAATTTTTGCTTATCTTAAAATAAGCGAATCCAATCTGTAACATTAGGAGAAAAGTACACAAATTAAGTCCAAGAACCCAAAAGTGAATTGATTTATTATATGCTTGAAGAACTCCAGAACTTTTTAGAAATCTAATATCTTATATGCCAGTAAGACTGGAGGATATAATAACTATAAAAAGAGATGTTACTTAATGGTAAATCTGCTATATGTTATATATTTAAGACAAAAATACAGTAAGTAATTATTATCCCAAACTTTTGAGACAAATTGTCGACATTGAAAATTTGGAGTTCTAAGAAAATATTTAATTATGTTGGATATAATAAAGATATCAAAATAAGAGTTGTTACAGACTGTAATTTGAAGTTAGATTATGTGCTGTTGCGAAATTTTCTGCTAATGCGTTTGCTTTTTCTTTATTGGAGACTAGGATGTTGCCATTATACGATAGGGTAGGAAGGTATGACGACTTTTTCTTCATTATTTTTGTTATATTCCACAAGGTTTTGCTTCCTTTTTCAAAGACGATAGTTTACTGTTCCAGATTTGATTTTGAAAAGCAGAGATTTGGGTACGTTTTTCTCGAGTTAGCCTAATGAGATCTCGTTTTAGTGACAAAGTTCGGTTTTCATGCCATTGATTTCTGACAAGGTTTTTTAATTTTATTAACTGGCAAATACGCTGAGGAATTTTATATGATCAGAAATGTTGCGACTTTATTTTTGGAACCGAATGATCTAGTGCCTCGTTTAATATTATGTAGAATGTTTCTATAAGGTTAGGTTCATCTTGTGGATAGTGTATGTTGCTAATGGATAAGTCCTTAAGTTTGATTTTAGTTTTCAGACTTTTCCTGAACAGGTCCCAGTTGGCTTTATTGAAATGATATTGACGATTATCGTTTCGTGTAACGCTATTTAAAGAAACTGTTGTTCTCACAGGTAGATGATCGGACGAGAATTGGTAGTCTGTATATACTGGTGTCAATGTTCCGAGACAGTTACTGAGATATAAATCCAAGACAGATGAGCTGAGGAGGTAATTCTGCGGTTGATAAATGGGATCCGCTGGAAATAGTATCGTTATGGGATGAGTTAACGTTAAAGCATGGAATCATTTACCCCAGCAATTTGATCACTTTCACCCCCAATTAGGTACTTATCGTTAGTTTGGGTTAATTTCTTCAAATCTTGAACAAAATTTTTATTTTTTATTTTGCTATATCTGCCGCCCGGAACAACAAGCGAAAAAAGATAAGGTAAAGTTATTTCCCATGTATATTTTTACACCTAAACTCTCTATGACCTTTGAATTTTTTATGTGTATTTCTTCATGTTTAATGTTCGCATTTATAACTATAGCGACTCCTCGGCCTCTAGCGTGTAATCGATCTAATCTATAGATTTTATAGCCAGGGAAATAAAGGTAGAAATTTGGCTTTAAACAGGTTTCCAAAATTAATCAGCTAAATCAGTCTTCTCAGTTTGAAGGTAATGCGTAAACTCTAAGTGTTTATTTTTTAATCTTTGTGCATTCCATAGCACAGTTTTTAATGCACTTAAATTATTATTTGAACACATAGCTGAACGTACTAATCAGGTGGTTAAAAATATGCTAAGCGCTTATGTTTCCGACAACCACCGAGAGTGGGATAATCATTTGCATAAAATAGCATGCGCGTTTCGAACATCTGTCCAGGAAATATCCAAGTTAACTCCATACTTTATAAATGATAGTTGACAGGCAGGGAATACGAGCTACGGGGGACGAGTCTTTAGATATAACGACACGCAGTTAGGGATTAGCTCAAGTTAGATCAGACGTAAAAATAAGGCTGGAAAGGGCTTCCAGGGTTAGTAGGAATGTTTATAATCTACGCAGACGAGACTTATAGTTCTTGCCTAATGATTTAGTCTGGCGAAGAAATTACTTCCTATTAGATGCCAGTAAGTATTTCAGCGTCAAACTAGCACCAACATATGTTGGACCCTTCAGGATACTACGAAAAGTTTCCCCGTGGACCTACGAAATAGAATAAAAAACGTAAAGGGTTTTGGTATATGGAACGTAAAGGATCTTAGACCCTTTTCTTCAGAACCTCCTAATGAATAAAAATCTTCTTTATATCGTCTCAACTATTACGAACTCACCTTATCCCACCAAGAAATTATTAAGGTTTTTGTTGATTAGTTTTTTTGTGTTAAATTTAAATTACATCAATTTTTAACTTTTTGGGCTTTCGCGGTTGCTTATATTAATTTGTAAATATTTCCGGATTAGCCCCGTAAATAAATTTACCTCTATTTGTACGAGTAAATCTGTAAAAATTTTGGTTGTATCAGGGTGGTATATTTCAGTTATCTTAGAAAGAGCACGGGCTGCTCAATCACTTAGTATTAACAGTTGCTTTGATCTCCCCTCATTTCTGCTCAGAAAGATAGGTACTGACGATCCAAAAATCGGTTTTCCCTGGCTTAACTCCCGCTCTATAGAATTTAAACTCAAATTTTAGTAAGTCATATGTAGGAAGGGAAGATTTAAATTTTTACAGTTAACACATAACGATTTAACTGTGTACCTTTTCTTTGTATTAATTACGGAGTGAAGATTAAGATTTGTTAAATGAATTAATTTTTGAAAGTGAGGAACACTAACGGATGATCGGATGATGGTTAACTACAAGTTTTTATATTTATATACCCCTACATATGACATAGTACCTAGTAATTCAGAAAATAATATACGAAGTTCTGTTTTGTGTTCCACATCTTCAATTCGAATAAATGATGTACCTCGTCGCCTTAAAGAAAGTGTTAAAGATTTCGGCTATAGCACCGAAATCTTTTGGAAGAAGGGGAGGGAATGTTACGTTGTATACTCTGGGGGTTGCTTGTCAAGTACTAGTGATTCTGGCAATTTGTTTTATGATTTCAGGAACTGGGTCCAACACAAACATTCCTACATTCATCCTATCGAGGTCTTACTAGGGCATTCACACACACTACATCATGCATACTCTGGAATAAAATGTTCAACACACCTACACACACACACACCCAAAAACCCATAAACACACCCAGGGAGTACACACACACACACACATACACACCTAAAGTCAAGGACACATACGTACAATCTACACACGTAATCAGATCATGCAGAATTATCCAAGGATATCAGTTAACGGGGACAAATAGCTATATCTCTTTACAGTGTTCTATTATTTTGAAACGAACAAATAACCTTAAATCTTGCCAACCTGGAAAGCGTTCACGTTAGCTATAAATAAAGAAATATTATTATTATTATTAATATAATTTTAGCAGAGTCATCTATAGTTATCCGTCCAATTACAGAGACTCTGATGTGGCATTCAAACTGCTCCATCACAGCCTCGTGCATCCAAACCAGCTGTCGCATATCGATCGACGAATTCAAAGAGCCTGCACGGTTTGTGGTGGTGAAGGAACCCTGTTCCACAGATACTTCACATGCCCGACCTTGTGCGACATTAATAATCTTGTTCGCGATATGTGCCAGCATATCTGCCCGACATTCAGTATTACAAGAACGTCGTTTTTACTGGGGCCAAGGACATATAACCAGGTAAATTGCTTGTTAAGCTTTATCTTTACACTTGCTAAATCGACAATTCATCTGTACTGCATGCGGATCGAGCCTGGGCAACAGCCCACTAACCCACAGTTTCACAAACATGCGCTAAAGAACCACTTCATTGCCAGATTGAAGAAGCGATTACGTTTAGAGTTCATGGCAACGAAGGCCGACACATTCAACTGCACCTGGAAGCCTCGTCTTTCACTGGGAATAACAGGCCGCAGACTTGCAGCAGCTTATCCACGAAGCTTCTCTTCGCTTTGGTATTGCTTCAAGTGCTGCGGGAAGAACAAGTCTCACGTTGGAATCGTAGAACTGGGAGGATGATGGGAGCAGTTTGCAGACGTCAATGACTCTACAGACTGGTCCCGCGGGACTCTAATCGGTTCGGAATTTTTGTGCGTTCGTCTAGAACATGTTTGGATGAGTGCTCCCGGAGGACTAGAAAAGTGGCGAACGGCTCTACGGAGAGGGCATTTGCTTGGGAGCTGTGGTTCCCGAAGTAGGAACTTCGCCCGGTGCTGCATCTACCCTCTAGGAACACTCAGACAATCATGTTCTTGTTTAAGTTTCTTCACGGTTTCGGTTATTTTTGTTTAGTGCTAGGATTAGTTTCGGATTTTTTTCAAAATTTTTGACAAATTTTCTTAGAGCTGGCACTCGCTTGGAGGCATTTTTATATTTCTTGTATTTTCTTTTTTACAGGTTTTTTACTATTTTTGTTTTTTTTTTCTTCAAGTTTTAGAGTCGTTTTTACGAAACATTTTTAGAGGAACGTACCGTGTCATTTCTTATGTTCTTTTTGATCGTTAACTATTGTGTCTTTTGTTTGAATACATTTTTTAGGGTAGCTAGAATTTTGTAGTATTTTTTGTTTATGACGATTGTGTCAAATAAAGTGCCATTATATACATAACAAATATATATAATTTACGATAATGCGTATACATACCTTATACGATATCCTTAGTTAAGATGCCGGGTCTTTGTACAAACTTGCCTACATCCACTGGAACCTTGGCCTCTCAAATCCCAGATAATTCACTAAAGGTGAATAAAACCGCTGTATGAAAATTTAAAATTCAATCAAGCCTAGTGTGATCGTACGTTAATAGTTTCCTAAAGAAACTTAACGAAATGCGGCCACTGAAATTTAGGAAAGAGATGTTGGACTTGGTATCCGGGGAGTTTTAGGCAGTGAGTTGTGAGGTCGTCAAGGTTGCTAGTGGAGGCAGAGGAGAATTTTATTTTTTTGGTGAGGATTGAGAGGTTCGATTTTCGGTGTTGGTATGATTAAGGCAAATGAATTGATATATATTATATAAAATTATTTGGTTCTGAACGATTTTCCCTAAATATTCGTAGTGCACGGGTAACAGGAGTTTCGTGATCACTCCAAAAAAAAATAAATATATAAAAAAAAATCACGTGACGCCCAAAACTCGAAAGTGAATCCTTTATTTGCACCCATACCCTCCTCCACGAGCTAGCTCCAGTTACGCGAAAATCGGGCGTAACAATGCATCATAATGTGTAGTTTTGAAGTTTTATAATACTGTTAACTAAAATATATGATTTTAAAAGTGTTTATTTGTTTTATTTCTATGAAATAGAATGGAGTGTGTACTATGAAATAAATAGTATAGGATCATTAAAAGTAACTCATATTTTCACTTTTTCTAATTAAATACGCATTATAGATTAAGGCGCATAACTCAAGACGGATTTACTTTAGAGCTGACCTGCCATAGTAACAATTGTTTGTATGGAAGTACTCTACACATCTAATATGGTGGTGTTAGTGTGCTATCAAAAAAAAGGTACCAGTTGCCTATACATTTCAGGCAAAGTCCTATACCATAGCTTCCACAGGAATATTCCAAGCTGTTAACTGCAATTCCGACACTTGCCAAATCCCAAAATTGTTTCAAGTCCGCATCGGCATGATTATCGTTTAATCGCTTAAATTCATTGCCCACAATGCTCAAATAGTAATCCGCCTCGATTAGCATGCTAAGCCCTTCGTTAACTACACCAGATGCGCAGAAATCAGCCAGTTTAAATTCCGAAAATAATGGACATTTTATATCTGGCTCCATATACATAGTACAACTACAGCTAACAAATACACCAGCTGCTGATTGTATTGACCTTTAAGAGACACTTTCGCTCGATCAAAGAGCTGCTCAGGCGATTTTTTTACACTTCGAAAAATCAAAATACGCTATTTAACTTTATCAAAGGTCCTTAGTCCAAGTTTTGAGACTACACTTTTCGTGATGTAAGAACGCTGGCTACGCCCATCTAAAATTAGGCGAATTATCGTTGAAGTTCTGCCGAAGTGCAAGCGCGTGATACTATTATACAGACAGTTTGCAAATATACGTCAGAAGAGGTTTCCGTGGCTGAACATAAATTTACATCAAGGGCAGATTACGTAATTGACTTTGAATATTCCTTTTGGTTGGTTGAAGGTGAACCAGACGTTTTTAATGAAGACTGGTAAGATGGATCGCACATGGAGGTAAAATGTCTTCCTTTACATTTGTCACATCTGACCGATTTGTTGGCGCAATAACAGCGACATTCTCGTGTAAATATTTCATTCCATTCTGCTATGGTAAAAGGCGCGTTGCTACGCTAAGATATGTATGTACTTGACTTACAAAAGCAACAATTTAATAATTCATTTGACGTCAGCAATCCGGCTGCAGTTTTACACATTTTCGGGTTCACTTATACTGGCGGTCGTTTATTTTGTATAGTGCCAACCTTCTACCTCCGTTAACCCGCCCATTTCACTAACCAAAACTCTTTTATCCGAACATCATTCATATATCGATCCCCTAGTCCCACCTCCAGTTAAATTGACTTTGCGTTCTGTTGATTCCGGCGATGGACGATGCCTCTTGTCTCGTTATGGGACCGTCGCATTTATGACAACGTACGTCTATTTCTAGCCTATCTGCACGACAAACAGAAGATCTATCCACCTATGCTGCGCACGTCAGATCTCGCCGCATTTCCCATCTTCAAAAATGTCTTAACGACTCCTTAAATTACTTTCGGTCCTAACCCCCTGCTTTTCCTTTTTCTGACTTCCTCTCTATTGCACCCGCGGTTTCTGATCAAGTACCTCTCCCCAACAACTTGTCAGTCTATTACCAGAACGTAAGAAGACTTCGCACAAAAACATCCAACTCTTAAACATCCAACTCTCTTAACTCCCACAAATTCCCGCACGATATCTTTGCCTTAACTGAACCCATTCTTACACCATCATATTCTCGACAACGAACTATTCCCTCCAAACTACACCATTTTCCATGTTGACGGTTGTACAGGCACCAATGATCCACCAGGTCGCATGTTTCTCATAGCTGCTCACAACCTTTATGATGCCACCCTACTAAAGACCTCCGACTCTACAATATCAGAATTTGTATGTATCAAAATAGCACTAAATAACTGTCTTCTGTACATCCTCTGTTGTTACATTCGCCCCTCTCAATCTCTAGACGCCTACGAGCCCATAATTGAAGCGATCGATAACCTGCTTGAGAACGCTAACGCCACAGATGAATTTATTTTATTGGGTGACTTTAACCTCCCCCGTATTCAATGGTCATTGTCCGAGGACTGTTCTCATTTTGTCCCCCTTAACGCATCTTCGGCCAATGAAGCCTTTTTTACCGATCAGCTCTCCGTTTCAGGTCTCTTTCAAGCAAGTGGAGTCAGGAACTTCCTGGACAGACAATTAGACTTAATCATTTCTTCAGACCCAGTTAACTCGGCTGTCGCAGAAAGCAACCATCTCCCCTCCTCCCTCGACCGTCACCATCCTCCCTTGTTCCTCGTTTTCTCCTACGAGCACCCTCATGCCGTTTCAAGCTCCGAGTCTTCTTTTTCCTTCAATTTTCGTAAAGGCGACTTTGACAAATTAAATCACTTGCTCCTCAAATCTAATATTGGCACTATCCCTCAACATCTTCCAATTGACGTTGCTTTAGAGGCGTTCTATTCGGAAATACACGCTTGTCTTACACAATCTATCCCTCTTCTTCCTCGTAAAAACTACTTCTCTCATCCCCCGTTTGGTACGACAAGGAATTATGCTCTCCCCGCAACAGGAGAAATAAACGTTGGCAATCTTTTCTTCTTACCCAGACTGAGTCTGACTATTTTTCCTACCTATCTGCTTATACCTCTTTTTCCGAACGTTGTTATACCCTCTACTATGAGTACCTCTAACGGATGGAAACTAGCCGCATATCCGACCCCAAGCGTTTTTATAACTTTATTAATTCCAAGAAGAAACCCAATGGTTACCCTTCCACCCCAAAGCTCGATAATACCTCTTCATCTGATCCTAAGGTTATCACTAACCTCTTTGCACACTTCTTCAGTAAACCTTTCAGCGACAATTCTCTACAACCCGACTTTAACTATTTTGCATTCACGGATAAACGCACTCAAACGTCGTTTACGTCTTTTGGCCCTGATCCTCACCTAATCTCAGCCAGTATTAACGGGCTTGAGGACGACTTTCACCCAGGTAAAGATGGCATTCCGGCCATCGTTCTGAAAATGTGTGCCATGCATCTAGTTCAACCCCTTACTTTGCTTTTCCGTCTCTCGGTCACTCAAGGGCTTTTTCCTCAATTATGGAAAAACTCTTATCTTATTCCCATCTTCACAAAAGGCTGCAAGAACGATGTGTCCAACTACAGACTCATTGCTAAATTATCATCCATATCTAAACTATTCGAAAAATTGGTCTATGATTCCACGTTCTTCGACTGTAAGTCTATCTCCTCACTCTCCCATCATGGCTTCCTCAAAGGTAGATCTACAACCACCAACCTTACTCACTTCGTCTCTAAAACACTATGTGCCCTAGAAAACGGTAAAGATGTTGACGTTATCGCCACCGATTTTAATCAAGCCTTCGACAAGATCTCCCATAACGTTATCTTGTTCAAACTTGATCGCCTAGTCTTCCCCCCTCCCCCCCCCCCCCCCCCCCACAGATTCATCTCCTGGATTCGTTCCTACCTCAACAACCGTCAGTACAATATTCTTTCCAGTTCATCCATTGATTTTTATCCTCACATTAATGATGTTGCATGTCTCATCAAACACACAGAGTTGTCCATTTATGCCGATGACATGAAAATAATCAAACATATCTCCTCCACTACCGACTCTCTTCTTCTGCAAGAAAACCTCGATTCATTCATTACATGGTGCATAAAAAACTTTCTAGAGCTCAATGTCTCCAAATGCCAGTACATCTCTTATTCCCGCAAACGTCTTACCACCACCCCGAGAGTCTATATGTTAACCGACGTACCAGTCCCTATCGTTACCTCTTTGTGTGACTAAGGAATAATCTGTGATAGTGAACTCAATTTTCTTTCCCACATTGACAGCATAATTAACAGAGCTAACTCCGCGCTAGGGTTTGTAAAGCGCTGGTCTAGAAAGTTTTCCAATCCTTATGTTTCAAAATCTCTCTACGTCTCCTTCGTTAGACCTCTCCTTGAATATGCCAGCCAGGTATAGTCCCCACAACAACTCACATTAATAGGATTGAATCTGTCCAGCGTAGGTTTATTCGCTTCATACTACGTGATCTTCCATGGGTTGACGGATTCAATTTTCCACCCCATGAAAACCGTCCGAAACTGATCGACTTACAACCTCTAAGCAAACGTCGTGATGTTTCCGACATTCTCTTTATTTATCAATTATTAACTGGTGCCACAGACTGCCCCTCAATCCGGCAATCTTTACCCATCTATACCAATCCCCGTAACCTTAGGTCCACTCCCCTTTTCCGACTCGACCCTTATCGCACAAACTTCGGTCAAAGCGAGCCAATTACCAGGATGTTACGAAAAGTGAACGATCTTTCCTCCTTTGACTTCCATCTGAGTATATCATCCCTTCACAAAGCCTTATATCTTGATCCCGCCTATCCTGATCTTGATCGCCTTCCTTAATTCTTCTTCCTTCCGCCTTCTGCCTGTATCTACTATGTATATTTATAGCTCATATTGTAGCTTATACTATTTATTTATTTATTATTACTTATCATTTATTATAGTTTGTAGTATTAGTATTAGGTGTTAGCTAGTATTTTTGTATTTTTGATGTTATAGCTTGTATTAAGCTTAAATAAATAAATCAGTTAGGAGAAAACGACTTTTTTATAAATTAGCCGGAACGAAAGAAAATTTACATAAAGTTAACTATAGATTATACAAAATATATCGCATTAGTAGATACAGGATCTACAGTTTGTTTTCTAAATTCTAGAAATATAAAAAAATACAGTCTATGAAAAATTGAAGGGAGAAACAATTCAAATACACTACAAATGTAGAAGAAATAGATGATGAAACTATTTTAATAAAGAATATTCGGAACAAAGCTATGTGGCAAATTGTGACAAACGGTCATTTAAATTAACTGGAAATTATTTAATAAACTTTAACAAAAAGGCCTCGATTTTAGACAAGCATTACTATCCTTCTAAGGAAGTTAATTTAACCTTTGTAAAACCAATAAATTTCGATAAAATTGTTTTAGAAAATATAGAGAATATAAAGAAGATAAAAGAATTTACATACCATTAAAACATTATGTATGGAGCAAATATAAGCATGATTATTATAATACTATAGTTATTAGTTTAATGAGTACATGTATGTTTATGGCTTGAAAACAACGGAAAGGGAAAATCAATATAATAAAGGTTGAGCCGGAGGCTTCTGATCTAAAGCGGGGAGGAGTTATATACTTGAGTATACAACGTGACATCCCACTACCCAGTTCATTAGATAAACCTGAGACAATATCTCAAGTGCCAGCCAAAACAAAACCAATGGCATGGTAAAGTCATAAGAAAAGCTCTTGACTAAAGATTCCCACATATCAAGCTGCATCAGCAGTTGTTTCCAAGGTATGATAAGTATATCATAAACTTACTAAGAATTTAGAATAACGTGAGAAAGTAAAGCACTGACCTTGTAGAATGTAGGAATGAAGGTAGGAGAAAATGACAAAAGAGTCAGTTGTTCGAGAACCTCAAATCCGTATAGACGGGAAATTTACTAAGTAATTAATTACCAAACGTTGTATGATTTTAAGAGTGTAAAAAGTTTGTTAAGAGCCATGATGTTTAAATAAAGTAAAAAGTTTATAAAGTCATTTCTTTTATTTAAACGAAGTGATCTGAAAGTTCTTCTCCAAGTGATATTTCTTCGAAATTAATTAACTCGCGTGTGTTGGGAATGCGCTTCACAACATTCCTCCCTCTTTATGAGGAACAAAATTATGAAATAATAAAACATAGAATTCGCATCAACAAAATTATCAAATAATAAAACATAGAATTCAAACATCACATTAATAAACAAATAATATTTATATGTATACTTATTTAATAATCAAAATATAGTTATAGCTTTTTTTATTTGGGGGGTATTCGGTACAATCTTACATTTAATGATCTTTTTTCAGGATGATACACTTCAAATTGATAAAAGCAATTAGAATTACAACAGCTAAAATTACATACAATAGAAAGTTATTCTCGTGCGGTGACGGACGAATTTTTAAAATTTAGATCCTCAAAATTCAATGTATTATTTTTTAATTTCTTAATATTAACGTCTATGTTACTGGAATTCAAACTATTTATTTTCTCCATTTTAAATATTATAAAATCATTCAAACTTTTGTAGTGATTTGATTTTAATTCGTTTCTTCGGATGGTTTCATTGAATTGATACACTATTTGTTTGCTACTCTTCACTTTACTCAAAGTTTCTAAATTCTCTTCACTAGTAAAGGCTATGCAACCTGGTAACAATTCCAAAATTCCGGTTTCGTAATTTTTAACTGAAATAGCAATATCACCATAATTTATTCTAATATTAGTAGCATTGGGCAACACATAAAGCCAAGTGTTAGGTTTAGATAGAGGAAACCACATTTCATGCGCCGCAGAGAACACAACTAGGTCGCACGTTAAGACATCTTGGTTAAGGATAATCTGAATAATGCAATTTCTAGAATTTTGATTATAGGAAAGAAAGTAAGTTGCATATCGTCAACTCGTGGTTGAGAGTATAGCACTTAATTTGTTTTTATTATAATTCGCTCTGTTTGAGGAATATGTATTCTTTCAATATTTCATTGATAGCCACGTATTCAGTATCTGTTTTAATATACTTAAATATACTTGTAAGTTTCAGATTTTATAGAAATCATTTATCAGGGGTACGGCTACTTGTAACGCTTGTTGAAAGCGTAAAGAAGTTTGACTTCAGCTACTTTATCAAAGGTATTGTATGTTTTCTGCAGTTTGTTCAATTTAGCCTCGTGAAGGACGTCCGTTAATTCAGCCTGTTTAGCCAACAACCTTGCTATAGAAAAGGTCAAGATACGAGTATTTGAAACTTTTATCGAACATGTGGAAAGTTCTTTCTATATTTGCGTTTGGTTTTGCGCTTCTTTGTTTCATTTTTTGCATAAGAATATTAAATTGATCCTGTAGGGCCGTTTGGGATTCATTTACGGTTTTTATTGTATTTACTACGACTGAGGTGAAGTTATTTTTGATTATTTTTCAATGCGTCTAGGGATATTTGTTTCTGCTGAGCGTCTTCGTCATCCATAGTGCAAATCAGAAATTTCGCCAATCTTCCTAACCCATTTATTTATTCTCGTTTTGCTGTTTGTGGTAAGTGAAATAAGTTCCTCAAAATCCCGTTATTGTCAACTATTTCGTTCAAGGACGAGTTAACTAATTTTAAGGTAGCCCGACTAGCTTCAGGATTTCGTTGCAGATTTCCGTAAGGGCAGAGGGCCATTGTAGTAGTTGACGTTCTTTCAATTCGGGATTGGTGAAATTGAAGTCAATGTCGAATTTCCACGAGGATATAGATTTCCCCAGATACATGTAGATTTCAAGATATACATAGTGAACTTACATTATTTAATGGAGTATTAGTACATAGATGCAGCGATAGCACTGAAGTGATGTCAAAAATCATCTCAATTAGAATTGCCCTGAAATAAGAAGTATCTAACTAGGCTGCGAGAGTTGGAGGATGAATTGAATTAAAAGAGTTATTAAGAGATCGTTTATGTATGTAGTGATTAACTTATCATCACTACTAACTTTGTAGTCAGGGATATGCAGCATGAATTTCAAGTTAATGAATTAATTAATAAACGTTTTGAGAAGATTATCATAAACGAATTTCGTCTTGTTTCCAATTTTTATTCATGAGGTTTCGGGGAACTTTAATACCCTCGAATAAAGTTTTTTGTTACGTTTTGATTTACACTCCATCAGTACTCTGTCTCATGCACTGAAATTTATTGGATTGGAATTGCGATCATAGTACGATTTAGACAATTCTTTAGCATGGATTTGGTTGTCATTTTTTAGTCTGACTTTTAACTCTATCTACTTTCTTCGTAAGGATACCGGTAATTTCGGGTTTCATACCGAACAGAATTTCATAACGAGAGAAATTGGTTGTCGATGGGGAGTAGTGTTATAGCAAATGGTAACATACTCTATCCACGTATCCCAATAATAGTGGTCTTTAGTGGAGTAACTTATCAGATAGATGCTTAGGGTTCTGTGACAACGTTCCAACGATTCGTTCGATTGAGGATGATATGGCGTAGTCTGGAGTTTTTTGATTTTCAACACATTTCCTTGAAAAGTTCCATAGATACAAATAATTTTACGAACGAAAGCTTCTGCTTCGATAGAAGCTTCTTAGTTAGACAGATAATGGTTTGTATAAATTTATTCAAGTCGTCTTGAAAAGTTAATATATATTTGTTTCCACTCTCAGACACTGGTAAAGGCCCAGCTATATCTAAAAAGAGGAGTCTTCGTTTAGAAAACTGATTTTTTTTTACAGATTTCACAAGAGGATATGTATGTTGAACATAGTTTTCCAAGACGTCTATAAGTTCTCGAGACACCGTGGTGTCCACCAATGGGACTGTTATGGAATTCGTTTAAAACGCGAAATGTATCCATTTAATCGAGATTCCTCGGGTGAAGAGTAAAAAATCACACCGTTGGATAAGAAGGTACGATTTGAATTCGAACTTTTCGTTGGAACTTGAACCTGGGGATAGAAGGTGCGTTGGCTTTTTTTGAGAGATTTTGGTGTTGGTAATCCATTTCATTAGCAGCCAAGGCTTCTCTAGATCTAATAACTACGTTCGCCCTAACAGTTTCGATACGGTCTGGATTAGTGTTAAGATTCCCCGATTTATGGATTACGTCAAAGTCATACTCTTAAAACTTTATTCTCTACGGACGGATCCTTTAAATTAAAGTTCCAAACTCAAGGTTTGTGATCAGTTACTACCGTAATCCCCTCCCGTACAGATACGGCCTGAATTGCTTCTAGCCCACACTACAGCTAACGCTTCCTTCTCGATTGTGGAATAATTATTTTCAGCTGCATTGAGTTTCCTGCTGGAACAGGCAGAATCTTCACGTTGAGAAAGTACTGTGACTATCGCACTGTTACTGGTGTCGTTGGTCACATAAAATTTCTTATTACTGTTCAAAGAATTGAAGAAACTAACTGGAGAATTGAAGGTTGAGAAACAGATCGTTTTAAAAATTTGAAGGATTCGTCACAATGGGTATCCCAGTTGAAAGGCACATATTTCTTAAGAAGTTTATGTAATGAGTCTGCGATATTAACCCACCGAACCTAAATGTGATTTAAGCTCCTTAGCATTGTTGGGAGGGGTTTTGAATGGCGGATATCTTAGATGGGTCAGGTTTAATACCCTTGTCTGATATATCATGTCCGTGGTAAGTTATCTATTTCCTTAATAAGTGACATTTATTAGGCTGCAACTTTAGGCAATGGAAGTTTCTAGTTATGTTCGTCCAAATCATGGCCATAAATGACTATGTCGTCTAAGTAGACGAAGCAATGGAAACAAATATTTATTTATTATTTATTTATTTAAAACTTAATACAAGCTATTTATTTATTTAAAGCTATACAAGCTATTACATAAAAATACAAAAAAATACAAGCTATAACTTAATACTAATTCTACAAACTAGAATAAATGATAAGCAATAATAAATAAATAAAAAGTATAAGCTACAAGATGAGCTATAAATACAGTAGATACTGGCAGAAGGCGTAAGGAAGAAGAATTAAGGTAAACGATCAGGATCAAGATGGGCTGGGTCAAGATATAAGGCTTTGTGGAGGGATGATTTACTCAGATGGAAGTCAAAGGAGGAAAGGTCGTTCACTTTTCGTAACATCCTGGTAATTGTCTCGCTTTGACCGTAGTTTGTGCGATGGCGATCGAGTCGGAAAGGGGGAGTGGACCTAAGGTTACGGGGATTGGTATAGATGGGTAAAGATTGCAGGATTGAGGGGCAGTCTACGGCACCAGTAAATAATTGATAAATAAAAAGAATGTCGAAAACATCACGACGTTTGCTTAGAGGTTGTAAGTCGATCAGTTTCAGACGGTTTTCATAGGGTAGAAGGTTGAATCTGTCAGCACACGGAAGATCACGTAGAGCGAAGCGAATGAACCTACGCTGGACAGATTCAATCCTATTAATGTGAGCTGTTTGTGTAGGGGACCATACCTGGCTGGCATATTCAAGGAGAGGTCTAACGAAGGACACGTAGAGAGATTTGTAAACATAAGGATTTGAGAACCCTAGCGCGGAGTTAGCTCTGTTAATTATGCTGTCAATGTGGGAACGGAAATTGATTTCACTATCACAGATTATTCTTAAGTCACACAAAGAGGTAACGATAGGGATTGGTACGTCGATTAACATATAGACTCTCGAGGTGGTGGTAAGACGCTTGTGGGAATAAGATATGGACTGGCATTTGGAGACATTGACATTTTCTTGCACCATGTGGTGAATGAATCGAGGTCCTTTTACAGGAGAAGAGAGTCGGTTGTGGAGGAGATATGTTTGATTATTTTCATGTCATCAGCATAAATGTACAGCTCTGAGTGTTTGATGACACATTCAACATCATTTATTGTAAGGATAAAAATCAATGGGCCGAGGTGGCTGCCCTGAGGGACGCCGGAACGAGCGACAATAGGGAAACCTTGCAGACCCGTAACGACGGCATTCGTTAACCTTTGGAATGTAGAACTGGCATTCCGTAGGTCGAAAGGCATTCTGATAAACTTTAAATTAAAGGCTTTTTTAGCTCTATCTTCGTCGGATACCTATAATGATATGCTAATCCCATTTATTTTGTTATGGAGGTCACAAACGGAAGCTACAATTGGTCTGTGGGGTGCTGTCACCTGGTGGGTTATG
This sequence comes from Leptarthrus brevirostris, assembly GCA_964036015.1. Taxonomy (NCBI): domain Eukaryota; kingdom Metazoa; phylum Arthropoda; class Insecta; order Diptera; family Asilidae; genus Leptarthrus; species Leptarthrus brevirostris. Next base: position 62,836,377 of record OZ038371.1, on the reverse strand, counting down.
CTGGTATTCGGCGGTTGTGTGGCTAGATGCAGTCAGGTAGATGTTTAGCTTTGTAAATTTCCATCGAGGGATGTTTGCGTTGTGCGTGAGGCATAAGCGATATTTGTTGACTCAGCATATTTTATTTCAATGTTGGCTTTAAGAATTTGTTTAGAAATTATAATATATATTACGTAATGTTGTGAATTATGATTTACGTGGATGACAATACGGCGGTATGTTTAATCAAAGGCTAAGTGGCTTCAACGAAATTATCATGGATTCCAGTGGGAAGATGGGTATGTTCCTTATCATCACCTATATTTAATAGTTCCACCACTTGTACATGACGAAATAATCTATGTGAAGGGCCCTGAAAAAGTTGAGTGGATGCGAAAGAATTGTGAAGAAGGCACAATCATCATAAACATTGAAGAAGATTTCTGTTGCCCAAGGCTATCAAAGGTTGTTACAAATACCGAACCATCATATTTAATCCATACTGGCCACTGTGCACTGAAAAATGTTATTGCTATGAAATTTTTTTTTAATAATAATAATAACACAATGATATAAACCGTTATACTTTTTTATTTCTTATTTGAACATATTTATTCCTTAGACTATGTGTACACCTTTTATGTGCTAATCTATTATCAATTACAAACAATATCAATTAAATTTACAATTATTTATCATTCAAAGTTTTTCTTTATCATGAAGATATTTTAGATCGAATTTATAGGATGCACTCAAAGGCTAAATCACTAAAGTGTCACTCAATGCAGCCACATATATTTTATGTGCTAAACTATTATATATAACAAACAATATTAATTAAATTTACAATTATTTATCATTCAAAGTTTTTCACTATCATGAAGATATTTCAAATTGAATTCATAAAATGAAAGCTAGGATGCACTTAAAGGCTAAATCACTAAAGTGACACTCAAGTCTTTGCACTGAACCTTTTAAATCTTCAGCATCCGGCCAAGATTGCATACTGTAATGCATCCACATATTTCTTTACTAATAAGACGGCTATATACATTTACGAGAAGTAAGTTATTGATTCAATTCCTTCTTGTTACACGTTTATTAGTAAAAACAACGCTTCAGGTCACATCTTATTATCCACGTAAAATTGTATAGTCTATTTTTAGATATACTTAATTTAAACAAATTCTTAATCCTAGTATGCTAACAACTCTGAAGTAAAATTTTTTGATGCAAAGAAATGAATCTTATCTTTGCTCGAGCATGAAAGCTTAAACCACAAGCTAAACACCTCAAGATGTGAGCCAACGAAAAATATTAAATTTCGTATCATATAAAACTCAAACTACAAAACAAAGATAAGATCCAACGAAAATAACATGATTAAACATACCGGCGAATTGTCATCCACGTAAATCATATTTCGCAACATTGCGTAATACATATTATCTAAACAAATTCTTAAAGCCAACAACATTCAACATTCAAAATTTACAAAGCTAAACATCTACCTGACTACATCTAGCCGCACAATCTCCGAACTCCAACATCACCCACCAGGTGACAAAGAAGGAGAAGACCAATTGTAGCCTCCAAGACCGATTCCCCAAAATCCAAGATGACCGACAATGCGTTTTGGGACCTCCCTTAGAACAGAAAACGAAAGGAAGTGCAATACCGTTTATAAGCCGTGTACGTGTTTTCCGATTTTTTGTTCGTGGGAAAGGTGAGGGAAGGGGGGAGAAAATACGCCTTCGAAATGTCAATTTGACGTAGGCTTTCTGAAGAATGCGTGTGTAAACATGAGTGTTTATAGTTCAGTGTTAAAAGTGCTGTAATTTTACAAATTAAGACAATTAAAATTTAAAAGACTATTTTTTTTTAAATATTAAAATATTTGTCTACCTTTTGGTATAATAGGTTTCCAAGAGATAAAGACTTTAGAGAACTGTGGTTAAAATCCATCGGTAGATCTGATTATATACCATCCAATGATAGTAATGTTTGTGAGGACCACTTCGAATGAGTCACAGATTTACTCCTCCCATGGTGAAAACTAACACATTCACACTTTTCAAACACATAAGGAAAATTCGGAAACTTTTGAGCATTACGCACTTCCTTTCGTTCTCTGTTCTAAAGGACCTGCATAAAAAAATATATGGGATTTTGCGCTAGAACCGGCATAGCTTATCTACTTCCTCTATATTCCGAAGAGGATGGGTATCGGGTAGTGTCACTTCATTTAATTTACGGAAGTCCACTGCGAGACGACATTGCTTGTTCCCTTGGGCATCAGCAAAGGAGAGTTCCAGTTGCTGAAACTGGGATGGATAATTCCATCAGCTAACATTTGATTCACTTGCTTTTTTATTTCTGTTGTATGTATCTCAGGCAGACGATATGGGTGCAAATTAATTGGTGCTTGAATAGATTTAATAGGAATTGAATAAGATAAGTCAAAGCACTTGTGTAGAGCAAGTTAGTTTATCTCTTTCAAGATAAAATATCGAATTGAATTCGCGACAAAATGGAGTTATTCTGCTAGTGGTTAGCATGACTCAGGTCCAGAGAAGAGGTAAGTTTAACTAAGCGATCTTCAACCCTATTCTCGTTAATTAACTCTTGCAGTTTAGATCATAGTTTAACGTTACCATTGATTTGTACGGCTCTTTCTCAAGAGTTAAATACGGACACACAGATATAGCCAGCCTTTGGCTTAGTTATACAGCCAGCCGTGAATACTTGCGGAGCTAGTTCTGTTGGATGACAGATAATTTCATTACCATCGGGAATGGGACCGAATTTAAAAATTTGTTCCGTCGTAGCAGGGAGAGTTAGGTTCTTCTAAGGATATAGAAAGTTTAGACATCATTTCCGTTATAAGAAAAAGATAGAGTTCTTCCTTGGTAGTCTAAAATAGAGTCACTTTTTGCAAAAAAATCTTCATGGATAATACCATCGCAAGGAAAATTATTAGGTAATACGTGAACTCGATCTTTGATGTTAAAATAATTATTAATTATTAAATTAAGAGAGTACAAGTATAAAGAGTCAGGAGAATTTCCATGAAAACACCTCGAATTTCCACTTTATTGTCAACGTTAACCTTAGTTTCCCCTTTTAATATATTCAATTTAATAAGTCTGAGTAAAGCTCCAGTATCAAGAAGAAATGCATTAGAAGCATCTCTCAATTCCGATTATTATTTCACTTTGAAAATATTTATTTGTTTTAAGGTTTAGAATAGTTTTGTGAGAGTTCGTAGTAAGCTTTAACTTTGATTCGAAACTGGGTGAGTTTGATTTTAGAAACTGGGTGAGAGATCGACCCAGATTCCGAGGTAGCCGATGAATTCAACTCATCTGTTACTTGGCACTTTAATGGAGATTTTGAGCCCGAACCATAGTGCCGTTGGTGTCGGACTGACTGACGTTTCCCGATTTAGTTACTCCTTCTCCCCGAAAAACAGTAGTGTTCAGATTGCGTGATTGTGGGTTGTAGGAATCTCGTTGAGGGAAGATTGCTTCTTCTGGAGTTATTAAATTGTTCCTTTCAACGTTCGTCAATAGAGTGTCCTATATTTTTGCAATAGCGACACATAGTGACGAACTTTGTGAAAAATGATTTTGAGTTTTTTCGCTTCCTACACTCGCTATAGGTATGTCCAGGAAATCCGCAGAAATTGCATTTTCTTGGATAATCAGTCTGGACATGAGTTTCTACCTTTTCCTCAGGTTTGGCATAGTCAATTGCTTCGCCCAAGGTGTTATGTTTCATTGATTTTACGATTAACTTAAAACATTAGCGATCCAGCGAGATGATTTTAGGAAGTTTTGCTTTTTTTGCTTAAAGGTGATCCAGGAAAGAACGATCACTCCGATTTCAGAAATTGCTTCTGTTTAAAACAATTTTTATTCTACCATCGTTAAGGAATTAAGGCGATTTAGTTACGTTCACTAATGTTATTTTTCCAGAGAGTGGAAGTTAATTACGTCTCAATTATTAATTTGATCACACTGTTGCGTCATCCCTTCGCTGAGACCATTTTATTTGTTGTAGAGTATGAAGAGCGGGAGATGAGACGAATGTAAGTAAAAGTAAAAGTAAAGTAAAGTAAAAAAAAATCAATCACTTTAATTTAGAATATTTAATCAAGATTTCCCGTGAACATATATTGAAATTAAGGGGTGGGGGTAGGGTTAATTCGCTTCATTTTAAGCATAATTTTGATAATTTTTTTTACCATATGGTGAATTAAAATAATTTATAAATTGAACGAATAATAAAGTATCATTTCAAGAATATACAGTAAAATTTTTAGCGTAAAATATTGAAGAATAATCTTCTGAGAGCAAATCTTCGCACAAGTTACGTTGCCGTTTCCGCTGAACTTGCAAAAGAAAAATTCATTAACAAGTAAAGACCGTAAAGTGATATTCTCTAAGAGAACGGAAAACTTAAACTTTCCCACACCATCAGCGAATTCCAAGACGGCAACGGATCCATCTTAAATTATACTCTTCTGAATATGATTGCATTTGGATGAAAAACAACTTTTGCTTCTAATCAAATTAAGTTAGATTCTGAAGAATCTCGTTTAACTCATAAGAAAATTTGTATATAAATTTGTAAATAATTTTTCGTGATTATATAAAAGTGTAGTGATCTAAAGGAATATGTTATTTCAATAATTTATTTATTTTCTCTTCACAATTAATTACGAAAAAACAAAATTGGCGCAGTCGGTAGGATATCTTCCTAAAGAAAAATATCCAGTGATACGAAAAATAGAAAAATATCCGGTGATACGAAAATTTAAACTATTAATGTGAAAGGAATCAGTTAAACTAACGCAGCAAGGCTTCACTTCAGTTTTGTGTAGGAACAACGATCACAATTAGTGCAAAAAGAAAATTGCGATTCGATAAAAATCGAAAACTTGAAATGGCGACAAAGGAACAGTTGGTGGCTCAGATAAATAGCCTTACACAAAAATTACCTGAACAGGAAACCAAACTTAATCGAGCTAATTTGACAAAATTTGAGTTTACTGCCGACCAAATAATTAGAAACTTCAACGAAATACCAACATTTTCCGGAGAAGACTCCTTCAACTTAAGATCATTCCTGAAAACTGTCGAGGATGTAGACGCTCTCTGTGGCGAGAACAACGTTCAATTGAAACAATACTGCCTAAAAAAAGTTATTAATGGAAAAATCAAACGCCATCCTAGAAATCCCAGAGCATCGACGGAACTGGACAACTGTAGTGGACAACTGTAGTAGAGAAATTGAGTCTAAGATTCTGGCCAAAGCAGACAATACACCAGTTGATGTTTCAAGCGAAGGAATTAAAGGTACACAATTTAAAAGATTTGTGTAATAAATGAACTAGCATTAAAAGTCAAGTCAGTGAAGTTTGTGATTATAATGAAGAGGACAGTTACACTTACGAAGCAATTGATAGAGAATTAATTCAAATTTATAAATCTAGGTTAATACCTATTTTACAAGTACAAATTGATCAAGACAAAAGCTTAGTTGAATTAGATAATTCTTTATGTAAAACGGAAATATATACAAGTGATGATGTGATTAAGTAAAAGATTAATAAAAGTGATAGAAATAGCAAAGACTTTTATAGAAATTACAGTGTTTATAACCCACCGACATTTTCTAACTCTCTTATAATCCGCCTAATTTTCATAACTCCGCTAGACCTAGATTCACTCAAACTTCTACGAACAATAACAGAGACTCAGGACAATATAGGCGACATAACTTTACATAAAACAGATCAGGACAGTATAGAAATAATAATAATGACGTACCCGAACCAATGGGGGTAGACAACTTTAATAGAGAAAGTGTTGTTAATCAAGAGGTCAACAAATTACCAACAATGAAATAAACTTTTGATAATATCTCATTAAATTGTTTAATAGATACAGGCTCTGACACTAGGCTTTTAAAACCCAATGTACTACCTTACGATATCTTACAGTTAGAAAAAAACCTCACATACAGTGCGTTTCATAATTATAGCACACCTACCAACTTCATGCAATTTTAGCGATAATTTTTTGGTTTTGCACATTGGCACAAAACAGCTTGTGCTAGAAAAAATTCTCTCCCGTCCGCTCTGAAAAAAAAGAATTTTTTTGTTGGATTGTTGCGACAGCAAAATCCAGAAATTGAGAAAGGAACGACAATATTTCTCAAAGAAATGTTGAAGGAGGTTCCGTAATGATATTGGGAACTTTTTGCGTAGATGGTCCGTTGGAAATACAATTTGTTTCAGCAAAAATGAAAAGCTGCGACTACATAAACGTGCTACAATGTAGTTTTTTACCATTTTTGCGAAGAAATTCAGGTAAAGAGTTTACTTTCCAGCAGGACAACGCAAGTATACATGTAAGCCACCAAACAAAAGACTGGTTAAGGAAAAATAACATCAGGGTGTTGGACTGGCCGGCCTGCAGAAAATATTTGGGGCATTCGGGGATTCGATATCTGAGCTTAAAACTGCAATTTCGAAGGAGTGAAACGCGTTGGATCAAAATTTGTTCAAATTGATGGCTGAGTCAATGAAAAAAAGAATTTTTGAATGCATAAATGCTCCGGGCAGTGTAACTAGATATTAAATATTGTTTTGTATCACAATTGCAAAAATAAAGTTGAATTTTGTTTCGTAAACACTTGAATGGAAAATTTTCCCTCTTAAGAGTGGGAAATACGATGCAATAATCGGCATCAATTTTTTAATCCCCTTTCAATCATGAGTTGAAGTTCATAATCAATATTTAGAAATCTTCTCTAAATATAAAATACCTTTTGAGAACATTGTTTACCCAAATGAAATTGCTCAAGCAAATCATCTACAACCTATAACTGACGCAAAGGAAGAAATTTCCAATAGAATTAACCAATCGCATCTTAATTTCGAAGAGAAATCGCACTTAAAAGAGTTATTAGTCAAAAACAAAGATTTGTTTTTCTGTCAAGGCGACAATTTGACCTTTACACATGGAATTAAACATGAAATCAGATTAAAGTCTGAAAATCCAATCCATTGTAAAGTGTACCGCTATCCGCAAATACATGAAAAGGAAATTGAGTCCCAAATAAAATTTTGTTTTTGCATTTTTTGTTATTTGATAGTACAACTCTTCAAGAGTATCTAGTTAACATTTGAGGTCGATTGGAGCAAAACTGCCGAAGATACAGTGCCTCGGGTCTCTCTCCATTCGATCCATCCCATATACAAAAGAACTTTAAACGCGTTTTTCTCAGATTTAGTTTTTTCAAAGTCAGTGATCACTGTAACTCAAAAACTACTCATCCGATCCTTCTCAAATTTTGCACACTTCTTTTATACATAAATTACAAGGTAACAACGTCGAGATTGTGTATTTTTTATTATTATAATTAATTTTACAACAACAAATTGGCCGATTTTTATCAATAAATTTTCATTAATTCAAAAAATTCGTCTTTCTTTACTTCTAAAAATTCAAAAATCAATAAAATAAACAAAATCTCGACGATGTTACCTCAAGAAACTCATAAATTAACGAAACCTTTTTGGTTTTTTGTTAACAGATGATCCAGTAATGAGTTATGATGATGACCGCAAAGCAACATTTTTTTTGTGTATACGAAGATTTCCTGTCAGTCGCTCAATTCACAATATTTTTACCCAAAAATTGAGTCTTGAAATGTTGTACTGTTATGTTCTTAACTTACAAATAAATTTATATTTACTATATATTTATAATGGCATATTTTATAATGGCAACATGGATATTTTAGAATTTAATGAAAACTCAGACCTTTCGGAGAATATAAATGATAATATCTCTCTCCAAGCTACAATTCATTCACAAGACGAAGAACCAAATGATCACATTCCTATTCTAGATATTATAGTCAATAGATTTAAAACCCAAATTATAATCAGTACAAATTTTACCCAACAAATCGAACAAATATGTATTAGGAAACCGACGAATATACATAAACCCAGAGTCAACGCCAGAAGTAGTAATCAGTATACTAAAAACTTATATATCAAATAGTAAGATAGCAATCTATACTGAGATATCAGATCACGATTTTAATTCCATTCAACAAATACTAATTAAAGAATTTTCCAATACGAAGTTCATAAAATGCTCTAATTTCGCTCAAGACATTGAAACCGAAGAGGAGTTAATCAAAACAATATACATTCAGCATAAAGAACAAAAGCACCCCGGTATTGTTGCCCTTTAGAAGACCTGAAAATTAAAATTCATCACAAACAACTTAAGATTATTATAAACAAAATTACGAATAATTGCGACATTTGTAACAGAGGTAAATACGATAGAAACCCAATAAAACCTAAATTTAAGAAAACTGAAATTCCTACAAATAAAAACGAAATTGTTCATATAGACACTTACACCAAACAAAAACAAACGTTTATGTTTTTTATTGATAAATTTACTAAATTTGCAACAGCATTACCAGTCGAACATAGAAACCACACGGAAATTATTGAAAAATTAAGAATGTATTTTAACCATAAAAAACCACAAAAGATCGTAGCCGACAACGAATTTAAATATGTCAATATTAAAGAATTCCTAAGACAAGAAAATGTTGAACTACATTTAGTTAAACACAATAGCCATACTAGTAACTCCGACGTAGAAAGGCTCAATAGTTCCCTCACAGAAATATTACGTATACTTAATTTAGAACAACCAAACGCAATACGAATTCAAATGTTAGATGCAATAAGATGTTACAATAATCAATATCACAGTACAATCAAAACCACTCCATTTAGTTCTGAAGAAGGAATAGTACCGACCGAACAAATCTATAACAACCTGATTAAATGTCAAGAAAAAAAGATTAGAAAAACATAACAAGGTTAGAGAAGAATATGAAGAAACGAGAAAACATGGTTACATAAAAAATTAGATATCTTTAAGACATAAAGATGAACCTAAATTCAGAAAATACAATTTATGCAATATAGATACATCCTTACAATATAAAACGTCCCCTTAAATTTTCATATAATGATGACCATACTTCTAATAATAACAACGCTACAGCCAACAATGACTCAACTACAAGTAGAGAAGTTCGAATCTAATACCGGCTTCACTATTTTACACGAAAAAGAGGTTTTAATACCCAAAACTTACAACTTCTCTCTGCATATTATTGATCTCAATCAAATTGACAGTGTAATAAAAGAATTAACGAATAGCGCATCTTTTTTCCTGGAAATGTTAGCTACCAATTATTAAAAGACATAGACAAACTACAAGATAAGTTAGAAACTTTAGGAAACGGACATCATGGCAACCAAAAGCGTGGATTATTTAACTTCATAGGAACGATTATCAAATGGATTACAGGAACCATGGATCACGATGACAGACAAACTATAAATCAACAGTTTGAGTATATAGACACTATCCATCATAACTTAATAACCAACAACAACAACAAACAGGTACACACAAACGAAAACTTTAACGCATCTTTAAATAAACTAATTAATGTTATACAAAATGATAAAGAAATTATTAAAGACTTCTTAAAAGCGAACGCTGATAAAATTTCTTTGAAAATTGCAATATTTGATATCAAATTAAACATTCAAGATTAATATCATCCATCCATCCCTATAAGCTCACAAAGAAATTTTTGAATATCAGATAAACTCGGATAAAATAAAAAACTTGAAGGTGGGATTTGCCAAAACAACCGCAGATAATATTCTTAGTAAAGATTCCGTATAGAATGACACTTATTACTAAAAAAATAATCATACCTTTAGCAGATGTAAATACTTGTGATATGGTTAAATCACCAATCACTGAAACGTTTGAATATCGAGGAGAATATTACGAATATGACCAAAACTTTTTCTAAATTTGGTTTTTGTTTTTCTAAAATTATAATAATAATAATATACTAAGGAATTCGTAAAATAAATTTGGATTTGATATAATTATAAATGTAGAAGTTATTGCAGGTTCATTTTATCCTTCCCTATGGAGTTATTATTGTACAAATAATTGTGGCACTGACCGTATATACTGGAGTGACATACAAAATTCTTAAAATGACGCTAGTTCGCCAACGTACTCTACACAACAAAAGAAAATCGTCGAAATCGGGGCATGCATTTCTCCAAAGGTGGGGGTGGGTGCCCACCACACCGTTTAAATTTTTTTCGTGGTACTAATGAGGGAACATGCTCTATACTTCACAAAAAGAATCTTCCAAATCGACACAGGTATTACGATGTTAGCCTCCTCCTCCCAGTCATACCCCAGATCAAATCATAGTAGCAATGGGGGATTATATTCTATACAACAACCCACCCCATACAGTTTTATCGTTGTATTAATGGGCGAACATACTCTATAATAACAAACGGAATCATCCAAACCAGTCCACGTAAAGCAAGGCCACCCTTCTCTCATCCCCCCGCCAGGGGCCTCATTTGTTTCTCCTATAAGCAATAGGGGATCATACTTTACACAAAAAAAAAAGAACCATCCAAATTGGTCCACGCGTTACAAAGTAAGGTTCAAATCCTTAATAGGAGGAAATAGGTTATACACAGCTTTAAGCCTTATAAATCACTGGGCTTGCACGTTACTATCTCTGCGAAGCTTCAATTAGGCTTCAAGATTTTAATTCCGTATCTGAAAGCCATTTATGTTGCCGGCCTGAACTTCACAGATATTCCAGTTTCGTGAAAAGATGTAAAAGTGGTCTTCATTGAATTTACCCTTGCAGCTTTTCTTGAGTGTGTTTTCAATAACGTCAAACCAGAGGAAATAACAGCATCCTTGAGGTGTCTGGATCTAGACTGAAGTTAGGTATCTAAGCCTTTTGGATAGGAAACCTAATATCTATAAAAGAGTACGTAAAGCGACGCTAGCGCTGTCCTCCTGTAAAAAATCATTTTTCAAAATATGGGTCGTGTAGCCACACATTATGTACTGGCTCTATATCTGCGTTATATATACTTACATAGGTATTAGTCGTCTGGTGACCTGCACTGGATAAGGTGTCCACCAGAAAGTACAGAAGAGAGTTCAGGGGATGCTAGCATTATGTGCTCTCGGAACTGCACCCTCTAAAGCCCTTAACACAATTCTCCACCTTCTACAGTCGGATCTCTTCGATACGTTCCGACTACAGATATTCTTAAATTCTGGAAGCTAGAATTACAAATAATATTGACTTGTTGCAACTTTCAGCAATAATTTTCAATTTTTACATGTTGAGCACTGCTGGAATTCTATGTTTCCACTTTGCAATTTTTCTACCTTTCGTTTCACATTTCAAATTCAGTACACCTTGCACAATTTTGTTTTTATTTTTTGGTAGGAAAAAAGAGTTTTGAGATTAGAGACTGTTTTTTTAGCATTAATTAGAGCAGTGAAAATCATAAAGAATTTTGTAAAAGTTTATAAATATATTGTTAAATTTTAATTTTCTTCGTAATCAATTTTAATTTTGTTATCATTTAAAAAATAAACGTTGTTACACGAATCGTCAAGTCATCTTGGAAGAACTTCAGGAATCCTAGAGAAGTCATTTTTTCTCTTATCTAGACCTGGGTAGGAATTCTCACGAATTCAGACAACCTGGTTGCCTTGTAATTACGCAAAATTGTAAAAATGTGTAGAGCTTGAATTTAACAAGTGTGTGTTCAATCGGTTGAAGGAAATGCCAACCGTTTTACAAAATTTTTACTCATGGCAGTCCAAACGCTATGAAGTGTCAAAATCACACGCCAGCTCCCAGCCAGGCAGCTGAGTATTTAGATGCAAGCTCCGGGGAACGGCATGGGAGAATTACAGATCATGCGCACAAACTTGACATAATTATTCGTTGCTATGAAATATTTTTCTGTTGCCACAACATATTTTGGGCATGCGCTTAATTTATTGAAACGGTTAGGCAACCAAATTGTGTGAGAATCGCTACCCTGAAATAATCTTTAACCATCAAGGAACTGGATAGGGTAAGACATCACATCGCAAGATGATCAAAGTGAATATATGACGTCTTTAAACCGTCATATATTCCACAGACTATACTACACCTAATTCTTTTAAGGCCAAATTCGCTTCCTCTATTCCTAACAGATAATTGGGAGGATGACCCCCTCAATGGGGTGACCAGTGCTTCTTTACTCTGACGGTTCTAAGTTGGGAGGTAAAGTGTCTGGAAGTATCTACTCGGAACACCTGGATCTAACCGTTTCGTTTCCCAGATTACTGTAGCGTTTTGCAAGCAGATATCATGGCTTTAAAGGTAGCGTTAGACTGTCTGAAATAGGGAATATTGTCTTCGGATGATATATGTATCTTCACTGTCAGACTGCTATTAAATCTGTCACGGGAATGTACACGATCTCTTATACTGTCAAAGCATGCCACTCAACTCTGAACGACATTGCTGAGCGCCTTAACGTACGTCTTATATGAAAACCCAAGCATAATGACATTTCGAGCAACCGTAGAGCTCGGCCATAGCTCACCAGCTTGGTAAGCCGCTAGCCACTTGCAATATGCAAATTAAACAAGCATTCTTTAGGATTGGTAATGATAAATGGCCAAAGGAACACAGCTGCCTAATTACCCGGCAGGTCTGGCCGATCTAGTAGGGAGGTGGTAGGTCCACTTGCAATCGTTGCCTCCAAACGGGTGAAGTTTTTCTCTCGCCCCATGCCCCACGAGGGGTTACGGAAACTAGAGAGAGAGAAACCAGGGTTCTACTGATGTCAGGGACCTAGCTAGTTCAGCAAGTGCTCCTAATATTTTTTTTCCGTTTTAGTTATGTAATAGGGTTGAGAATCTATCTCCAATATGGTATGGAGAATCTATCTCCAATATGGTAAACGATGGGTTACTCTGACCTAAGCGCGCTTTCCCTTTCGGTATGGCAGCCCCTTTAAGCTAGCCTAACTAATAGTTCTTTTTGGTTTTTATTTATGTAATAGGGTTGAGAATCTATAATGTGGTAACACAATTTGTCACTTCGACGCTATCGCGCCTTTCCTTTTGGTATGGCAGCCACTTTAAGTTATCCTAACTAATAGTTTTTTTTTCGTTTTTAGGTATGTAATAGGGTTGAGAATAAATAATGTGGTAACACAACGGGTCACTTCGACAATATCGCGCCTTTCCTTCTGGTATGGCAGCCACTTTAAGCTAGCCTAACTTTCTCTTTCTAGTTCCCGTATCCCGGGTATGGGGCAGTAGAAGAGCTTTACCCGATTCGTGACAACGATTGCAAGGGGACGTTGGTATGGAAAAATAATCCAACCCGCATTTCGAGTTATTGGCGTTTGAAATTGATTTCATAATAGGGATCACTCACAAGCCAAATCGATTAACTCCATTCTGAATTTTTTCTTACTGTCAGAATATAAACACTTACATATTGTTAAATTTTTATTGAAAACAAAACCAGGAATTCAGTATATCGTATCTTAAGTTGTTGAGTGACCTATTTATTAAGATACTTGTGTTACTTTCTAAAAAGAAGTTTAAAATAAAAGTATTTATATTCCAACAGTAGTATGAATATGGGGGTTCTGGGACAGAAGAAAATCGAGCCCAAAATGTGCTATGGGGGTTCTGGGACAGAAGAAAATCAAGCCCAAAATGTGCTATGGGGATTCTGGGACATAAGAAAATCTAGCCGAAAATGTGCTTTGCCGATTCTGACGCAATCTTGGATTTAGGGTATTCGGTCTTGTAGGCTACAATTGAGAGATAAGGAAAAGAGATTTCGGTCTTGTAGGCTACAATTGAGAGATAAGGAAATGAGATAAGGCTTGTCGGCCATCTTGGATTTTCGGTATTCGGTCTTGGAGACTACAATTGGTCTTCTTCTTCTTTGGGGATAAGGGAATGGGGGTTTCGAAGGTCAAAGGTCAAGGTCGGTGATTTTTTAGTAAGATAAGACACCTGTCGGCCATCTTGGATTTTGGGTTTTCGGTCTTGAAGGCTACAATTGATTTTGTTCTTCTTTGATTTGCACCTGGAGTTAGATCTGGACTTGGACTTGGAACTGGACCTGGACTTGGGTATTCGGTCTTGGAGGCTAAAATTGGTCTTCTTCTTCTAAAAAATGTGCTATGGCGGTTCTGGCTGATGAGAAAATGCTATGGCGGTTCTGGCCCATGAGAAAAAAAATCGAATCTTGGATTTTGAGTATTCGGTCTTGGAGACTACAATTGGTCTTCTTCTTCTTTGGTTTGATGATGGAAAGATAAGGATTGTCGGTCATCTTGGATTTTCGGTACGAAAAAAAGTATGAAAAAGTAAGAAGAAGAAGCGAAATGACCGCATTTGTGGTTCGAGCTTTTTGTGTCGGCTTGGGTGATAAGGCTTTTGTAGGGGCACACGTGATGTTTGCATTGTTTCGATGACGTCATCAGTGTGTTTGGGTTCAGGATGGAACTCATTGTCGATTATCAGTAAAGCGCTCACCGATCCCATTGATTTTTGGGAGTAATGATTACGTCATTGCTATGGATGTGAAATTGTGAGAGGTTGGATCGAGTGCTGATTGAGCGTGTGGAAATAATTAATTATTAATTTTCGATTATCGATTTAATAGAATATTTATTGATAGTTGAGTGTTATTAATAAATAACCGCATGCACACACATACGCACATACGCGCCAAGGTTAAATATAATTAGTAATACAGGGGTATTTAAATTTTGACTACCAGGCGATCATGAATTTAAGTACAAGAAAGCAATTTTCTCGCAACCTCAAAGCTTTTGTTATGGTCAATACGATGTGATCGCACATGTAGCTTATCATTAGACGGCGGCATAATATTCTTACTATGACCAAAGCATGGCTCGCTAAAGTGAACAGCGTTATCAGCAAATTTTGCCCCGAAAAACTTATGAGTAACATAAAATTCTGTTGGTTTATATGATTCAAACATGGCTTGATTACGAAATTTTGCACAGCTGATTGTGTTGCATGTGTTTATGACTGCCTGGTATTAGCCATCGAATAAAATGCGCTAATCGTGGGTTATGAATATGCGAAAAAGCCCTCTATGTGCTGAATTTAATGAATTTGTGGTTTTGGTTCAATTTTGAGGTCTGGGTTTTCGGTCTTGGAGGCTACAATTGATTTTGTTCTTCTTTGATTTGCACCTGGACTTAGATCTGGACTTGGACTTGGATCTGGACCTGGACTTGGGTATTCGGTCTTGGAGGCTACAATTGGTCTTCTTCTTCTTCTTTGGTTTGCACCTGGATCTGGATCTGAACCTGGACTTAAAAATAGCATCAACAATTTTGTCTAAGTTCATTGATAAATAATTAATAAATATCTAGTTAAATTTCCTTTAACATAAAAAATCCGCTGATAAGTAGTAGTAAACATTTGGATTCAATTCGTTAGCGTAAAAAATTTGCCGATAAGAGTTGAATGGCCCAGAATGTTTTGGGATGATAAGAAAAAAAAAACGATTCGCTGTAGTAACCTCGAACTTTAAAAGATTGTCATGCAATTTCTTTTTCAGATCTAAATATAGACATTAATTTGAGGTCATATTATTAAATAATTTCGTGTTTTATGCAACTAGCAAGTAAGTCATTCTACCGATTACGTCATCTTGACCTTGATTACTAGTTAAAATAACATCATTGAGGAATAGCCAAAAGAATTTCTGTAATTAATGGAAAAAATCTGATGTTTAAAAATAACATGCATCGCTTTGCATAAATCCGTTGATAAGTAATAAAACGTCTAGTCAAGGTAGCTGGAATGGCTTCTTTCGGTACTTTGGAGAGGTTTATCACGTGAAGAACTTAAGAAAATAGACCCAAATTGTGATCTCACCGAGTTCAGTTTACTTTGAGTTTGTCATGTAATTTAGGCAAATGTCAGGTTCCGGGCTTGTTGTTTTTTAAATTTTGGATGAGAAATTTTCCAAACATGTTCTTCATAATATATATAGATTCAAAAGGAAATTGCGGCTCTCAATACTTTTTCATTTCCAATCATGTTTTAACATATCCGAAATAGCCTTCATTTAAAAGGAAATTGCGGTTATTAGAATTTTGTTTGTTATTATCCAAATATATGTTTTATTACACTTAACCTCTCCGAATTCTTTATTTTTGTGTCTATGAAGGAGGATGGAACAATTTTAGGATTGTGAATGCGAGTATGAATCCTAATGATATTTTAGAGGAATACATGCCTCCAGAAGATGGTAACAGGAGTCTAATGTTATGGTTGAGATCTGACGAGCCGATTTCTTATACATTTCATTTTGAGTTCATATTTCAAGAGTTTAGAAAATTAAGTGATGTAAGTGAGTATATGCAAACCAAACATATTCAAGCATACTGCTATAAAGTTCAATATTGCATTATTTTGTGAATTTATTAAATATGCTAATACTGATGATGTAGATGAAAACGAAATAGCTTTAGATATAAAATCTTTTCAGGCTAAGATGAACATAGCATAGATAGAATGTTGAAACAAATTATTGTAAAATCTGAAGAATTTCAAGAAAAAGACAGCGGCTGGGCTCTTCTAAGAATCATCCACATTGAAGTGGAAGTAGGATTATCGTTTATTTATTAGAGCCTTAATCTGAAAAAGAATTTATATTGCAAGAAATCAAAGTATTGAAATACGATTTTTAGATTGATATAGATTAGATTTCTCTGGCGTAGATAAATTAGCGAATAATTCATCTGATGAAAACTTAATATTAACCAGATCCTTTTATAAAAATGACGATTTATTTAATTTAATGAATACCTTAATTGCTTTGAAAAATTTAGTGGAAATTCATTGCCTATGCAAAAGTAGTTTGATAATAAATTTACAGATACGAAGTGCTCTGATAATGATTATGCGCATTTAACAAACGTTTGGAAAGCATTTGAATGTAAAATATTTGTAGACTATTTATATTGTCATTATTACATAGCACCAGGATTATTTTGGGATGCTATGCTTAAGTATACAAAGATTGAATTACAATAATTATTAACTGTCGTTAATATGTATAACTTTATATATTCTCGCAGGCATTCTACTGCTAATAATAAGCATATGGAAAATGTTATCCCATCACAAAGCTCAACATATTTAATTTACTTCGATACCAATAATTTATATGGGTGGGACATGTCTGAATTCTTACTATATGAGGAATTTCAATGGGATAGAAAATACGGATATCGATATAATGAGCATTCCTCAAAGTTCAGAAATTGAATATATATATTTGAAGTAGATTTAACTTATCTAGAATCACTTCATGACTTACACAATGATCTACCATTTTGCGCAAATAATATAAAAATCCCCTGAATTAGGCTCAAGGAAATTGATATATGACTTAGAAGATACATTTCATTACATAATCCATTATAGAAATCTCCAAAAAGTAGTTTAAAGTATGAATTGAAGTTTTCATGCATTCATAGAGCTCTTTGATTCAGAAAATGAAATTGATTAAAACAATATATTGATCTTAGTACTTTGCATAGATCAAAAGCTGTTAACACTTTCCGATCTTAAGCTCTTATGATGGAATTTGAATTTATCACGATGAATGACACTAATTTTGTGTTCTTAAGTATATTCAAATGTTCAACAGGTGCTTACTATTGGCAAGACTTATTCTAATATCACCATTAAATCTTTTGGTTGTACCACAGTTCGACGAATAACTTATCTGATTCTGAATTTAAAAATTAAAACTGTTATTAGTAAGATTACGTTAGAATGTATAGGATTGAAATCTAAGATCTATTCTTTACAAGTAGGCAGCAAGAAAGATATTATGAAAGCTACATTTGAAACTAATTGTTAGATTAACTAGAAATTGTGAAAATGAGAAAATGAGAATCATTAAATTGAATCAAATGAATATAGAAAAATAAAAAAATTACATTGGTAAGATTACGTTAGAATGTATAGGATTGAAATCAAAGATCTATTCTTTACGAGTATAAAGCAAGAAAGATATTAAGAAAGCTACATTTTAAACTAATTTTTAGATTAACTAGAAATTGTGAAAATGAGAATCATTAATAAATTTATGTAGAATGAAAAATAAATGACTAAATTAATAAAATGCTATTTTAACATTACCAGAAAGACTTTTATTAGTATAAAATAGACATTTAATTATTATTTATAACTATTGCTTTTCTAGAAAATTTCTTAAAAGGTAAACATTTTCCCTTATGAATTAAACAGCATCGCGCTTTATACAAAAATTTAAGAGAGGATACATTTGGACACTGCAATTCTTCTTCCATATTATATACTTCATATGGGAGTGTTTCAGAATTTAACCTTAATTACAACAAGTCTTCTTATACAATTTTTTTCTGGTTGGTTTATGAAGTTCATTAACTACTTGTATTTCATTCATTTTGTAGTTGTCAGAGATTCTACATTAATCAACGCTATTAAAGTTTCTTTAATTTTTCCTATATGTAGAACTATATATTTCATCAACTTCTGCTGAGCATCAACAATTCATTCATTTGTATACAAATCGTATGCTATTTTCAGTTTTCCTTGTAGAGCCGCAATTTATTCATTTCTAAGTAGCTCAATTTAATAGCATACAGATAGATCCACTGATCAAGAACTCCTCAAAAAATCATCCAAATTTGTCAACACTGTATGATTAGAGGGTTAAAAGCTATATTGAGATATTTATACTATAATGTCAGCTTCTCTCAGTTTTTTAATTATTAACATTATTTCATTGTTATGACTGTTATTACCAGCCTGTTTTGATGCTATTAGTAGGCGTAAACGATCAACTAATTCATTAGGATTTTCAAAGTAAGTATAGCCAGTATTAGTCTTTGGTATTTGTATTAAGCCCTGACCTTTTGGGGATGTGAGCTTCTTAATGATGGTTTTATACTTCTTGCTTCTGTTTCCTTTTATTCGACCATCATCCATATAATTGCGTTTATAAGCATTAGTGTCATTCATAATGTTTCTGTAGTTGTTCATATCATCTGACGTGTATAGTTGTTTAGGGGTTTTTATGAAGAGCAATTCGAGAAGTCCTGGAGTAATGCTATATACTTTTTCTTTAAGAATGATATTGTCACCATCAACTTGAAGAATCGAGTTGCCAATTTTCCAGTTGTTACCATCAAAGTAAACCCCATAAGATTTATCAATTTTTGTGCTCTTGTTTTCATATAATTTAATGTATTTCGAAATTGAAGGGTTATTGGGCAAATCATCGATAGAAAGCGTCTTTGTTAGAGTAGATGAATTTGGAGGTGTAGCAAATTCTTCATTATCATCATCTTCACTATTAGTAGAGCTATCGGAAATTCTAGAATAATCTCCAAGTTTACTTGAAGTACTAGCTGGCTCTGCTTTGAAGTATTTATGTTTAGGTTGAGGTGTTAAAATTTCACTGTTATTATATTTATCAATACCAGGATCCATTTTCAAGAGTTCAATCCCAGGATCCATTTTCAAGAGTTTACGTTTATATGAGTTTATTGAAGCATCGCTCTTTGACTCATCCTTGATTTGTGCAACAAGTGTCTCAAGCGGCTTGGTGATGGACTTAAAAGTTTGCTCTAGCTGAGTCTCTGTTTCCATTTTTCCCATCTTAAGAGCTTTAAACTTTTTTCTGATGGCATTTCGCACCCTCGCTATTTCCTTAGTAAGCTTCTCATCCATATTGATCTTATTTAAGAACCAAGTCTAAAAGACATGAAACAGTAAACAATAAACATGAATCAGAAAACAATAAACATTAAACATGAATCAAGAAACAAGAATCATGAATCATGAATCATGAAACATGTAACATGAAACAATAATTACCTATGTGAAGTATCCTCTGAACCGTTTCCATCAAAGTGTTAGTATTAGCTAATAAATCATTGTTCATCCCTCTCCTTTTATAGTACGTATCATGAAGACATCAAATCCTTTTCGGTAGCACCACTTACACATTGCGTTGTTTTTATTAATCACCAAAAATCCATATTTATACTTCCAAAATTCAGCACACGCATTACGAAATTTTTCAAACGTCATATCTGTACCCACATGATCATAATATATATGTTTAAAATAGTGATCACTTGCAAATACTTTTTGCAAAGGAACGCTGCACAGAATATCACAAAGTTGTAGCTGTAAAGTTCTTATTTTTCTCATATATTCAAAGATACAGTTCACTTTTCAACTCCTAAAAAAGCCCGATAATTAATAGTACTTATGAAGTTTACTTAGGTGACGATAACGAATGGAAAATTGAAAATTCAAAGATTGCAATTGAGGAAGATTAGATTAGGTCTATGTAAATTGCTTTTTATGAAACAACCTGTAAAACTTTGTATAGTAAGGATGAGTTGAAAGATTATCAAGATATCTTAGAAGAGAATACAGGGTTATAAATATCGACTTCAACAGATCATTTTTAGTGTTTAGATAACCACCAATATGCTTAAATGCATAGAATGCAACAAATTCTTTAGCC
Organism: Leptarthrus brevirostris; assembly: GCA_964036015.1. Taxonomy (NCBI): domain Eukaryota; kingdom Metazoa; phylum Arthropoda; class Insecta; order Diptera; family Asilidae; genus Leptarthrus; species Leptarthrus brevirostris. The sequence continues at coordinate 62,815,821 of OZ038371.1, read as the reverse complement.
GGAGAGATAGTCTTTTAAGACATAAGAGACGGTCAATACATTTATTGAAAGAGAAAAATCGTGAAGACGAACATAGCAAGTTTATTGTGAAGGAAGGGGCAATTTTGACAAATGGAAACCAAATGCAGCACTTTATTTTTCAAACTCCATTTAGATTTAAGGATTTCACAACTGAAAAGACAAAAGAAGCACGGTCAACACATTTATTGAAAGAGAAAAATCGTGAAGACGAACATAGCAAGTTTATTGTGAAGGAATTGGCAATTTTAACAAATGGAAACCAAATGCAGCACTTTATTTTTCAAACTCCATTTAGATTTAAGGATTTCACAACTGAAAAGACAGAAAGAAGCGAAGTGATTGCATCATAATTACCATGGATTCAATTGGAACGATGGATATATCCCCTAACATCAAATACGTACTATAGTGACTCCTTTAATAAGAAACAAAGTACTTTATGTGAAAGGCTGTGAAAAGGTTTGCTGGATCAAAAATACATTTGATGAAGGTGTAATAGTATATAATATGGAAGAAGAATTGCAGTGTCCAAATTTATCTTCTCTTAAATTTTTGAATAAAACCCCATGCTGTTTAATTCATAAGAAGAAAATGTTTACCTTTTAAGAAATTTTCTAGAAAAGTAATAGAAGATAGAAATAAGAATTAAATGTCTTATTATTTAATACTAATAAAAGTCTTTCTGTAAATGTTAAAATAGCATTTTATTAATTTAGGCATTTATTTTTCCTTCAACATAAATTTATTAATGATGCTCATTTTCACAATTTCTAGTTAATCTAACAATTAGTTTCAAATGTAGCTTTCATAATATCTTTCTTGCTGTCTACTTGTAAAGAATAGATCTTAGATTTCAATCCTATACATTCTAACGTAATCTTACTAATGACATTGGGATTTGCAATTAAAGCACGAAGACCTAAATGTTTACCTCGACTTTCCCATTCCGTAGCTATTACATATATCTTATGATCATGTGGGTACAGATATGACGTTTGAAAAATTTCGTAATGCGTGTGCTGAATTTTGGAAGTATAAATATGGATTTTTGGTGATTAATAAAAACAACGCAATGTGTAAGTGGTGCTACCGAAAAGGATTTGATGTCTTCATGATACGTACTATAAAAGGAGAGGGATGAACAATGATTTATTAGCTAATACTAACACTTTGATGGAAACGGTTCAGAGGATACTTCACATAGGTAATTATTGTTTCATGTTACATGTTTCATGATTCATGATTCATGATTCTTGTTTCATGTTTAATGTTTATTGTTTTCTGATTCATGTTTATTGTTTACTGTTTCATGTCTTTTAGACTTGGTTCTTAAATAAGATCAATATGGATGAGAAGCTTACTAAGGAAATAGCGAGGGTGCGAAATGCCATCAGAAAAAAGTTTAAAGCTCTTAAGATGGGAAAAATGGAAACAGAGACTCAGCTAGAGCAAACTTTTAAGTCCATCACCAAGCCGCTTGAGACACTTGTTGCACAAATCAAGGATGAGTCAAAGAGCGATGCTTCAATAAACTCATATAAACGTAAACTCTTGAAAATGGATCCTGGGATTGAACTCTTGAAAATGGATCCTGGTATTGATAAATATAATAACAGTGAAATTTTAACACCTCAACCTAAACATAAATACTTCAAAGCAGAGCCAGCTAGTACTTCAAGTAAACTTGGAGATTATTCTAGAATTTCCGATAGCTCTACTAATAGTGAAGATGATGATAATGAAGAATTTGCTACACCTCCAAATTCATCTACTCTAACAAAGACGCTTTCTATCGATGATTTGCCCAATAACCCTTCAATTTCGAAATACATTAAATTATATGAAAACAAGAGCACAAAAATTGATAAATCTTATGGGGTTTACTTTGATGGTAACAACTGGAAAATTGGCAACTCGATTCTTCAAGTTGATGGTGACAATATCATTCTTAAAGAAAAAGTATATAGCATTACTCCAGGACTTCTCGAATTGCTCTTCATAAAAACCCCTAAACAACTATACACGTCAGATGATATGAACAACTACAGAAACATTATGAATGACACTAATGCTTATAAACGCAATTATATGGATGATGGTCGAATAAAAGGAAACAGAAGCAAGAAGTATAAAACCATCATTAAGAAGCTCACATCCCCAAAAGGTCAGGGCTTAATACAAATACCAAAGACTAATACTGGCTATACTTACTTTGAAAATCCTAATGAATTAGTTGATCGTTTACGCCTACTAATAGCATCAAAACAGGCTGGTAATAACAGTCATAACAATGAAATAATGTTAATAATTAAAAAACTGAGAGAAGCTGACATTATAGTATAAATATCTCAATATAGCTTTTAACCCTCTAATCATACAGTGTTGACAAATTTGGATGATTTTTTGAGGAGTTCTTGATCAGTGGATCTATCTGTATGCTATTAAATTGAGCTACTTAGAAATGAATAAATTGCGGCTCTACAAGGAAAACTGAAAATAGCATACGATTTGTATACAAATGAATGAATTGTTGATGCTCAGCAGAAGTTGATGAAATATATAGTTCTACATATAGGAAAAATTAAAGAAACTTTAATAGCGTTGATTAATGTAGAATCTCTGACAACTACAAAATGAATGAAATACAAGTAGTTAATGAACTTCATAAACCAACCAGAAAAAAATTGTATAAGAAGACTTGTTGTAATTAAGGTTAAATTCTGAAACACTCCCATATGAAGTATATAATATGGAAGAAGAATTGCAGTGTCCAAATGTATCCTCTCTTAAATTTTTGTATAAAGCGCGATGCTGTTTAATTCATAAGGGAAAATGTTTACCTTTTAAGAAATTTTCTAGAAAAGCAATAGTTATAAATAATAATTAAATGTCTATTTTATACTAATAAAAGTCTTTCTGGTAATGTTAAAATAGCATTTTATTAATTTAGTCATTTATTTTTCATTCTACATAAATTTATTAATGATTCTCATTTTCACAATTTCTAGTTAATCTAAAAATTAGTTTAAAATGTAGCTTTCTTAATATCTTTCTTGCTTTATACTCGTAAAGAATAGATCTTTGATTTCAATCCTATACATTCTAACGTAATCTTACCAATGTAATTTTTTTATTTTTCTATATTCATTTGATTCAATTTAATGATTCTCATTTTCTCATTTTCACAATTTCTAGTTAATCTAACAATTAGTTTCAAATGTAGCTTTCATAATATCTTTCTTGCTGCCTACTTGTAAAGAATAGATCTTAGATTTCAATCCTATACATTCTAACGTAATCTTACTAATAACAGTTTTAATTTTTAAATTCAGAATCAGATAAGTTATTCGTCGAACTGTGGTACAACCAAAAGATTTAATGGTGATATTAGAATAAGTCTTGCCAATAGTAAGCACCTGTTGAACATTTGAATATACTTAAGAACACAAAATTAGTGTCATTCATCGTGATAAATTCAAATTCCATCATAAGAGCTTAAGATCGGAAAGTGTTAACAGCTTTTGATCTATGCAAAGTACTAAGATCAATATATTGTTTTAATCAATTTCATTTTCTGAATCAAAGAGCTCTATGAATGCATGAAAACTTCAATTCATACTTTAAACTACTTTTTGGAGATTTCTATAATGGATTATGTAATGAAATGTATCTTCTAAGTCATATATCAATTTCCTTGAGCCTAATTCAGGGGATTTTTATATTATTTGCGCAAAATGGTAGATCATTGTGTAAGTCATGAAGTGATTCTAGATAAGTTAAATCTACTTCAAATATATATATTCAATTTCTGAACTTTGAGGAATGCTCATTATATCGATATCCGTATTTTCTATCCCATTGAAATTCCTCATATAGTAAGAATTCAGACATGTCCCACCCATATAAATTATTGGTATCGAAGTAAATTAAATATGTTGAGCTTTGTGATGGGATAACATTTTCCATATGCTTATTATTAGCAGTAGAATGCCTGCGAGAATATATAAAGTTATACATATTAACGACAGTTAATAATTATTGTAATTCAATCTTTGTATACTTAAGCATAGCATCCCAAAATAATCCTGGTGCTATGTAATAATGACAATATAAATAGTCTACAAATATTTTACATTCAAATGCTTTCCAAACGTTTGTTAAATGCGCATAATCATTATCAGAGCACTTCGTATCTGTAAATTTATTATCAAACTACTTTTGCATAGGCAATGAATTTCCACTAAATTTTTCAAAGCAATTAAGGTATTCATTAAATTAAATAAATCGTCATTTTTATAAAAGGATCTGGTTAATATTAAGTTTTCATCAGATGAATTATTCGCTAATTTATCTACGCCAGAGAAATCTAATCTATATCAATCTAAAAATCGTATTTCAATACTTTGATTTCTTGCAATATAAATTCTTTTTCAGATTAAGGCTCTAATAAATAAACGATAATCCTACTTCCACTTCAATGTGGATGATTCTTAGAAGAGCCCAGCCGCTGTCTTTTTCTTGAAATTCTTCAGATTTTACAATAATTTGTTTCAACATTCTATCTATGCTATGTTCATCTTAGCCTGAAAAGATTTTATATCTAAAGCTATTTCGTTTTCATCTACATCATCAGTATTAGCATATTTAATAAATTCACAAAATAATGCAATATTGAACTTTATAGCAGTATGCTTGAATATGTTTGGTTTGCATATACTCACTTACATCACTTAATTTTCTAAACTCTTGAAATATGAACTCAAAATGAAATGTATAAGAAATCGGCTCGTCAGATCTCAACCATAACATTAGACTCCTGTTACCATCTTCTGGAGGCATGTATTCCTCTAAAATATCATTAGGATTCATACTCGCATTCACAATCCTAAAATTGTTCCATCCTCCTTCATAGACACAAAAATAAAGAATTCGGAGAGGTTAAGTGTAATAAAACATATATTTGGATAATAACAAACAAAATTCTAATAACCGCAATTTCCTTTTAAATGAAGGCTATTTCGGATATGTTAAAACATGATTGGAAATGAAAAAGTATTGAGAGCCGCAATTTCCTTTTGAATCTATATATATTATGAAGAACATGTTTGGAAAATTTCTCATCCAAAATTTAAAAAACAACAAGCCCGGAACCTGACATTTGCCTAAATTACATGACAAACTCAAAGTAAACTGAACTCGGTGAGATCACAATTTGGGTCTATTTTCTTAAGTTCTTCACGTGATAAACCTCTCCAAAGTACCGAAAGAAGCCATTCCAGCTACCTTGACTAGACGTTTTATTACTTATCAACGGATTTATGCAAAGCGATGCATGTTATTTTTAAACATCAGATTTTTTCCATTAATTACAGAAATTCTTTTGGCTATTCCTCAATGATGTTATTTTAACTAGTAATCAAGGTCAAGATGACGTAATCGGTAGAATGACTTACTTGCTAGTTGCATAAAACACGAAATTATTTAATAATATGACCTCAAATTAATGTCTATATTTAGATCTGAAAAAGAAATTGCATGACAATCTTTTAAAGTTCGAGGTTACTACAGCGAATCGTTTTTTTTTTCTTATCATCCCAAAACATTCTGGGCCATTCAACTCTTATCGGCAAATTTTTTACGCTAACGAATTGAATCCAAATGTTTACTACTACTTATCAGCGGATTTTTTATGTTAAAGGAAATTTAACTAGATATTTATTAATTATTTATCAATGAACTTAGACAAAATTGTTGATGCTATTTTTAAGTCCAGGTTCAGATCCAGATCCAGGTGCAAACCAAAGAAGAAGAAGAAGACCAATTGTAGCCTCCAAGACCGAATACCCAAGTCCAGGTCCAGATCCAAGTCCAAGTCCAGATCTAAGTCCAGGTGCAAATCAAAGAAGAACAAAATCAATTGTAGCCTCCAAGACCGAAAACCCAGACCTCAAAATTGAACCAAAACCACAAATTCATTAAATTCAGCACATAGAGGGCTTTTTCGCATATTCATAACCCACGATTAGCGCATTTTATTCGATGGCTAATACCAGGCAGTCATAAACACATGCAACACAATCAGCTGTGCAAAATTTCGTAATCAAGCCATGTTTGAATCATATAAACCAACAGAATTTTATGTTACTCATAAGTTTTTCGGGGCAAAATTTGCTGATAACGCTGTTCACTTTAGCGAGCCATGCTTTGGTCATAGTAAGAATATTATGCCGCCGTCTAATGATAAGCTACATGTGCGATCACATCGTATTGACCATAACAAAAGCTTTGAGGTTGCGAGAAAATTGCTTTCTTGTACTTAAATTCATGATCGCCTGGTAGTCAAAATTTAAATACCCCTGTATTACTAATTATATTTAACCTTGGCGCGTATGTGCGTATGTGTGTGCATGCGGTTATTTATTAATAACACTCAACTATCAATAAATATTCTATTAAATCGATAATCGAAAATTAATAATTAATTATTTCCACACGCTCAATCAGCACTCGATCCAACCTCTCACAATTTCACATCCATAGCAATGACGTAATCATTACTCCCAAAAATCAATGGGATCGGTGAGCGCTTTACTGATAATCGACAATGAGTTCCATCCTGAACCCAAACACACTGATGACGTCATCGAAACAATGCAAACATCACGTGTGCCCCTACAAAAGCCTTATCACCCAAGCCGACACAAAAAGCTCGAACCACAAATGCGGTCATTTCGCTTCTTCTTCTTACTTTTTCATACTTTTTTTCGTACCGAAAATCCAAGATGACCGACAATCCTTATCTTTCCATCATCAAACCAAAGAAGAAGAAGACCAATTGTAGTCTCCAAGACCGAATACTCAAAATCCAAGATTCGATTTTTTTTCTCATGGGCCAGAACCGCCATAGCATTTTCTCATCAGCCAGAACCGCCATAGCACATTTTTTAGAAGAAGAAGACCAATTTTAGCCTCCAAGACCGAATACCCAAGTCCAGGTCCAGTTCCAAGTCCAAGTCCAGATCTAACTCCAGGTGCAAATCAAAGAAGAACAAAATCAATTGTAGCCTTCAAGACCGAAAACCCAAAATCCAAGATGGCCGACAGGTGTCTTATCTTACTAAAAAATCACCGACCTTGACCTTTGACCTTCGAAACCCCCATTCCCTTATCCCCAAAGAAGAAGAAGACCAATTGTAGTCTCCAAGACCGAATACCGAAAATCCAAGATGGCCGACAAGCCTTATCTCATTTCCTTATCTCTCAATTGTAGCCTACAAGACCGAAATCTCTTTTCCTTATCTCTCAATTGTAGCCTACAAGACCGAATACCCTAAATCCAAGATTGCGTCAGAATCGGCAAAGCACATTTTCGGCTAGATTTTCTTATGTCCCAGAATCCCCATAGCACATTTTGGGCTTGATTTTCTTCTGTCCCAGAACCCCCATAGCACATTTTGGGCTCGATTTTCTTCTGTCCCAGAACCCCCATATTCATACTACTTCCAACGGTAAGAAAAAATTCAAAATGGAGTTAATCGATTTGGTTTGTGAGTGATCCATATCATAAAATAATTGTTACGCAGGGAATAATTAAATCAGTTACACTTAAATAGCTATACTAAATGCTATAAATCATATAAAATAAATTGATTTAATAACATTGTGATTTATTATAAGTACCTACTGATAATTATCTAATTGGATAATTTTGCAAATTTTACATATTTTTATTAAATGCATTATCCTAAAACCTATAATGTGAGTTGGATAAATAATGCTATTATTGATGTCATGTTTTCGTAACACCATATGGAAAATATTATAATAATAAAAAAAAACTGTCCTTTCTTTATAGGTAGTTAGAAGCAATTAACTAATCTTTTTTGTCCTTGTGGGTTGGGTAATTTTTATATAACGACGTCCAATTTATAGTGGATTCCGAACCACAGTCATTTCTCCACAACTCCCAATGACCTTTATATCGAAATGTATTGAACAACCATTTGTCGACTCCGGTGGGCTTCGATCCTGGGATCTTCGGTTTGGAAAGTCGACAAGTTATCACTAACTTCACCTTCTACTGTGATTATTGATAAGAATATACCAAAAAATAACCAATTACCTATTTTACAGTTATTTTGAGATTATCTCCTTAATTGGCATAACCCTTTTTTAAAAACCACCTCTTGTAACAAACGAAAACATCAATTTAAGTTGTTTGCCCACAGTTCTACTGTCGCTTCATCAAAACATATATCCATACCTCAGAGCAAAAGGGTATTAAGTCAAAAAATGTAAATTTTACAGGAGATAAAATAAATACAATAATTTATTGTAAGTAAAGAAGTAAAATTTTATTTCTACTTGCTTTGTAGCCTGTATAAATCAGTAATTTAAACTTGATTTAGATTACTTATTTATATGAATAATGATAAAAAAAACAAACCGGAAAATTAAAATTTTGGACTTAATACCCTTTTGCTCTAAGGTTCGGATATTAAGATTTGAACCAGTGGAAACTTTTACTGAAAGAACGTAATTGTTTAAATTTTTCAAAATTGAGATGAGAATAAATATTATAATTAATTGCATTCAGTAATAGTCTCTGTAGCAAGCCCGCATTATCACGATCAATAACTATTTTTTCCATTTATCCCCCGCCATATACTATACTAAGTGCATGCACATGTATGTGTTTGCAACTTGGAACACATGTGTGGATATTTTATACATTCTTTCCATCTTAAAGTAAAAGTGAACACAAAGAACTTTAACGAATAGTTAAATCTAATAAAGTATCGCAGAAAAGCGCTCCACATCAAGGTAGATAAACTTGAACTGGAAGAAAGCTTTTCACCAGAACTTTCCAAATAGAGGGGTAAAACTTTCCATTGGCAATATTTGAACGAGGGTAGCTATTTAGGTTTAGAGAGAAGGGGTGTTTACTCGTGCTCCTGTCCAGTACGATAAGCATATTCTTACCGGCAAAAGCTTCAGGTTAAAGTGACTGAAATATGCTTTTTGCTTTAAAGTCTTAACCTTATATAATTATTAGGAGCAATTTATACGTAGAAATACTCACCTTCTATTAGATATGGCTGGCGCGGAACAAAATTCGCCCTTACCGGCGTCAATTGTTCCGATAACATTAAAACGTAGATTTTCACTTATTTTTCTGGTTTAAGAATGCATTTACACTTTTTTCCATCATGGTTCACTAAGGCATTTTGCCTTGCATATTTTGCAGAAGAAGAATGAGCGTTTGAAATGTTCCATTAAACAACATTTCTTGTACTAATTTTCACGATATTAAAGCTTTTTTCTCTTTCTACATCACATATAGCTTTCATTTTGAATTTGAAACACACTAAAACAAACTTTTCGAAACATTTGCCTTATGGACCATCATGACGCCTGAAGTTTTTATATTCCACTTGTAAAGCACTGAAATACCGTAATTAATAGGACCACACACTTGCAAATCACTGCCTATTTGTGCGAACTTCAAATATTAATTAATATAAATATTTTCTACTAAAAGTGTTCGTGATTCTCGTTAAATTTAGAAGAGACTTTTGCGAAGAATTAAGTGCATACACTTTTATAGTTTTTTATCAATTATGTGAGATATTATTACGCATATTCATTATTTACAAACATTAACAACTGTTACATTTTCGTATATGACATATAAATCAATACCATTGCAATCAAATATGTCCACTTCAACTATTTAAATCTTTCTTCAATCACTTATATTATTTTTATACCGCTAAATTAAGCTAATTATCAATTTTTGTTCACATAGATTCATATATATATATATATATCCACAATTTAAGTAATTTTAAAGATGGCGTGATTTAAAATCACAGACAAATACGTTGTATGCTCTTTGACAGATTTAGGCTTAACTTTTTTAAAGAAATGTTTGCTAACTAAAATAATTTTACTACTCTTAGTACATTATTCCGATTCCTTTAACTTTTTTTGTAGTTAAGCAAAGTTATTTTCAGCTTTCCGAATACTTATAGCACATTTCCGACAATGAGGGTTTTTCCATGACTGTCACCAAAGATTCCCCGAGATGAACTGACGGAATTGGAAGTTGGAGAACGCGTTTTATTTTAACGAAAACTTGTTAGGAATGTAAAGATACACATTTCCAGAACCACTCAATTCCAGACAATGGCGTAGGTGAAAAATTATAACAGTTTTATTTATGTTATGTGTTATTTTTTATATATTTTTTTGCTTCATTCAATGACCAAATAAAGGAAAACACTTAAGCTTAAGTAAAATTTTCGTAGAAGTACGAATATATAAAACAGGACTTTAAAATGAGGTTGTGCATACTAATTGTTACAAGGGAGGTCTTATAATGTTCATGTTTGTCAGCGATCGATTTTGATTAAACTTCATATTTATCAGTTTGAGTCATTAAATGGTATCTTGAAACTAGTAGCGAAATTTCGAAGTGTAATAGTATCTATAGCAGTTGAGCTCTCCGTATATATAAATGGAGAGCTTTTTAAGTAGGCATCGACATGTTAATTATTTTTTTTTATACCATGTGGCCAAAGCCTAGGGGGCAACCCTTTTATGCATTAGCATGATTTTGGCATAAAGGGAAATAAGGTAAGGGAAGTGAGAAAACTTGACTCTTTTTTTTGCATTGCTGCAAGCTAGACAACAGCCCAGAGACGGAGTGGATTATTTTAATTTCTTAAAAAAAAGCTAACGATTAGACCTGGTTCCAAACCCGGGACCCATAGCATGGTGGTCGTGCCGCTCAACGAATTGATCCAACTCCGTCTCAAATAAATATAAATATAAGATATTAAAGTAGGTAGTAAAATAAAGAAGATGTAGATAGTAAAAAAAAGGAGGTGTACGATGCGATATATCGATGTATCGATACTTTCTCACTCGGTGACCTCGATATTCTAGTTACTCGAGAATCACGATTATCGATAAATTATGTTACCACCGACACTCGCGGTATTGCAAAAATTACCGTTTGACCCCAAAGTGAACTGAAGAGTAAGAAAACATAGTATCAAAATATTGTTGGTACTTTTAACTCTTTCCTCGAAGATTTGATGAGATGAAAATATTCCGGCCATAATATCACAACACTTTTTTCAGTTTTGACGTTTTTTCGGAAATAAAAACAATCCAAGTGATTAGTTATTAGCGTATGTTTGATGCTAAAACAATAAAAGGCTTTAATAGGAATCGATGTAAGCATATACATAAATACATACTATTCGTAAGCATATACATACATACTATTCATGTTTCTTATGGTTCTAAAACGAACGTTAATATTTTGTTTATTTTATAGGAATACCCATCAGACCAGTTGTTTCTAGCATAAATAGCCCTAACTACAAACTAGCTAAAGAGTTAAATAGTTAATAGTTAAAAGACGTAACACCTGCGTTAAATTTCACGATTAAAAACTCTTTTGAACTCATTAATAAAATTGAATATTCGATTGTATAATGCAAAATTAGTATCATTTGACGTGATAAACTTATTTACAAATGTCCCTTCTGATGATTGCAAGATGGTATGTAAAAAAGTCATCAAAAAGCATCTGAATCCAAACCAACAAACAGAGATTTATACCTTCTGGACCTTGTTTTAAAACAAAATTATTTTGTTTTCAATTAATAGTTTTATAAACAAAATGATGGTTTGGCCATGGGATCACCAATCTCTCCTGTACTAGCAGATATGTACATGAGCAACTTGGAAGAAAAGATGTTTAACACAAAAGATAGAATATTAGATAACGCCTAAAGACGGACTGGATTTATTATTTATTGCATTTCTTTTAAAGTGCTCGTAAGTTGGCCGGGGTTTGAACCTGTAGCCATGAAGTGGTGATCGTGCCACTCAACCAATAATCCAACTCCGTTTCCGAATTTATGGTTACATAATTATTTTATATTTTATATTAAATTCTATAAATTTAAATAAAATCTATAAGTGTATTTATTTGAATACCTACACTTTCAATTATCGATAATTTTATTTCATAGTTGAGTTAAAACACTTGTTCACATATAATAATTTTTATTTCAAAAAATATACAGAGTGCGACGCGTTTCGCCCTATTGAGGCATCCTCAGGCTGTTTTCTTTTACCGGTTAAAAAAATTTTTGGATCTAGTAACGGACTATTGTTCATGAAATCTAACTAGTCATTGAGTATATTTGATCCTATGTATTTAGCTTTCCTTATTTCAAAAATCTCTGCACTATTCAAAATTGCTCCTCCATCTATGTTATGTGGTAGTTTAATGCTATTCGAATTTATTTTATGTTTATTGTCTTGTAAATGTTTTGAAATGGCAGATTGTGGCATAATACTTCGAGATCCTGCAACATGCTCCGATAATCTTCTATTTAACGTTCGTTTGGTTTTTCCAACAATCATCACATTTAATTTGGTATTTTTTATGATTTAAAATATAATTCTGCAATGAGTTTTTACTGAAAAATGCGGGGTTGATATCTTTAGAATTCAAAATTTCTTTAATGTCATTGTCGGTATTATTAATGAATATTTTTCCATATTCTTACTTGGGAATCTAACCTGTGTCCAGCATATAAAAGTTTAATTGAATCTTTTTGTGTTTTTTTAGATTATAAATTATAAATATGTCGTTTGTGGTAGCCATTATATTTCATGGATGGTTAGAAGAATATGGAATTATAGAATCCGAGAAGGTATCTTTTCTATATATATTAAACGTCAAGTAATTATTTTGGTTTGTTAAAGTCAGGTCTAAAAATTTGATTTTCTTATTTCCAAGTTCTACTGTAAACTTTATACAGTCATCTAATTTATTTAAAATTGTGTTTTGGAAAACATCTAATTGTCATATCTAAACCACAATAAAATGTATTTTAATAAATGATGAGTTGATGAAAATAATTTCTTTTCAAGATAAGACATGAAATATTCTGCAAAGAAAGGGGAAGCTGGATTTCCCATGGCAAGTCCCTTATCTTGTGTATAGAATTTTCCGTCAAAATCGAAATAATTTTGGCTTAGACATATTTCTGTCAAGTTTATCAGCTCCTTTTCTAACTTTGTCTAATAATTTAAAACTTACGGCTTCCGTGTAATTCTAAACTTGTGTCGTTTGGTGTGTGTAATTTGTTTCCGTCTATACCTGTGGATAGAATTAAAAATATCTTGTTTAAAGATATTACACAAAAGATTAATTCACCTGACAAAGCTAAGGAGCTGATAAACTTAACGCGTCGCACTCTGTATATTTTTTTAAATAAAAATTATTATATGTGAACAAGTGTTTTAACTCAACTATGGAAAAATTCAAACAAATGCAGTTTTAATAACAGTTTTAATATTAAGGTAATATATGGACAAATATGGTAGCTTTTGTTGAAGAATTTTGGCGTCAGCATGTTGCCTGTGGAATGTCATTTCAGGGATGCTAGTTTTCATTGCTGATTATACAGAGAACCTTTTACAATCGCGACTAAATGCTATAATTTGTCGGATACCAGGAAATTAATATACAGTATGTTACCCAGTAGTCAGTAAGCATTAGATATTTAGTGGCAAGTTTCTCAACTTTTAGTTTAACATTTAAACTGTAGTTTGACGAAGGGTTAAGAAAGTGGTCCGTAATGTTATCATCATCTAAGACGATGATATTATTGCGTAACAAGTCTACAGAATCTTGGTACAACTTACAAAACTCTGAAAACCGGTATACATATACTATGTATATACCAAGAATATGTATTTCACACTTAAGTAAAGCGTGTTTTTCCGCGCATTATTTTGCTCCACGAATTTATATCCAGAGTTTTCAGAATTATCAGATACCGGATATACATACTAGTCCTACCAACAAAAGGTTCGGACGCTTTAGCTTTTATTATCTTTACTGACAATTGATATTTATTTGAAAATGTTTATTTAATTCTTTTATTAAATTTTTTCCTATTTTCTAGCAGATTACAACTTACTTTAAAAATTTGGTGCGAGCAGTTTGTGTACCTACAATTGTTTACTCTGTTTGTGCACATGCTTAAAGTCATAATAGTCTTAGAGCCCGTGACATCAAAAATATCGTCACCGCGGATTTGAAAAATTCTAGTGAAAAGTGACTGTAGAAAACCATACCAAGAAAATGATCCCGGTATGACGAGGTTTTTCTTGCCGAAAGTATTTTTAATTAAATTAATTATCATTAAAAAACAATAATGTTTGACCGTTTTCGCGGAAATTGATTTCAATTAGAGAATTTTTTGGGAAATTTCAGGAAAGGCTGGTGTGACAACCTCTACTCTGCCAAAAATGTCATACCTATTTGGAGGAGGTGACGGGTAACAAAGTTTTACCGTTATGGCTTGAAAACATTTTTTTTTAATTTTGTTCATTTTTGTGCGCTCTTTCAAAATATCTTGGTATGACAGCGCAAAAACTGGCGGAAATACATGCCATACCGGTTGTACTGAGTTCACTGTCTCAAAGTAGATTATAAAAAATATATAACACTCCAATGATCTACATATTAATATTTGCCAAATCTTTCAATACAGAAAAGATCTTTTCTAAGTAACAGTAAAACATTGATGGTCTCCGTGAGAGTAAGTGAGAGAGATTTGGGGTTTACTTTGAAACCCTGTATGAGAAACTCTCTAGCTCCCAAAAAGTAGAAATTTACCTATCATTGCTATATTACCGGCAGAGTACATTGCAGTAAGGTCACTCTATGGACTTTTTGAAGGTCGAGGCCATCTTGTCATATTCATTGTTTAAATAAAATTCAACGTTAAATAATTATTCAATTATAATTGAATGAACAATTTTTTTGTTTCGTTATAAAATTAAGAGAACATGTTGTATAATTGCATTTTTTAATACGAGGGACTGATATTGTGTTTTTTTTTCTGTGACGCAGTGTCGATTATCTTAAAGAACTGTAATTGTGTTGAATATTTTCACTTTTTTATTGACATTTTAAAATGAAGTGTTTCATTTGTAATAAGTCTGGTAGCCCAGATGACAAAGTTATTCCACTTACCCAAGGCTCATTTAAGAAGTGTTAAATGTTTTAAATTATAGATAAATAAAAAATTTAAATATCACGATTTGCAAAGAAAACAAAATGTTTTCTTATTTCCGGACATTTTTAAACATTATGAAATCCTGCTGATGTTATGGTATCGTTTGACCACACCTAATTTCCAGCACCCCACAGTGCAAGGAACCTTTAAAAATTCCTCGGTGCACATGTTGCACTAATTTCTGTTTACATAAACGGAAATTATCAAGCGGCTTGCGTCACCTCAAATTTCAACCCAAAATTCAAATCGAATTTTCTAAGTACTTACCCACATAAAATATCACTTATCAACATTAACTCTGATATTTGTACATTCATAAATTGCAGAGTTAATGTCTATAATCAAATTTCAGCCAGCTCAAGCAAAAGCGTCATATGAGTTTGCTTAAAACTGATTATCAACGCTAAGAAAGTCGAGTTCGGTCTTGGTTGCCCTTCAGGGCACACGTGCGTAAGTTCTTGATAAAAGTTTTCAATCATAGTTTTTGATAAAGTTTTTAAACTAAAGCTAAATAGTAAAAGGGTTCCGGAGTTTTTCTACATTAATAAAAAGACCGACTCTCTCACGCACTCCTCTCCTACAGGAAGGCACGGTGCGCGACGCAACATTTGGTGGCAGCGATGGGATAGTGATGACAGGTTAGTAAGACCGACGTCTTTTTAACTAAGGCAGTGGGTTTTTTTAGCTTTTCGCAAAAAGTGCTTAAAGAAAAAACAGAAGAAAAAGTTTTATATAACAATTGAAAGGTAAGTGGACGGACGGTCCTGACCCAACACTGCTGGGATCCGGAGAGAGACGGCCTGACTCTCAGTGTAAAAGGAGACAATTAGGAAATCACTAGTATGAGCAAATTTAAACAAGAAGACGTCGGCCGACGTCCATTGTTATATAAAACTTTTTCTTCTCGACGCAGGGCTTTCATCGTTTCAAGTAAGATTGTCAACCAAATAATTTTGAAGTTATTGGTATTTTTAACCGACTTTCAAAAAGAAGAGTTTCTAAGTTCGATTTTGATGTTTTTTCAGTTGTGTAGAGTATGTTCACCGATTGGTACCGTGTCAACAAAATTTTTGGTAGGGTGGGGGTGGGGGTGGGGGTGAAACCTAACTTTGTAACGCGTGTTCCGATTTGGATGGTTCTTGTTTTGTTTTACAGAGCATGTTCCCCCATTGCTAATAGGAGAAAAAAAAATTGAAATAGGGTGGGGGGAGGGGTAGTCTAACTTTGTAACGCGTGTTACAGGTCAGATCCGAAATCCGATGCTGGATATTTTTTCAACAACATCGGATAACGGATATGACCACAAACAAATAACATTAAAATTTACCAGCAAGTAGCCACTTCGTAAACAAATTCGAATTTCGTAAAAAAATTCGAATTTCCTAGAAATCAAAGCAAGTCGAAAGTACATGGAAAATGATGGAGAAGCACATGGGTAAGATTCAAAGTCTCAGGCTAAAGCGCCTCGCCATCAAATTCCGATAAGTACATCGCCTTGCTCAAGGTCTATCGGTGCTTAAACTTGATCAAGCCAGTGTGAGGAAACAGCTCTCACACACACGACCGAAAGCTTACCTAATGTTTAACGACTGAACGGAAGGTATACGATCGAGAGCGAAAGGTCAAAGCTTTCTACCTTGATCAAATAGTTCAAGTCGAATAAACAGGTAAGTGGTCGTGAAAAATATAATTAACGGAGAGTCTTTCTTTGGTCGTGACGAAGTCTGGTCGTCTAGTTAGTGATTTCGGTCAAGAAATACGGGAAAATAAATGTGATTTAATAAATAAAGTGTAACTAACTTAAGTAAAAATTATGTAAAGGGCAATTAAGCTAAGACCCTAAGTGAAATAAATAAAGTGTAACTAAGTAAATAAATAAAGTGTAATTAAGTTAGGCAAACGTCAAAATAAATAAAGTGTAATTAAGTTAGACAAACGACAAAATAAATAAAGTGTAACTAAGCCCTTTAACAAGTGCACAAAGGCACCATCTTTAAAAGAGCTGAGGATTTCCCCGTGACCAGAGAGGAGATCCATCCTACAGGATCATCGGCTCTCCTGAAAACTAACCCTAGAAGGACGACTGGAAAAAAGGCCGCCTCCACATCGAACGATCCAAAGGTCAACCCGCCCTCATCAGTGTGCATCAATTAGGTCTGGGAAGAAAAACGAAGACGGCCAAAAGCCCTCTTTCAGACCACATCACAGGGAAACCTAAAGACGGCTGAAGTAGCCCCCTATCAACAGCGAACTACGGCAAGGGAGTACCTAAGTAGGCTACTAGCCCCCCTTGCAACCACCAACAACCCGTAGTGTATGTCGGAGTCGGAAGATGACTCCCCACCGAAAGCCGCACCGAGGACCAAGTTCCCCGCAGAGAGGACATCCCCAACAGATAGCGAACGTCCACCCCCTTCGCCCAAAGAATCCGAAGGAAGAAGGCTTTGAAGCGGCACACTTCTACACCTTCCTACAGCCGGAGGTACAGTAAGTTTAAATAAGTATTTAGATAGGGTTCTCGAGAAAGCGCGGGACTCCGATAAACTCTCTGTACCTCAGTGTGACGTTTTAGATAAAAAACTCACACAAAACCGCTTTGATAGGCTCGCATTAGTGAAAAAATATCAGGAGAATACAGAGAGATTTAAGGCGGACATGGCCGAATTTAAAGGAACCTCGCGCTCGCTCGAATTAATTAAGGAAGATAATTTAGGAGATAAAAATTGTCAAGAGGCCAGTGTAGTTGTAAGAGCCTCACCAGGTACAGACACCAACGATGAGACCAAATCCGAACCGACCGACGAAAACCTCCTATACGATTGGCTGGAAGTATCCTTCACGGACACCAGTCACGAGGAAAGCCTGCTTAGTCTGCCCGAGTATAAACCCAAAACCGCCTACAAATACTCCAAGATGGTAGACTACGGCAAAGTAGCCAAACTAACGGCACAGCTTATTCCTTTGTTCTCTGGAGCAAAAAGCCCTCAGTTGAGCCAAGAACTCCAAACCTTTATAGGTTGCTGTAAAACAGCAATGCCTAACTACAGAGGAACAAGCATCTTTCCTACAAATTTTGCCCACCAGACTCCGGAGCAAAGCGTATCAACTCTTCGCCTCAGACGTTCCACCCACCTGCAAAGAAGTGGAGGAACATCTAAATAGGGCATATTTACCTAGGGAAACAAACCAAGAGTTGGTAAATAAACTAATAAGAACACGACAACTACCCCTAGAAACATTAAACGCATATACGACCAGACTCAAACAACTCTTGGTCCTTTGCAAAGAAGCTGCTGACACCAAATACGGCAATGCAGCATCCACAGTGAAGACTCAGTTAGAGGACTTCGCTAAAAACTCACTAAAAAGCGGAGTAGGTAACCCGCATTTGTGCCAGTATCTCCTTACAATAGGCGATGCTACAGTGGACGAGCTAATACAAAAGGCGCTAGACATGGAGAGGCTCCAGCAAAGCGCCCTATTCATACAATCCCCACTTTCACAAATACCAACACTACCACACACACACAGTTATGACACACACAGGGACCAGCCCGTTAGCCCATGGTCAAATAAACTTTTTACAGGTACCCCCTAGGACACCACCACTAAATTACCGAAACCAACACTATACTCCGAACCCATCACAACGCCCTCCATTTCAGCAAAGGGACCAAAGGTTTGGAAACAGACGACCGAACCCCAGCACACCGGCACAGAACATTACATGTAGCTTCTGCCAAAAAGGGGGTCATACATACTCCGACTGTCTAAAGCGCAAAAACACACCTTCCTGCGTGAATTGCAAAAATTATGGGCATGATGATGAGGCCCCCCAGAGAGAACAGGCCGACCTTAGAACAAAGACCCTCCGGCCCCCGAGTGTATAACATAAGCCTCAAATGTAATTTCTGTGGCCGACGCGGACACACTATTGACGTTTGCCAACAAAAACAGAAATTGGAGTCTCAGAGTCAGGGAAACGACGCACAGTCGACCCAAAACTCCCCGGCTCGACTATAAACCCTCCGCAAAACAAACAAGGGTCACCTCAGACGCCCAACCGTAAAACTTCCATTGGACATCGGCCTACACGGCCAAACCAAATTAGTAGTGGATACTGGCGCTGAGGTTAGTATTATTAAGAAAAAGGCATTACAGTCCCTCGAAGACATTAATACCGAGGAGGTGTATATACTACAAACGCCGTTTGGTACTGGAAAAACCTTTGGAAGCTGCCAGGGAAACTTCACACTGAAGCACAAAATACCCTGTAATTTCCAAGTCATTCAAAACCTTCCAGGTCTCACGGACGACGGGTTGTTAGGAAATTACTTCCTAGCAAATAAATGTAATGTTGAAGGTCCAAATATGGCACTCAGGTTTCCTCGCACGGAAATGAACCTCGGAGAGTTCGCTATACCCCTAACATTTACATCGGACGAGGCGTGTTCACAGAACGCAGTCGAAGTAGAAACACTAGCAGGTAGCACGGAGGCCTCAGAGGTCAAGCTGTCTACTTGCAGTGTCCTCAAGGCATCTCAATTTGAGATGCTGGCTGCAGCACACAAGAACACCACTCGGATAAAAGAACTACCAAAGATCCGGCTTGAGAAATGAGGCAGCACGATAGTCTTAGACGAACCTGTTTGCATACCTGCAAGATCCCAGATCGTAGTCAAAATTCCGTTCCAATTGTCTGAAGAAATGCTCTATCTATCCCAGGAGACAGACGATGGAGTCTTCCTGGCAAATAGCTTACTCTCATCAGGAATCAAGGCAGCGCCCATTGGAATCCTCAACGCTAACAATTTTCAAGTAGTCCTGACAAGCCTCGACGTAAAGCTTGTTCACACTAAAGACTACAACGTCATCCCTACCGCCAACGGATCGGATCAAACAAAACTAGATGAAAATACCCCAGAATACAGAGAGACACGGCCCACGAGCCGGAATACTGGCGCTGACAAACCCCACAAAAGGTCTACTCTAACTGGTCACAAAGACCCAGTAGCCCCAACGCCAATTAGAAGTAATGTTGTATTTATTTTATGTGATGATGGTGTTAGAGATGAGAGAGTTACAACTAGACTCTCCTGGGGGACTCGTCAAGCGAATGTGAGACCAACAGAAAATATACTCCTTTTTTTAATGTTCTTTTATTTACTTCTTTTCTCACAATTAACTATCTTATAACCACTAACTAACTGTCAACGACTTTTTATGGGTTAAGAGTTAACACTTTTTACGGATTATGAACTATATATTTCAACAGACTGTTCACGACTTTTATGGATTAAGAACTATATTTCAACAAACTATTCACGACTTTTTATGGATTAAGAACGACTTTTTATGGATTAAGAACTATATTTCAACAAACTGTTGACGACTCTTTATGAATTAAGAACTATATATTTCAACAAACTGTTCACGACTCTTTATGAATTAAGAACTATATATTTCAACAAACTGTTCACGACTCTTTTTTGACTATCAACTACTTTCTTTAACAGACTTTTTTCGACTCACTAGACGTTACTTCAGAATCTTAAAAGAAGATTCTGTTTTCCAAAATGTTTTTATCAACATTCTTCATATTCATATTAATTTATTTCCGGAACAACTACACAATTAAATTATTCAATTTATACATTTGTGTAGGAATGATATTAGAAAAGAATTAATACTTCAGAAATATATGCAAAATAACATAAAAAAAATCAATAAATACATGCTAATTAATTAATACATAGTTAAATAAACTAACAAACTAAAAAATAAGAAGAAATGCAAAACATAAATAAAAAGAAAAAGAAAGTAAAAACTGAACAAAAAAATACTAAGTATAAGAAATACTTAATATTAGATATCTATATTAACTCATCTGAAAAATACTGACATATGTATAATGCTATTTAAATTTATCATATAGAAGTAATCTAAAATTACGGCCGTTGCTGCAGCACGAGGGAGGGCGTTCCACAATCTCACCGATTGGACAAAAAATTGACGGTCAGAAACACGACAACCAAAACGTGGCTGAATTAAGGGGGGAATTACATGAAGAGGCCGAAAAAAAAGGACTTTTTTGGGATTTATTTTTGGGAAAATGAAAAAGGTCCACATGAAATCGATATTATATGTATTTAGGACAATGTTTTAAGAAGAGAAAAAACATTTTTTACATTTTGAAAAATAAAAAATTAATCAACTTTTGGTGGGTTTCGTAACTCGTGTCGCGGCTGACATCGAAATCGGCGTAAATTCTCCTGGCCGCAATTTTCATCTGAAATCAAAAAATCAAACATTTTTATACTCGAGGGGGTTGTTTATTTTAGATAGACTACGATCTTTTCGAAATTCGAACATTAACTATAAAAATCGGACATGAAAAAGAAAAGTTGGGTTTTTTTGCAAAAATTTTGATTATTTTCGCGTCAAAAATGGTCTTAAAATGATTTTTTTGCTACGTCCGTAGTCTATATAGAGTACTTTTTTATGCCCTTTAAAATGAGTGCTGGATGAAGAAAATCGGTTCACTAGTTTTTTTGTAATCTTTTACGCCAATTTGAAAAACATGGTTTTGAGAAAACGCCGTTTAAAGTTTGTTCCGAAAAACTGACGAAAAAGATGCAGATAAGGAGAAAGTAAGAGGGGAGGGGTATTCTCAGAAAAATCGGTATTTGGACTGAAAACGTCGAGAACGCTCTTTAACAAAGTCGCATTCATCACTCTAAATTGCAGAGCAGAAAAAAAATCCGGTAAGCGGAATCACGCGCGCAGCAGAGATCCTCGATCCCAGGCGCGCTGAGCCGGATCGGCGCCAACCACTTTCAAGTGGCATATCTTTCACAATTTTCGAGATAGTCTTTTGGAATTTTGGAATTATATTCTTAGAGCATATACTTATCGGTTAAGACAATAAAAAAAATTTTTTTTTTTGAAAACGTCTTCATGTACTTCCCCCCTTAAGTTAAATGTTCTTGCAGATTGAGCAAAATTCAATTTATTAAATAAGTAAGTAGGTTTCTGGTTCACAATAATATTTCGCAAAAACACAATTACTCTAATTGCGAGATATGATTTAAGAGTACAACCAAGTACAGATTTGGAGAATTCTGAGACATGGTCAAAGCGTCTTAAACTATAAATATAACGAATAGCAGCATTAAAAGCCACATTAAGTTTTCTCCAAGATAAAGAGTCAAGTGCATAAAAGATCTCACATCCGTAAGTGATAAGAGGAACCAAAAGTGATTTGACCAAGAACATTCGAGTCCTTTGGGGAGTATATGCTGCTGATGCTGAGAGTGCACGGAGAGTATAAAATACCCTTGAGATAACACGATTAATATGATGATTCCAGCTCAGGGTTTGATTAAAAATGATTCCCAGATTATTAATTGATTTATTGTACGGAATGATCTCATCATTAAACATTAAGACGGGAAAGCGGGACACATCAAGCTCATCTTTAAAGATCACTAAAGAGGTAGACTTCGAAGCATTAAGTATCAACTTGTTGAGCAATGCCCGCGATTGTATATACATCAGATTCTCAATAGCGCGACAAACCGCATCCTCAATCAATCCAAGTGGTTTGGAAATATAGAGCTGAAAGTCATCAGCATACATATGAAATTTACAATGCTCGACCACACTAGTTAAGTCGTTAATGAACATTGAAAAAAGCAATGGTCCCAGGATTGACCCTTGAGGAACTCCAGAAAGGACAGGGAGAACACTAGAGACTCTTCTACCAATAACAACTTGTTGAAATCTGTCTGTAAGGTATGACCTTATAAGCTTACAGGCGGGAGAAGAAAATTAAAGTAAGCTCCATAATTAACATTCTGTGGTCAACTCTGTCAAATTCCTTGGAAAAGTCGAGTAGAATAAGTATTGTCAGCATATTTGCCTATGTAAGATTTCTTCAAAAACCTTAGAAAAGAATGGGAGGATAGAAATAGGCCGATATGCCAACGAGTCGGGTGCTGAATTCTTCGGTATAGGTATAATCTTGGCAGATTTCCATTTAGTGGGGAAACATGACTTAGTTATAATAAATAATAATAAAACTGGCAAAATCATCTTAACAAATCTAGGATGTATTCTGTCCATACCAACTGCATTAGATTTAACACCAGCTACTG
Source organism: Leptarthrus brevirostris (assembly GCA_964036015.1). Classification (NCBI taxonomy): domain Eukaryota; kingdom Metazoa; phylum Arthropoda; class Insecta; order Diptera; family Asilidae; genus Leptarthrus; species Leptarthrus brevirostris. Next base: position 62,792,525 of record OZ038371.1, on the reverse strand, counting down.
CTGCAAGCACCTCTAGACTCGTCACCTGCACAAAAGAAAATCCCGCAGAAGGATCACTAGCGATGAACTCAGCAGAACCGCCAATAGTATGATCATTAACCACACTAATAGGCGAATAAACAAAACTACGATTCAATTCATCGAGGTCAGCGTTTACTTCAAGAGGCTTAGATTTACCCACACCAATATCATTAAGATTCCTCCAAAGTTTTTTAGTAGGATTTCTAACATCGAACTTAGATCTATAGTAGGAGATCTTGGAATGTAAAATTTCCTTGTTGACTGTATTGCGCAAGGTTCGATAAGTACTCCAACAATCGCTAGTGCGAAAGCGTTTCCATCTGCGGTATGCCAAGTTGCGCTGAATGATAAGATGTTTAATTTGCCCAGTAAACCAAGGACAGCATGGATTAATTACTCTCCGAGTGTTCGTTGGTACATATTTGTCAAAAAGATATTGCATTAATTTTCAATATAGCTGACTTCCGGTTAGATAAAGAATCTTGACCTCGCACAGGTGTTCCGCCTCAGTAGCAAAACTTTATAAACAACGGAAAGATTTTCACTTCTGTGTTTTGCCACAGGTGTGAAAATCTGCTTCCGTGATAAAAATTCGATCATGAGACGAATCTACACCTGCACGGAATACAACAGTAAGAACACGTCCAAACATGTTAGTTGGCATAAAAGCCCCTCCAGAGACGCTTGCGGGTCCCTCAAGGAAACCCCAACGTCTGGCGCTTGTGAGTACAACAAATGTCTGGCACCTAAGGAAAGCCCAGATCGACAAACTCCATCGCCAAGATACTCAAAAACATTTACACAAACGACAGACGCTTGCAAGTTCCAACAAATGCCTGAACCCGTAGGTATCACGGCCCACAAAACTCCAACGTTTAAAAACAATAGTTTTAAGAAAAATAAAACAATAAAAACAAAATAAACAAGAACAGAGTTACTAGAGCCGATAAGATGGCCACTCTGCATCACATTAAGTACTTATACCCGGACAGGGACGGTCCAGACAAACGTCAAAATAACCCGCGCCTCGCCAGGTTAGTACAAGAACTCAACCTGGACGACTTTGTTACGAGTACGGTGATATTTTCTTCTTAAAAGGTGATAGGCTCACTCATACCAAAGCCATCACTCACGAGATTCCCCTGGTGCAAGACCAAGCACCCATTAATCAAAAGATGTACCGATTGCCTGAAACCCAACGCAAGGTAATCAACGAGCAGCTCCGAGAAATGTTGGATAAAGACATAGTCCAACCGAGCAAGAGTCCCTGGAACTCACCTCTCTTAGTCGTCTCCAAGAAAGCGGGATCTAATGGTGAAAAAAGGTGGCGCGTCGTCGATTTTCGCAAACTTAACGAAAAAGCTATTGGCGACGCCTACCCGCTACCTCGTATCGAGGACATACTAGACCAACTAGGCCATTCCTGATACTTCACTACCCTCGACTTGGCCAATGGTAATCACCAAGTATTAGTCGATCCCAAAAACAGACCAAAGACGGCTTTCAGCACAAACTATGGAAACTACGAATTCAAGCGGATGTCGTTCGGGCTCAAAGAAGCCCCGGCTACCTTCCAACGTCTAATAAACCAGAGAAATGCCAGTTGTATACTTAGGCCATAAGTGTTCCAACAAAAGAGCACTACCAGACCCCAGCAAAACGGCATGAGTCCAAACATTCCCCGTTCCCCGAACAGTTAGACAAGTCCAATCATTTCTGGAACTTGCCAACTATTACAGGAAATTTATACCCGATTTCTCAAAGATAGTACGTCCAATCACGAATTTGCTTCGCAAGGACGTGAAATTTACTTGAACTGACAAATGTCAAGAGGCATTTGAAGTTATTAAAAAATCCCTAATTTCCCCTCCACTTCTAATATATCCCGATTTTACCCAACCCTTCAACCACGGACGCCAGTAGCGAGGCTTTAGGAGCTGTCCTCTCCCAAGGAGAAGTCGGACGTGACCTATTGCTTACGCCAGCCGTACACTAAATAAATCTGAACGCAACTACTCTACTATAGAGAAAGAGTTGCTAGCCATAGTCTGGGCTACCCGTAACTTCAGATGTTACGTACAAGGCCGAAAATTCACGATCTACACAGACCATAAGCCTCTCAAAGGCGTCTTTAACGTTAAAGACCCAACTTCCCGCTTGGTGAGATTTCACCACAAGCTTTCGGAATTCGATTACAAAATCGAATACAAACCCGGAAAATATAATACAAATGCCGACGCACTCAGTCGAATCCCACGGGAAGAAGCCGAAGACAACACTCCCCAAGTAAAGGCCCAAGTCCACCATAAAAAGGATTCGGACTCGGAGGAAGAAAACGGTGCAACCCTTAAAAATGCAACGCGGTGACCCGGGCTCAAACTCAAACAGAACTCAAGAGCCCGGAGACACGGGATCACTCGTTGAGCGACCAGGATCACGAAACGCCAAAAACCAAACAAAAAACAAAGCCAATAGACCCAGACATAAATGAACCAAAAACCCCTGAAGTTATTACAAACCCCGAGGAAATCAGGACAATCTTACATAACTACCATGATTCTCCTTTCGGCGGCCAGCAGGGCGTAATAAAAACATACAAGCGGATTAGAAAAAAGTACTGGTGGAGGCACATGCTTAGTGACATAAAGAAATACATCAAGCGGTGCTCCAAATGCCAAAAATGAAAGCGTCACCACAATTCCGAATGCCGATGGTTATAACGGACATCGCAGAAAAACCATTTGTCAAGGTCTACCTTGACATGGTAGGTCCACTTGAGGAAACAGAGTCCGGAAATAAATATATCTTAACGTTGCAGGACAACCTTACAAAGTTCGTCGATTGATACGCCATGCCAAATGGGGACGCTATCACAGTAGCGGAAATTTTCTTTCACGAAATAGTACCGTGCTATCGCATCCCCAAACGAATTGTCATCGATCAGGGAAGCAATTTTCTGAGTGATTTATTCAAACAGGTATGTAAATTGCTAAGTGTGAAGAAACTCCAAACTTCAGCTTATCACCCACTGTCAAATAGCGCACAAGGATGTGCACATAGACCACTAATCGAATACTTCCGAACCATAGTGGACGAAAATCCCAAATCTTGGGACCATTACTTGCGAACCGCTGCATTCGTATACAACAACAGTGTGCACGAAAGGACGAAACTAACTCCCATGGACTGCCTTTCCGTCTTCACAGCGGATGTTCCCTCCAACCCTAAACGTGACCTAGAACCCGTGTATAACCACGAGAGCTATTACCACATATTACGGTATAAGCATCAAAAATCTTATGCAACGGCTCGGAAAAACATATTGGCCAGCAAACAACGCTCGAAAGGTTACTACGACAAAACTATTCGCCCTATATCCTTCCATATAGGAGACAGGGTCCTCCTCAAGAGCGAAAACAGAAAACATAAACTCTCCCAAATCTGGATAGGACCCTATTTAGTAACCGGAGTCCCCAGCTCAGTAAATACCACGATACGAGTTAGAAAGAGAATAATCACAGTCCATGATAACGGGCTGAAGCCATATTATGACTAAACCAAATAAATAATACTTAAATGTTCAACACTTCAAACCCCTCCATTTAATTCAATAGTTATTAAACTTTAATATTAATACAACAAATTCATGAGTACAAACTATCTAATCCAAACCTCTCCTCTCCCTATAGACATATCCTTGGCAATCATTATACTCGGATTGTTCCTGTCCCCTGTGGCAAAAGGCGAGATAGAACCATATACGATAATTCCCTTAAACAACACCTGCTTACTTTTTGAAGACTTGGGAAGCCTGATGGTGTATCATAACACCTGGAACGTCATAACGGAACTGGACCTGTCCGAATTGGAAAACCAAACAATGTTGGCGGAACGAGCAGAGCATTATGTACACCAACTCTGTGGAAATCATTCATCAGCAACAGGCCTATGTGAATTGCAGAAAAAATATGTCCATGCACTGATGGAGAACATAAAAAGACGCACACACGTCATCAAGGAGGCAGTACCGAAATCCCGAAAACCCAGATCAATATTCGATGGTATAGAAAATGTCATGCATCATCTCTTCGGAACGAAGGACAGCGGAAACGAACGCGAGGTGTACAGTCGCTTGGACGAACTCGAAACTAATACTTAAGCACTCGCCGACCTAGAGAAACAGCAGATTAGCGTGGTAAAGACAACCTTTGACAGAATTCAGAAACCCTTAACGTCACTGGCACAACGTCAAAGGCAAATAACTCTTCAAATAAATGATCTGCACAACTTGACGGATGACCTACAAGCTAGACTGTTAAGACAGGAAATTATTTCTAGCCTCCTCCAAATGGTCGAACTAGAGTTTAGACAGCAGGCCTTATTAGACATAATAGTATGAAGTAAGAATAACCAAATCCATCCATTACTAATTTCACCCGGTGGGCTGTTAGAAATATTCCATAAATCCCATTCAGCCTGCCAGAATCCCCAAAACTATCTGTCGATTCTTTACCAGACAACCGAAATTCGTATCCATTTATTATTAGAAAAACTTGTAATTCGCCTCACCCTCCCTATATTCGACATTCCCAAATTTAAACTACAACAATTCCGATGCTTCCCAATCCATACGGAAATTAACCATTCACCTATCCCAGAGATTGCTTACTCACACATAGCAAGTCAAATACACACACACGGTTAATCAGCTCAACGAAATTCATTATATAGGTACGTACAAGAAAATTTTACAACTTAAACACACGGCACAAAGTTTCAACACAAACTATGAAAATTGCCCCCGTAACACAGCCCTTTAAATATAAATAAACCCCTGACAAATCACTTCATATCGACTATTCCTCTCCAAAGAATAGCTATCTTTTTCACAGAAGGAAGGAATGTTACCAGTCAGATCCGAAATCCGATGCTGGATATTTTTTCAACAACATCGAATAACGGATATGACTACAAACAAATAACATTAAAATTTACCAGCAAATAGCCACTTCGTAAACAAATTCCAGAGGAAATTGCATTTCCTCTTTCATGAAGTGGCTAACGGGTAAATTTTCCTAGAAATCAAAACAAGTCGAAAGTACATGGAAAATGATGGCGAAGAACCTGGGTAAGGTTCAAAGTCTCAGGCTAAAAGCGCCTCCCCATCAAATTCCGATAAGTACATCGCCTTGCTCAAGGTATATCGGTGCTTGAACTTGATCAAGCCAGTGAGAGGAAAAAGCTTTCACACACACGACCAAAAGCTTACCTAATGTTAAACGACTGAACGGAAGGTATACGATCGAGAGCGAAAGCTCAAAGCTTTCTACCCTGATCAAAAAGTTCAAGTCGAATAAACAGGTAAGTGGTCGTGAAAAGATAATTAACGGAGAGTCGTTTTTTGGTCGTGACGAAGTCTGGTCATCTAGTTAGTGATTTCGGTCAAGAAATACGAGAAAATAAATGTGATTTAATAAATAAAGTGTAACTAACTTAAGTAAAAATTATGTAAAGGGCAATTAAGCTAAGACCCTAAGTGAAATAAATAAAGTGTAACTAAGTAAATAAATAAAGTGTAATTAAGTTAGACAAACGTCAAAATAAATAAAGTGTAATTAAGTTAGACAAACGACAAAATAAATAAAGTGTAACTAAGTGAGTTAGACGACAAACAAAATAAATAAAAAAGTAACTGAGCATGTATGGAAAGTGTTTATGAATTTTGAATTATGGCAAGGCAACGACGAACCGTCCTTCTTCATTCCTTCACATTGTTCTGGTAAAGTGTGCCTCACACTCCAACTCAGCTGAAGTCATTCCTGATGATAATGGTACTGTTTGTTCGAGTTTCCAGAATCTTTCCACTTGTTTCTCGAGTTTGGCCTGATCATGGGTACAAATACCACAATGAGGAATGGTCTCATTTCGCTGCTTAACTCGCCCAGCCACTACCCATCCGAAGATTGTATTCTGAAGCGTTGGGAGTTTGTTTCCTAGCCTAATCTGTTCAATGGTGAGCAGCTGAAAGTATAACTCAGCTCCAATTAGCATGTCAATCTTGTCAGGACGGTTGAACGCTGGGTATGCTAATTGAACATTTTTGGGAATTGGCCATGATGCAATGTTCAGCCGACACGATGGTTGATCGTTGGTGATCTGTGGTATGCTGTAGGCTTCCAATCTGGTGGTGAATCCTGAGGTTCGAGATTTAATGGCGACATTAAGGCGATGCTGGGACTTCTGCATTGCCTTCCCAATACCTTGTTCGGAAATCGGTTTCAAGATTGGTTGTATTTTTAGTCTTTTGGCTAAGTTTTCGGTAATTAAAATCCAGTTGAAAGCCTGAATCCAGTACCGCTCTGCAAGGAATTTCCCTTCCATTGTTGTCGAGTACGTTGAGCAGGACCGTGCTCAGCAGAACATATACATCTGGTTGGTCAACTTGAGTTGTTAATGTGGTCAAATGGGATCCTTTGAAATGTGGTGATAATGGTATATTATCTGTGTATTGTGACGCCTCGCCGCAGGCTTCACTGTGCAATTTTGACAGTTGGTTTTTTGGTTGATTGCCTGGGGTACAGTTTATGTGAACCAGTGAATTATGTTTATGTGGAAACTTTGGACAACCTCGCAAGGTGCACTTAACAGCTGTATGGCCAGATCGCATGCAATTGAAACATAATCTATGGGATTTCAACAATTGCAGGTTTGCTGTTGGTGATTTGGCGATAAACTCTTTGCATGAATATAATTGGTGAGGCTGCTTGCAAATAATGCATTGGTTTTGCATGGTGGTTGATACGAGCGAAGACGGTTTCATAAACTTATTTCTTTGGTCGTCTTCATGTGGTATTCCCTTGGTGCCAAGTGCCTCTAATGCCTGGAATCGTGTCTCCAAAAAATGGAGGAAGTCTCCTAATGTTTGCAACTCCTTTGGGCGAGCCATGATTGCTCATACAGAGCATGGGTATTCCTGTCCACTTTCTTCAATAATATGTGCAGAATAAGCGGTCCTCAAACGGTGGTGTCGACACTGAGATTTTGGAGGCTTATCATACACTCCTGGGTGGTGCCATGCAGAGCCTTGATGCCATTAGCACTTTCTACAGACAACGATGACTGGTACAGCAATTTGTAAAGCAAGGCGTTTACAAGGAGTCGACTATTTTCGTATCTATCCACGAGCACTTTCCACGCTGTCGAGTAATTTCCGTCCGACAATGGAAGATGCCGAATCAGTCGCTCAGCCTCGCCAGTAAGATTGGTTTTCAAGTACCACATTTTCTGGCAGGAACTCATTGGCTGGTTGTGGATCATTTGGCTGAATAAGTCATGAAACTGGCGCCATTTAAGGTAGTCGCCATCAAAACTTGGAAGTGTTGTTTTTGGTAGTTTCATGGTGGTTGACATGGGAGATCGTGAAGTTATCGTGGAGGACTCGCTTGCAACCTGATTAAGGTCGAGTAACGCGTCATGGACCTTGCTTTCTAATTGAAGGAATCTGTCTTCCTGATATCCCATTTCAGTAGGATTTTCTATCGCCTCATAAATGTCTTGATGGTGTTTCAACACTCTTTCCCAGATTGTGGTTAGGTCCTTGGCATATAATTCGCAAGTGACTCCTGTTTTTCCTTGAGAATGCCATGGCAAGGCAGCAACTCTTACCAAACAACGCTGAATGGAATCCATGGCTTCCTTTCCTCGTCGAAGCAATCTGGGTATTTGGACAGAGGTTGGATTTATCTCCAAGGGATCTTCTTCATCTTTGGTAAATTGCTTCATGCATTCAGGCTTGGCATCTGCTGGCTGGTGACTAGTTGACACTGGTGTTGCTGGTTTTTTCTCTACCCTTTTTGGGTTGGTGGCATCGTTATCTGGTGCTGACTTGTGGTACTTTGGTTTGGCGCCTTGGGGCTTAATATTTGGGATAGATGGTGATGTTGCTGGTATTCCTTTTTCCGCTCGTTCCGGATTCGTAGGTTTTTGCTCATCCGTCACTTGGATTTCTGGTGCGATGAGATGGTAATCTGATGTCTGGAGACTGCTAAGCTTGTCGGTGAATTCTTCCTGGTACTTCTCATACAGATCCTTGATCTTATTGTAATAGTCTTCACTAAAGTAAGCATGGTGTTTCGCTTCTGGATGGTCAATGCGGATTTGATTATCCTGGTCCTCGAAAATACTCCAGTAGCCTTCAAGTTTGGCAATCCTGGTCTTGACATAATTGGTATCCTTCCTGGCTTGGGGATCCTTCTTGTAATTCATCAATTTCAATTTCTCCGCCTACTTCCTTTTGTCTGGCAGCTAATGCGTCCATGGCGTGTTTTGGTCTACTGCTTATTGGATACGCTAATACCTCTGGCAAAGTTCACGATGATTATACTGGTAAATACTGCAAGTACACTGGTCACAATTAAGCTTAATTATGGTTCCTTGGCGAACTGGTCACTAATTACACTGATTGATGGTTCCTTTGGAGAATAAACACGAAAAAACTAGTCACTTTCACGTCGAATGATGGTCACTAATCACGCTGGCTAATGGTACCTTAGAGAATAAACACAAAAAAAAACTAGTCACTATCACGTCGGGGTCACCAAAATGTTTTTATAGCGAATAACTATTTTGTTATCCGCTCCTGTTGCAGATTTTTGATGTGCGGTTCTTGATACCACACAATTGATGAAAGGTATTTAGGTACTTGGAACCTAAATACAAGCAATGGGTTTTGTACACTTTCACTGATTACTCCTTGAACGATTGGATGAACTTAATTATCTTTTGGCTGAATGAATGGCACGGAATTAAAACACGACCGACTACTTTGGGTTCTGGATTTGAACTAACTTTATTTAGCTGAGAATCTTACATCTAACACGGTAAAGTACAACACTCCAAAAAATGTGAATAAGCAAAAATTACATATCCAAAAGAAAACGAAATGAACTCTATCTTAGCTTAAGGCGAGCAAATTATAAACAAATTAAATAACCAAAAGAAAATGAACTGAACTTTATCTTTACTTTGCTTTACGAGAAAATCATAAACAACTTCTCAGGTTCCTCTTTCACAGCATAACCCGTTCACAGGCGATAACACTTGACTTAAGTTAAAAATTGCTGCGTATGCAGAGCAGCCTGTGAATATGCTGATAAGTTGACAATGAAATTATGTGCATGGGAAGATAAAAATGGTTATGTCAGCAATGGTGCTTTCGGTTATCAAGAGGAACTCGAGAAGTTGTTCTGGGCATTGAATTATTTTCCAAGATCTGAATTGCGGTGATGAGCATTATTGTCGTGATTAAACAAATTCCTACAGCCCTTTAACTAACATAACACGCGTGCACCGATTTGGATAATTCTTTTTCTATTGGGTAGAATATGATCCTTGGTTGATACTACGAGAAAACAAATGTTGGTGGGGGATGGTGGCACCTAACTTTGTAACACGTGGACCAATTTGGATAGTTCTTTTGCTGTTGTATAGAGTGTGATCAGCCATTGCTAATAAAAGAATAATTTGGCCCAGGGTGGGGGGTTGGGTGGGGGGAGGAGAAGCCTAACTTCGTAACGCGTGGACCGATTTGGATAATTCTTTTTTTTTTAACTGACTTCCCAAAAACAAAGAGGTTCTAAGCTCGACGCGTATTTTTTTAACCGACTTCCCAAAAACACAGAGGTTCTAAGTTCGACGCATATTTTTTTTTATTAATTTTTTTTTTATTAATTTTGTATTTTTTTTTATGTCTGACCGGGCATAACTTCGTAACGCGTCGACCGATTTTGATGATTCTTTTTTTGTTGGGTAGAGTATGTTCACCGATTGGTACCATGTCAAAAAAATTTTTGGTAGGCTTGGGGTGGAGGGTGGGGGTGAAACCTAACTTTGTAACGCGTGGTCCGATTTGGATGGTTCTTTTTTTTTGTTGTAGAGTATGATCCCCCATTGCTAATAGGAGAAAAAAATGTGGTCTAGGGTGGGGGAGGGGTAGGCTAACTTTGTAACGTGAGGACCGATTTGGATAATTCTTTTTCTGTTGGGTAGAGTATGTTCCGTGGTTGATACCAGGTCCAGTGGTTTGGATGTAATAGCTGAATCCATCGCACGATTTGAGTCGTTGTGGTAAGCTTGCATGTACTAGGCGCTGGCGAATGCGTCAAGAATCCAATTTCACAAATGCTCATATTGGATCCCTTTCGATATAATGGATGATGCTGCCTGCACATGTAACTTGAATGGCTTGCTAAGCTACACATCCCTAATTCTTGCTCTGGTAAGGGGTAGTACAGATCTCTATGCAAATTAATTATCAGAAACTTGGATGCTGGTTCAACAATGACGAATGTATCATTCACCCGAAATGGTACAAGTACGATTCGCAGAAGCTCGAACTGTTCATTGGAAAATAATGGTAGCTTTATTCTGAACAATATCTGATTTTCAATTACAGCTCCCTCGATTGTCATTAACTGGTATAATTCGGGTAAGCTATTCTGGTTTACTGATAGCCTTAACGTTGGTGGCAAATTCTCTTTAATTGTTAACAGTTCTGTCCGTAGCTGGTTCGGTGATAATAACTGTGGGTTAACTTTGCCGTGGTGGGTGTCAATAATGACGTCTATTTTCGAAGTCTGAATATTCTGGTAAGCATTAATTGTGAAAATTAGATGGATACAGAACATATTAAATAGTTCAGTATATGGCTGTTGTCGTAGCTCTTGCTTTATGGTGTTGATTTCAGTGAGGGTTTTGTTGATGTGCATGTCAACAGCGCGTAGTTGGCTGTCTATAATCTTCTGAGATTTCTTCATGATATTGGCTGTTGAATCAATAATAGACGTCTGGTTTTTAATCAACTGCAGCAGGTGTTGCTCATTGCTCTGAATGTTTTTGATGACATGGTTCATCTCTTCTGCATAGGTTGAGTCGAGTACACCGAATAGGGAACTGGCAATGGTTCCTAAGATGTTCAATGGTGCGCGTCTTGACCTTTGGCTGGTGAGCAAGTAGTTGGTTGTCTCCTTTGATTTGTGCAAATGTGTGTTGAAAGTCTTCAATAGTCTGCACGCACCAGGATTATTTTTCCAATAAACTGCAGATGTGGTTCAGCTGGCTGATCTGGTTTTCTAAGTTGTCAAATTCTTGCCAGAATGGGGTCATGTTCTAAAACACAACTAGACTCCACTCGTTCGTGAAGAGGTGAGCTGGGCCCATACCTTCGAAATACAACCCAGGTTGTGTAGCAAACGGTTGTATAGTGATGTTGATTGCAAACGCTGGCAGAACAGCGCATACCAGTAGAGCTAAACTGATTGGGTTCAGACAACGGCGTCTGGTGTAGTCAGAAGGTCCTGGGCGTCCTGTGTCTCTACTTGCGCTTCTCCTCTTTCGCTTGGATGTTGGTTGAGGGTTTTGGATGCCAGATGGTCCGGGTTTGTTTCGATGTGGCTCTCTGGAAGAGCTTGGAGGCTCTTTGTCGCTCATGGAATCATTTCGTGTAATCCCTTCTGAATTGTCCTCATGATAACATTGGCGTCAATGGCCTAGAATTTAATATCGCCTCAATTTCGACCATGATGGTTTCTAGTTCCTCATAGGTAGTGGAAGCCTTTCCTATATTTCGCTGCAATAAATGTTTCGCCGACTTAAACGCAGCTTCCCACAATCCACCGAAGTGCGGCGCACGGGGTGGTATAAAGTGAAAATCGATTCCTCTGGATGTGCAGAACTTAGTGATTTGTTGCTTTGAGCTCTTTGAGTAAATGGTCTCTTGTAACTCTCGCAACTGATTCCAAGCTCCGACAAAATTGGTGGCATTATCACAATGCAAGTGTCGGCAGTTGCCCCGTCGACCAACGAAATGTTAAAGAGCAGCTATAAAGGCCTCCGTGGTTAAGTCGCTGACTACTTACTTCTATATGTATTGCCTTCGTGGCGAAACAGCAAAATATCGCGATATAGCACTTCTTGGGTTGCTTTCCTCTGATTGTGTAATGTATCCCGAATGGACCACAAAAATCTACTCCTGCGTTGATAAATGGTCGCGCTGGTTGAACTCTGCTTTAGAGATACATTAGTAGACGTCTTGGCCGATGCGTCGAATACTACTCTGAGTTTTGTTGTGGTACTGTCCATTTTAATCACGCTATGGTGTGGTATGAAATAATTTGGCTTAGTGATCTCAAGATCTACTGGTTGCATATGACCGAGTTGTATGTACTCTCGCATAAACTGTTGGTATTGCACCTTTCGCTCAGGGTTCCTTGCCAATTTTCGTTCCAAGGAATGAAATCTCATTAAAGCAATATCCTTAGATTCCCCCAGCGAGTTTGGATCCCTGGCGAATGGCAAGGCAACGACGAACCGTCGTTCTTCATTCCTTCTCATTGTTCTGGTAAAGTGTGCCTCACACTCCAACTCAGCTGAAGTCATTCCTGATGATAATGGTTCTGTTTGTTCGAGTTTCCAGAATCTTTCCACTTGTTCCTCGAGTTTGGCCTGATCATGGGTACAAATACCACAATGAGGAATGGTCTCATTTCGCTGCTTAACTCGCCCAGCCACTACCCATCCGAAGATTGTATTCTGAAGCGTTGGGAGTTTGTTTCCTAGCCTAATCTGTTCAATGGTGAGCAGCTGAAAGTATAACTCAGCTCCAATTAGCATGTCAATCTTGTCAGGACGGTTGAACGCTGGGTATGCTAATTGAACATTTTTGGGAATTGGCCATGATGCAATGTTCAGCCGACACGATGGTTGATCGTTGGTGATCTGTGGTATGCTGTAGGCTTCCAATCTGGTGGTGAATCCTGAGGTTCGAGATTTAATGGCGACATTAAGGCGATGCTGAGACTTCTGCATTGCCTTCCCAATACCTTGTTCGGAAATCGTTTTCGGTAAGTTTTCGGTAATTAAAATCCAGTTGAAAGCCTGAATCCAGTACCGCTCTGCAAGGAATTTCCCTTCCATTGTTGTCGAGTACGTTGAGCAGGACCGTGCTCAGCAGAACATATACATCTGGTTGGTCAACTTGAGTTGTTTATGTGGTCAAATGGGATCCTTTGAAATGTGGTGATAATGGTATATTACCTGTGTATTGTGACGCCTCGCCACAGGCTTCACTGTGCAATTTTGACAGTTGGTTTTTTGGTTGATTGCCTGGGGTACAGTTTATGTGAACCAGTGAATTATGTTTATTTGGAAACTTTGGACAACCTCGCAAGGTGCACTTAACAGCTGTATGGCCAGATCGCATGCAATTGAAACATAATCTATGGGATTTCAACAATTGCAGTCTTGCTGTTGGTGATTTGGCGATAAACTCTTTGCATGAATATAATTGGTGAGGCTGCTTGCAAATAATGCATTGGTTTTGCATGGTGGTTGATACGAGCGAAGACGGTTTCATAAACTTATTTCTTTGGTCGTCTTCATGTGGTTTTCCCTTGGTGCCAAGTGCCTCTAATGCCTGGAATCGTTTCTCCAAAAAATGGAGGAAGTCTCCTAATGTTTGCAACTCCTTTGGGCGAGCCAATGATTTCTCATACAAGGCATGGGTATTCCTGTCCACTTTCTTCAATAATATGTGCAGAATAAGCGGTCCTCAAACGGTGGTGTCGACACTGAGATTTTGGAGGCTTATCATACACTCCTGGGTGGTGCCATGCAGAGCCTTGATGCCATTAGCACTTTCTACAGACAACGATGACTGATACAGCAATTTGTATAGCAAGGCGTTTACAAGGAGTCGACTATTTTCGTATCTATCCACGAGCACTTTCCGTCCGACAATGGAAGATGCCGGATCAGTCGCTCAGCCTCACCAGTTAGATTGGTTTTCAAGTACCACATTTTCTGGCAGGAACTCATTGGCTGGTTGTGGATCATTTGGCTGAATAAGTCATGAAACTGGCGCCATTTAAGGTAGTCGCCATCAAAACTTGGAAGTGTTGTTTTTGGTAGTTTCATGGTGGTTGACATGGGAGATGGTGAAGTTATCGTGGAGGACTCGCTTGCAACCTGATTAAGGTCGAGTAACGCGTAATGGACCTTGCTTTCTAATTGAAGGAATCTGTCTTCCTGATATCCCATTTCAGTAGGATTTTCTATCGCCTCATAAATGTCTTGATGGTGTTTCAACACTCTTTCCCAGATTGTGGTTAGGTCCTTGGCATATAATTCGCAAGTGACTCCTGTTTTTCCTTGAGAATGCCATGGCAAGGCAGCAACTCTTACCAAACAACGCTGAATGGAATCCATGGCTTCCTTTCCTCGTCGAAGCAATCTGGGTATTTGGACAGAGGTTGGATTTATCTCCAAGGGATCTTCTTCATCTTTGGTAAATTGCTTCATGCATTCAGGCTTGGCATCTGCTGGCTGGTGACTAGTTGAAACTGGTGTTGCTGGTTTTTTCTCTACCCTTTTTGGGTTGGTGGCATCGTTATCTGGTGCTGACTTGTGGTACTTTGGTTTGGCGCCTTGGGGCTTAGTATTTGGGATAGATGGTGATGTTGCTGGTATTCCTTTTTCCGCTCGTTCCGGATTCGTAGGTTTTTGCTCATCCGTCACTTGGATTTCTGGTGCGATGAGATGGTAATCTGATGTCTGGAGACTGCTAAGCTTTTCGGTGAATTCTTCCTGGTACTTCTCATACAGATCCTTGATCTTATTGTAATAGTCTTCACTAAAGTAGGCATGGTGTTTCGCTTCTGGATGGTCAATGCGGATTTGATTATCCTGGTCCTAGAAAATACTCCAGTAGCCTTCAAGTTTGGCAATCCTGGTCTTGAAATAATTGGTATCCTTCCTGGCTTGGGGATCCCTCTTGTAATTCATCAATTTCAATTTCTCCGCCTACTTCCTTTTGTCTGGCAGCTAATGCGTCCATGGCGTGTTTTGGTCTACTACTTATTGGATACGCTAATACCTCTGGCAAAGTTCACGATGCTTATACTGGTAAATACTGCACGTATACTGGTCACAATTAAGCTTAATTATGGTTCCTTGGCGAACTGGTCACTAATTACACTGATTGATGGTTCCTTTGGAGAATAAACACGAAAAAACTAGTCACTTTCACGTCAAATGATGGCCACTAATCACGCTGGCTTATGGTTCCTTAGAGAATAAACACAAAAAAAAACTAGTCACTATCACGTCGGGGTCACCAAAATGTTTTTATAGCGAATAACTATTTTGTTATCCGCTCCTGTTGCAGATTTTTGATGTGCGGTTCTTGATACCACACAATTGATGAGAGGTATTTAGGTACTTGGAACCTAAATACAAGCAATGGGTTTTTACACTTTCACTGATTACTCCTTGAACGATTGGATGAACTTAATTATCTTTTGGCTGAATGAATGGCACGGAATTAAAACACGACCGACTACTTTGGGTTCTGGATTTGAACTAACTTTATTTAGCTGAGAATCTTACATCTAACACGGTAAAGTACAACACTCCAAAAAATGTGAATAAGCAAAAATTACATATCCAAAAGAAAACGAAATGAACTCTATCTTAGCTTAAGGCGAGCAAATTATAAACAAATTAAATAACCAAAAGAAAATGAACTGAACTTTATCTTTACTTTGCTTTACGAGAAAATCATAAACAACTTCTCAGGTTCCTCTTTCACAGCATAACCCGTTCACAGGCGATAACACTTGACTTAAGTTAAAAATTGCTGCGTATGCAGAGCAGCCTGTGAATATGCTGATAAGTTGACAATGAAATTATGTGCATGGGAAGATAAAAATGGTTATGTCAGCAATGGTGCTTTCGGTTATCAAGAGGAACTCGAGAAGTTGTTCTGGGCATTGAATTATTTTCCAAGATCTGAATTGCGGTGATGAGCATTATTGTCGTGATTAAACAAATTCCTACAGCCCTTTAACTAACATAACACGCGTGCACCGATTTGGATAATTCTTTTTCTATTGGGTAGAATATGATCCTTGGTTGATACTACGAGAAAACAAATGTTGGTGGGGGATGGTGGAACCTAACTTTGTAACACGTGGACCAATTTGGATAGTTCTTTTGCTGTTGTATAGAGTGTGATCAGCCATTGCTAATAAAAGAATAATTTGGCCCAGGGTGGGGGGTTGGGTGGGGGGAGGAGTAGCCTAACTTCGTAACGCGTGGACCGATTTGGATAATTCTTTTTTTTTAACTGACTTCCCAAAAACAAAGAGGTTCTAAGCTCGACGCGTATTTTTTAACTGACTTCCCAAAAACACAGAGCTTCTAAGTTCGACGCATATTTTTTTTTATTTATTTTTTTTTTATTAATTTTTTATTTTTTTTTATGTCTGACCGGGCATAACTTCGTAACGCGTCGACCGATTTTGATGATTCTTTTTTTGTTGGGTAGAGTATGTTCACCGACATGGTACCAGTCAAAAAATTTTTTGGTGGGGTTGGGGTGGGGGGTGGGGGTGAAACCTAACTTTGTAACGCGTGGTCCGATTTGGATGGTTCTTTTTCTGTTGTATAGAGTATGATCCCCCATTGCTAATAGGAGAATAATTTGGTCCTATGCTGAGGTCGGTTCAACTTTTTTTTTAATTTTTTTTTTATTTAAAAAATTTTTGGTAGGGTTTGGGTGGGGGGGGGGGGGGGGGGTGAAACCCAACTTTGTAACGCGTGGTCCGATTTGGATGGTTCTTTCTTCGTTGTATAGAGTAGAAGACACTAAAAAGTAAAAAATAAAATAGTTTTTAAAAAAAAAGTTGAACCGAAGCATAAGATAATTTTTAATTTTATATCTATTCCGACATTTTGAAGTCGGTGCAAATTAAACAAATAAAACAACTACAGTACCACAATTGAAAATAATACAAAATGCTACCTGAACGTTTCAGCTTACGGGATCAAAAGAAATGACGATTAAATATTTTTGTTGTAGTTGTTTGGTTTGTTTGATTTGCACCGACTTCAAAATGTCGTAATAGATACAAAATTAAAAATTATTTTACGCTTTTTAGCGCCTTTTGTGAAGTCGGTTCAACTTTTTTTTAAAAACTATTTTATATTCTCTAAATTTTAAAGGAAATTTTACTTTCAACATTTTAAGGAAATTTCATTTCATTCTGAAAATTTTTGTTTCTTAAATTTTGTGAGAGATGTTTTTAGTCAATTTTGAAAGTGCTCATTCATTAAACTATAATTAAGAAATTTTAATCAATTCTGAAAATTTTTGTTTCTTCAATTTTGTGTGAGAATTTTTTAGTCAACTTAAGAGTGTTGAAAGTGGTCATTCATTAAAACAGTGACTAGGAAATGTTAATTAATCCTGAAAGATTTGCGAGAAGTTTTAGTTAATCGTAAAAGAGTTAATTTACTAGACTTAAATTAAGATTATTTATTTGATTAATCTCGAAGGTTTACGCTGTAAAACTTTAAGTAAGAAGTTTTGGTTGATTTTGAAGGAGACCTTTTATTGCATTTTAAGGGAGAAGTAATTAAAGTTTTTTTTTTTTGAAGTCTTGGCTTGTGAAATTTCGAGGGGTATTTTTTCTGGTTTTTACTAACTAATCAAAAAAAAAACAACTAAATTTCGATTGATTTATCGAAAGTGAACAGATTCTTTTTGTGTGTAAATTGCGCTTTACAGATATATTAAAAACTAATCCATGCATTCGTAACATTATTTGATTGTAATGAAAATTTGAGCGAAAGTTTTAATATAAAGCCGTGACGTGAAACGAATAATCGGATTTGATTGTTATTTTGGTGTTCATGTACTGCTCCCCTTGTTAAATATTTTATATAAAGTTTTTCCCTATACGTGCGAGTAAATCAGAAGCGTATTAATCGTACTTAAATTCAAGCTCCTTGAGACTTCTGTGAACTCATACTCTGCATAAGTTTTTAAGCAGAAGTGAGAAGTTGTGTATTTAAAACGAATAAAGTTAAGAGTTCACGACCCAAACGGCATAGTTCCGTATTTTCTAGAAGATAAATATTAACCCGTCACAGAGCTCGGGAAAGAGCGGCCTTGTTGTTAGGTTTCCGTGAACTCCCCTTTAACCAAAGTATGCCTGATAACGCAACAACTACTGTTAGTCTATCCGACATTAATAACTTAGTTATTAATTATGATGGGAATCCCGAAGGGTTAAATAAATTTATAGCCTGCGGGAAAATTCAGTTTTCTTCGGCTAAGACCGAAGCCGATAGAAAATTCTTCTTGGAGGTTGTAAAGACCAAGCTCTAGGGTCCTGCTTTTGAAAGAAAGCGATACACATGATACTTGGTATCCGCTCTTAGGAGCCATTTCAAGAATGAGAAGACAAGAGCGATGGCTCAAAATGAGTTAATAAAAGCTAGGCAACATTATAAGGAGACCGTAAAAGAGTTCGGGGATAGGGTAGCGTTATTGAAAAACACCCTTAACTCGTGCACATTATCTGAGGTGATGGACGCAGGAGCTAAAACTTATCTGTTACTTGAGAACTCGAAATTGGCGGTTCGAATTTTTGACGATGGATTACGGAATTGAAACCTCGAGTTATTAGTAAAAGCTCATAATGAAGCTAACTTGCAAAAGGCTATTTCATATGCCATAGAACAAGAATTGCGTTTGGGTTATGATGCTCATTCCGCACCAGGGCTTTTAGATCCAACAATAGAATGATTCTAGGTCAAATAATTATCATTATATAACTGGTAGAAGGAACCAGCCAAATTTAACAAACAATGAAGACGGGAAACGAAGAGATTCGGGAGGATGTAGTCGGCACACCTGCTCGAGTCAAAATCAGAGCCCACGTACACCGGCAGTAGATAAGAAAAAAACAATAACTGTCATAGAAACATCTTTGGAAGACACTAAAACTGGTCTTGTGGCAAATGTAGCATTTAAGCCATCTAAAAGAACTCATAAAAGACTATTGATTGACACAAGAGCTGAAGTCAGTTTAATTATACTGGATACAGGTACTGAAAAGATAGAAAATGTACTTGAATCAGAAAACCCTAATCTTGTAACTAAAACTGGGAAATCTATCCCAATATTATTATCAATTATTGGCGAAATGATACTATCTTATCAGAAATTTGAGTTGTCTATTGAGCAACCGTTTTTATTGTTAGATTCTTCTTGTACTGACTTGGAATATAATGGTCTCAATATAATGGTCTCTTAGGAAACGATTTTTTTATGCTATACCGCTGTAGTATCGATTATGAGAAAAAATGTCTGGAGATGAGATTGTGCGGTCGTGAAATGAGTATAACTGGGCGTTTACCAGGAGAATGGGAAGAGAATTATCTTCAAAACCATTGTCCTAATGTGCGATATCGGACTCAATTTTAAAGAAGGTTATTAACACGTCTTCATCCTTGCTGGATAATAAGCTCGAAACTAAAAGAGAAAATAGTGTAGCTCCGGCTACGTGCAAAACTTTAATAGAGATGCCGTGTGCACAAGACAAAGAATTGGTTATTCGAAAAAAAGAAATACTACCAGGAGTATATCTTACATCTACGATAGCTAAACCTCATTGTAATAAATTATATATTTTGCTCCTTAATAGCATCGAAAATGAAGTTGCTATAGATATCCCTTAAAATTCATTTAGAATACGACGATTTAAATAAGCACAGCATTTAAACTGCCATCGCGATGAAGACCCTGTAAAGAAGCGACTAGAAAGATTATTATCCGCTATAAAACTTTATCACTGCAACGCGGAGGAAAAGTCCTCAATAATCGGAATTTGTAGAGAGTTTAATGACCTCTTTTTCTTGGAAGTTGATGTGTTAACGTACACCGATGCTGGATCACATAGAATCCAAACACAATTAGATAAGTCACCTGTGTACGTAAAGCCATACCGGTTGCCAGAATCTCAGAAAAGAGAAATCCACTGACATTTAAATGAAATGCTGGAAACGAATATAATACGACATAGTAAGAGTCCGTAGAATTCTCCACTGATTCTAGTACAAAAAAAACAGATTCTCAAGGTAATAAACAATGGAGAGTCGTTGTGAACTTTCGTAAACTTTACGGTTGGAGACGCGTACCTACTTCCAAATATAAGTGACATTTTGGACTAATTAGGGAAGTCGAAGTACTTAAGTACCCTTGATTTGGCGAATGGATTTCATCAAATTCGTGTAGACGACCGTGATCGTAATAAAACTGATTTTAGTACTCCGTTAGGTCACTACGAGTACAAAAGAATGCCATTCGGGTTAAGAAATGCCCTAGCCATATTTCAGAGGCTAATCAATTACGTTCTAATTGGTATTCAGGGCGTGGAATTTTTCGTATATGTTGATGATCTCGTAATATACGTTTATGATCTAGCTAATCATAATAACAAGTTAATATACGTCCTAACTAGGTTGAGAGAAAATAATTTCAAATTTCAGCCTGACAAGTGTCAGTTTGTTAAGAAAGAACTTGCCTACTTGGGCCATATAATTTCCAAGGATGGGTTGAACCCAGACCCAGCCAAAGTTATTGATGTCAAAACGTATCCTAGACCAAAGAAAGAAGAGGAAATAAAATCTTTTCTCGGCTTCGTAGGGTACCGTGGGCTATTTATTCCTGAGTTTTTTAAAATCGCTAAGACCTTAACTAAATTTCTTAAAAAGAATGAACCTTTTAAATGGGACGCTTTCTGTGAAGAAGCTTTCTAATTGCTAAAGGATAGACTTATAAAAGCACCCGTGTTAGCATATCCAGATTTCGATAAAAGGTTTACTATAACCACAGACGCAAGCGACATAGCACTAGGAGCTTTCACAAGGTGATCTTGGTAATGATCGACCAGTTTGTTATGCCAGCCGAACGCTTAATCCTACTGAGACAAGATATTCTACGACGGAAAAAGAATTATTGGCAATAGTGCAGTCAAACAATTCCGACCTTATATTTATGGAAAACCATTTACCATTTTAACCGATCATAAGCCCTAACAATGACTTATAAACTTAAAGGAACCATCTTCACGCTTGATGAGATGGCGCATTTTACTAGAAGAATACGAATATGCTGATGCGTTGAGTCGAATTAAGACGGTAAAACCTGAAGAAACGGATAAGCAGATCAAGGTACTGACCCGAAATCAAAGAAAACAACAATTAGAACAAAAAAAAATTAGTTGCGTATGAATCAATTTAAACTCTGACTCTGAATGAATTAGAATTTGACTTCTAAGAAAATAAAATCAAAAACCTTCATGTTGTGAAAATTAAATTAAGAAGAATCTAAGAAATACTGCAAAAATCCACACGATCCATAATTGAAAAACAAAATATAGTTGAAAGTAACTAGGCGATAATTTATATAATAAATTGAAAATTGTTTTATGTCAAAATATGTCCTTATAGCCTTATATGCTAGAATTAGAATTTATTCGAAATTTTGTAGTTATTCTTATTCTATCGAAATCTGATCACTTATCTTTAAAATTTAAAATGAAATTTTAAACTGTAATGTGTACTATTATAAGTTATAATATAATCATTGAAATATTGGAATAGGATACGAAAATTATATATTGTATCAAAAAAAAAAATTAATTATTATAAAAGTTAAATGTTTTTACACTGCATAAGTGCAACAATTGTACAAAACAAAAAAAAGGATATTTACAAATTATAAAACTTTCGATTACGCACAAAATACGTACGCGTCATTGCTTACAAAATATGTCATTTGATTGAAAGGGACAGAAGCTTATGTCCAGATTTTACGAAAATTTATTTCCTCTTCAAGGATCTAAATTTGTTTTTTCGTAGGGGATGGGATGTTATGGTCACGTTTGACACCTAATTTCCAGCACCCCACAGTGCAGCGAACCTTTAAAAATTCCTCGGTGCACATGTTGCACTAATTTCTATTTACATAAACAGAAATTATCAAGCGGCTTGTGTCACCTCAAATTTCAACCCAAAATTCAAATCGAATTTTCTAAGTACTTACCGACATAAAATATCACGTATCAACATTAACTCGGATATTTTCACATTCATAAATTGCAGAGTTAATAGCTGCGTTTTTTTGCCGAAGATCCAGATCCCGATGCAAAAAAACGATCTGGATCTTCTCAAAAGTTCATTTTAAAAGTTGGTAATAGTGAAGGTTATTTATCGAGTTGATACTTGACAGCTGCTGTCTTTTGTAAATTAAAATATCGCCACGAAAAAGTCAGTCAGAAAAGTAAAAGAAAGCACTGTGCAAGCGGCAAATTGAGATGTTTACGAGCCGCATAAATCACTCCAGAGGTGAGACATTCGCTGCCGTCATCATTGCCAATGCCGCGATATGTCACTTCAACTCGCTAACACTTACACTTTTCTCTTGCACATTTTGTAGAAAAATGTGCTGAAATTAAAGCTTTGTTATCACATAATGGAAATTAATAATGAAGGCAGCACATCAATATTACATTTTGCTTACAATTTTGCGTCCACCATTGTTTATTATTTCAGATCAAAGACAGTCTGAACACCAACTTCTCAAACCAAAACGAACCCCCTATGGGTCAAATTTGTGACTAATTTTCGGATCTCTAAAGATCTTGAGTTGTTGTTGTGATTCCGTGTTAAATCATGATTTGGATCATAAGATCTATATAGATCTTGTGCAAAAAAACACGGCTAATGTCTATAATCAAATTTCAGCCAGCTTAAGCATGCACATGTCTTGCCTGGATGTCGTTATTGCTTTCTTAAAGATAACGAGTACGAGGTACATTTTTTGCTGACGTAAAAGCGTCATATGAGTTTGCTTAAAACTGATTATCAACGCTGAGAAAGTCGAGTTCGGTCTTGGTTTTTAAACTAAAGCTAAATAGTAAAAGGGTTCCGGAGTTTTTCTACATTAATAAAAAGACCGACTCCCTCACGCACTCCTCTCCTACAGGAAGGCACGGTGCGCGGCGCAACACTGATTAAATTAGATACTAAGCAAAAATTAAATTATGATTTTGATAACTTTCACATAAAACACCGCACTAAAGTTATGTTATTTTTTATTTAAGGTAAACAAGAATATTTTCAATATTTTCACTTCACCAATCGCGTACCTTCAAATCAGAAGACAGGAATCATCCCGTTCGTTATTAAACATCAATTCAATTATTAAAATATTTTTTTGTTCTAATCACACCCAGGAAATTCCCGAAAGAATGTCAGCATATCATGAAGTGATATCCAGATGGAAGCTTTTCGCTTGGGCCATGCAAAATACTCCGGCGTACTTCCCCAATGGAACGCTTTTTCTTTACCCGACTACTTCGAGTCGCTGTCAAGTTTGGCATTTCATAAATTGTACTTGCAGATTTTTGATGTCCTGTGAAAAATATGATATATTATGCGATAAGTGAAGTAATTTTGGAAAAAGTTTAAACATCTTTGATATTTACAGGATGCCGATGTTTTTTTTAAACACTTTTAATATTTGTCAAAACTGAAAACAGCGAAAAAGCCATCTTTTGAGAGCTTTTAAAGCACAAAAAACCCTAGCGGGAAAACTCGGCGTAACTACACCTATCTATGATTAAGTGTAGCTGAGCGTACTTGGATGTACGCCGGAGTACTCTGAATGGCCCAATGGAACGCAGCTAATGTAAAGTGATGTCATACACATGCACTGCACCATGTCATGTAAGGTAATATGATGGAGCTTACGTTACTGTGAAGTAAATAAGCTCCAAAGGTAATGAAAAATTGGTTCTTATTTGGGCGGAAATAAATTTCGCCCCGCTGGATTTGCATAGTTGGATGTTTTAATCAAAAACCTAAGATATGTTAAAATATTATGTAAATGTTCGTCTGATCAGTTTGTTATTGGTGGAGTGACTATTGTGACTATAGTTATTTTAATTTAATGTTTTCTAAAATAAAACCACCCAATGGATATTATTTAAACTTATAAATAAATAATTTTTATAAAATATGTTTCATTCCACTTTACCCTTACACCTATTTCTTTAGCGTTTGATAATAATCGGAATCATTCCTCTAAATGAGACTACTTCAGGCTATCTAACATAGTTTGATTAGTTAGCTTGCTCTTAAGAAGAAAACCCTAACAGTTGTTTTTTAAATTAACTTTATATAAATTCTCATTTTGTTAATCCAAAGTTTTCAGTACATTAGAGAATCTTGGAAAATGTTTTGGTCAGAAACAGTGAGAGCGAAGTTTTACGCATGCGAAGCCGGTTGGACATTTTTTAGAATTATGTACGATAATCCTCAACCTAACAAACTTCTTGAATTTTATATGACACCTGAAGATGGGAACAGAAGCCTTAAACTTCAAATGAGGAGTGGTGAACCTGTGCCGCCCGCGATTCAATTTCCGTTCAGCTTTATTTTTTGGCAACATGTTAAACTAGAACTCTATGGTAAGTGAACTATAAGGCCTCTTATATTAAAATAAGAAGCAACTACCTATTAGAGTTCTTTTTGAATTTCAGGTGGCGACATCGTACTGGTTGGTGAGGTACAACATGGAACAGTTAGGTATAAGACAACAAATCATTTTCCTAGCAATTGTCCATTTTGCGATGAGGATGATTGAAAATGGAACCATCCTGTGAAAATAAAAATGGAGCAAGAAAGATTTGATAAAGAAAAGTCTAAGGAGACATTTAGTTCTTGAAATCAAGCCAACGTATTAAGATTAAAGAAATTACGATGAGGAGAGTGAACAGATATTCAGTGAATATTTTACTGGTAGTACTATGCATCTTGTATGGCGCTAGTAGTTTACAAATACCATTAAATGTAAATCTTACTGAAAAAAGTATCAGTAATTTAGATTTTTTGTTAAATCTACCCCAATAATGACTTTGTGCAAATTGGATTATCTTTTCGGCTACTAACTTATAGTAACACTAGTGATCGTCATAACAATGTTTAGTCTACTTCAAAAGAACTTGACGATCAATATATTCCTACTACTACTTCAAGGATAATTGCAGCCTTAAATAATACAAAAAAATTTGTATCCGCTGAAAAAGCTATTGAAGGATTCAGGCAAGAACTTATAAAAAAAGAAATATAAATTGCAGGAATTATTGAGAGCAAAGACGCTTTTTACAGACATTTCAAACTTGAATTCGATGATGAGACCACGCTTACTATTCGATGTACATATGAAAGCAATTACGTAATACACTGACTGAAGATTTCATGCTATGAATATCATGAGTTTGAAACAGAGCGTATTCTAAGCAACAATGAAGTAGAGATTATAAAGCAAACAGATCCTAATTATAAAAACGATGTGGAGTTACTGAATCTTAGGGGGATGAAACAGACATACCAAATGGTTATCTCATAAATTATAGAGATTTGAAGTAATTGCAGACTGAAGTAGTTGAATTTGAGAAAATGCGAAGAAGAAAGATGTTTTGGTCAGTTAAATTTGACTTCAATCCTAAGATTATATTATTCCAACGTGGGATCGCAAAGGACCTTGGGAAACTTATGCTGCAGATAGATTCCGATTCCAGCGACGAATTCAAAATATGGAGATGATTTTAAATCCCATTTTAAGTCCTCCGCATAGAAATGAAATCTATAATTTGAGATATAAAAATATTTATATAAATCAAATCTGTTCGTACTAATATAAAAGATATATTTATGTAATATTATTCAATATTTTGTTAATCCAAGAATTGTGTTTTGATGAAAATCCCAGCCATTTAACATAAACTTTGTCTCCAGCTTTTTTCAAGACCTTTTCTACTAAGTAATGATCTGGATATTTCGCCTTTTGAAGCTCCAATTCGTAAAAACTTCCTTTTATTGGATTCCTTTGGTAGTCTTCTAAGAGATACGTCACTGGAATCGTTATCTGAATTTTTCTTATTTTAAATATTTCAGTTGTCCAGTTTGGGGTATGAATTTAGATGCATGAAATGTCTTTAAATTACTATATACTGTTAAAAGAAGTCTTTTCTCCTAAAATGTACTCGATTGATATTGAAAATACTCTGTTACGTCCCAAAAATCGTATGGTGAGGGTTTTTCTCCATGTAGTGTTTGTCGTTTCCGAACAGGCGATTCTGCAGGCTTTGGGCTTTTTCAGATAACCCTCGTTGATCTAGTGAAGGAGATGTTCGAAAGGTCTGCTCAGGACGAACGTTGTTGACAAGCGAACCTATTTTGGATTTTTCTTTGTTGGCGTATTAGCGACTATCCCAACAAGTCTTACGTCAAATATTGCCTCAGCGCTACCTATTAGGATCTAGAGCTACTAGTATAATCAAGCTCTACAGCTACACTTTAATACCATGGATTGAAGTATATGGTCATCTCTTCTTCGCTTGGAGTTGTTTGAAAATGTTCCACGTCTATCAGGATTCCTTTCCGATACCATTTCGATACTTATGAAAATCGCCGCTGCTTTGTACCATTCAGTAATGATGTTATTATTTTTAACCACTCAAAATTATTCTACTATACCTACACTGGAGGACATAGATTTAAGCTTTATCCATTACGTATTGAACTATGTAAAAAAAAATAGTATATTAACTTGTTTAGGTGATTTTGGTCTATCGTATTTTCTATTATTATATAATCGTCATTTTTAGATATTCATAAGCAGCATTTTAGTTTACCGTTTTTCTATTATTATAAAATCGTCATTTTTAGATGTTTGTTATGTATTTAGTGCTGAAAAGAAAAGATTATTAAGGGAAGAAAAGTGAAGGAAATCAGAAATTACCTAGCTGTAGGATGTGCTGTCCCAGTGATAAGTGTTGAAGTGATGCTGCAAATAATGTTGTTTCATTACAGATGAGTGATCATAAATCGACGGATACTTACCTAAAGAATGTAAAGACGTTGTCCTTGTAATCCTTGGTAGCGGTGGACTATTTTCATAGCCATATTCCCTATGAAGAAGTTCTGGAAAAAAAAATTTAAATACGACAATTCGACAAACTTACCTAGTTGAGTCAAGATGATGTGAATCAGATCTAGTTCCTATGACGCCTGCTAACAAATTGGCGAGTGGAGAAATTACTTGCTACATGTTAAATGTGTAACAAGACTTACGTGG
Source organism: Leptarthrus brevirostris (assembly GCA_964036015.1). NCBI lineage: Eukaryota > Metazoa > Arthropoda > Insecta > Diptera > Asilidae > Leptarthrus > Leptarthrus brevirostris. The sequence continues at coordinate 62,765,455 of OZ038371.1, read as the reverse complement.
TTGCAGATAAACATATTTGCCTATTATTCATCGTTGAATATCCAATAATCTTCATGAGAAGATGACCTTTAAACATTTTATTCAGAGAAGAAACGAAATTGTTTTAAACTCACTATACGATGCGGACGGGACACTACGGATAGATAAGTTAATTTATAAGAGATAATTAAGTAAAGTAATTCTGATAGGATTAAATTAAATAATTTAGTAGAAGTAAGAGGAGTATAAAATCAAATTATTTTGTTGAAGTATGGTAAATATAAAATGAATGTAGATCAGACAAATTAGGCTTTGACTAGAAATCCTTTTAATTATTTAAAATGAATTCTTTTTGATAAGTACGAAATAAGATTTTTTTTTTGCCTTATTAAACAAATTAGTTAGAGTTTAAGAAAAATTAGATCGATATATTAGAGTTTTAGTATAAGATTACTATTATTGGGTAAAGAAATCATGTAAAGCGAAAAGTGTCCGCGCAGCCAAAATACGTAAATGAACATTAATTTGTATGCCCACTTTTTCTTTAATTAAATAAATATATGCATATATACATATATATATATTACAGATTACTTACCTGGCTGGAGCTTCTCCCTACCTGACACAAAACACTCGAAAGGCACCAACTAACCTCGAAACGGAAATGACCGGAACTACACACCGAACTTTATGTTCCGGGGATAACAACGCGAATACCTGGGCTGACTGTAACCCAAAGAGCAAGGTGATTATTAATACCAGGAACAAAATCAACGTAGAAAAGTTTTTGTTCATACGTGGAGGCAGATGACAGATGAAAAATAAAAGTGAAAATTTAGAGATTTTCCAACATCGCCAGAATTTTTCCGGTACACCAAAATAATCCCCAGACTCTAAAGATTATTTTAAATGAAAAATACGGAATTTAATTTTGGAAAAATAATATAATTACCCCGTGTATGAAAATTTCCTGCGGAAACTGTCATAATAGTGGCAAATCGCTTATATAATCATCTACTTTGGTATGTGAAACAGTCAGTCCAGAGTCAGAAAAGTAGACGTAAAGTGCGTGGGTACTCAAATTTTTTTATCTAAATAAAAGTGGACAAAGTCAGTCATAACTAAGTACATAGTGCGTGAACAACAAGGAAGAGAACTTTGCTAAAGGATAATAAGAGCGAAATTGGGAGTTTCAACGCAGATAAACTTGAAGGAAAAGCTACAAATTAACCTGACGGCACGAAGAAGGGGGAAGCGAAGGTCACCGTAAAGATGAGTATCTTTATTTTTGTCTTTGTTTTGGTTTCTTTTACTTTTCTTCCTTTTTATTTTATTTGAAATTACATTTGTTTTTTTAACTTTTATTTAACACTGTGCGCGGGCAAGTTTTGTGCTTATATTATTACTTTTGGGTTTTGAATTCAATTTAAATTTTTGAGTTTTTCTGATTTTTGAATTTTGAAGTTTAGTTCTTCGATGTTATAATTCTGTAGTAGATTTTTTCTTTTAAGTGAATTTTTTTTGTATTTTCGAATTACTATTAAACTATAAGTTTTGTTTTCATGGAATTCTTGATTTGTTTCACTCAGCAATACTGAGTTCGTGGACTCTAAAACCACGTGGCGCCCAATAACAATTTTGAAACCTACCCCCTTTCTCATAGAGCTAACATAATTATATGCTCAAAAGGGAGCATATAACAAGCTTGGCGCCCAACGTGGGCAGCATTTTAGCTTACCGTTTCTCTATTATTATATAATCGTCATTTTTAGGTATTCATAATTAACTTCACTTTGGCTTCTCGTATTTTCTTATATTATCATTATATAAACTTGAATTACGTTATGATATATATTACTTGAATTTTGAATTGTAACTTAATAGCTTCTTTATCTTGTAAAAAATGGAACATGTAAATTGCAATTATGTATCGATACTATAAGTTGAATTCCATAATGTAAAGTTAGCATCTTTTGTTGAACACAAGCCACCCAGCTGCAATCAAATAATTAACTATGTCGTGCGAATATCCTGAAAGCTCCTTTTTCCACACATGAAGTTTAATTATACACGGAATAGATTAAAAACTGAAATCCAGGCTTTCCCAAGTAATAAAACAAGTGAACTAGATACATAATGCATTATGTATTAGTAATGTGAAAATACTGGACAAGAAAAATATTGAAAAGTATATTAATTATCCGAGGAGTTCCCTGTAAAAGTTCTGAAATTGTGAAATATACATAGATTAATTATCTGAACAATTCGTCACAATAAGTGTTATAGATAATAAATCACCTAAAAAGTCAAAACAATTGTGAAGACATGCGAAATACTTGTAAAATCATTGAACGAACTGAAGACATTTTTAAGGCAAAGTAAATGTGAATATTGTCGAAATAGAACTGACGCAGCCACAGCGGAAGTATATAGCCGCTCCCCTTTTGCTCTTCTCTTCTGAGTCTTCTTGGCAGTGTGTTTTAAAAAGTGGACCAGGAAAATATTTAAAAGTTTTGTGCAACAAGTCAAAAAAAAAGCTAAATTCTGGAATAAGCTACAGGAGAAGTAAAACACGAAGTGCATATAATTAATTAATATAAGGAAGTTTGGATGCGGACGGATTACTTAAATGATATGGCTGGTTAAAGTAACACGTGGAGGAAAAGGACTTATTAGGAATGTAAAGAAAGCTAAGTAAGAATGTTTTGAATTTCTGTTTATAATTTTAATACGTGGCTGGGAGGTTTGCAACCATATACATTTTTTTATCTCAATAATTCGAGAGTTTATCGAGTAGAGTGTTGGATTGATTTGTAACTTTCCTTTTTCTTATTTCACTGGTGTATAATTTGTTTATTGAGAATTTATATAATAAAGTTTGTTAAGTGGATCTTGAGTATATATATACTTTGATATGTTTCGTGGTTTAACCTGCATCCGCAAAAGACCACGTGGCGCCCTAAATTTTCTTCATATTTTCTAAAGATAAAACCCACACCCATCAACTGAGCTAGTGTGGCTTCACCTGAGGCGTGAGGTAGCAACATTTTTCTGGCGCCCAAAACGTGGGGCTCATCAGGTGAAAAATTCAAAAATTCAGTTTCAAAGGTGTCGAAAACTCATTAAAATGTGTGTACGGTTCTGAAAAGTTTGCTAGGGAAAAGTACCTGTGAAAAACAGAAACAAAAGTCGTGAAATTATCCCTGAAAAGAAAATCGAAGAAAATTTGTGTTGGATTACATAAATCATAAGTCCATAATCAATCATTAAAATTGAACGAGCTAACGCAAGTTCAAGGTTACTTTAGTTGGTGGATACCGAAAACAGCTGAAAGTCAAAACAAAATGTTATTGCTAGCCGCTAATCTCATGGGTATTTACAATAATTATGGTTTACAACAGCTGCTGGACCTGATATAGTTCATGGAAACGGTGATAATATTTCGTCATTATTTTGAAAACACAACACCAGATGTTTCTTAGTCGAGTCGTAGTTTAGCAAAATTTTGTTTTGAAAGTAGTTAGTGACCTCCCAGGCGTGTTCGTGTGTTATACCTCATCTTCCTCTATTAAAATTTAAGTGAACTTTGGAAATAAAATATTAAGGTGAATATTAGTAAAGTGATGCAAAGTAAATAGAAAATTTTTTAATGTAACTTATAGTTTCGTTTTTTGGCGCTTGGTGGAAATATTTTTCACTTAACATTTTTTTGTTTTGAATAAATAAAACACTTGAATATTTTCCACAGTTAACAATTTATTTATTTAATAAATTTGAGCTGATGCGTTTCGTCTTACGGGACATTTTCTAAGCTACAACTGAAAGTTCTGCTAATTTGAAGTCTATGAACTACCAATTGGTTCGGACAGAGTGTACTGTTAACCTCAATAAAATAAATAAGAGATACTATGCCATTACAATTTCTATACAATTATAATTACAATTTATGAGGATGTTAAGCTAACTATAAATTGATTATCTAAAAGAGGACTTTTATTTGTAAAATCAATCTGATCATTTACCAAGAAACAACCATCGTTTTTAGCCTTCCTTATTTCAAAAATTTCTAGTTTGTCAAGAATTTGAGTATCATCGGTTCGATGAATTAGCTCTAGATTGTCTATCTTAGTAGTATGACCCGTGTCAATTAAATGTTTAGAAAGGCCCGAAGAAGGTCTATTATATTTAGCGGATGTAATATGTTCCTTAAACCGAGTTTCTATGCTTCTTTTGGTTTTCCCTATATATCGAGCACTACAGTCTTAAAAAGAATCCTTTCCCAAGTCAATATTATTCCTGCCTTTTTTAATAACAATAATCTAAAAAATAAAATTTCCAACAACAAAGTTAAACCTCCATTTAACAAGTTAAAAGTCAGTTCTTAAGCAAAACATTTCGGAATCCTCTCCGCAGTCAAGATTTGTGGAAGTAAAATATCCTAATTTATTGTTAACTTAATAAATATATATATTTTGTTTCTTTTTTTTTTGCTCCCCATTGCTTCGAATCTTTGTGTGCCATATTGACTGGTTTATATTGTTAGATCTACTTTCTTGTCACAGTTTAATTTTATACTAGCTGGTGCCCGCGCCTACGGCTGCGATGATACTGTAGGTAGGTCATGGTGGTGGTAGGGCATAGGGGGGATGTGCTCTATTTAACAAAAAAAGAATTAGCGAAATCGGTCCACGGGTTAGGGAGATAGGCTAAAGTAAAGTAGGGGGAAAAAAAAGTGAGGTAAGGAAAAACCTAAGAATACAATAAGAGAAAAAACAAAAAAATAGACTAAAAAAAATAAGGGTGGGTGGGGAGTGGGTGGGGTGGGAGGAGGGATGACCCCCTATTTAACAAAAAAAGAATTATCCAAATCGGTCCACGGGTTAGGGAGATAGGCTAAAGTAAAGTAGGTGCAAACAGTTAAACAGTTTCTCTTAAGTCAAATGTAGTATATTATACTACAAAAAAAATCGAATAAAATGAGAGTGCGGGGGGATAGGAGGGTATGTAGGTGGGAGGAGAGATCATACTCTATTTAACAAAAAAAGAATTATCAAAATCGGTCCACGGGTTAGGAAGTTGGACTAAACCTTTGTATTTGCCCGCCCCTTGCGAGCAACCACGTTTGTATTTTTCCCGCCCCTTGCGAGCTACCACGTTTGTATTTTTTCCGCCCCTTGCGAGCTACCACCTTTATATTTCTCCCGCCCCTTGCGAGCTACTACCTTTGTATTTTTCCCGCCTCTTGCGAACTACTACCTCTGTATTTTTCCCGCCCCTTGCGTGCTACCACGTTTGTATTTTTCCCGCCCCTTGCGAGCTACCACCTTTATATTTTTCCCGCCCCTTGCGAGGTACCACCTTTATATTTTTCCCGCCTCTTGCGAGCTACTACCTTTGTATTTTTCCCGCCCCGTGCGAGCTACCACCCTTAAGTCCTTCAGGCCTTTGCAAACAAAGTAGTAAAAAAGCCTAATATCCAATATATAACTTTCTAATGGCTTTATAACTTTCTAATGAGTTTACCAATTTCAATGAAATAAATTTTAAAAGAAAGCACAGGATTTGCACATTCATGCCCGATATCACTTATCAATATTTTATAAGCTCTAATCACATTGATAGAGGGCGGCACAATACACTTTCCATACATTTTATTAGATTTAACGGAAAGAAACCGTTATATATCCTACTATAAGTAAGGAAATTTAAAATGGTTTTCATAATTGAATTCTACTCAAAAATACCTTTCATTTGATACCAAACTTGCCGGGAAAGAAAACAAAAAAAAATTTCGTAATTTTCCCTACGGTATTGGCCAGGATTTCGGGGTTGAAAAGGTACCTTAGTACAGGTAAAAATTCATATCTCGCCAAATAGTAAACGGATTTCAGTTATTTAAAAAGCAGAATTAAGCAGAGGTTTTCAGCTACTACTACAATAACCCGCGCACCTCTGCGGTTTCATTTGTACCCACCAGGTGGCTCCAAGTCGCTAAATCAGTAATATTACAAATATCCTTAAAATATCAACTAAATATATCCTGATTTGGTCGAAACTTAGTATAGCGCTTAAGCACCACCTACCCCTTTAATATAAATTCACACTTTGTAGATATCGTAAAATTTTCTTAACAAAATTTTACTTTTCAATTTTTCAATGAACATTTTTGAGGCAAAATTTAAAATTTTTCAAAATTTTACCCAATCGGGATGAAATTTTAACCAAAGATAACTATCTTCATCCCTTTTAAAATAAGGGTAGTCATTTGCGCGAAAATTGAAATTTTGTTAATGAACTTAACCAAAAACCCCTGTGAACGACTTATTTTTGTTATTTGGTCGTGTATTTTTTTTCTACCACTGTGCTTGTATCCGTTAAACGTATCTTAGCTATTTGTTAATATACTTCAAAGCTTCCATAACAAATAGCTAAAAGAATTATTATAATCCGTTCATAAACACCAAAGTTATTGGTACCTAAACATTTCAATCTCACCTATAAGGTGAGATTTGTGTACCTCATTTGAATAAGCGCAAGTGTAGCTATTTAGTTAAAAATATTTTCTAAATGTAAACATTTAAGAACAAATGAGGTAAGAAATTATATCTATAATTCCTCCCCTATCGATACATATCAATAAACCTGCTTCGTTTTCATAACTTCGAATACTAATTAGTAATAGTAGGTACCCAGTTCCTAGTGAAAGTAGGTAAAATTTCAGCGAAAACACCAAATTCATGTTACTATTACTAACAAAGTATGTAATATCGAGCTTTCACATGTAAGGCAACATTAGAGCCCTAATAGAGTAGAAAAGGGATAACTAATAAAAATCCCTTAATATTCTATTATTAACAACTTTTAGCAATAAATTACGTAAACTGGTCGTGGCACAAAAGAGCCTCATAATTTGCTCTTTTGTTAATAACTTTACAACCACTGCACGGATTTGCGTGATTTAACTTTTAAAATATATAAGGGTGGTTTAACAAACATTTAAAATACCCTGAATAAGTCAGCAACCCTTAATTTCACCCCCATCTCATATATTATAATCAAAGGTCGGCAAAAGTTAGAAATCTACGATTAGTATAAAAAATTTAACCGTAGCGAAATAAAAAAAACATCCTGTATATCCTATTTACATCCCCTTTCGAATAAGGGTAGTCACCCCCGGGTGGGTGAAATTTTTTTAACAAATTTAACTAAAATATTTTGCCGCTTTTGAACTTTTTCCGTTTTTTGGTGTATTTTTTGACCCAATTATCGCTCGGAATAATTTTAGAATTTTACACATCTAACCCTTAATTAAGGGTTGAAAGAATTATTAAGATAAATTAAAAAACACTGGAGATATAATTTATTGAATTATACTCAGTTTCCCGACGGTACTCAATTATTGGCATTTTTCTCAAGTGACGCCGTTTTTGTATAGCTAATAACTACCCTTAATATACATTTTGGATCTGGAATATGGGGGTGATTTAGCTTCTACAATCGATTACCTATCGATTGATGTAAGTTTCACCCCGCTTTAATGAAATTTTCACACAACTTAATGCAAATGAGTGAAAAAGGACAAAATTTCACTTTTCATTTTTTCAATGGAAATTTAAATTTTTTAAAAAATTTACCCGATCGGGATCAAATTTTAGTCATAGCTACACATTTACATCCCTTTTGAAATGAGGGTAATCACTCCCGCGAAAATTGAAATTTTTTTAACAAATTTAAGAAAAACCACGTGTGAACGGCTTACTTTGGTCCTTTTGACGTGTATTTTTTGTCTTATACTGCACTTATATCCACCCAAAGTATCCAACAATGCAACTCATAGTATTACTAACAAACTGTTAAAAGAATTACTAAGATATCTCAATAAATACCGAAGTTATTGGTACTCAAACATGAGCAACTCTCTAGAAGGTGATGTTTGTTTTTACCTCATTTAAATATCCGGAAATTAAGATATTTAGTTAAAAATAATTTCTATATGTAAACATTTAAGAACAAATGAGGTAAGAAATTATATCTACACTTCCTCCCCTATCGATACATATCAAGAAACCTGCTTCGTTTTCATAATTTCGAGTAGTAATTAGTAATAGTAGGTACCGAGTTCCTAGTGAAAGTAGGTAAAATTTCACCGAAAACACCAAATTCATGTTACTATTACTAACAAAGTATGTAATATCGAGCTTTCACATGTATGGCAACATTATAGCCCTAATAGAGTAGAAAAGGGATGAGTAATAAAAATCCCTTAAAATTCTATTATTAACAACTTTTTGCAATAAATTACGTAAATTGGTCATAGTACCAAAAAGCCTCATACTTTGCTCTCTTGTTAATAACTTTACAACCACTACACCGATTTGCATGGTTTAACTTTTAAAATATATTAGGGTGGTTTAATAAAGTTTTAAAACACCCCCAATAAATCATCAACCCTTAATTTATACGAAACAATTCACCCCCATTTATATAGTATAATCAAAGGTCAGCAAAAGTTAGAAATCTACGATTAGTATAAAAAATTTAACCGTAGCGAAATAATAGAAACACCCTGTATATCCTACTACCATCCCCTTTCAAATAAGGGTAGTCACCACCGGGTGGGTGAAAATTTGTTTAACAAATTTAACTTAATTATTTTGACGATTTTGACATTTTTCCGTTTTTGGGTGTATTTTTTACCCAATGAAATTTTATCGCTCGAAATATTTTTAGGGGATGGTAAATTACACCCTTAAATAACAATTGAAAGAATAATTGAGAAAAGTTCAAACCGACCGGAGATATAATTTTTTGAATTATACTCAGTCTCCCGACGGTACTCATTTATCGGCATTTTGCTCAAGTGACGCCGTTTTTGTATTGCTAATAACTACCCTTAATATGCATTTTCGATCTGCAATATGGGGGTGATTTAGCTTCTACAATCGATTACCTATCGATTGATATAACTTTCACCCCGCTCCGACAAAATTTTCACACAACTTATAGTAAATGCATGAAAAAGGTGCTTTCCAGTTCCTAGTGAAAGTAGGTAAAATTTCACCGAAAACACCAAATTCATTTTACTATTACTAACAAAGTATGTAATATCGAGCTTTCACATGTATGGCAACATTATAGCCCTAATAGAGTAGAAAAGGGATGAGTAATAAAAATCCCTTAATATTCTATTATTAACAACTTTTTGCGCTAAATTACGTAAATTGGTCCTAGTACAAAAAACCCTCACACTTTGCTCTCTTGTTAATAACTTTACAACCACTACACCGATTTGCATGGTTTAACTTTTAAAATATATTAGGGTGGTTTAATAAACTTTTAAAACACCCCCAATAAGTCAGCAACCCTTAATTTATACGAAACAATTCACCCCCATTCATATGTGAAAATCAAAGGTCGGCAAAAGTTAGAAATCTACGATTAGTATAAAAAATTTAACCGTAGCGAAATAATAGAAACACCCTGTATATGCTACTACCATCCCCTTTCGAATAAGGGTAGTCACCCCCGGGTCGGTGAAAATTTCTTTAACAAACTTAACTTAATTAAGTTAGCGTTTTTGAGATTTTTCCGTTCTAAGGTGTATTTTTTTACTCAATGTATTTTTTTCGCCCGGAATATTTTTAGGGGATGTTAATTCACACCCTTAAATAACAGGCAAAAGAATAATTGAAAAAAGTTAAAACCTACCGGAGATATAATTTTTGGAATTTTTTCACTTTTCCGACGGCATTCAATTATCGGCATTTTGGTCGCCTGACGCCGTTTTTCCATCGCTAATAAGTACCTGAAATATGCATTTTCGATCTGGAACATGGGGGTGATTTCTCTTCTACAATCGATTACCTATCGATTGATGTAATTTTCACCGCCGTCCGACAAAATTTTCAGTCAATTTAATGCAAATGATTGAAAAATGCGCTTTTTTGCACCGGAACTTATGCAAATTTTTGCAAAATGCTCCCAACGCGTTTGCCGAAAAACTATTAGTTATAGAAAAAAAGTTTGTTCCCAAACATTTCATAACTTTCGGAGTAGATAGTTTTAAAAAAAAGAACGGTTCATTTTGGACCACCCCTTAGGACTTGGGGGATGGCACCACCGGTGTAATTTTCGCCGAAAAAAAGTCAGCGATGAAGTTTTTTGAATTAAAAAAAAAAAAACGCCAATCTATTCGCAATAAAAATACCTTTAATTTGATACCCCACATCCCTTATTTTGACATCAGGGTTGGCCACTCCCCACCCCCACCCCTCGAAAAATTACCCTTAAAATTTTTTTTTTATTTTTCTCAAATAGCCTCGTTTACAAAACGAATAAAAACAGTTTGTTTTTTTTCAATTGGACATCCCCACCGTAAGTAATAATTTTTTGAAAATCGATTTTGTAATAGATGAAAAAAATCTAGTACAAAATGAAAAAAAAAAATTTTTTTTTTTGGAAATCGAAATCTGGTCTACCAAAGAATACGTGACAGGTTTTTGAAAACTTTCCAAAAGTTTCTAGTACTTTTCGAAAATTTCACTATTAAAGAATTTTTTTTCGTCTAGTACTTTTTGAATTTTTTTTTGGATTTTCTAATAGATCTGAGAATTCTACGAAAAATGAATACCCACATGATAGGATTCGGTTAAATACTGCCCGAGTTATAAGCGAGCCTAGGACGCCAAGGATCAAGGACACGCCCCTTTTGAAAATATCAAAATAAAATATAGCCTACGCCACCCACCGCCATAAGTTTTACAACGTCTGTAAAAATGAGCGCATTCTGTTTGGCCGTTTCCACAATCATTCGATGACAGTGGTCCGATTTTGAGCCTTTTTCGAGGACCCCATCTGCATCCTTAATAAGTCCGCCATTTTGTAGGCTAAAAATCCAAATTACATCCGATCGTATTAAGGACATTCTCCCCTATCCATAAATATCTTAAACTCATCTACAAGTTACCCCGTTCTCCCGCTATAGGCCGGCAAAGTTAAAACTTGTAAGCCCCGCCCACAAAAAATGGAGGATTTGAGGGCAAAAAAAAAAACGCCATTCGATCGGTAATAACGTCCCCTTTCATTTAATAGAAAAAAAAATTTTTCATGTTCCAGGTCCTTTGGAGGATATATGAGTCCTTTTTCGAAAATCTCACTACGCCTATAACCCAGTTTAATAGGATCTTAATTAAACACCCTTGACCGTTTGTAAATCCTTCCGGTAGATCCTGAGAACGAACGCGCACCATTTTGGTCTATCAAATCACAAGTCGCATTTTAAGTATTTTAGATTTCGATAAGATGGACGTAAATCGACTAAATCAAGATGAGCTTGCCTATGAGCTTGCTATTAGAAATATCCCATCGGGCAAAGTGGACGAAATGAGATCAGGCCTTCGTTCTGCGCTAAAAGCCGAAAAGCTAGGTCAATCATTACTGGTCGATCCTTACCCTTTTACGTTTGAAGAGGATGTGGACGCGCTGAATAAAAAACTAGAGGAAATCAAAAGTTTGATTGAACACTTTAAGGGTGAAGTTGGTTCAAATGATTATAAGAAAATTATGACTAAATTAGATTGGGCTTTTGCCAGGTTAGGGAGAGTGGAAACCAGTGATGATTCGCAGTCAAGAGAAAAGAATAGGGTAAAACGAGAACTTGTTTTAGCGTTGGGATCTCTTCAGCACAAAGCAGAAGATGATGAATCGGAAAGTGACGAGTGCGATGAAATGGAGACAACCACCGTCGTAAATGAAACTCCTACAATTAATACCAATCAATCCATGAATAAATCTTCTACAACAATCCTATCGGTATCAAGATGCAGAATACCAATATATAAATGGGGGATACAATTTTCAGGAGAACGCGAACAATCCTTAAACTGTTTCTTAGAAAGTGTAATGGAGCTAAGTGAAGCGAGAGGGGTAAATAGAGCAGAGTTGTTTCAATCGGCTCTAGATTTATTTACGGGAAAGGCTTTGATCTGGTACAGAGCTAATAAAAGCCAATTAAAATCATGGTCGGACTTAGTACGCGAACTGAAGAAGGAGTATTTACCTGCAGATTATGATGATAGGTTACTCGAGGAGATAAAGTATAGAACTCAAAGTAGGGATGAAAGTATGCAGTAATGAGCAGGCTATTTGCTAGACTTAGCACACCTTTAATAGAAGAACAGCAATTAAGGCTAATAAAGCGAAATATCAACCCATTTTATCAATCGCAATTAGGTCTTACTAGTGTAAAGTCATTTAAAGATCTGGTAGACTTTGGCCGGAAGCTAGAGTCAGTTCGAGCATCAGTAGAAGCCTTTATTCCTCCACCTAACAGACGTAGTTCTAAGCTACTCGAACCCGATCTTGCCTATGCATCCGCGAATCCACCCACTATTGCCTCAGTAACTCCCATTGATAATCCGCGAAATAATAGTCGCACTAGGTGCTTTAAGTGTGGTCGAGAGGGTCATTTTGCCCGTTTTTGTAGAGTTTCACGGCAACAAAACTCTTCTAGTCGACTGTGAGTTCCCAACAATGAAACCCGTAACCAAGTTCATATGCTTAACGTAAATAGGACTAACGCTAGTAGTCCTCACAGTCAACCAAACTCTAGACCGGGAAACGAAAGAGGAGTTCAACAGTAGGCGGCCAGTTGAACTCTAGTGAGTCCCAAGAAGCCGCGATCCAAAAATATGTTAATGTCCTAACCGTTAAAGAGGTAGGCGTGCTTGCAGGTTTACTGGATTATGTTTTTGCGAGGACAAGGAATGATGTACGTCCTTTCTTGAAAGTCAAGATATTTGACGTTCAATTCATGGGTCTTTTAGACGCCGGGGCGTCGCGCACTATAGTAGGTGGGCCAGGATGGGAAATTTTAGAGAGAATGGGACTATGTGTAAAAAGTTCGAAATTTTGAAACTCAACTCTAGCTAATGGAAATAGTGTGAGCATCCTTGGCGAAGTAGATCTCCCGATAGTATTGGAAGGCCGCGTGAGAATTTTTGAAGTTTTGGTCGTTAGAACAATTCCTCACCAGATTATATTGAGAGCAGATTTCTGGAAGATAATGGGAATAGCAGCAAATTTGTCTAATGAATCTTAGACATTTTCCGAAGTATGTTCACCGAATCAGATTGCGTCACTTGAATGTTTATCGAAATTAACGACAGAGCAACAGGAAGAGCTTGAAGAAATTATAAGAGAAGCTAAAAATAAAATGGGAAACGCATTAAGTTGTACAACTGAGGTTGAACACGTCATTCAGACAGACTCGCCTGCAATAAAACAGCGATATTATCCAGTCTCACCGGTTATTCAGAAAGTAATCGATGGTGAATTGGACAAAATGCTTAGAGACGGAATAGCGGAACCTTCAAACAGCGCATGGTCCTCACCTGTAGTTATGGTACGTAAAAGGGACGGAACTTACCGGTTCTGTGAGGATTACCGTAAACTAAACAAGGTGACCAAAAACGACGCGTATGCGATACCTTATGTTTCGGCTACTCTAGATAAGCTGAGGGATGCAAAGTACCTGACGTCATTGGATATCAAATCAGCATTTTAACAGGTCCCTATGGCAGAAGCTTCCAAACAATTTACAGCATTTACGGTTCCAGGAAGAGGTCTATTCCAGTTCCGTAGGATGCCTTTCGGTCTAACTAATTCGCCGGCTACATGACAGAGACTAGTTGATAAGGTTTTATCCGGCGAGCTTGAGAGTCATGTCTTTGTATATCTAGACGACGTAATTATTGTTACCCAAACCTTCCCTGAACATAAGCGTGTACTTAGAGAGGTATTGGCTACGCTTCATAAAGCGCGACTCGTAATAAACTACGAGAAATTCGAATTTTGTAGAAGGGGACTAGGATATCTAGTCGGCGAAAACGGCTTACAGGTTGATCCAGAAAAAGTAAGGTGTATTCTGGATATGGCTCATCCCAAAACCACCTCAGAGGTCCGAAGATTCATAGGGATGGTGGCATGGTATCGCAGGTTCATACCTAGTTTCTCTACACTAATTGCGCCTGTTACTAGTCTGCTCAAGAAGAATCGTAAATTTGTGTGGTCAGATGAATGTGAAGAAGCTTTCCGCTCGGTTAAAGATCGATTAGTTACAGCACCAATACTGACCTGTCCCGATTTTAGGTTGCCTTTCTTTGTGCACACAGATGCCTCTGGATACGGTATAGGTGCCGTTCTGACACAGCTAGTGGATGAGAGTGAAAGGGTTATAGCTTACTTGAGTAGATCACTTAATAAGTGCGAATGTAATTATTCGACCACTGAGCGTGAATGCCTAGCGGTTCTGTGGGCAGTTGAAAAGTTACGCCCTTATCAGGAAGGAAGTAGGTTTACAGTCGTCACCGATCACGCATCCATAGAAAAGGGAAAGAGCATTTACTTCCAGATGCACTCTCTAGGTCCGTGCCTGTAGTCGAATGTCTAGCTGAGGAGCCTTCCACAATAGACATTGGTACTTGCGAATGAAAATGAATGTTACAAATAATCCTACAGAATACCTAGATTGGAAACTCGTTGATGATTGTTTATTTAAACATGTTCGTCCAAGATATCCAGCCCTAATGTTCGACTCCGATAACTGGAAGAAGGTTGTCCCTAAAATAGAAAGAAAAGATGTGATATATAAAGCACACGATATTCCATTCTCAGGACATTGCGGAACTCAGAAGACATACACGCGGATTTGTCAAAACTATTATTGGCAAAAAAGGAAGGCTGACGTCGCTAGGTATGTTAAGAAGTGTAAAACTTGTCAAGCAATTAAGCCGGTCTGCATGAAACCAGCAGGATTAATGGCCTCACGCAAAATTGCGGCTAGCAGCTAACAAACCCATATAACAACCTTGAACTTAAGATAGGAAGAAGAAATTAACATGATCATTGCGGTCGTTGTAGCACTTTCTAAAAATAGCCTCAAAACTGTGAACAAAGAAAATCGAGGTAGCTAAAATTTCCTCTTTCGATACTTTAAAGAGATTTATCATGTGAAGTACTTAAGAAAATAAACCCAAATTGTGATCTCACCGAGTTCAGTTTACTTTGAGTTTGTCATGTAATTTTGGCAAATGTCAGCTTCCGGGTTTGTTGCCGTTGCAGCATTTTATAAAAATAGCCTCAAAAACTTTGAATTGGGACGAGAGAACAAATAAAATCGAGGTAGCTGGAATGGCTTCTTTTGGTAATTTAGAGAGATTTATCATGTCAAGAACTTAAGAAAATAAAAATCTTTTCATAGCCTTAAACTTCGTTTCTTTTTTTTTCAGTCGTAATAATGTTAATAAGGGAAACCATATTTTTTCTTGAATCGTAATTATGTTTGAAATTTATACCAAACTGAGAGCTAACAATCCTATATGACATTTAAAACTTTAATTTTTGTATGAGTCATGTAACAATAGACCCAAATTGTGAGCTCACCTGGACAAACGAACGAAAAACTACTATCCCAATGACCTTTTCAAAATTTATAGAGAAATGCAGCTGAACCAATGAAAGAAATTTAAAGCGCATTAAACAGGGCTTTAATAATCGTATTGAAAGCTTTGATGATGAAGGAATTTTGGATCCAAAACAATTTTTCTACAAAATCAAACCTCAAGTTATAAATCTTCTTAAAGCAAGTTTACAGAAACACAATGCTATAAAGTTCAATATTGAATTATTTTGTGAATTTATGAAATATGCTAGAACTGATGATGTAGATGAAAACGAAGTAGCTTTAGTTATAAAATCTTCTCAGGCGAAGATGAACATAGCATCCGATAATTTTCAATTTCCAGACATATTCGATAGAATGATGAAACAAATTATTGCAAAATCTGAAGAATTTCAAGAAATTGATAGCGATTGGGCTCTTCTAAGAATCATCCACATTGAAGTGGAAGTATGATTGTCGTTTATTTATTAAGGCCTTAGATGTAATTAAAGGTGCAATAAATATTAAAACTTTAAATAAGGAGCGCTATGTGTCAATCTCGAAAAGAATTTATGTTGCAAGAAATCAAAGTATAGAAATACGATTTTTAGATTCATATAGATTTATGTCCTCTGGCGTAGAAAAATTGCTCTTTGATTTAGACAATCGAATTGGTTAAAACAATATGTTGATCTTAATACTTTGCATAGATCAAAAGCTGTTAACACTTTCCAAAATTTTTTTTCAAATTAGATAATAATGCTGTCTACGGCAAAGCAATGAAAAATGTTAATAAGAGTTGAGATATTAAAATAGCTACGGAATGGGAAAGTCGAGGTAAACATTTAGGTCTTCGTGCCTTAATTGCAAATCCCAATTTTCATAGTATTGCGAAATTTACAATAAATATGGCTGCAATAGAATTAAGCAAAGTAAAAGTGACTTATAACAAACCAGTTTATTTAGACTTTGTAGTTCTTGAAATATCGAAATTTAAAATGTATCAATTCCATTACGACTATATAAAATCAAAGTATGAAGATAGAGTTAAGTTAAATTATATGGATACAGATTCCTTTATTTATACAATTAAAACTATTAATTTTTAAAGTGATATTTCAGATGAGAGAAATGAAAGATTTGATACTTCAGAATCCAGTCCAAACAATCCTTTTAGTCTTCCACTAAAAAATAAAAAGAAATTAGGTTGCATGATAGATGAGCTTAATGCTAACATAATGTTAGAATTTATAGGTTTAAAGCCTAAAACGTATTTTTTTTTCATCTATACAAAATTTTGAATCTATAAAAAAGCGAAGGGTGTTAAAAAGACGTCTGTTAACAAGTTAACTCATTAATTCATCACTCAAAGCCTCAACAGATTTTTCTGCATATAGTTGACTTTCAGTTTTTCCCTTTTCCCACAGTAAGCTTAGAAAGTCTGACGAATAACTTATCTGATTCTGAATTTAAAAATTAAAACTGTCATTAGTAAGATTACGTTAGAATGTATAGGATTGAAATCTAAGATCTATTCTTTACAAGTATAAAGCAAGAAAGATATTAAGAAAGCTACATTTTAAACTAATTTTTAGATTAACTAGAAATTGTGAAAATTAGAATCATTAATAAATTTATGTAGAAGGAAAAATAAATGACTAAATTAATAAAATGCTATTTTAACATTAACAGAAAGACTTTTATTAGTATAAAATAGACATTTAATTCTTATTTATAACTATTGCTTTTCTAGGAAATTTCTTAAAAGGTAAACATTTGTTATCGGTATATGCGGGGAATCCATGTTCACAGGCAACCCAACAGATGGCTGCATGCGGACATGGATTGGATTGAGGATTGTGAGCACTACTAAGTTGTTTGTCACAACCTAGTAATAGCTCACAACCAATGGATAAGGGAAAGGTTATGGGAACTACCGGGGTGAGTGTAAGTAGCCGTGTAGGCTTGGTCAGTGACCGAAGAGGTGAGGGGCCCGCCTAGCGAGCCGTGCTAAGCTCGTCGGACCGGTGTGAGTTCTTGCCTCACACTCCTCGGCACACTCACCCGAACTTTATTGCGGGCTCTCTTAATTGTCCTAATATGGACCGAAGAATATAAAAAGGAATGCACAATCTTTTAAGGGAATAAGAAAAAAAACAAAAGGAATACAAAAGAAAAACTGATGTCATGTTCCTAACGAGAAACAGCCTCAGCCTCTAGATGACACGAGGCTCAAAGGGCTTGCCCTCCCCATCCAATGACTATGTTATGAATTCATTTCTTATGTTGTAATGTTCCCACATTACTTGGCATCCAAGTTGATAAAGTAAACTCAAACCCTCAAGGCTACTAATTCAGAAAATGAGGTAACGAAACATAGGAACTAAGATTCCTCAGTACGAGAAACTTTGACTTCATTTTAATTTTCTGCAATATGTATCTCTATTTCTCAAAAAAATTCAAAGAAGCTTAAGTTGTATTGGGCGAGTATTTATAAACGTAGCGATTCAATAAATAAGCACAAGTTTATATAGGAATATTGGACTAGGAGTACTTCTTTTATAATATGAAGTCTATTTCCGTTACAAAGTAAATCCTTTGCAATATTTTCATATATTCCTTTTCTGAAAATTGTACAACTTTAATAATAGAAATACAAAAAATTGTTTCTAACATATATATAGTAGGTGTATATAAAAGAAAATTGAGCTCATTTAATTTCTTTTATAGTTTTAAAAGAAAGTACCTGTTTACAACGCACTAGAAGTTCATAAATATTGTAACACAAGAAATAGATAAGATATAAAAAATAAAATTATTTAATATTATGTATTATGCAATCCCATATAATTTCATAAGTTCTTAAAATCTCAGAAATACTTAAAATTAATACCAAACAACTCAAACTTGTGGCTTATTTTACTTAATTAATTGTATGTTTACAGCAGAAGTCTTGTAAATATTGTTGAGAGTTTTGTCTAAGAGTTATTCAAAAACACAAAAGAAAAAAGTTCGCGCAATTAATTTATATCACATTAATACGAACCAATAACCTTGTAAAATAGCAAAGATTCGTATACTAAATAAATGCTTTATTACCTGCGGAATATTGAAGGGTTTTAAATTTTACATTATGATCTCCGATATTCCCAGTTTGTGTGTGTAACAATACATATTATTAGATATACATAGAAAGAAATTTGAAACCATTTTAAACATGATTAAACTTCAAGATTACAACATTGGCCACTGAAAAACTTGAACTGAAGCACTACAATAAATTTTAACGCTTTCCGGAATGGCGAAAATTTTTACAAAGTCTTTCCTAACATTGAAAGAAAGAAATTAATAGTGCTGCCATTTCCTAGCCTGCTTAAATACTGCTCTCCTAAATCTGAGGAAATTGGCATAACGAGTCGAACACGTGGACTTAACATACATAGAATATTGTCAGTACCTCACATTGTGTTAAAGCACATTTAGTCAAGACCACAACCAAAACCACCAAACCGACCTAATTAAACATTTCGCTGTTGAAAGTAAAATTAATAAAAGATCGGGAATTGGAAAGGAAAACCTATTAAAGTTAAACAAGTTTTGTTATTCCTGAGGTGAGGAAACTATAATAAGATTAGTAATTTCTTAATCCCCGCTTAATTACGGACCTCTAGCGGAGAAGGGCATAGTTATATTGTTACGATAATCTAAATTAGTATTTTAGTATTTCCCGATCGACAATAATTTACCCTGCTAACTAATCTAGCCGTTGATAGGAACGGGGGCATCATTCTGGCAGTAAGCGTGCAAAATAGAAGTGGGACTCTCAACTGTGGTTCAAAACTTTTGGTTGAAGTTAAAACGTGGAGTGCAGTGCGTAAAATTTTTGGTTGTTAATAGTTACAAGTGTATAAATCCCAACGAATTCTGGGAGAAATTTTTTTAATTTTCAAAGTTAAACCCTGTGTTTGAAGGGAAAATTTGCGATGGGTGAAATAGCGAGGGATTATAATTCCACACCTCGTGTTCCCCATCTAAGGATAAAGATCAATTAGCGCGTCCAGCAGGCTAAATGCTGATTGCGTTAGTTTCGTATTGCCATTGAAAAAAACAAAAAGAAAAAAAACGAGATTTCAATTTTTGAGACGCCACCTGCGAGTCCCCCCATTATGTATTTATTAGGTCGTCTATTTAAAACGATTTAGCTTGTTCCTTTTGAAAAAAAAAGAAACAAATTATATATTTAAACCCATTTTTTTGGTAAATTGAAAATTTAAAGTGATCCTCGTCTGGCGAGGGCAGCAAATATAGGAAGAGCTTCCCTAAGTCAAAACAAAATTAAGGCAAACCAATTTGGAAAGGAAAGCATCGGAAATAATCCTCTTCGTAAAATTTGAGGAGAAGCCACATTTGAATAATGAGGAAAGGAAGCCCCGGGACCTGCTGCAGCGAGACCTAATTTAAGCCTAAAATTATATTATAAAATTTTTAGTTTTCAGCCACCGTCTACCCACCGGAAAGCCAATTGCAATTGGGATCCCGGTGAGTACTTAAAATTTTCTTAATTAAATTTAAATTTATTATTTAGACATATATTTTGATATATATAGTATATATACGTGACACCCGGGACAAAGTAATTAAATTTTTTTTTTTTTGGCATTTGTATCCTAATTTATAGGCCTCTTTTGTTTTAATAATATAGTGAGTGCTAGTACTTTAAATTCCCTACGAATATCTATAAAGTAAAATTAAATTTTTCTTCACTAGTGAATTTATAAATTAGAATTCCTTATTGCATTATAATTATGTTGAATTTTTGGCACATGAATTTGAAATCCGTAAGAATTGATAAGTAAAGTATCGGAATCATACGTCACACGAATTTTTACATTGCTTTTTACATTTGGTTTGATGTGAGGAAGTTATCGAACGCAATAATTGAAATAAATTCGGTGTTATGCCATAGACAATCAATTTATCTTGAGTAACATTAAATTTGTTGATACCTAGTAGTAAAGTTAATAGGATAGAAAAGGTGGTTTGCGTTTCTTTGAATGTTATTTCTTTTTTTTATCATGATTCAATAAAATTGTCTTAATTACTTGCCGAAGTTTTCTCCAGTGTGCCGTGATAGTGGATGTTAGTATGGAGCGAGTATGGTGTTGTTTTTATTCTTACATATTACAGCTCGGTTTCATCGAACCATTGTTTACGCTTGGGACTGGAATTGTTATTATAGTCCAGCTGAGCATGTGCTGAAGTCACAATAACTTGGTGTCGCTATGCGTAACCCGTTTAAGTTGCTTACAGAATGAACTCGCGGTAAGATGGGTATAGTCGAATGGGAAAACTCCAGAAGCAGATGTGTTGATTTCAATGAGCTTGGGTTCGAGACTGGGTCAGGGCCAGTAAATATTATTATTTGTGTTTTTATTTGGGGTTGTCGGCCGTAGGAAAATATTATTTGAATTTTGATATGCAGTCATAAAATCAGCTGGTCAGTCGGACTTGCGTATTCGTAAACATGATTGCTGGTAACGTATTTATACATTTAAGTCAGAGCGATGGTTCTGGTCTTATGTGAGCTAATAGATGGCAAGGTTAATTGTGTGTCATCATCCGGTGCATAATTATTAAAGGGATTTCTTCTCCGTTCGTTTTTTTTTGTTGTTGTTGGTTTGCTACTTCGAGAAATTCTCACCTTCCACCCACGCCCACACCGGCGAGCTTAGCCGCACCTTACTAAGGAGGTATATGGGAGGGTGAGAAAGAGGGCTGCTGCGCATAATCTCCCTTTTGGTTCTAAGCGGATGTACCGGACTCTGGCTGAATAAGATTTCACGAACTCCATTTCAGCAATGCTCGCGGTAGTCTTGTGTGGCCCGGTACAGCCGCCGTAAGTACTGTGAAGAATTTATTCTTCCAAGGAACCTGGCGCCCAGCGCGCTGTTGCTCTCATCGTAGAAATACCTCCGAACATGTACGTAGTGGACAAATCTGGGCAGTGAAATGGGTGCCTCAACCTCAGGGGCATGCGGCTTGTTGTCCCAGACCATCACGTTACAAATATGGCGCCCAAACCTTTTGGCCTTAGGATATAGGGTCTATGAACTTAGGTTGACAAGCCCTATATTCAAGTTATGAAAAAGTTTTTTTTTTTTTTTTCGACAAAATTAGTCTCTGTGGCTGAGTCGTAGCGTCAATTATCAGCTACTTGAACATTGGTATCTTCCCCAATAATATGAAGAAGGTAAATCACGATGAATGTAAATTAGTGAATTAATCGGTAGAATGTTGAGAAGTTAATCTTAAACAGCGAAGGCTAGCATTTATTATAAAACGTTGTGAGATAAGAGTGGAGCAAGTCTGCTAAGCTGGAATAATCACTACAAAGTAAATGGGATAGCGCGAATTGAGTGATCTGCAGTCAAAGTTTAATTCAATATTTTTTTTTGCAAGTTAAGTAATTTGGTACGGTTCCATGAGTTAAATCCCGTCGTCGATTGCAGTACTAATTGTTTGGATTAGAGCGGCATATTAAGTATGCTATGTCTCCAAGCTCATAACTATGTCAGAATTGCTCTAATGTGGTCATATGAGAATTCCATAGTATCATATTATGGGAATTAGAATCGATTCTTTAGGTAGTCCTAGAAATGCTGTCTTCCCGGAGACCGTAAATGTAAGATGTAAGCTTGAGTGGTCTCAGGTTACAACCGTTTACGAGGTACTGTTTATCGACAGGAGAATCGATAGTGGTTCCGTGTCTTGCAATGTCAAAGCAACCGAAAAGGTCCATCGAAAATAATATTGATATACATATCGCGGCGCATCTGGGGAAACTGAGGCAAGTATAATTTTGGAACGAATATAAATAGTTGACTCTGTCAATTGAAGAAGATTATTGTTTACATCGCACTGTTTGAATGAGGTTGGTATAGATAATTGGAATTTAATGGAAATTAAACCAAACACGTGTAATATTTTTTCCTAGTTTTGATTGTACAATTTGAATTGTTTTTTTTGAAGTTTGCTACGAGTGGGAAGGTCTAGAGTATTGGAATTATTTCATATACATAGTACAGTCACCTATCTTCACAAACTTTTCTTCCTAATTTGAATATTTTATTAGTACCTAGTTATTATTAAATATAGCACGACTATATAGTTTCTAATATTATTAAGTGATTTGAATTTCTGAACATGGAAGCTTCGCACTTAGAAGCCGACGAATTGGACTACGAGCTGAAGCTAAGGAAATTAAGACCCACATCGAAATCTCGACCGGTTAACTCCTTACAGGAGATTCTAAGGCGAGAAGAGAGTGGTGAATTAATTTGTCCTAACAATGTCCCTCCTATAAACGACTTAGGCGCTGAAATGCTGCAGTGCCAGAACAAGGCCTCAAATTTGCAGGAAATCGTGAAAGCGAGTCTGGTTTCGAGTAACGTACAGGATCTGCAATACGCCAGGTCCAGGTTGCTGCACTTAATCAGACGATTGAAATTGTTGAGACTTGCTGAGCCAACGGTGGCGGAAGCTGTTCTACAATTAGAGGAAATAGTTCTACGAGATTTAGAACAGGTAGTAAATGTACTAGCTTTCCCTTCTAACACTGTTAACTCCCTAGTGCTATCGAGACAAAAGCCAAATTTTCGAACCAATGACCAGTATATCTGTCTCCTTGGAGCAGACACTTTCTCTAGCAACCTTAAATCACCCTTCAGTATATACAACGGCTCCTAGCTCTGTATTAAATAGCTCACCAAATCGTCCTGAATGGCGTTCACCTAGTCGACTATCACCCTTTCTTAATACAGCCAGCGGTGCGATTCCAAAGAAACCTAGCTACGTGTCCGTGGCTAAGAGACCACACAAATTAACGCCGGCTGAAATTGGGCAAAGCATAAATATAAACTCGGCGCAAGCACTGAAAACGTCGTCTGATCCTTCTGCGAAATTAATTCATCACCACCCAGATCCAGTACTTAAGGATTCTGCAATTCTTACAGCTACGATGGAGCCGGAACAATATGCTCCAACTACCGTGAATAGCCCGGCGAGACAAATTAGGAATGCGTTGCAGGCAGTGATGGGTTCTTCTGTTCAAAGTAGAACTCGAGAAAGTAGTTTACATCCGTCACCTAAAGGCTTTCACCTAGGAACTTCGGTAAACGACGTTTCTAAGCGGGCAATCGCTTCGATCTCACAACCTACTGGAGTATCCTTACCAGCTGTTTCAGTCCCAGGAATGTGGAACCATTCACTTCCAGATCAGTATCATGGAATTAGTAACACCCCAGCTCAGAGTCGTCAGGATCACCGAGAAAGACAACGAGATGATTGGGATGCACAACCCCGTGACAGTACCCGGGGAAACTCGGACTATGCAGCACTCAGGGGAGATCCTCGCGAACTAGGTCGGCATACCACTCCTGAAAATGTTCCTCGGGGTTATTACCAATTCGGGAGAGGACCTGATGAACCTTTAAGGAATTACGACGCCGAAGCAATGGGAGCATTTGAGGAACGAGGTTCGTTTTGCCCACTGCCATACCCTTCGACAAACCCGGTAGCAAGACGTGGAGGCAGTAATGTTGCAAACTGGCAAATAAAATTTGACGGGTCGCTCAAAGGACTGAACATAGATGATTTCTTGTTCAGAGTGGAGACGCTCGCCCGAGCTGATGGTGTTCCACGAAACTGCCTGGTGTACGCTATACATCAGCTCCTAATGGGTAGAGCCGCGACTTGGTATTGGCAATTTTGCCGAAAATTCCCACGAGCTACTTGGAATCAGCTGTGCTATTCATTACGACGAGAATTTGAAGTTCCGGCTAGTGACGCGGACATAAGGAAGCTAATGGAGTCTAGAAAGCAGAAACCCCGAGAAAGTTTTGGCGACTTCAGGCTAGAAATTGAAGGCTTAGCGCTGTGATTGCGTCAGAGCATGAGTCAGACTGAGCTCCTTACCATTTTCAGGCAGAATATGCATCCTGCGTTGAGAAAAACCCTTATTTTGCGCGAGTTTGATAATATCGATGAAATGGGCCGCATGTGTAGGCAAATGGAAAGGCTATGGTCAGATATCGGAGAAACTGCTGAGGATCAAATTCGTTATAGACGGCACAATATTCATGAACTCGATTATGCAGAAGAACAAACCTTCAAACCGTTCCAAGGCACATTCAATTCGGAGGAAATTATGGCAGTTCATCAGGGACAAGACTCCTCGCAGAATAACCGGCACACTTACCTAATCTGCTGGAATTGTGACGACATTGGTCATTCATACGTGGACTGTCCGCGGGAGCGGCAGCGCACGTTTTGCTACTCTTGTGGGGCCAAAAATGTGGTCAAATGGAACTGCATCACTTGTATGAAGGGAAACCGACGAGCGGGTTTAATTACGAGGGGAATAATGAACCCGCGGTCGACAAATCTACCCCCTCACCAACCCAGGATAAGTTGCCTCGGTGCAGATGCAGCCACACAGACCCACCCTCAAAATTAAGAAAGCCCTTAACACCAGAAATGACACCTTACAAGAAGCGACTTTTCAGGACTCGAAAATATATTACCCAGCGTAAAATGATGAGGCAGCAGTTGGCAACGACCCTGATTAAACCCCAAGAGGACGGAAGTCAAAGTTCACGGAAAGGAACTTTGTGGACTTCTCGACAGTGGAGCAAGTATTAGCTGCCTTGGCGGGAATGCTCTCTCACTGCTAAGTGAATTAGGAGTTGATTGGTCAAGTCTCTCGGCTGAAGTTAGAACGGCGGATGGCAAGGGTCATGAGGTCTTAGGTTTTGTATACCTTAATGTAGAATTTAGCAACCAAACTAAACCAGTTAAGTTTTTTATTATACCGAGTATTGTCCGTAGACTCATCCTAGGAATAGATTTCTGGTCGGCCTTTAACATCTTCGATCGTTTCAGAAATTGATATGCGTGAGGAAGACAAAGGAGAGAACGCTTTTCTAACCATGGAGGAAAAATTTATGCTTCAGCAGATTATCAACGAATTCCCGTCTTACACCAAGGCAGGACTGGGACGGACGACCGTCGTAAAGCACTCAATCGATGTTGGGAATAGTAAACCAGTGCGACAACGACACTACCCCTTGTCACCGCCTATGCAAAAATTGCTAGATACAGAGATCGACAGAATGTTGGAACTTGGCGTTATCGAAGAGAGCTCTAGTGAGTGGTCATCGCCATTAGTAATGGTAAAGAAACCGAATGGCAAAATTAGAGTGTGTCTGGATTCTCGAAAGGTGAATGAAGCCACCAAAAAGGATGCGTATCCGCTTCCACAAATTAATGGAATACTTGGTAGAGTGAGAGGTACTAAATATATAACTAGCTTAGATTTGAAAGACGCCTTCTGGCAAATTGAGTTAGAACAATCATCCCGGGATAAAACCGCCTTCGTAGTTCCAGGGAGGGGGCTCTTCCAATTTGTTGTCATGCCCTTTGGTCTGACAAACGCCCCCAAGACGATGTGCAAACTAATGGACAAAATAATTCCATACGAATTACACGAGGACGTGTTCATTTATCTGGATGACCTGCTTGTAATATCGGAAGACTTCGAGACCCATTTAAAGGTCTTGGCAAGGGTGGCGCAGTGTCTTCGGGAAGCCAACTTAACGATAAATGTAGAGAAAAGTCGCTTTTGTCAAAAGGACATTAAATATCTGGGACACATAATTGGAGAAAACGGAATACAGACTGACCCGGACAAGATAACTGCGGTTCAAAACTTTCCGCGTCCAAGGACCGTTCGACAGATACGACGTTTCCTGGGCCTAACAGTTTGGTACCGTCGTTTTATAGCCAATTATGCGAGCTTGGTGGCACCGATCACAGATTTGTTGAGGAAAGGCTCGCAGAATACTTGGACGGACGAAGCTGAGGAAGCGTTTAATAAAATCAAAACTTGCCTAACAGAAGCTCCTCTTCTGGCGAACCCTGACTTCAGTAAGCCCTTTATAATTCAATGTGATGCTTCTTCTACCGGAATTGGCAGCGTTTTATGTCAAAAGGATCATGAGGGTAACGAGCATCCAATAGCTTATATGTCACAGAAACTAAACAATGCCCAAAAAAATTATAGTGTTACGGAGTTGGAGTGTTTAGCGGCAGTGACAAGCATAAAAAAATTCAGGCCGTACATTGAAGGATCCCATTTTACCGTTATTACCGATCACGCGAGTCTAAAGTGGTTGATGGATCAAAAGGATTTAACTGGCAGACTAGCAAGATGGAGTCTAAAACTGCAGGGTTTTGACTTCGATATTGTCCACCGCAAAGGCGTGGAGAATAAGGTAGCCGATGCGTTATCGCGAGCGACCATCGAAGAAATTATTCAAGCCGAAACAGCGATACCGATAGATTTCAAGCATCCATCATTCAAGAGCGAAGAGTATCTAGAGAGAATAAAATTGTTAGAGCTTAATCAACCCAGATTCCCGGACATACGAGTATCTGAAGGAATTATATTGAAGCGCACTAAAACAGAGACTACTGAAGACCTACCAACTTGGAAGGTTTGGCTACCGGATGCCTTAACGGTGGAGGCCATCAAAAAGGCACACGATCCTCCATTATCATCTCATCCAGGGATAGCAAAGACGACCGAAAAGCTACAGCGATATTTTTATTGGCCCCGTATGGCTGTTCAAATCAGGGAATACGTAAACAACTGTCAGACTTGTAAAGAATGTAAAGCTCCCAATGAGTGTTTACGTCCTCGCATGGGAGAAATTAGGATTCCCAGTCGCGCGTGGCAGTTTATAAACATAGATCTACTTGGACCATACCCCCGTTCTCGGTCAGGAAATACTATAATGATCATCGTCTTAGACCAGTATAGCAAATTCGTCATGCTCAAGCCCATAAGGAAAGCAAATTCCAAGACGATTATCTCCTTTCTTGAGAAGGATATCTTTCATTTATTTGGTGTGCCAGAAACCTTGACCTCGGACAATGGTTCCCAATTTACTTCCGGAGAATTCAAGTCCTTCTTGGAAACATACGGGGTGAAACATATCAAAACTGCGTTGTATACTCCACAGGCCAATGCATCCGAGAGAGCTAACCGAAGTATCCTAGCTGCCGTTCGAGCTTACATAGGTACCGATCATCGTTCCTGGGATGAGAACATTTCGGCAATAAGTAGCGCCCTCAGAAACGTAGTTCACGAATCCACGGGTTATTCCCCCTATTACCTTACCTTCGGTCATCATATGATATCCCATGGAACATCGTATGAACTGCTTCGAAAATTAAAGGCTATCGAGACTGACGACATAGTAGTTGCAGACCCTAGGATTGAACACGAAGAAATAAAAAAGAAGGTATTAGACAATTTATCAAAGGCACGCCAAAGACACGCAAAGCAATATAATTTGAGATGCAAGGATAGGACTTATCGAGCTGGTCAAGAAGTATTTAGGCGATCGTTTGCTCAGAGTGACCTTGCTAAACATTTCAATGCTAAACTAGACAAAAAATTTATCAAGTGTCGGATAACGAAACCAGTCGGTTCCTCTTGTTATGAAGTGGAAGATCTGCAAGGTAAACGAATTGGTGTGTATCATGCCAAAGATCTTAGGCCCGGCTAGTATGATCTCAGGGTGGGGGGCAGCCCCGCGTTGGTTGTCCTCTTTCCCTTTCTCTCCGGTAGCCCTAATAAGGCATCCAACCAGCTGAACTGGTAACAATAGGCTACCAACACGTCGCTTAGACTTATCCCCGTCTAGCGACTGATACGCCTCAGTAACATAGTATACACAATTTTATCCCCTATTCAAGTCCCTTACATACCCCAACAAATTTTTATTTTTTCCCACATGGTGATTCCGTTTAGGTAAACCCAATATAGAAATAAAAATTCCCATTTTTTTCCGAGCAGACCTAGAGGTCCTGCACTTTAGATATTATATTAACTCATGGAGACAACACGACAGGAAGTTCGCAGGAGGCTTATCTTTAATTGAGGTGATCAATCTCAGTAGATATAAATTGAGTAATTTAAATTATACTATTAGCAACCCTTTGTCACACTCCTTCCTTTAGAGGATTAGCATACGCATACAAGCAGGGGGAGTGAGGTCAACTTACTCTTAGGTAGGGCTGACGTTGGACACTAATCGCTAGGCGGCTAGAACTCAAGAATTGGATACTTCTAGACTTGACACAATAGTCAGGCTGCAGTAAGTTATAAATATAAAATAATTCTGTGTAGGTAGCAGGGTGACCAGTAGTGTGAATTAAGTTGGTTGCGTGGTGTTGGGATCATGATACTATCGCTTCATGAAGTCCAGCGCAAACCTACACATGGATTTCCTTTTCTGCTCATACAGGGTTGACTACTAGGTCAGGTCGATTCAAGGACGATTGTTGTCGTGGATACCTCAGACTCGGAGTTTAACACCAGGGTCGTGAAACCCGAGCCTGTCCTGTAACAATACATATTATTAGATATACATAGAAAGAAATTTGAAACCATTTTAAACATGATTAAACTTCAAGATTACAACATTGGCCACTGAAAAACTTGAACTGAAGCACTACAATAAATTTTAACGCTTTCCAGAATGGCGAACATTTTTACAAAGTCTTTCCTAACATTGAAAGAAAGAAATTAATAGTGCTGCCATCTCCTAGCCTGCTTAAATACTGCTCTCCTAAATCTGAGGAAATTGGCATAACGAGTCGAACACGTGGACTTAACATACATAGAATATTGTCAGTACCTCACATTGTGTTAAAGCACATTTAGTCAAGACCACAACCAAAACCACCAAACCGACCTAATTAAACATTTCGCTGTTGAAAGTAAAATTAATAAAAGATCGGGAATTGGAAAGGAAAACCTATTAAAGTTAAACAAGTTTTGTTATTCCTGAGGTGAGGAAACTATAATAAGATTAGTAATTTCTTAATCCCCGCTTAATTACGGACCTCTAGCGGAGAAGGGCATAGTTATATTGTTACGATAATCTAAATTAGTATTTTAGTATTTCCCGATCGACAATAATTTACCCTGCTAACTAATCTAGCCGTTGATAGGAACGGGGGCATCATTCTGGCAGTAAGCGTGCAAAATAGAAGTGGGACTCTCAACTGTGGTTCAAAACTTTTGGTTGAAATTAAAACGTGGAGTGCAGTGCGTAAAATTTTTGGTTGTTAATAGTTACAAGTGTATAAATCCCAACGAATTCTGGGAGAAATTTTTTTAATTTTCAAAGTTAAACCCTGTGTTTGAAGGGAAAATTTGCGATGGGTGAAATAGCGAGGGATTATAATTCCACACCTCGTGTTCCCCATCTAAGGATAAAGATCAATTAGCGCGTCCAGCAGGCTAAATGCTGATTGCGTTAGTTTCGTATTGCCATTGAAAAAAACAAAAAGAAAAAAAACGAGATTTCAATTTTTGAGACGCCACCTGCGAGTCCCCCCATTATGTATTTATTAGGTCGTCTATTTAAAACGATTTAGCTTGTTCCTTTTGAAAAAAAAAAAAAAGAAAAAAATTATATATTTAAACCCATTTTTTTGGTAAATTGAAAATTTAAAGTGATCCTCGTCTGGCGAGGGCAGCAAATATAGGAAGAGCTTCCCTAAGTCAAAACAAAATTAAGGCAAACCAATTTGGAAAGGAAAGCATCGGAAATAATCCTCTTCGTAAAATTTGAGGAGAAGCCACATTTGAATAATGAGGAAAGGAAGCCCCGGGACCTGCTGGAGCGAGACCTAATTTAAGCCTAAAATTATATTATAAAATTTTTAGTTTTCAGCCACCGTCTACCCACCGGAAAGCCAATTGCAATTGGGATCCCGGTGAGTACTTAAAATTTTCTTAATTAAATTTAAATTTATTATTTAGACATATATTTTGATATATATAGTATATATACGTGACACCCGGGACAAAGTAATTAAATTTTTTTTTTTTGGCATTTGTATCCTAATTTATAGGCCTCTTTTGTTTTAATAATATAGTGAGTGCTAGTACTTTAAATTCCCTACGAATATCTATAAAGTAAAATTAAATTTTTCTTCACTAGTGAATTTATAAATTAGAATTCCTTATTGCATTATAATTATGTTGAATTTTTGGCACATGAATTTGAAATCCGTAAGAATTGATAAGTAAAGTATCGGAATCATACGTCACACGAATTTTTACATTGCTTTTTACATTTGGTTTGATGTGAGGAAGTTATCGAACGCAATAATTGAAATAAATTCGGTGTTATGCCATAGACAATCAATTTATCTTGAGTAACATTAAATTTGTTGATACCTAGTAGTAAAGTTAATAGGATAGAAAAGGTGGTTTGCGTTTCTTTGAATGTTATTTCTTTTTTTTATCATGATTCAATAAAATTGTCTTAATTACTTGCCGAAGTTTTCTCCAGTGTGCCGTGATAGTGGATGTTAGTATGGAGCGAGTATGGCGTTGTTTTTATTCTTACATATTACAGCTCGGTTTCATCGAACCATTGTTTGCGCTTGGGACTGGAATTGTTATTATAGTCCAGCTGAGCATGTGCTGAAGTCACAATAACTTGGTGTCGCTATGCGTAACCCGTTTAAGTTGCTTACAGAATGAACTCGCGGTAAGATGGGTATAGTCGAATGGGAAAACTCCAGAAGCAGATGTGTTGATTTCAATGAGCTTGGGTTCGAGACTGGGTCAGGGCCAGTAAATATTATTATTTGTGTTTTTATTTGGGGTTGTCGGCCGTAGGAAAATATTATTTGAATTTTGATATGCAGTCATAAAATCAGCTGGTCAGTCGGACTTGCGTATTCGTAAACATGATTGCTGGTAACGTATTTATACATTTAAGTCAGAGCGATGGTTCTGGTCTTATGTGAGCTAATAGATGGCAAGGTTAATTGTGTGTCATCATCCGGTGCATAATTATTAAAGGGATTTCTTCTCCGTTCGTTTTTTTTTTTTTTGTTGTTGTTGGTTTGCTACTTCGAGAAATTCTCACCTTCCACCCACGCCCACACCGACGAGCTTAGCCGCACCTTTCTAAGGAGGTATATGGGAGGGTGAGAAAGAGGGCTGCTGCGCATAATCTCCCTTTTGGTTCTAAGCGGATGTACCGGACTCTGGCTGAATAAGATTTCACGAACTCCATTTCAGCAATTCTCGCGGTAGTCTTGTGTGGCCCGGTACAGCCGCCGTAAGTACTGTGAAGAATTTATTCTTCCAAGGAACCTGGCGCCCAGCGCGCTGTTGCTCTCATCGTAGAAATACCTCCGAACATGTACGTAGTGGACAAATCTGGGCAGTGAAATGGGTGCCTCAACCTCAGGGGCATGCGGCTTGTTGTCCCAGACCATCACGTTACATGTGGCGTTAAATCAGAGATTGGAACGACATTTCGGAAAGTGTGTAGAGGTAATATGTAAATTTTAATTTTATTATTTAATTAGTAATAACCAGTACGTCTCTATTAAACTGATAGAATATTGAAAAAAAAATTATTATAACTTGTACTAAGCTAGCATCGCCTAAGATGCTATCACTATCATTTTACTTTTGTGTCGCGTATGACTGCTATTCAAGTTTAATAAATTATATTATTCCGAAAACAACAGTGACACCAAAACTAACTTATTACTAAAATTCTACATTTTAAAGTGTATAATCCTGTAAGGCTAATTGGAATACGTATTTGATAAGTAGTCTGCTAACTTATAAACGGAAATTTCTAGTGTCTGAATGAATGATACAACTATTTTATATATAACTTAAATTGCGAAAAATAGTTCAAAGAATACTGCCTCAAAAGATTTTAAGACACCCTTAGAAGAGAATTGACAGTAAATAATGCTGCAAGTCTAATTTAAAAGAGTCGTTCAAAAATTACTATCGTTAAAAGATATGATAGTTTTTCGGATGACAGTCAAGGATTTTTCATTTAGGCTTTAAGGGATTTTTCAATAAAGCTATAAAAATGGAGAAAGCCCAGTACTCTAGTCTTTCCGTATTTAGAAGCTTTTATATAATTCTAAAATATGCTTAATTACAGACAAATGGAATGTGATACGATCGTTTGTTAATATTTTTTTTTCAACGCCAAAAAAATTTTGAATGCTCTTGTTAATCAAGAAGAACAGAATATTTTAGACCCGAGGGGAAACTTGATACTAGTTCACCTATCGGCACACTTAATTCAACCGTAAATAGGGCCTGCACATCCCGCACTCCTCAAATACGGACAGTGGTTTATATTATTGTTAAACCTTATACATAGCCCTTACAATTTGAGTGGTTCTATGGGCCAATATAACATGGATATGCGTTCTTGGTTCAAATAAATAGCGAACAGCCAACAAATTCCTTTTTACCTTTTCTTATTTTTTTGTAGGTAGCACAAAAATTTGGAAGCGTTCATCGCGATAAGTTTTGCATTTTATAATATAATTGTATTGTATAAATGATATTAAATATGGATCAAAAAATATAATTCGCTTACTCAGTAATAAGTGCTCCGGGTTGTACTTTCATAAGTATATGTGATGATATGGTGATTTTCT
Organism: Leptarthrus brevirostris; assembly: GCA_964036015.1. Classification (NCBI taxonomy): domain Eukaryota; kingdom Metazoa; phylum Arthropoda; class Insecta; order Diptera; family Asilidae; genus Leptarthrus; species Leptarthrus brevirostris. The sequence continues at coordinate 62,732,466 of OZ038371.1, read as the reverse complement.
TACTTCAATTTTATTTATCAGCCGTTTAAAGAAGAACTGCTTCTCGAATAGGAAGCTTTTTATTTCCTTGAAAGTATCTCACTACTATGTATATGTTTTTTGCGAACCTCCATTTGCACTGTGAATAGAGCTCTTAGGAGAACCGAAGGCTTCTTAGATTTTCATCATTAAATTGAAACTTCTTTTAGAGGACAATCCGAAACGATTGAAGGTCGGCTACCGCCTGAAAGTTCTGCGCATACGATGTTGGTAGTACATAAAGAACTTCCTTCATGTAATTAAGATCATAAAATACCTATAAATAAATTCAATAATATACGGCGTGTAATAGATACTCGATCAAGTAAGAACTTTTCTTCATAATTGTTAACTTGATCGTTATCAGGTGCACTTAAATACGACAGCAAGGTAGTTTGCTCTGCAATCTTACGTCCTAAAAGCCGGTATAATGTAAGCAAATTAATCTGGTTTGAGACGCAAATATTATACACATTTTACAATTATAATTCCAGAACAAAACTGAACAGTTTTGAAGTCAGTTTTGTTGAGCTTTATCATTTTAGTAATAATGCCAAAAATAAACTAAATGTCTTACCAATTATGTAGTTTTTGCATCGCCAATTATATTGAAATATTGATACAGTGCTGATTGACTGAGAAAATTATAAATTTAACACCGCACCATTCGTTAAATTACTGATTGAACATTGACAGGTGAAACAAAAGAAAAACGCCATACCCAAACCAAAGAATCACGTTGCGGAATCAAATTTGGTTTGCGCAATCCTTACAGAAGAGTCACAAGTATATCTAGTATCTTCCCTTCCTGTGCGTGATGCTGCTATCCCGGATTTTCCCTCCTTGTATCCACCGGACTAAGGTTCCCGTTTTCATCCCCGTTGTCAAACGGATCTTCTCGGCTATATTGAATATCGGGGCTCCATGTGCTCCGGCTTCGAAATCGTGCTCTTTGGATTTCTAATCACACACAAAAAAATTTTTAAACAGAAGGCCTTTTCCTTTTTTTCTTTTTTTCTTTTTTCTAGCCTTAAAACTTTTACAATAAAAAAATTTACAACACTTTCACTCCGATCGCTTTGACGTCTCATACCAAAAAGAACAGCAGCTTTCTTGCCAGAAAGCTTCGTACCCAGCTGTCTGCTTTCCTGCAGTTCGGTTTTCCGGTACCTTCTGGCCAGAAATTGTTTTGGGTTAATATCGTTTCCCAATTAGAGCAATGGAATTATACTTCGCAGTGGTATGAATCTCCGCTACATTACCAAAGCTCACATAACAGGGCAGGTTTTCTTTCAGTAATTAGCATAGCGTTTTACGGGAAGGAAAGCTGAAAAGGGTGAGCGGAATATATTGGGGAAAGGGAAAAGCAACTAAGGATACTTCATGAGGATTTGTTCGGGGCCCAACGTGTTGCTCGACCCATGCCCTGAGATAATTGTCTCATGCATCACGATTGGTTAGCCGGGCTTGTAGTATTCCCTGATTGAGCTATGATTAATTTGCTGGCCGGTAACATGCCGTGCGTTGTGGTTCAACCTTTCTCGAGGTCTGTCATATAAAAGATGGAATTTTTCTTGAATCATCGAGATAGAACAAGTGAGACGTACTATAATTGTTAACTGTGGTACAATTAATTATAATAGTGATGGATGCGTGTGAGATCTCTAGAGGTACTATGCGAGGATGAACATATCTGACGCTATATCGGCTATAACTATACCTGTATTGAGTCTCTTACAATTACCTATTAGTAGCTATAGTTATATTTATACATTATATATATATATATATATATATATATATATATATATATATATATATATATATATATATATATATATATATATATATATATATAGGCTACGTTACAGCGTACTTATTCATTAGGTTTAATAATTGTCTTACTAAGATTTAGTACCTAGCGCTTGGTTACATGATCGACACCCTATCTAATTATGTACCTTATGGATTACATTCTAAGCTGATAACTGGATATCGTTGAAATACATAGGACAGGACATAGCTAATGCAATTTGTTGTTCCTGGTCAATAGAGTCGGGGAGGTTAATCTGTTCCGTTTTGCTGCCGGGTTTATATGGGCGCTCAGTTGGTCCTCGCGTTCCGATCAGAATTAACCTTCTGGATCGAATTCTTTTTGGTTCTTGACACAATTCAGCTTGAGATTCGTCCACTGATTCCTTTCTGATTCCGGTACGTGATGAATTCTCTTCGACGTCATATCATTCTATGATCAATTTGGGTACCCCATTTCCAGTGAAGTCCGATCTATGTTACTCAACTACCTTTGAACTTAATCAAATACATTGTTAGTTGTCCTTATCTCGTCTCCCGGTGTCTAGGCTGAACGATTCGATTGCTGTTTTTATATATATATAGAGGCTAGCTTAGCTGAAATTGCTGAATCCCGACATACACGTTTAAATACTATAGTTGATTTTGTTAGATGTATCCATGTTCTCACATGTTTTGTTAAAACGCTCTCGCTCCAAGGCCCTCTGATGCCCTGCATTTAGTGTAGATGGAGCTCTTGATCCCATTAATTTAGCTATTGGATCGAAATTGTTCTGGTTGACAATTCCTGGTCTAAGATTAAGCATATTTTAACGACAGCAATACTTCTCAGGATATCATCCTGTTTTTAGAGTGACTTAGCGAATGCCGCCTAGGCACTGCTCTCTTATCCACAGAACTTGTTGTTTTTCTGGAAATCTGGCTGATAAGTCCAAATATATTGTAAACATTACTGACAATAGTGAGACTTCCAGGTTTCAACTGCTGCGACGATCTTCTCAACCAAATTTGCGGGTGCATTGTTTGTTTATACTTCGTTCTAATGGCAATAGTCCTTCGTGCATTTTTCAATTATATTTTACGTCGTGCTGAGATTTCGTAAGTAGGCGTATCGACAAGGAGGACTAAAGCTCAGTCGACAACGCGAAATTCTAGTGTATTCGTATTATCCTCTATTGATGAACTCCGTACGGACAATATGGCCTTTAAGTTATTTCCATTTCGGTTTCTTTTCTCCAAGACTGTTACCATACCGATTTGGTTAAGAGTAATTCTCGCTCTATAGTCAGCCCCCTACGATAAGTTTCGCACAACAATTGCTATACTTGTAAAGAAGGGTATCTGGACCTAAGGCAACGAGAGCTTCCTTAGATTCTTTGTTTGCATCTTGAAAGTCTCATTATTTCCAGCAGCGAAAGTCAAGTCAGTTAAAGTCCTTCAAGCATATTTACATACGAATTGCATCAATGATTGTTTGGCTTTGTTTCATATACAGTCTGATAGAGGTGACTAAACTTATAATTGATTATGGGGCACCAATTGCCAAGTGGAGTGTCATTGTCCTTAGTCAGACTAATGTCCATTAGACTAGGGGTAGCAGCGAGTTGAGGTCGGTAGATTCGCCTGCTGATCAGCCTATGAATTTGTCCTTCCCTTTTGTCAGCTTTGTTTTGAAGATAAGAATAAACAGCATTATAAAGTATAATTGCTGGTCTCACGTAACTGATGCAGCCTTCCCAGAATGCATCTTTGAATTAGAAGGGAAATACCAGGTGGTTACCGAGATTCGTTGGACGTTTTGGCCGAACTATGAGGACCAGGCGATGGCCGGAGAGAATACGCACATCGCGAGTTTAAGGAGGAAATTCATTTATTTAATTCATATATATATATATATATATGAATATAAATATATATATATATATATATATATATATATATATATATATATATATATATTTTTTTTTAATTAAATCATATATATTTTTTTTTTTCAAAAAACGTTATAAACGGGTTGGGATTAAGGAAATTATAACAATGCAATTCATAAAAAATTATAAAAAAAATGCGTCTTACGGGAAAGAAAAAAGTTAACAGTAAATTATAGCAAATAAAGTTTCAAAGAAAGCCAAATTATAATAAAATATAATAGTAAGCCTTAAAGCAAACAAAAGAAAGGTGTCTTAAAGAGATTATAATATTAGTAGAGTATAGCAAATAAAGTTTAAAGCAATACAAAATTATAAATAAAAAATATTAAAATAAGCCTTACGGAAATGAGGTACAAAAAAAATACGTCTTAAAGGAAGATAGTAATAATAGTAAATGCTAGCAAGTGAAGTTCAACACAAACAAAATTATAAAAAAAAATATAAAAAATTAGCCTTGAAGAATTTATACAAAATAAATTTACAAAATCATAAGGAAGCAAAAATCATAATAGTGTAATTAAATAATTGTTAGGTTGGAGAATTTTTGGAAGAGGAGAGACAACGATAGGGAGCCTGGTCCTATCTTACTGCCTAGTTTGACTGACTCTCACTTGACCTACGGTATCTTCACACGCATCCATCACTATCATGTTTATATATATATTCGTTAAATCAAGGATTATGCTCGGTCTAGTTTTATCTTTCTGTGATAATGGTTTTATGTTATGTATCTATTTATCTATTTGACCTTGATGATTGTATTGGTCTTCAGAAAAAAACGATTGGTTTATTACACATCTGCATCTGTCACCGTGCACGTACATAAGGCAGAACCACAAGCACGATTATGTCATAAAAAAAAAGTTTTACTGATATATTCAAAACAGCGTACATCATAGAACAGTTAGGTTTCGTGAATATTCTGTGTATAGCGTAAGTAACCAATGGAAACTAATGGAATGGAGAGATTCGTTTAATAGGGAAAGCCTGGGGGATTTTGGGTGCATGAACCTGATGAAAGATCTGCTCCTGTTATGGGCTAGCTGGAGATCCTGAGAGTGACAGCGATTATTTAACACAAAAATGTTGGGTAGCGGTATCAAGAGATGCATAAAACATGCTTCGGAATAAGGCGCAAACGAAGTGTTTGCACCGGTAAGAATTGCTGAGGGCTCGGTGCTTGTTATACGTTTGTAGGTGAAGGACGATATACTTGGGACATCCCCGATCTTGTTGACCGATCTTGTTGGCCGTGCAGACTGGACCTTGGTGTATGTGTCCCTTCCTCCTTCAGCTCTAGTCTCCACTTCCCCTTCCTTATGGGCGGGAGTTTCCTTATGTGGACACTTTTCATCATTAGAAGGACAACACATACTCCAGTGTAGCCGGACTCACCGCACCATCCCCACCGGTGTTGTAGCTTCAGGGCCGGATATCATTGGCATGGTATATCCTGATCAGTTGCCCTTGTAAATCTTCTAACTCGTATAGATTATTACCCTTTCTAGCTCGTATTCTGCTTTTTAGGAACTTCTTCGCAAGTTTCGCGTTCGTGCCCTTCTGGAAATCACTAAGCATAAAATTACGCCGATAGACTTCTTGGCCTGGCCGGAAGGTGATGGACTTGGCTCTAGTGTTGTAATTTCGTTCTCCCTGATCAAAGGCGCTCTCTAAATTAGCTTTCACACTCTCTCTAATCAGGACCATCTTATCCGACATGTCCACTCGCATGTCCGATTCGGCCCATGTACCTAGCTTGCGCAAGAGCTCATAGCTTGATGCATGCGTCACCATATGTTGTCCATATAAGACTTGGTACGGGGAAAATCTTTTCGCCTTGTGGTTGGAGCTTCGCAACGAGCTTGCGACGGCGCTCAGATGTTCGTCCCAGCGGTCATGCTTGCCAGACAAGTAAGCTCGAATGCCTGGTAGAATGGAGCGATTTACACGTTCTGCAGCATTAGCTTGAGGAGAATAAATGGCCGTGTGCATATGATGTATTCCATAGCGCTTCATCAACAGCTTAAAATGGTTGGATTTAAACTGTGGGCCATTGTCCGTGACCACTGTTTCGGGCACCCCAAAAAGGTGGAATATTTCTTCCTCTATATGTTTAGTTATGAGCGAGGAGCTTGATTTTTGCAATGGCTTGAGAATGGGAAACTTGGAGAAATGATCCAACACGATGAGTATGGAAACGTTTCCACTTCTAGATCTCGGATAGGGGCCCAGAAGATCGATGTATAATCGTTGCCAGGGACTTTGGCTGCTGTCCCATAAGTGGACGCAGGATAGTATTGGGTGCCTTGGACTCTTTACAAGTTTGGCAGCCATCGACATAGGCTCGGACTTGTGGGGTCATCTTAGGCCAATAAAAGTATCGACGAATCCTCTCAAGCGTTTTACCGATGCCGCCATGCGCAGCGAGAGGTGGATCATGAGCCTGCCGCATTGTCTGCTCGACGAGTCCCGAAGGAATCCACAGCTTCCAGGCATCATCCTCCGAGACAGAGTCGCTGGTACGTGGCAGCTTGCGAATGTACACGTACTTATCCAGTAGGTGTACATCCGGAAGTTTGGACTAATTAGTCAAAATGTGTTGCCGTAATTCCCTGTATTCTGACGATTCGAACTCCGGAGAATCGAGGTCAATAAGTGGAGCTACTTCTATCTCCGAAAGATTAGGTTCATACATACGCGAAAGTGCGTCGGGGACGACATTCTGACTGCCACGTCGGTGCTCGATCTCAAAATCGAATGCTTGCAACTTCAGGCTCCAGCGGGCCAACCGGCCAGATAGGTCCTTTTGACTCATGAGCCACCTCAAGCTCGCGTGGTCTGTCACGATCTTGAAAGGCATTAGCTCTACATACGCTCGGAATTTCTTCACGCTTAAAACCGCGGCTAGGCACTCTAATTCTGTCACGCTATAATTGCGCTGGGCGGAGGTTAGTTTCTGCGACATGTACGCTATGGGCAACTCCCCTTCCTGACTTGCGTCACACTGAATGACGAAGGGCTTGCGGAAGTCGGGACTGACGAGCAGCGGAGCTGATGTTAATCTTTGCTTGAGGGCCACGAATGCATCTTGTGCTTCCACGGTCCAGGTGAACCTGTCACTCTTCCTTAAGGTGTCCGTGATCGGGGATGATACCGCAGCGTAGTTCACAATGAACTTTCGGTACCATCCTGCCATACCCAAGAAGCGACGTACTTGCCGTACGGTCTTCGGGATGGGATACTCCACGATCGCGGCTACCTTATCTGGATCCGTTTTGATGCATCCGTTACCGATTATATACCCGAGGTATCTAATCTCCCTTAAGCAAAACTTGCTCTTTTCGACGTTGATCGTCAGTCCAGCCCTCCGCAAAAACTCAGCCACTCGTGAGAGGGTGGTCATGTGTTCGTTGAAGTCTGTTGATACCACTAGAAGATCGTCTAAGTAGACGAAGACTGTCTCTTTAAGGTCTGGTCGTATAACCTTGTCCATGAGTCTGCACATGGTTTGCGGAGCATTGCAGAGGCCAAAAGGCATTACTGTAAACTGATACAGGGGGTGTCCTGGTGTAGTAAACGCCGTCTTTTCTCGGGAGCTGCTCTCCAGTGGTAACTGCCAGAAAGCGTCCTTCAGGTCCAGTCCTGTTATGTATCTAGCAGGGGGAAGTCTTCCAAGGATGCCCTCAATATGCGGTAGAGGAAACGCATCTTTTGTTGTCACCGCATTGACCTTCCGCGCATCGAAACATAGTCGGACCTTTCCGGGCTTTCTCACAAGTACCACTGGGGAGCTCCATGGACTTTGGCTCTCTTCGATGACTCCTAGGTTCTTCATACGTTCTATTTCAGCATCCATTAATGTTTGTACAGCTGGCGAGACCGGGTAGTGTCGTTGCTTTACTGGTGTCGCTCCTCCAACGTCGATGGTGTGTTCTAATAGGTGCGTTTTGCCTAATCCTTGTTTCGCGTAGGATGGAAAGATGCTCTTAGTTAGTTCAAGGCGTGCGCGTTCTTCGCTGGACAGTTGGTGAGTATTGGGGTCAACGGGTGCCTCTGGATCGAACGACGGAGAGAGTGAGCCGATGATGTCTGGGGCTAGCTGGAAGGCTTTCCAGAAATCAACTCCAAGATATAGGTCCTGCGACAAACTAGGTATGACATATAACCTAATGATATGTCGGTTGCCGCGGAACTCTATATCCGTATCCAAGTGACCGCATACCTGCTGTGAGGTTCCAGCAGCTGTTTTGACGGACGTTGCGTATTTTTTGATTGTCACTTGGTCTTCTTTGAGAAGCTTTCGAGCTGCTGGACCTCGCAGACAACTCACGCTCGCTCCACTATCTAGCAGCCCGTTGATCTCCTGTCCCAGCGTCTTGACGCGAGCATAAGGACGAATGTCTTGTGGTATCGACGTAATGCCTGATACCAGTCGGCGTCTTTCTGCTACGACTCGTCGCCAAAACTCTCTAAGTCTTCTGGTGGATCGTTTTGGTTTCGAAACTTTGTTTTGACTAGATATAGTTGCGATGCTGTCTACAGACTCGGCAAAGATGCGTTCTCGAGCAGCTTCGTATTCCTGTAGTCGAATGTGGTAGGGTTTAAGTGGGAACACTCTTGGTACTTTCTTGTTAGGTTCCCTGTTCTGAACTACCTGCACTGACGTCGAAGCTGGGCTATCCGCTGTAGTCTGGGTTGTTACCTCTGAGGTGGTTATGTCGTTTCTTGGTAGGACTATTTCTGATCGATTGCGCGGCGGTTCGAGTTGGGCATTGGCTGGTTCTGGCGGGAGCTGCTGACATTGTTCCCGCCTCGACGCGAGTTTTTCGGCTACATTTCGTGCAATTACTTATGTAGACATCCCGTAATCCACAGCCGTAGCAATACACACCGTTGTTGGGAAAGGGACATTGTCTATGCCAGTGACCAGGCTGTCCACAGTTCCAACAAGGATTCTCTGTGGTTGCCGCAGAACAATCTTCCAAGGGGGGAACGTAAACGTTGTCGTCGCTGCTAGGGCTTACGAGGTCTGTTTCAGCATGCCTCATCATGGGCGAATCCGCCTCTACTTCTTCCAGTCTGCGAAGGCTATTATGTTGCCTCAAGGTCTTCGTGCGATGCAGGACTCCTTCGATAGGCATGACCAGCGCTTGCAGCTGAGTTATGGTATGAGCAGGATGTAGGCATATGTGTTTTTGAGTTGCGGGTAGGAGGTTGTCCCTTGCAATCTCAACAAACTCTGCTTCTGGCATGTGCAAACGAAGCCTTTGCCTCAAGGATTGGAGATCCTGTTTGTAAAATTGGAAAGGCTCGCCAGGCTGCTGTCTACGTGTCAGCATTTGTCGCAGGGTATCCGAATCGTGAACAGGCAGCGACCAGTCTCGATTAAATGCCTGTTTCAGCTCTTGCCATCTAGGCTCTGGATGGTAGTGTAAATATTGCCAGTACCATTCCAGAGGCCTGTCCTTTAGAAGGGTGGCGAAATTTTCAGCCATCACTTGGTAGTCCCCTGACAGAGTGCTGCGCGCCATTACCTCTGCGCGGAACAGAAACTCGTCAGCCCGGAGGCGAGAATTATCTCCGTCATATATTAACCTCCAATTTCTCATGGGGCTGGCAGATCGTCTCCTATCACGGGGGTTGTATGACCTGTTGAAGTCATTCACCTCACCGGGATGAGCCTGCCTCGGATTTCGTGGCATATAAACCGGTACTGGAGCCTCGGGTTGGGGGTGCGGCAATTGATACGCTGATGTTACGTTTGCAGGAGGCTGTTGGAGTTGTAAACCCTGTAACTGCTGGCTAATTTGGCGTGTTATTTAGTCAGTGAGCTCTCCTCTCAGCCGCGTTAGTAAGGCTTGAACGCTAGAAGAGGCGGGCTGACTGGCTTGTTCCGGACTAGACTCATGTGTCCTTGAGCTAGATGGTGCCGCAGAGACAGTCCTGTTCAATGGCTGCGTAGGTGAGACATTAGGGGTAATAGGCAGCCGTCGGGCTTGTGACCTGGTTACCATGCCTTCTGTGTTGGTGCGAGGCACGACTCCGCTACTAGGGTCGTACGTTCTGCTTTCCGACATCGAACAGACTCTTCTGCAGACAGGACAGTTAGGTTGTCGTTCCAACCATTGTGCCAAGCACTTCCTGTGAAAGATGTGCGCACAGGGGGTGATAACTGGCATAGTGCTCGGGTTGAACGTTTAAATGTCTAATTACCTTTAAGCAACCGTAGATAAGACAAAAAAAAATTTTTGAAAATCACGACAATGTATTATACCTGTATCGCCCAGGTATTATTAAAATTTTACGAGAAAGAATAACTTTGAGAATTAAACCACTAGTATCACCAAGTAAGGAAAATGAAATTGTTGGGGCTTGAAACCAACTGCTTACTGATCTACTAGGTTTGGTTGATACCAGCGAAAAAAAATATAAAAAATTTTAAAGTATTTTGTTTGTTACGTTCCAAAAATACTTATGTATGGTGATGGCTCGTGTTGTTCACCCTTGTTTTGATTAGTTAATTCTGCTCTGGTCTTGTAATTCCAGGTCATACTACTCTAAGGATTTTATCGATCAACGGGGAAGAGGTCGTTTCGTTTATTAAATAAATATGTTGCTTACACTGATTGAGGACAAAAGAAGTACGCAATATCTGAATTTAATTTTTATTATTTATGGATCCGGCAAGATCGGCGCTATCTTTTGCGCGACACTTTAGTAAGAGCCTGCAACCTATTTGTATACCTGCGTGGAAAATGCTATCCACATATTTCTGGAAACAATCCTATTTTGCATTCACCATCAACCAAAACCTTTGGTAGATCTAAGGGTTTTCAACTTGGAATTCCAATCGCACTTTCCAACATGAAAATTTTTGATATGGGCAGAAATTGGAAGAACCTTTTATTCACGGAGTCTAGTTATCACCATGCGCTTCATAGGAATGTCGGATATCGATATAGGCTACGATATAGCTAGGGATGTAGATACTATTTAAGCTAGTGTAAAATAAAGTAAAATGTTAAAAAAATGTCGTAGAAGGATTATTTCAGCTAAGAGTTGTTTAGTTATGTTATGTAGAGTAATGTTCCATTTAAGTATAACTTTATTTAGTATCTGTAGCATATTTAAGCTAATTCATATTGATTTAAGTAGCTCTGAAATTCTTATTTAGAAAGTAGCAGTTAGCTTAAGAGTTAAAAGTTTTAAGAATTTTTGCATATAAATCGATATGCGTAAATACTATATTATGATTGATCTGAACGTAGATTTATAATTAATATCTCCATAGAAATTGATAATTAATAGAAAGTGTTGCAGCATACCGCTGATAATAATCCCTTAGACTGGCAACAACAAAAAAAAAAACAACAAAAATATAAATACACAATAACTCGGTAGAAATATTTTGTGACAGTTCTCAACTGTCAAATTGTGAAGGGATCGGATGTCATTGCATCCACATTTCCAAGCAAAGCATAGCTCAGTTACAGCGAAACCTAAAGCTGGAATTATAGGAGGTTGCATGTTGTCTCTTTTCAGTAAATCCAATTGATGTCATGTAGGAGAAATTTCCGTGGACTTAAATACCAAGTCCAGCCTGAAGAGTCATTCAGTCTTCGAGTGTCAACTGGTAAGGAAGTTTTTTTTTTATACAAAGCGTGCAGCATTTTGAAAAGAGTGAGTATACATTGGAACAGTGAAAAAATTATTGGAGTTGGGCTTATTACCAAACCAATAATTTTTTTTATATAGTTTGGGGTTTGTTTACGGATTGGGTGCAAGAAATTAATTACTCTGGGCTTATTACCAGGTAATTAATTTTATGTAAAAATAGTTAAAATTATTGGAATTGGGCTTATTACCAAGCCAATAATTTTGAACGTGGTTTTGTGTGAGATTTTGAGGTTAGGTTCACGAAAGTAATTACTCTGGGTTTATTACCAGGTAATTACTTTTTACATAAAAATTAACCCAACATTTTTGAGGGACTCGGTCAAGTAAAGAATTATTTGTATTGGGTATATTACCAAACAAATAATTTTTGAATTATTACGAACAAATAAGCAATCAAATTTATTGGAATTGGGCTTATTACCAAGCCAATAAATTTGAGCCTTGTTTGTGTGGGATTTTGAGGTTAGGTTCAAGAAACTAATTACTCCGGGTTTAGTACCAAGTAATTACTTTTTACATAAAAATTAATTCAACATTTGAAGGGATTAATTAGAGTAGAGAATTATTGTGTATTGGGCAGATTACCATACAGATAATTCTCGAACATCTTTGTAACTTGAATCTTAATAATTTGTGTCAGATAACAAAAAATTTAATTCAGGAATAAAACGTGACAGTGGAACTAGATAATTGTTTATCAACAAATAATTGTCTAAATTTTGTATTGTTTGTGTATGAATACTTGAACTGCGAGTAATAATCTTTCTTTCCTTTTTTACAGAGTTGGATTAATAGTATTAATTTTAAAGTAAAATAATTAAAATTTTAGTTAATGAAATATAGTTTTAACTAGCAATAATTTTAGTTATAGTGTAGAATTGTAGCAATAGGGAAATACACGTATTTTAAGCTGACTTTCCTGTTTTAATTTAACAGAACCTTAACTCTTCCTCTTCCTATTTGTAGTGACTATAAGAGGTCGCTACATTGGTCCTTCGAGCCGGATAAGTCAGCCAAATACGTTTATTTTACTATCGTTATTCATTGAATTACAAAAACCCAGTTCAAGTATTCTATAGTTGTCGTGTCAATACTTAGGAAAAAATGTTGTCCCTAATTAACGCCCAAGCAACCCGTAAGGCACAATTAGACCAGTCGATATCTAATTATAAAAAGACTGGTCCATCTAGACGCACTCAAGGCTATTTGTCTGGTAGGATAGAGAATGTAGGAAAGATTTGGGGTCAATTCGAAACTGCCCATTTAGAAATTTGCACAACCGAAGAAATTAAAGATGCTTCTAAGGAGGTAGTAGCATCAGTGAAAGAGTATAAAGAAGGTAGTGCATACTCAGACTTTGAAGCAGCATACTTCGATTTTTTAGGAGACCTACAAGATGCTCTTGCCAATCTTACAGCACAAAGTAAAGAGTCAAAATGCTCACACCAAACGCCTTCAAATCAATCCGAACAAAAGGTAGAAATAAAACTACCAAGAATCGATTTACCAAAATTCAATGGTGAATACACTTCATGGAGATCATTCTATGACATGTTTGTCTCCTTAATACATTCGGACAGTAGGTTACCACCTGTCCAAAAACTACATTATTTGAAGTCAAGTTTGACCGGAGAACCTGAGCGAATTTTGAGACAATTCGACATGGTATCTACAAACTACAACGCAGCATGGGAACTCCTAGTTAAACGCTATAACAATCGAAGAATTTTAGTCTCTGCGCAATTAAAATTGCTCTTTAGTCAATCGCCCATCAGACAGGAATCTGATAAAGAAATCAAGGCATTACTTGATAAAACTCAAGAATGTTTACACGAGTTAAAGGGATTAGGCGTAGATACAACAAATTGGGATCCTATGATTGTTCATTTACTAATCCAGAGATTACCGGAAGGAACACGGAACCTTTGGGAACAGAAAATTTCCAATGAAGATAACTTACCCAGTCTCACTCAACTACTTGAGTTTCTGGAATCAAGATTCAGAGCGTTAGAAGCCATGATTGACAGCAAGTCAGTCAAACTCAATAGCGCGTTACACAAAGCAATCAAACATACAAACAACTACCACATAAAACAAAGGAGTGGTTGTTTATTGTGTAAAGGGAATCATACATTGCAACAGTGTTTCAATTTTCAAAGAAAACAAGTCAATGATAAACGTATGACTTTATCTGAACATGGCATTTGCTACCTTTGCTTTCAACAGCATTCAAACGAACAGTGTCATTACATAAAGAAATGTCACATGTCCAAAGGAACACACGCCTTGCAAAGATGCCACGATTTCTGTCAGCTGAACCATAAAGGGAAACGAGATTTCGTATCAAAACACAATTTGTGTTTTAATTGCTTACAACCACACAACAGTAAGGCATTCCCAAGTCGCAGCAGTTGTTTTAAGTGTGGTAAGCGTCATCACACATCTTTACATGAAGACAATCAAAAGGCAACATCCAATGCGTCACGCAAAAATCAGAAGGATACGCCATCTGCCCATGAGGCAAAAACTGCATCAGAACCAGAGGTGATAAACTGCCACTGTAATAAAATCACCAAACAATCGTTGCTTGCGACAGCAATGGTAAAGCTCGAGAATGAGTTCGGGCTTCAGATTTCATTTCGAGCTCTAATTGATTTGGGCTCGCAAAGCTCATTCATAAGCGAAGCAGCATTTCAAGCATTGCAAACAAAGGGCAATACAACATCGCTCCAAATTACAGGGCTTGGGTCTACTAAGGTAGCACATTCAACAAAGGAAACAAAGTTTCACTTGCGATCACACATCGATCCAAACTTTAAGCTGCCGATGGAGGCTTATGTTATTAAGAAAATAACAAGTATTATCCCTCCAAGGCAAGTCTCTCTACTGGATTGGAGACATATTCAAAATTTACAGCTGGCAGATCCAAGGTTTTCAGAACCAGGAAAAATTGACCTGTTATTGGGGGTCAACATATATGCCAAGATTATACGTGATGGATTATTGGAAGGGCCCAAAAATACACCAGTGGCTCAAAACACTAAGTTGGGATGGATTCTATTCGGAGAATTGCCAGCATTAACTAGCACAGTGGAAACTCGGTTTTCAGCATTCGCGATAAAGGAACAACCTAGCATCCAAATGCTAAATGATCAGATGAGAAAATTCTGGGAGGACGAGGAAGTAACACCAAAACGAAAATGCACAAAAGAAGAAGATAGGTGTGAGGAACATTTCAACCAAACACATTGCAGGAGGCAAGATGGTTGCTATCAAGTTCGATTACCATTTCAGGACAATAGAAGTCCAGTACTTGGGGATTCAAAGAAGCAAGCTATGACAAGGTTGCTTCACATGGAACGGAAATTCAGCAAGGATGTCGAAATCCAAACTGAATATGTAAAATGTATGAACGAATACATTAACTTAGGACATATGACACTAGTAGAAGGAAACCCTGAGAAACCTTTGCGGTATTATATGCCACATCACGCGGTATTTAAGGAAAGCACAACAACGAAGCTAAGAGTTGTTTTTGATGCTTCCGCTAAGTCATCAAATGGTAGAAGCCTGAATGAGCAAATGATGACTGGCCCGGTTATTCAACCTAAATTATTTTCAACGCTCATGAAATGGAGAAAATTTAAGTACGCCATGACGGCTGACATAGAAAAGATGTACCGGATGATACACATTCATCCTGAAGACAGGCGTTTTCAAACCATACTCTGGAGAAACAATAAGGGCGAAGAAATTAAAAAATACGAATTAAATACGGTTACTTTTGGTACCACAGCTGCCCCGTATTTAGCCATTAAGACGCTTCAACAGCTAGCGAGAGACGAAGGAATGAATTATCCTAGAGCAGCGCACAGTATATTTGAAGATTTTTACGTAGACGATGTTCTTACAGGGGCAAGTACATTAGAAGAAGCTATCAAGCTACAACAAGAACTCATTAAGTTACTCAAGCGAGGGGGGTTTCACCTACGCAAATGGGCTGCGAACAACGAAGGATTGCTAAAGTCAATTCCAAGCAGCGAACGTGAATTACAATTACCGTTGAGCTTTGACGAGGATAATCAAATAAAGGCATTAGGAATTTACTGGCATCCAGCAGCGGATTATTTTACACTTTCGTTTAAGCCAAATCAATTTAGTAAAGGCGTAAGCTCAAAGAGAACGATACTGTCAGAAATCGCAAAATTATTTGACCCGTTAGGATGGATTGCGCCTTGCGTCATACTCGCCAAAATTCTCATGCAAAAATTATGGATGTC
Organism: Leptarthrus brevirostris; assembly: GCA_964036015.1. NCBI lineage: Eukaryota > Metazoa > Arthropoda > Insecta > Diptera > Asilidae > Leptarthrus > Leptarthrus brevirostris. The sequence continues at coordinate 62,716,748 of OZ038371.1, read as the reverse complement.
GGGATGTTCTTGGGATGAACTTGTTCCAACAGAATTGGACCAAGAATGGTCTCAATTCAAGGATCAATTGAGCCATCTACTCGAGTTAAAGATACCACGTTGGGTGAGCATAACCAACAAACAACAAAGCTGCCAGTTACATGGATTTTGCGATGCATCCACTCTGGCATACGCAGCTGCCGTTTATTTAAGAGTAGTAGATGAAAAGGGAAATATACATAGTAATCTACTGATCGCGAAATCGCGTGTAGCTCCAATTAAACCAGTATCGTTACCAAGGCTGGAATTATGTGGTGCGGTACTACTAAGTAGACTGATCAAGTCAGTAAGGACAGACATGCAACAGGAACATGTCAATAGCATATGTTGGTCAGATTCAAAAATAGTGCTGGCCTGGATACAAGGACATCCAAACAAATGGCGCACTTTCGTCGCCAATCGAGTGGTAGAAATCCATGAAAATTTGACAAACAACACTTGGAGGTATATACCTACGAAGGAAAACCCTGTGGACATGGCGTCTCGAGGCATCATGCCGTCTCGCATCATAAAAAATCAGCTTTGGTGGAATGGACCAAGTTGGATACTAGCTGATGAACAAAATTGGCCATCCGAAACAATTAAGGATTTAAAGACGGTTGTAGAAGCAAAAATTACAAAAGGGAACTTGTTAGCAATGGAAACTCAAGAGGAAGACCTACTGATTAAGTTTTCATCGTATAAAAAACTCACACGTATAGTTGCATATTGTCTACGTTTTGCTTATAACTGTAGAAATCCCAAGGAAAAACGCGCTCAGCATTTGCATCCAGATGAACTCGCCAAGGCAACAGGAGCAATAATACAGCTCATGCAAAAACAGGAATTTCCGAATGAATACACCCAGTTGCAAAAGGGAATTCCAATTATGAAACAAAGTCAACTAACAAAACTATCTCCATTTCTAGCCCAGGATGGATCAATTAGAGTAGGCGGTCGACTACAAAATTCGTCATTATCGTTTAACACGAAGCATCCGATGATCTTACCAAAAGGTCATCATTTGACAAACATAATTATCGATTATTTTCACCTGGAAACGAAACATGGTGGAGCTCAGCTCGTGTTAAACACGATTCGACATAAATTCTGGATTATAAACGGAATGGCAGCAGTTAAATCCAGAATATACAAATGCGTAAGGTGTACACGGTTTAGGAAACAAGCAAAAACCCAAATCATGGGAAATTTACCAGAGGTCAGGGTAAAACAGGCAAAACCATTTCAGAATGTAGGCATAGACTACGCAGGTCCAATTGATGTCAAAAATGTCTAGACAATAGAGCGTCTAGAATTTACAAAGGGTATTTTTGCATGTTTTGTTTGCATGGCCACGAAAGTCATACACATCGAATTAGTTTCAGATCTAACAACTGAAGCATTCTTAGCGGCCTTTAGGAGATTTACGTGCAGACGAGGATTAGCTACAAATATATACTCGGACAACGGCACGAACTTCGTGGGAGCTGAAAGAATTTTAAAGAAAAGTTATAATGAAGCTATTAAGGAGGCAAATATTCACGCCGCAGCTGTGGCAGCCAATGAAGGAATAAATTGGCACTTTAATCCTCCAGCTGCGCCACACTTCGGTGGAATTTGGGAGGCTGGTGTCAAGAGCATAAAACATCATCTCAAAAGAGTTTTAGGTCAGACAACACTTACGTATGAAGAGCTTTCCACCCTACTTGTGCAAATAGAAGCCTCATTAAATTCAAGACCCCTATGTGCCTTATCCTCAGATCCTGCAAGTGTAGATGCACTCACTCCTGGACATTTTTTAATAGGTACGGCTATAAAAACGCCACCAGAACCTAGCGTTGATGACAGCAAAGTCCATACGCTTAATCGTTGGAAACATATTCAACAACTTCATAGTCAAGTTTGGAAGAGATGGTCTAACGAATACATTTCTCAGCTTCAACAGCGACAGAAATGGACCACAGAGCAGCATAACATACAAATTGGACAAATAGTAATCATAAAGGACGACAAACTACCGCCTTCAAAATGGTTACTAGCTAGGGTTGAAATGGTTCATCCCGGTCAAGATAGTAAGGTGAGAGTAGTCACTCTACGAACTAATTCAGCTATCATGAAAAGACCAATTAGTAAACTCTGCCCTTTACCCCTACAAAACTAAGGTTGAGGTATTATTATCAATGTGATCGTTTTGTCTACATGTAAATGTTCAATGTGTCCAAGTTTCACATCGTGGCGTCTGGTTCAATCTGGTGGAGGAGAACATAATGACAATTTACTTACATTATGTATAGTTCACAGATAAAATGGAGCAAGAGACAACAGCATTTCTGCAAATCCTGGACGAATTCTTAAACGAGAACGACCACATGAGTGATAAGTTCGATGAAGTCTTAAGAAGGGAAGAATTATTACTCGGTGATGATGTCCTGGATATTGATGACGTGCCCAGCATTAGTTCGGGTAGCATAACTCCCCCTCCAGTGACATCCCAACCGGAGTCATCCCCTGAGATGAACGTGGGTCCATTACCACACACATCCCAGGAAAAATCGGCTACGTCTCATGTACAACCTGCAGAACCGTGCATAGCTCGTCAACCGACACTATCGACAAAGCCAAAATCGCTGGACGACAAGGCGTACGAAATGGTTACCATCGAAGGGCAAACATTTAAAATAACGTTCGCCCAAATGCAGAAAATACCATTTCACCACATTCGTAGCGGAAAAAGGAAACGGTATAATGTGTTCCTGTCCAAAGGCGAAAGCGTGCGCTTGAAGTTAAGGAGGAATAAGCTGATATGGACAGGGTACCGTAGAATCAGCAAAAACCAGAATTAATGCTAAGTAGTTATAAGTACGAGTATAAGTATTGAATTGTGATAAATAAAAACAATGAATTATAACAATAGTTTCATCTTATTTGATACAATCTAGTTGTCTCAACGGGGGGGAGAATGTTGCAGCATACCGCTGATAATAATCCCTTAGACTGGCAACAACAAAAAAAAAAACAACAAAAATATAAATACACAATAACTCGGTAGAAATATTTTGTGACAGTTCTCAACTGTCAAATTGTGAAGGGATCGGATGTCATCGCATCCACATTTCCAAGCAAAGCATAGCTCAGTTACAGCGAAACCTAAAGCTGGAATTATAGGAGGTTGCATGTTGTCTCTTTTCAGTAAATCCAATTGATGTCATGTAGGAGAAATTTCCGTGGACTTAAATACCAAGTCCAGCCTGAAGAGTCATTCAGTCTTCGAGTGTCAACTGGTAAGGAAGTTTTTTTTTTATACAAAGCGTGCAGCATTTTGAAAAGAGTGAGTATACATTGGAACAGTGAAAAAATTATTGGAGTTGGGCTTATTACCAAACCAATAATTTTTTTTATATAGTTTGGGGTTTGTTTACGGATTGGGTGCAAGAAATTAATTACTCTGGGCTTATTACCAGGTAATTAATTTTATGTAAAAATAGTTAAAATTATTGGAATTGGGCTTATTACCAAGCCAATAATTTTGAACGTGGTTTTGTGTGAGATTTTGAGGTTAGGTTCACGAAAGTAATTACTCTGGGTTTATTACCAGGTAATTACTTTTTACATAAAAATTAACCCAACATTTTTGAGGGACTCGGTCAAGTAAAGAATTATTTGTATTGGGTATATTACCAAACAAATAATTTTTGAATTATTACGAACAAATAAGCAATCAAATTTATTGGAATTGGGCTTATTACCAAGCCAATAAATTTGAGCCTTGTTTGTGTGGGATTTTGAGGTTAGGTTCAAGAAACTAATTACTCCGGGTTTAGTACCAAGTAATTACTTTTTACATAAAAATTAATTCAACATTTGAAGGGATTAATTAGAGTAGAGAATTATTGTGTATTGGGCAGATTACCATACAGATAATTCTCGAACATCTTTGTAACTTGAATCTTAATAATTTGTGTCAGATAACAAAAAATTTAATTCAGGAATAAAACGTGACAGTGGTACTAGATAATTGTTTATCAACAAATAATTGTCTAAATTTTGTATTGTTTGTGTATGAATACTTGAACTGCGAGTAATAATCTTTCTTTCCTTTTTTACAGAGTTGGATTAATAGTATTAATTTTAAAGTAAAATAATTAAAATTTTAGTTAATGAAATATAGTTTTAACTAGCAATAATTTTAGTTATAGTGTAGAATTGTAGCAATAGGGAAATACACGTATTTTAAGCTGACTTTCCTGTTTTAATTTAACAGAACCTTAACTCTTCCTCTTCCTATTTGTAGTGACTATAAGAGGTCGCTACAGAAAGAATAATGAAATATATAGAAAGAATAATGAAATATTATAGAAAGAATAATGAAATAGAGGAAGGCTTAAAAACATAAGTTAGGGAAAACCTCAAAATCGAATTATTAATTATACTGTTATATTAATTCTACTGCTATATTTCCGATACTTTTACTATTGTAAGCTTCGAAACGCTCAGCCACATAATCCCGAAATGGTAATTCGATCTAAAATTAAAAAAAAGGCATTAACTCAAATCTTCTTACCTCGCAACTAAACAACCTAACATTATATTTATAATTTTTGGAAAATATGCTCCAGGCTTCCTTAAAAAAAAAGTGTATAAAAAGAAATAAACAGAAGAAAGTGCCGATGAAGAAAATAAAATCAGTGAGTGGTATTATTAATCAAGCAAAAAAGACTAATTTGTTTATATAAGCAAAAGACTTATAAATAAATATAAATGAATAATAATTGTATCAAGAAACATTTATAAGGTTAATTATAACAAAGCATTTACGAACAGCCCATCTGGTAGTACAAAATTAAACCGGATGTTCAAAAGTGTATACCAGTGAACGCACGGATAATATTAAAAAAAGAGTTGGGAAAAGCACGCATGTGGACGGGATTCCTTCTTCTCCCGGTGGCGTTCATAGTGAAAAGTTCCTCAGAGATCAGACGAAAAAAAAAAAGTTTAAATAAAAAGAAACCAAAAGTTTAAACAAAAGCCGGCAGTAAAATAAAACTAAAAGAAAGTGAGAGTACATCTAAAGGAAAAAAAGTAAAGGTTTTCTGGAGTTAGTAGTGATAACTTAAGTCCTAGAGAAGAAATGGCGGGGCAGGAAGGTTTGGAGTGTTAAACGAAAGTTAAGTATAAATTTTGCGATTATTTTGAAATAAATTTTGTTTTTGGTGGCTGTGCGACAAAGGTGGTATATTTTTCCTTCTTAATTTTTGAGTTCCTTAATGGTAAATTTGGAGAATTTATGTAGACATATTTAGATAAGTGAGACTTTATAACGTGTTGCGAATAAACGCCAATTTTTCTTTATATTCTTTTGTTCTTCCTGATTTTAATGTTTGGTTTCGTGATCTATCCAGCCGCAGGTAAAAGATCACGTGGCGCCCATGAGATCTTGATATCTTACTTTGTCCATATTTTGAACCCAGCCCATCTCCTGAGCTAGATCCCACTCATACAAGAAGAGTGAGGTAACATGTTGTTTAGGTATGACAGTAGTCGGCCTCTCTCTCGATCACTCCCTCCTTCCAGCCGCACAACCGTCGATGAGGCGCTTCTTCGCCAGGAACAGGTGGTAGAAAGTTAGTCGGGAAAGGATAAAACTGTAAGCCAGACACTTACTCGAATTCCGACCGACTACTGTGAGCGCACCGAACTATTCCGGACAAGACCACTAGCTATCAAGCCAAAGCTCGTAAGCTCCGGAATAGTCTGAACACTCGAGTCAACCGTCCTTCGAATAAGGCTGACTATAGGGATGGGAATCGATCGACTAGGGTTACCAGTCCAAGAAGAGGGATCCAGAAACAGATGGTTGCTCAGAAACTTGGAGACGCTCTCCAGAGACATTTACTTGGCTAATATCCCAGCCACGAGGATGTATCTCTCTGGAGTGTTCCAACTTCGGAGGCCATTGAACTGGATTCGTCCATCGCACTGTCAACCTCTAATCGACGAGGGATAGGGAAAGAAAAGAAAATTGATAAAATTATTTCAGGAAGGCCGTGAAGGCAACTAAGTAGCATACTAGGCGTATGACTAATAAACTGGTCCGTTAAGGAGGGTCAAGATGAAATACTAAAGAGGGCTATCCGTTCAGGATCATGCCCAGGGGGAGTAGAAGTCTATTAGCCGTGAAGGCCATAAGGATGAAGTATCACTCTTCCACTTAGGGAATTTGGTCCGAACAACCTGCCGAAGCTATCAAGGAAAACGTCAAGTTCTCCTGCAATGCGCGTATAATCTAGAGAGGGAATTTTACTTCCCCTCCAGGTCCTTTTTCAGGACTAAGCCTCACGTTCGGCGCCATTTTGTTATCGGTATATGCGGGGAATCCATGTTCACAGGCAACCCAACAGATGGCTGCATGCGGACATGGATTGGATTGAGGATTGTGAGCACTACTAAGTTGTTTGTCACAACCTAGTAATAGCTCACAACCAATGGATAAGGGAAAGGTTATGGGAACTACCGGGGTGAGTGTAAGTAGCCGTGTAGGCTTGGTCAGTGACCGAAGAGGTGAGGGGCCCGCCTAGCGAGCCGTGCTAAGCTCGTCGGAACTTTATTGCGGGCTCTCTTAATTGTCCTAATATGGACCGAAGAATATAAAAAGGAATGCACAATCTTTTAAGAGAATAAGAAAAAAAACAAAAGGAATACAAAAGAAAAACTGATGTCATGTTCCTAACGAGAAACAGCCTCAGCCTCTAGATGACACGAGGCTCAAAGGGCTTGCCCTCCCCATCCAATGACTATGTTATGAATTCATTTCTTATGTTGTAATGTTCCCACATTACTTGGCATCCAAGTTGATAAAGTAAACTCAAACCCTCAAGGCTACTAATTCAGAAAATGAGGTAACGAAACATAGGAACTAAGATTCCTCAGTACGAGAAACTTTGACTTCATTTTAATTTTCTGCAATATGTATCTCTATTTCTCAAAAAAATTCAAAGAAGCTTAAGTTGTATTGGGCGAGTATTTATAAACGTAGCGATTCAATAAATAAGCACAAGTTTATATAGGAATATTGGACTAGGAGTACTTCTTTTATAATATGAAGTCTATTTCCGTTACAAAGTAAATCCTTTGCAATATTTTCATATATTCCTTTTCTGAAAATTGTACAACTTTAATAATAGAAATACAAAAAATTGTTTCTAACATATATATAGTAGGTGTATATAAAAGAAAATTGAGCTCATTTAATTTCTTTTATAGTTTTAAAAGAAAGTACCTGTTTACAACGCACTAGAAGTTCATAAATATTGTAACACAAGAAATAGATAAGATATAAAAAATAAAATTATTTAATATTATGTATTATGCAATCCCATATAATTTCATAAGTTCTTAAAATCTCAGAAATACTTAAAATTAATACCAAACAACTCAAACTTGTGGCTTATTTTACTTAATTAATTGTATGTTTACAGCAGAAGTCTTGTAAATATTGTTGAGAGTTTTGTCTAAGAGTTATTCAAAAACACAAAAGAAAAAAGTTCGCGCAATTAATTTATATCACATTAATACGAACCAATAACCTTGTAAAATAGCAAAGATTCGTATACTAAATAAATGCTTTATTACCTGCGGAATATTGAAGGGTTTTAAATTTTACATTATGATCTCCGATATTCCCAGTTTGTGTGGCGTTAAATCAGAGATTGGAACGACATTTCGGGAAGTGTGTAGAGGTAATATGTAAATTTTAATTTTATTATTTAATTAGTAATAACCAGTACGTATCTATTAAACTGATAGAATATTGAAAAAAAAATTATTATAACTTGTACTAAGCTAGCATCGCCTAAGATGCTATCACTATCATTTTACTTTTGTGTCGCGTATGACTGCTATTCAAGTTTAATAAATTATATTATTCCGAAAACAACAGTGACACCAAAACTAACTTATTACTAAAATTCTACATTTTAAAGTGTATAATCCTGTAAGGCTAATTGGAATACGTATTTGATAAGTAGTCTGCTAACTTATAAACGGAAATTTCTAGTGTCTGAATGAATGATACAACTATTTTATATATAACTTAAATTGCGAAAAATAGTTCAAAGAATACTGCCTCAAAAGATTTTAAGACACCCTTAGAAGAGAATTGACAGTAAATAATGCTGCAAGTCTAATTTAAAAGAGTCGTTCAAAAATTACTATCGTTAAAAGATATGATAGTTTTTCGGATGACAGTCAAGGATTTTTCATTTAGGCTTTAAGGGATTTTTCAATAAAGCTATAAAAATGGAGAAAGCCCAGTACTCCAGTCTTTCCGTATTTAGAAGCTTTTATATAATTCTAAAATATGCTTAATTACAGACAAATGGAATGTGATACGATCGTTTGTTAATATTTTTTTTTTCAACGCCAAAAAAATTTTGAATGCTTCTGTTAATCAAGAAGAACAGAATATTTTAAACCCGAGGGGAAACTTGATACTAGTTCACCTATCGGCACACTTAATTCAACCGTAAATAGGGCCTGCACATCCCGCACTCCTCAAATACGGACAGTGGTTTATATTATTGTTAAACCTTATACATAGCTCTTACAATTCGAGTGGTTGTATGGGCCAATATAACATGGATATGCGTTCTTGGTTCAAATAAATAACGAAGAGCCAACAAATTCCTTTTTACCTTTTCTTATTTTTTTGTAGGTAGCACAAAAATTTGGAAGCGTTCATCGCGATAAGTTTTGCATTTTATAATATAATTGTATTGTATAAATGATATTAAATATGGATCAAAAAATATAATTCGCTTACTCAGTAATAAGTGCTCCGGGTTGTACTTTCATAAGTATATGTGATGATATGGTGATTTTCTTACTTCAATTTTATTTATCAGCCGTTTAAAGAAGAACTGCTTCTCGAATAGGAAGCTTTTTATTTCCTTGAAAGTATCTCACTACTATGTATATGTTTTTTGCGAACCTCCATTTGCACTGTGAATAGAGCTCTTAGGAGAACCGAAGGCTTCTTAGATTTTCATCATTAAATTGAAACTTCTTTTAGAGGACAATCCGAAACGATTGAAGGTCGGCTACCGCCTGAAAGTTCTGCGCATACGATGTTGGTAGTACATAAAGAACTTCCTTCATGTAATTAAGACCATAAAATACCTATAAATAAATTCAATAATATACGGCGTGTAATAGATACTCGATCAAGTAAGAACTTTTCTTCATAATTGTTAACTTGATCGTTATCAGGTGCACTTAAATACGACAGCAAGGTAGTTTGCTCTGCAATCTTACGTCCTAAAAGCCGGTATAATGTAAGCAAATTAATCAGGTTTGAGACGCAAATATTATACACATTTTACAATTATAATTCCAGAACAAAACTGAACAGTTTTGAAGTCAGTTTTGTTGAGCTTTATCATTTTAGTAATAATGCCAAAAATAAACTAAATGTCTTACCAATTATGTAGTTTTTGCATCGCCAATTATATTGAAATATTGATACAGTGCTGATTGACTGAGAAAATTATAAATTTAACACCGCACCATTCGTTAAATTACTGATTGAACATTGACAGGTGAAACAAAAGAAAAACGCCATACCCAAACCAAAGAATCACGTTGCGGAATCAAATTTGGTTTGCGCAATCCTTACAGAAGAGTCACAAGTATATCTAGTATCTTCCCTTCCTGTGCGTGATGTTGCTATCCCGGATTTTCCCTCCTTGTATCCACCGGACTAAGGTTCCCGTTTTCATCCCCGTTGTCAAACGGATCTTCTCGGCTATATTGAATATCGGGGCTCCATGTGCTCCGGCTTCGAAATCGTGCTCTTTGGATTTCTAATCACACACAAAAAAATTTTTAAACAGAAGGCCTTTTCCTTTTTTTCTTTTTTCTAGCCTTAAAACTTTTACAATAAAAAAATTTACAACACTTTCACTCCGATCGCTTTGACGTCTCATACCAAAAAGAACAGCAGCTTTCTTGCCAGAAAGCTTCGTACCCAGCTGTCTGCTTTCCTGCAGTTCGGTTTTCCGGTACCTTCTGGCCAGAAATTGTTTTGGGTTAATATCGTTTCCCAATTAGAGCAATGGAATTATACTTCGCAGTGGTATGAATCTCCGCTACATTACCAAAGCTCACATATATTTCATCAATTTCTCCTGAGCATCAACAATTCATTCATTTGTATACAAATCGTATGCTTTTTTCAGTTTTCCTGGTAGAGCCGCAATTGATTCATTTCTAAGTAGCTCACTTTAATAGCATACAGATAGATCCACTGATCAAGAACTCCTCAAAAAATCATCCAAATTTGTCAACACTGTATGATTAGAGGGTTAAAAGCTATATTGAGATATTTATACTATAATGTCAGCTTGTCTCAGTTTTTTAATTATTAACATTATTTCATTGTTATGACTGTTATTACCAGCCTGTTTTGATGCTATTAGTAGGTGTAAACGATCAACTAATTCATTAGGATTTTCAAAGTAAGTATAGCCAGTATTAGTCTTTGGTATTTGTATTAAGCCCTGACCTTTTGGGGATGTGAGCTTCTTAATGATGGTTGTATACTTCTTGCTTCTGTTTCCTTTTATTCGACCATCATCCATATAATTGCGTTTATAAGCATTAGTGTCATTCATAATGTTTCTGTAGTTGTTCATATCATCTGAAGAGCAATTCGAGAAGTCCTGGAGTAATGCTATATACTTTTTTCTTTAAGAATGATATTGTCACCATCAACTTGAAGAATCGAGTTGCCAATTTTCCATTTGTTACCATCAAAGTAAACCCCAAAAGATTTATCAATTTTTGTGCTCTTGTTTTCATTTAATTTAATGTATTTCGAAATTGAAGAGTTATTGGGCAAATCATCGATAGAAAACGTCTTTGTTAGAGTAGATGAATGTGGAGGTGTAGCAAATTCTTTATTATCATCATCTTCACTATTAGTAGAGCTATCGGAAATTTTAGAATAATCTCCAAGTTTACTTGAAGTACTAGCTGGCTCTGCTTTGAAGTATTTATGTTTAGGTTGAGGTGTTAAAATTTCACTGTTATAGTATTTATCAATACCAGGATCCATTTTCAAGAGTTCAATCCCAGAATCCATTTTCAAGAGTTTACGTTTATATGAGTTTAGAAGCATCGCTCTTTGACTCATCCTTGATTTGTGCAACAAGTGTCTCAAGCGGCTTGGTGATGGACTTAAAAGATTGCTCTAGCTGAGTCTCTGTTTCCATTTTTCCCATCTTAAGAGCTTTCAACTTTTTTCTGATGGCATTTCGCACCCTCGCTATTTCCTTAGTAAGCTTCTCATCCATATTGATCTTATTTAAGAACCAAGTCTAAAAGACATGAAACAATAAACAATAAACATGAATCATAAAACATGAAACATGAAACAAGAAACAAGAATCATGAATCATGAATCATGAAACATGTTAAAGTTTTAATATTTATTGCACCTTTAATTATATCTAAGGCTTTAATAAATAAACGACAGTCATACTTCCACTTCAATGTGGATGATTCTTAGAAGAGCCCAACCGCTATCAATTTCTTGAAATTCTTCAGATTTTGCAATAATTTGTTTCATCATTCTATCGAGTATGTCTGGAAATTGAAAATTATCGGATGCTATGTTCATCTTCGCCTGAGAAGATTTTATAACTAAAGCTACTTCGTTTTCATCTACATCATCAGTTCTAGCATATTTCATAAATTCACAAAATAATTCAATATTGAACTTTATAGCATTGTGTTTCTGTAAACTTGCTTTAAGAAGATTTATAATAGACATGAATTCGGGAGTTATATCATATCATAATTTCGTGTAGTAACCTTGAACTTTAGATAGGAAGAAGAAAGATATTAACATGATCATTATGTCCCGTTATCAGAATAGAATTTCAGATTTGTATACAGGCAAGACAATAGCGCCTCTTATCTGAAGATGTGGTCAAAAGCTTTTGGCACTGTATTTCGACTGTGAGTAAATTCGTGCTTATCAGAGGAATTTGTATTTGCTAATTATCTAATGAATTTGAAAGACATTTTGTATCTTTCCAAGTTCAGGGGACACTCTATATTTATTATACATATGAATACTTAATACCCGCAAAGCAATTACAACCATAGACACTGGCACAAGAAAACCTAACTCTGTTAAATTATCAACGCGCTGAGTTGTCACGATATATTCTGTAAAAAGGTAGAAAAATAATTTCTGGCACCAAAGCGCAACTATCACAATAAGGTCAGGGCATTATAAAGGCAGTAATGGTAAGATATTGTTCCTTCACCCCCTCGGCGTCAACTGGGTAATTAACCTAATATAATCATCGAATGAGATGACATCTCCTACAAAGTTAATACCGACGGATAACGAATCATCGATGGACATACTGTCTGATAATGCATCAGCGTACAAGACATCTGAACCATTTAACAAGTTTCAGCTTTTTTCTCAAGACAGGCTTCTGACACAATCTAGTTCAGTTTCTAGTAGCATCACGACAGCATAAAAAAGGGAAAAAGTCTCTGTATCCTTGGTACAACAGCCAGGTTGTGTTGCAATGTAAAAATTTATTTCAAACGTTTTGAATGCCATTAAGAAATTAAGCGAAACGATGAACCCCCGTGTATTTGCAGTAGGTACATTTAAATCAAACTGCAATATTTATTTTATTAGCAATTCTCAAATATTATTAGGACTCGTGAAGTGAATACAAGTGAAGACAAATAATCACCATAGCATGCATAGTCCTGATGCGCTCCTTATTCAGGCGCAGTGCTGCATAATTAAGCATTTAACTTATTCAACACATATTTGAACATAATTGCGAGTCAATAGTGCAAAAGCGGGTACTAAATTGCTACATAAAAGAATTTATTGCTATCAGTTATCTTGACATAAACAAAACGAGGAATTTGTATTTGCTAATTATCTAATGAATTTGAAAGACATTTTGTATCTTTCCAAGTTCAGGGGACACTTTATATTTATTATACATATGAATACTTAATACCCGCAAAGCAATTACAACCATAGACACTGGCACAAGAAAACCTAACTCTGTTAAATTATCAACGCGCTGAGTTGTCACGATATATTCTGTAAAAAGGTAGAAAAATAATTTCTGTCACCAAAGCGCAACTAGCACAATAAGGTCAGGGCATTGTAAAGGCAGTAATGGTAAGAAATTGTTCCTTCACCCCTCGGCGTCAGTTGGGTAATTAACCTAATATAATCATCGAATGAGATGACATCTCCTACAAAGTTAATACCGACGGATAACGAATCATCGATGGACATACTGTCTGATAATGCATCAGCGTACAAGACATCTGCTCAGATAAGCGCAGTTCAATAGTTTCTCGCGTTGAGTAAAGGCATATATATCAAAATGAGTCAAACCCTAGTACAGCAGAAAAATTCAAAAGATATAAGTGAGGGTTTAGAGAATCTCAATTTACGAAGATATAAGCCACTTCTTCACATAAACGACATGGATCAAAGATGTGCATACAGGATTTTACATGCGGAAAGACTAAAAACAGCATATGGTGACCGGATTATGCTGGAATTAGAGAATCATCAGTTGTTCTTACCAGCACGTTTTAATTTCATAGCCCAATCCGCAATTCAGAAACTGAATGAAGCTACCTATTTCATCACAAACTACGGATGTATTGGATATAGTTATATTTTGGAATTTAGTAATTAGAATATTAATAATAAACCTGAGAATGTGATATCGAATGATTTGTTTTACTATGTAGATCAATAAAATTATATTATTACAGTTGCTGCATATAAATTATACTTTAAACTTAGATAAGCAGATAGAACCATTTAACAAGTTTTAGCTTTTTTTTCTCAAGACAGGCTTCTGCCACTATCTAGTTCAGTTTCTAGTGACGAGAATTCTAGCATCAAAAATCATGGACGAATCCCTGGAGAGAGAGACAAAGTGAAGAAATAGAGTTTATTACTACAATTATGTTATGGTTCAATAAAAACCGTTTTATAAGTGTTTATAGCAAGCAAGTCATTACACCGATTACGTCATTTGGGCCTTGATTACTAGTTAAAATAACGCCATTGAGGAATAGCTGCGTATAAAAGCTTTGACGCTGTATTTCACCTACAGTAAATTCGTTATTGAGAGCTCTTATCATGGAATTTGTATTTATTACGATGAATGACACTAATTTTGCGTTCTTAGGTATATTCAAATGTTCTATTGTCAAGACTTATTCTAATATCACGACTAAATCTTTTGGTTGGAGCACAGTTCAGTTTACTAAAATAATTATCACAGTTTAAAAAATTATTAACTTTACTTTGGTACATGTAATTTACTTTGTTCGCATTAGCAAGTATAAACATGTATTTGGAAAACCACCACCAATCACATGTAATCACAAAATACTAAATTTCTTATAAATAAAAACACTCGTAATTCACTTAATCAATTTTTATTTAAAATCGGCATAGTTTTATTAACTCTTCCTGACATATCATTATTTTATATAATTAATTTAAATATTTCTAAATCCTGGTATTTCGTCAATTTTGTTTTCGATAAAGTTTAAATTGCAATCTTCATCTATCTCATATACAGTGTTGTTGATCTGCACTGTTTTAACCCCTGACTGCGGTTCCAGTGATTGATGATTTTCGAAAAAGAATTTTACAAAACATATATTCAATACAAGAACATCTTTTCGTCTCTCGAATTTCTCCATTTTCTGTATTATAGGTTTTGTTACTTTATTTAGATATTCCTGCTTAATTTCACCATCCTTAAGATTTGTATTAAGTTCGATGATTTCAAAATTGTGCTCATTACATCGATTGATGTATTTGAATCGTGCTATAACCCGAACAGGTTCATATGCACCATTTTTTTTTAAATATGTTGTTGAAATTTGTCTAAGTAATGTTCTTTCAGTAAATACTTCAGCGCCTTTATCCCGAAAGCAAGTTGATTATTAGCCGCTAATATCATTTCATCCCATACTGGGGTGAATTGTATCTTAAAAGTATATTGCTCGCGAGGGGTATTTACGACAGATTTTCCTTCCATTTTATTTCTGTAATAACATTTCTTATTTACACATATATTAATTACTCTGCAACATACCTGATCTTCCTTCCTTCCCTGAATATACTGCTCTACCTAAGTATTTGCCTCAGCTTTTATAGCAGATTGTTATCAAGTATTTTACCCCCGCTGGTCCTCACAGGGATAATAAAAAACACAATTTTCAATACATATATAATACACAGCTTTTATTCATTTATTTTAACATCTATGGTTCCAAACGAATTTTTAGTTTTTAAAATTATTTCTGTGGGTACATCAAATAAAAAATAGGTTACAAACTATATATAAAAAAATATAAAATTGTATCTGCATCTTTTTAACTTCTCAATCTTGCTTTATCATCCCAATCTTTTTCCCTAAACGGGCAATTAGGTGGAAAGATGTTCTCATGATGTGTATTTTGCCTATATATAGCGTCTGAAGCTTCTCCAACTATGGTAATATCGCCTAAGTACACCTCTATTTTAACATGTTCAAGAGGTTGAAATATGAAGTCGAAATCAATAAATCTTTTTGGAAGTAGATCATTACATAGATAAAGCAAAAGAATTGTTTCACCATATTGAGGAGTCATTAATAAATTAAACAGGGGCCCATTAACTTGAACATTTACTAATTTAAATTGGGTCCAGCCAGCTGAACAAATGCAGTATTTCTGCCCATGTTTTATATTTTCAGCCCAAAACATTATATTCAATTGAAATCTTCTATACGAATGAATAATTCGTGCCAATAACATGCGTTTTATAATCAGATATATCTAAGGTTCCTTGTCTCTTTTAATCCACTCAGAATCAGTTTCAATATCTGCAAAAGGACTATTTTTCTGGTAGCCATCGATTCGTCTCGCACTCAGAACAGCATCTACAACATCTCCGATTAAAGTTATATCACCTGATACAACTTCAATTTTTGCATGTTCGAAAGGATGAAATTTATAAGTAGTATGTAGGTTCTCGTAATAGGGCTCCCCTTTTCTAATACTAAATATTAGGGTTTTGCTACCCTTTTCCGGAGTAATAAACACACTTAAAATAACTCCAGTCACATTAACGTTAATTATTTTAAAACTATGCCATCTAACTGAGCAAATACAATACTTTTGTCTATGCTGAATCTTTTCCAACCAAAACATCTTTTCTTTCTCACGCCAGGAATTTAAATGAAGATCAAAAATAAAATTATGTCATTATATTTGAGTATTATTTAAAATCGACCCCCTGACATTTTCAAACATTTTTATACAACGACATTGAGCATTTTTAACCGTTCTAGAATTTCCAAAGCCTTTCTTCCTGACCTCCTGCTTAATGTTAATTTTAATTCATCCACCAGTATATTGGGGTCTGTAATATCTTGAATTTCATCATCATCGCCATTGAAGTCGTCATCACAACTTCGGTCATCATCATCCTCAACCGCGGGGTCACAACTTTGGTTATCATCTTCAAACGCGGGATTGTCGTCTTTAGTTGAATTTGGGTTCACATCTTTATTTCTTCTTTTTCTATCAACAATGTTATAATTTCCATTATTCTCATCCTTTAAGGGTTCTTGAGAATGTCCCCAATTTTTCCTAAGCGCAAACATTTTATTCTTAATAATATTCCTAATGGGGTCAAAACCGGCTTCATTGATGGGTGTTAATAAATGGGTATTTTCATCTGATAAAATCTCTTCTTCACGATTTTTATCTTTCAATAAATGTGTTGACCGTCTTTTATGTCTTAGAAGACTATCTTTCCGGCGAAAGAATTTGCTGCATTCTACGCATTTAAACATATTGATGGTTATCTAAACACTAAAAATTATCTGCTGAAATCGATATTTATACCCCCACCACCACCACCACCACCACCACCGCCACCACCACCACCACCACCACCAACACCACCACCACCACCAACACCACCACCACCACCACCCCCACCACCACCACCACCACCACCACCACCACCACCACCACCACCACCACCACCACCACCACCACCAACACCACCACCACCACCACCACCAACACCACCACCGCCACCACCACCACCACCATTACCTCCACCACCACCACCACCACCACCACCACCACCACCATCACCACCACCACCACCCCCACCACCACCACCACCAACACCAGAACAGCTCTTACCAGTTCTATGAACAGGGCTATCAGATATATTAACAGCTAGACCTGGTAAGAGCTGTTCAGGTGTTGGTGTTGGTGGTGGTGGGTGGTGGTGGGGGTGGTGGTGGTGGTGGTGGTGATGGTGGTGGTGGTGGTGGTGGTGTTGGTGGTGGTGGTGGTGGTGGTGGCGGTGGGGGTAGTGGTGGTGGTGGTGGTGGTGGTGCTGGTGGTGGTGGTGGTGGTGGTGGTGTTGGTGGTGGTGGTGGTGGTGTTGGTGGTGGTGGTGGTGGTGGTGGTGGTGGTGGCGGTGGTGGTGGTGGTGGGGGTGGTGGTGGTGGTGGTGTTGGTGGTGGTGGTGGTGTTGGTGGTGGTGGTGGTGGTGGGGGTATAAATATCGATTTCAGCAGATAATTTTTAGTGTTTAGATAACCATCAATATGTTTAAATGCGTAGAATGCAGCAAATTCTTTCGCCGGAAAGATAGTCTTCTAAGACATAAAAGACGGTCAACACATTTATTGAAAGATAAAAATCGTGAAGAAGAGATTTTATCAGATGAAAATACCCATTTATTAACACCCATCAATGAAGCCGGTTTTGACCCCATTAGGAATATTATTAAGAATAAAATGTTTGCGCTTAGGAAAAATTGGGGACATTCTCAAGAACCCTTAAAGGATGAGAATAATGGAAATTATAACATTGTTGATAGAAAAAGAAGAAATAAAGATGTGTACCCAAATTCAACTAAAGACGACAATCCCGCGTTTGAAGATGATAACCAAAGTTGTGACCCCGCGGTTGAGGATGATGATGACCGAAGTTGTGATGACGACTTCAATGGCGATGATGATGAAATTCAAGATATTACAGACCCCAATATACTGGTGGATGAATTAAAATTAACGTTAAGCAGGAGGTCAGGAAGAAAGGCTTTGGAAATTCTATAACGGTTAAAAATGCTCAATGTCGTTGTATAAAAATGTTTGAAAATGTCAGGGGGTCGATTTTAAATAATACTCAAATATAATGACATAATTTTATTTTTGATCTTCATTTAAATTCCTGGCGTGAGAAAGAAAAGATGTTTTGGTTGGAAAAGATTCAGCATAGACAAAAGTATTGTATTTGCTCAGTTAGATGGCATAGTTTTAAAATAATTAACGTTAATGTGACTGGAGTTATTTTAAGTGTGTTTATTACTCCGGAAAAGGGTAGCAAAACCCTAATATTTAGTATTAGAAAAGGGGAGCCCTATTACGAGAACCTACATACTACTTATAAATTTCATCCTTTCGAACATGCAAAAATTGAAGTTGTATCAGGTGATATAACTTTAATCGGAGATGTTGTAGATGCTGTTCTGAGTGCGAGACGAATCGATGGCTACCAGAAAAATAGTCCTTTTGCAGATATTGAAACTGATTCTGAGTGGATTAAAAGAGACAAGGAACCTTAGATATATCTGATTATAAAACGCATGTTATTGGCACGAATTATTCATTCGTATAGAAGATTTCAATTGAATATAATGTTTTGGGCTGAAAATATAAAACATGGGCAGAAATACTGCATTTGTTCAGCTGGCTGGACCCAATTTAAATTAGTAAATGTTCAAGTTAATGGGCCCCTGTTTAATTTATTAATGACTCCTCAATATGGTGAAACAATTCTTTTGCTTTATCTATGTAATGATCTACTTCCAAAAAGATTTATTGATTTCGACTTCATATTTCAACCTCTTGAACATGTTAAAATAGAGGTGTACTTAGGCGATATTACCATAGTTGGAGAAGCTTCAGACGCTATATATAGGCAAAATACACATCATGAGAACATCTTTCCACCTAATTGCCCGTTTAGGGAAAAAGATTGGGATGATAAAGCAAGATTGAGAAGTTAAAAAGATGCAGATACAATTTTATATTTTTTTATATATAGTTTGTAACCTATTTTTTATTTGATGTACCCACAGAAATAATTTTAAAAACTAAAAATTCGTTTGGAACCATAGATGTTAAAATAAATGAATAAAAGCTGTGTATTATATATGTATTGAAAATTGTGTTTTTTATTATCCCTGTGAGGACCAGCGGGGGTAAAATACTTGATAACAATCTGCTATAAAAGCTGAGGCAAATACTTAGGTAGAGCAGTATATTCAGGGAAGGAAGGAAGATCAGGTATGTTGCAGAGTAATTAATATATGTGTAAATAAGAAATGTTATTACAGAAATAAAATGGAAGGAAAATCTGTCGTAAATACCCCTCGCGAGCAATATACTTTTAAGATACAATTCACCCCAGTATGGGATGAAATGATATTAGCGGCTAATAATCAACTTGCTTTCGGGATAAAGGCGCTGAAGTATTTACTGAAAGAACATTACTTAGACAAATTTCAACAACATATTTAAAAAAAAATGGTGCATATGAACCTGTTCGGGTTATAGCACGATTCAAATACATCAATCGATGTAATGAGCACAATTTTGAAATCATCGAACTTAATACAAATCTTAAGGATGGTGAAATTAAGCAGGAATATCTAAATAAAGTAACAAAACCTATAATACAGAAAATGGAGAAATTCGAGAGACGAAAAGATGTTCTTGTATTGAATATATGTTTTGTAAAATTCTTTTTCGAAAATCATCAATCACTGGAACCGCAGTCAGGGGTTAAAACAGTGCAGATCAACAACACTGTATATGAGATAGATGAAGATTGCAATTTAAACTTTATCGAAAACAAAATCGACGAAATACCAGGATTTTGAAATATTTAAATTAATTATATAAAATAATGATATGTCAGGAAGAGTTAATAAAACTATGCCGATTTTAAATAAAAATTGATTAAGTGAATTACGAGTGTTTTTATTTATAAGAAATTTAGTATTTTGTGATTACATGTGATTGGTGGTGGTTTTCCAAATACATGTTTATACTTGCTAATGCGAACAAAGTAAATTACATGTACCAAAGTAAAGTTAATAATTTTTTAAACTGTGATAATTATTTTAGTAAACTGAACTGTGCTCCAACCAAAAGATTTAGTCGTGATATTAGAATAAGTCTTGACAATAGAACATTTGAATATACCTAAGAACGCAAAATTAGTGTCATTCATCGTAATAAATACAAATTCCATGATAAGAGCTCTCAATAACGAATTTACTGTAGGTGAAATACAGCGTCAAAGCTTTTATACGCAGCTATTCCTCAATGGCGTTATTTTAACTAGTAATCAAGGCCCAAATGACGTAATCGGTGTAATGACTTGCTTGCTATAAACACTTATAAAACGGTTTTTATTGAACCATAACATAATTGTAGTAATAAACTCTATTTCTTCACTTTGTCTCTCTCCCCAGGGATTCGTCCATGATTTTTGATGCTAGAATTCTCGTCACTAGAAACTGAACTAGATAGTGGCAGAAGCCTGTCTTGAGAAAAAAAAGCTAAAACTTGTTAAATGGTTCTATCTGCTTATCTAAGTTTAAAGTATAATTTATATGCAGCAACTGTAATAATATAATTTTATTGATCTACATAGTAAAACAAATCATTCGATATCACATTCTCAGGTTTATTATTAATATTCTAATTACTAAATTCCAAAATATAACTATATCCAATACATCCGTAGTTTGTGATGAAATAGGTAGCTTCATTCAGTTTCTGAATTGCGGATTGGGCTATGAAATTAAAACGTGCTGGTAAGAACAACTGATGATTCTCTAATTCCAGCATAATCCGGTCACCATATGCTGTTTTTAGTCTTTCCGCATGTAAAATCCTGTATGCACATCTTTGATCCATGTCGTTTATGTGAAGAAGTGGCTTATATCTTCGTAAATTGAGATTCTCTAAACCCTCACTTATATCTTTTGAATTTTTCTGCTGTACTAGGGTTTGACTCATTTTGATATATATGCCTTTACTCAACGCGAGAAACTATTGAACTGCGCTTATCTGAGCAGATGTCTTGTACGCTGATGCATTATCAGACAGTATGTCCATCGATGATTCGTTATCCGTCGGTATTAACTTTGTAGGAGATGTCATCTCATTCGATGATTATATTAGGTTAATTACCCAACTGACGCCGAGGGGTGAAGGAACAATTTCTTACCATTACTGCCTTTACAATGCCCTGACCTTATTGTGCTAGTTGCGCTTTGGTGACAGAAATTATTTTTCTACCTTTTTACAGAATATATCGTGACAACTCAGCGCGTTGATAATTTAACAGAGTTAGGTTTTCTTGTGCCAGTGTCTATGGTTGTAATTGCTTTGCGGGTATTAAGTATTCATATGTATAATAAATATAAAGTGTCCCCTGAACTTGGAAAGATACAAAATGTCTTTCAAATTCATTAGATAATTAGCAAATACAAATTCCTCGTTTTGTTTATGTCAAGATAACTGATAGCAATAAATTCTTTTATGTAGCAATTTAGTACCCCCTTTTGCTCTATTGACTCGCAATTATGTTCAAATATGTGTTGAATAAGTTAAATGCTCAATTATGCAGCACTGCGCCTGAATAAGGAGCGCATCAGGACTATGCATGCTATGGTGATTATTTGTCTTCACTTGTATTCACTTCACGAGTCCTAATAATATTTCAGAATTGCTAATAAAATAAATATTGCAGTTTGATTTAAATGTACCTACTGCAAATACACGGGGGTTCATCGTATCGCTTAATTTCTTAATGGCATTCAAAACGTTTGAAATAAATTTTTACATTGCAACACAACCTGGCTGTTGTACCAAGGATACAGAGACTTTATCCCTTTTTTATGCTGTCGTGATGCTACTAGAAACTGAACTAGATTGTGTCAGAAGCCTGTCTTGAGAAAAAAGCTGAAACTTGTTAAATGGTTCAGATGTCTTGTACGCTGATGCATTATCAGACAGTATGTCCATCGATGATTCGTTATCCGTCGGTATTAACTTTGTAGGAGATGTCATCTCATTCGATGATTATATTAGGTTAATTACCCAGCTGACGCCGAGGGGGTGAAGGAACAATTTCTTACCATTACTGCCTTTACAATGCCCTGACCTTATTGTGATAGTTGCGCTTTGGTGCCAGAAATTATTTTTCTACCTTTTTACAGAATATATCGTGACAACTCAGCGCGTTGATAATTTAACAGAGTTAGGTTTTCTTGTGCCAGTGTCTATGGTTGTAATTGCTTTGCGGGTATTAAGTATTCATATGTATAATAAATATAAAGTGTCCCCTGAACTTGGAAAGATACAAAATGTCTTTCAAATTCATTAGATAATTAGCAAATACAAATTCCTCTGATAAGCACGAATTTACTCACAGTCGAAATACAGTGCCAAAAGCTTTTGACCACATCTTCAGATAAGAGGCGCTTTTTCT
This sequence comes from Leptarthrus brevirostris, assembly GCA_964036015.1. Classification (NCBI taxonomy): domain Eukaryota; kingdom Metazoa; phylum Arthropoda; class Insecta; order Diptera; family Asilidae; genus Leptarthrus; species Leptarthrus brevirostris. The sequence continues at coordinate 62,694,068 of OZ038371.1, read as the reverse complement.
TGCCTGTATACAAATCTGAAATTCTATTCTGATAACGGGACATAATGATCATGTTAATATCTTTCTTCTTCCTATCTAAAGTTCAAGGTTACTACACGAAATTATGATATGATATAACTCCCGAATTCATGTCTATATTTAGATTTGGAAAAGAAATTGCATAATAATCTTTTAAAGTTCAAGGCTTTTGTTGTTTCAGCAAATCATTTTTCTTATCGCCACCCAAAACATTTACGAGTCTGGGGCATTCAACTCTTATCGGCAAGTTTTACGCTGACCAAATCGAGTCCAGACGTTTTACTACGCCTTATCAGCGAATTGTTATGCTAAAAGAAATCGAGCCAGACAGTTATTATTCAGCGAATTTTAAACAAATTGCGAATGCTATTTTTAAATCGCTTTTTCGGCTAATTGCAGAAGTCCTCCAGAGATGGCATCTTAAAATTCAATAAGCCAATAAAATCTATTTGTCTCACCCTGCTCGTATTCATATATTCGCAAAATAAAAATCCAATTTGCTATTTTTAGCTCAAAACATTAGTTTATATACTGACTTAAGAATACCAACCACAATTAGCTTGCTAGCCTCAGGGCTAGAGCGCTTTCCTTCGAATCACAACAACCGAGGTTCGAGACCCGAAAACAGATTTTGCGCTTTTTAACAGCTGGCATTTAAATTAAAATTCTACATGTGACATCATTCCAACCAGACAGTCAGCAAGTGTCACACACACACATACACACACTTAACCAACAACCAGCCAGCCAGCCAGCGAGTGACTAGTCAACATATGACTTCAGGGAATTCCCTCCTATGACGTCATACAACCGGATGTTGACAAGCCAACAGGGAATCCCCTCCCGGAATTCCCTACTATGACATCAGACACCAAGGGAAGCCCCGCCCCCATTAAGTCATAGGCTACAATTCTACAGATACCCTTGTCTACCGGATGTCTGCCTCAACCGCCCTAGTACCTACTAATGTCCATATTTAGATCTGTAAAAGAAATTGCATGAGAATCTTTTAAAGTTCGAGGTTACTACAGCGAATCGTTTTTTTTTTCTTATCACCCCAAAACATTCTGGGCCATTCAACTCTTATCGGCAAATTTTTTACGCTAACGAATTGAATCCAAATGTTTACTACTACTTATCAGCGGATTTTTTATGTTAAAAGAAATTGAGCCAGATATTTATTAATTATTTATCAATGAATTTAGACAAAATTGTTGATGCTATTTTTAAATCGCTTTTTCCACTAATTAAAGTAAAAATCCAATTTTCTATTTTTATCTCCAACATTCGCCGACTTAGAAGTACCATTGCCAATTAGCTTGATAACCCCCATGGTTAGAGCACTTTTCTGTGAAACTCAGGGTCCGCTGTTCAAATCCAGATATCTCTGCTTTTTTAATTAAATTTCACAAACTTAGCCAACAGATGACTAGTCAAATTGTGACGTCAGGAAATCCCCTCCTATGACGTCATGCAACCGGATGTTATCTAGTCAACAGGGAATCCCCTTTGAGAATTCCTAGTCAGGTCCAGATCCAAGTCCAGGTGCAAATCAAAGAAGAACAAAATCAATTGAAGCCTCCAAGATCGCGAATACCCAAAATCCAAGATGGGCGACAGGTGCAAATCAAAGAAGAACAAAATCAATTGTAGCCTCCAAGACCGAATACCCAAAATCCAGGTCCAGATCCAGGTCCAGGTGCAAACCAAAGAAGAAGAAGACCAATTGTAGCCTCTAAGACCGAATACCCAAAATCCAAGATGGCCGACAGGTGCCTTATCTTACTAAACAATCACCGACCTTGACCTTTGACCTTCGGAACCCCCATTCCCTTATCCCCAAAGAAGAAGAAGACCAATTGTAGCCTCCAAGACCGAATACCGAAAATCCAAGATGGCCGACAATCCTTATCTCTTTTCCTTATCTCTCAATTGTAGCCTACAAGACCGAAAACCCAAAATCCCAGATGGCTGACATCCTTATCTCTCTTCTGCTCCTAAGATGGCCGACAATCCTTATCTCTTTTCCTTATCTCTCAATTGTAGCCTACAAGACCGAAAACCCAAAATCCAAGATGGCTGACATCCTTATCTCTCTTCTGCTCCTAAGATGGCCGACAATCCTTATCTCTTTTCCTTATCTCTGATTCCTTCCCAATCACCTGCATCGCAGAGTTCTCTATGTTTCATGGACGGCATTACCTCTTCCGGGCTTGTACAGTGTTCCAGCATCGCTAATGATTCCGGCAGATTTTTGGATTTGGTGTTAAGCACTGACCCATGCAGCACTTTGGTCAGGCGTTGCCCGGATCCTTTAGTTCCTGAAACGTCTCATCATCCTGCGCTTCAAATTGCTTTGGTCTTCGATCCACTGCCTGCTTCATTTCTGATTCACGACGACTTCTCTTTTAATTTTAAAAAGGCTGACTTTTCTGTATTGAATAATTTTTTATTGAATTGTAATTGGTCTAATGTTTTTTATGAGCGGAATATTGACGTGGCGATAAGTGCTTTTTATGACAATTTGTTTACTTGTTTCTTGCATTGTGTTTCTGTTTCTCGTTCGTTTTCTTCTTTCTTTAGTCCGCCTTGGCTCAATAGCTCGCTGAAGCATCTTAAAAACTTAAAAAATAAATCATGGAAGCGGTTCTGCTCATCAAGGAGCGACTCGAATTTTTATATCTACTCACAATTGCGCGATGAGTTCAATTCCGAAATTCATACCTCATATAATAATTACATTAACAGAATGAGGTCCATTATACGCGGTGAGCCTAAGCAATTTTGGAGATTTGTTAACTCTAAGCGCAGCACCGACGGATACCCTACTTTATTTAAACTAGGTGACACTGAAAGTAGTGATCCCTTGAGAGTAGTGAACCTTTTCGGCGACTTTTTTAAGACAGTTTTTCTTTCTGACAACTGCGATACTTGCTCTAAGGATTTTAGCTACTTGACATTATTTCCTCCTTCTTCACTGGAAATGAAAGATCTTACATTTGATGACGATACAGTTGCGAATTACATCAATAATTTGGCAGATAGTTTTTCGTGCGGTCCTGATGGGATTCCTATTTCCCTTTGTAAGAACCGTTCTTCTTCCTTGGTTTCTGTTCTTTTTTATTTATTTAATTTATCTATTTCTTGTGGAGTCTTTCCAAAATCTTGGAAATCATCTCTTATTATCCCTCTTCACAAGAAAGGCAAGAGGTGTGATATTTCCAATTACAGACCCATTGCAAACTTGTGTTGTATTGCTAAGATTTTTGAGGCATTAGTTTGTGACACACTATACTTTCATTGCAAACCTTTTCTTGGAACTTTCCAGCATGGCTTTATGAAAGGTAGGTCTACTGCGACTAACCTACTGGAATTCTCAAATTTCTGCTTATCCAAAATTGAGGCTGGCAAGCAAGTGGATTGTATCTCTACAGATATTAGCAAGGCATTCGACAGAATAAGCCACCAAATTTTGATTCACAAGTTGACGGCCCTCGGGTTTCCTTCATTGTTTGTAGACTGGGTTTGTTCTTACCTACTAAATCGGACTCAGCGTGTGTCCTTCCGTGGATCACTATCCAAGTTTATTTTTAATTCCTCTGGTGTACCTCAGGGAAGTCATCTGGGTCCGATTTTATTTATTATATACATCAATGATGTATCTTTATTCTTGAAATATTCAAAAATTCTTTGTTATGCTGACGACGCCAAAATTTTCCGTGTTGTGTCCTCTATTCGAAACTGTGAACTTTTAAATTCTGACTTAGACGCTTTCTACAACTGTTGTTCTGATAACTATCTTCCCCTCAATATTAGTTAGTGTACGTCTTTGTCTTTTACTCGTAGAAAGAATCCTCTCGACTTCAACTACACCATGCATGGCTGTGTTCGGGAAAAAATTAATAGGACCAAGGACTTTGGTGTCTGGTTGAACAGTCGTTTTACGTTTGACGATCACATTGATGAGATAGTTATTAAGGCTAATGCTACATTGGGTTTTATAAAAAAATGGGCAAAGGAATTAGACGACCCTTATATCACCAGGCTTCTCTACTGCACCTTTGTGAGGCCTATTCTGGAGTATGCTAGTTGTGTTTGGTCACCATTTTATCGTGACTCAATTGACCGGGTAGAAGCAGTCCAGCGCCGTTTTGTTCACTTTGCACTTCGTGGGCTTCCTTGGAGCGACCCTCTTATCCTGCTGCCGTACTCAGATAGGCTTAAGCTCATAAAGCTAGACTCTCTTGAATTCAGACGTAACATCTCTAGAACTGTTTTCGCTTTTGAATGTCTTCAAGGTAATGTTGACTCTCCAGTCTTGTTGTCTTCTTTTAATATTTCGATTCCGTGTCGCTCCTTCAGAAATCGAGATTTTCTTAAAATTCCACAGCATCGCACAAATTACGGTTTTCACGAGCCCGTCAAGTCAATGTCTCGGTTTTTTAATTCGCATTTGAACAACATTGATTTTAATCTGTCGAAAAATTCTGTGAAGGCCAAACTTTCCTAACTAATCTGCTATTATTTTGTAATTATTATGTATTATTAATTATTTTTCTAGTTAATTATTTTTCTATTTTTGTAGTTATTGTTTTAAATTAATTATTTTCTAGTTATTTATATCAATTATTAATTATTGTAATTATTGTGATTCTTATTTTATTTTGTAACTATTTATATTTACATGTTAAGTAATCAGCCCTTTGATGAATCTTAAATAAATAAATAAATAAATAAATAAAAATATACGAGACGTGGAGGACAGGCTGAACCGAGCCCACCTACCACACGAGACATATCAGGAGCTTGTCAATCGACTAATAACGTCCCGTCAGAACCCCTGTGATGCTCTCTCTGTCTTCGCCAATAGGGTGAAGCAGCTGCTGACGCAGTACAGGGAGGCGACGGAGACCAAATACGGGGTCGCAGCAAGCACAGTTGTCAAAGTACAGCTGGAGGACTTTGCCAAAAACGCGCTCCGTAGCGGAGTCTTAAACGCTCACCTATGTCAATACATGTTGACCATCACAGAAAGCACGTTGGAAGACCTAATCCAAACGGCAGTGGACATGGAGAAGCTGCAACAAAGCACCCACTTCGTGCAACCTCAAACTGCCCCAGACTATATAACTATATAATCAAAGAAGAGACACGTGTCCTCTCCTAATGATGATAAGCGTCCACGAAGACTGAGTCTTAGGACCATAGTATCGGCGTGACGTAAACTGAAGGAGGAAGGTGCATACACATACCAAGGTCCGGTTTGCACGGCAGGAATCGCGATCCTCGTCCGGGTTGTGGGGAAGCGTGTCGCGTGGTCAGGCTGGCCAGTATGCGGGATCAGGTTGCTCAACGTCTATCCTCCCATATCAACCCTTACAGTATACCATGCTTATAGCCCCATCAGGCTTCAACTCGCACCACTAACCAACAACACTTTAACTCTCGCACTGGGCGACCAGCGTTGTCTATGAATAACACTCTATATTGCATGATAAGCTCCGAGCCCTCCGCAACACTACCGACATAACATTTGTGTTTGTGTCTCATTCAGTCGCCCGCCCAAGGCGTCAATCTGTACCACCAACAATTTTATCGCTCAAGTCAGGTCAGCCCTGTCAGTGGTTCCATGGACCAACATATCCTTGAACAATTGTTCAGTTTGTATAGCTCAGAGCCCTCAGCATCTCTACCGGTGTGAAGTCTGTGTTCTCGCCTCACACTACAGCCTACACCGGCTTCAGTTTCAACACCCATCGACAAGAAAATTTTTGGGTTGTCCCAATCATCAAGCCAGTCTTTCAGCTCGAAGACATTCAAGGAAACTTGATGAAAACCGGTCCCGCAAGGATCCGGCCCGGGAGCGTGGCAACACTGCCAGGGATAGTTAGTGAGGATAACCATACTGGAGTGTGTGTGTCCTCTTCTAGTGATGATAGGCGTCCACGAGTACTGAGTCTTAGAACCATAGTGCCGGCGTGATGTAAGCTGAAGAAGGATGGTACACACCCACACCAAGGTCCAGTCTGCACGGCAGGAATCACGAGCTTTGACCTGATCGTGTTGGGAGGCGTCCGGCTACTCGTGGAGGGATCATCGAGGCTCACGCGTCTCTCATTAGGACAACGTGCTTGTCTCGGTGAGACCACTGCTGAGGTCAGGCTCTGATTCCACTGGCTGCTCTCTCATAAGGAGTACGTTCGGGGGAATCTTAGTCCTGACGAGCGGGACGAAGAACCAGCCACATTATCCTGACCGGCCGTTAACGGTGATCCGGTAGTACACCATCGACCCTTTCCATACCTATTTCGTCAGTCCGCACCGAGCCTTCAGCAAAATTTTACCGGCGTAAGGCTTTTGTTTACGTCTCTTCTCACTGCATGTTTCATGCCTCTCAAATCTCCTTAACTTAATATGTTTTTGTCAAATATTGCAGCCACCGGTTATTCCGTTGCCTTCGTAAGGTATCCCGTGATTCGAATTGTGGAATGTAAGAACTCCACAATTGAGATATTAACGGCGGCCTAGTTCGCGTAGTGGAACAGTAGATGTCCTCCCGACTCAACCTTCCACTCCTAACCTCTCCTTAAGAGACCTTCTGGTTAGGCTTGGCCCATGGGCCCATCAATATTCCCTTTTCATCTTTTACTTTTAGGCCTTAGAGCTTCCCCCGTCTTAACGACTGGTGAACTATCTTGTGAGACTGCTCACAATCATCCAAGAGATGCCGTCCTTAACGAACCCTGCCTCGCCGCTCTCGCCCTCTTTCCGCTTCACCACCGGACCCGCTTAGTCTTAAAGACCGGCTAGCTTAGATAAAGCATGAGATTGCAGAGGGGTCGTGCCACACATTGGGCGCCTGGCAAAGCTGCGTCTCTCTCATTACGAGCACGAAAGGAACTCAAGCTCACTTTCGCTAACGAAGCCAGGAACTCAGGTGTAAGCGACCTTCTCAGCCTCCTCTGCTCTTGCAGGCTCAGCAGCCGAGGCTGCCCTGTTATGGTCGCTATGTAGCGGCACCTACAGTGGTCATGTATCACCTGACCATCGGCTATATGAGCCGAATCCCTGTACCAGGTGTAATTGCAGGATGCTATGCCCTTGATTTTTACGAAGCCCCGGTCCTGCACCAAACTGCATTAACATCCTGAAGATTCGGCTCCTATAACCAAATCCAATACCCCCCAATATTTTCATACCTAAAACACCTGAAATAAATAAAAATACCTATGGGTATCAAAAGGGGCATAATCGGAGGCAGCGCGTAAAATAGATTTCAAAAAACGCCTCAAACTCGGAAATCGCTATATGGAAAGCCGAGAAAATAATTTAAAAGCAATTAAATTATTTTCAGAAAAATCCTCGGCTCCCACACAAAATGGCTTAAAATCGTCAAACTTGTTACATTCTAATAAGAATGTAACAGCTGCATAACAGCACCAAAATTTAAACTCCGCCTACCTACGGTCCAACCAACGCGACCAGACCGAAAAATCCTTAGCCGCCTGTAAAAAGAATACAAAATTACAGCCAAAAACGGCCTGGCTGCAAAAAGAATTCTAAAAATAGAATTCTTTTCAAGCCAAAGCAGCAAAATTGCAACAGATTTGCAATTAAAATGAACATCTGGCGTAAATGGGAAAGAGCAAAACCGTTTACGCCGTTGCTTTAGCATGAAAAGTTGGATGACGGCAGCGGAACGATAAACTGGTGTGCGTGGATTCAGTCGGCAATGAGTGTTGATTTTGGGCGTCAGGCATTTTTTGGAGTTGGGTTTGAGTTTTGATGAGGGATAGTTCGACCGCGTGAAAGAAATAAATTTTTAGTCGCGGAATAGATAAAAGTGTTGAAAGGTGTTTAAATTCATTTTTTTGAGAAGGCTTACAAAAATTATTTAAAAACGTTTCGGATTGGATTAAGTCGGGCCTTTTAGAGGATTATCGTGAATTTTCCGAGATATTAAACAAAGTATCTTTTGTATGGTTGTAATAAAATTTAAAAGGAAAACAAGAAAAATTTAAAGTGCAACAGATTAAAATTGAAAAGAAAAAGAAGAAAACCTAGAAGTGTAATAAAATTTAAATCTAACGTAAAGAAAAGTTAAGAGTGAGAAAAATTAAAAGGAAGACAAGGAAAAGATTTGAGGTGGAATAAAGAAAAATCTAAAGTGGAAAAAATTAAAAGGAAATAAGCCGAAAGAAGTAAGAAGTAAGAAAGAAAAAGTACAATTGAAAATGTTAAATGGAAATAAAAACAAAATTTAAAATGTGATGAAATCAAAATTGAAATAAGGAAACCAAAGAAAATGTGAGAAAAGTTAAATTGAATCGAGAAAAACTAAATGTGTGATAACAAAACTAAAATCGAATTAAAGAAAAACAAAATTAAAATGGGATGAAAGTTAAATTGAAATAAAGGAAAGCAAAAAGTGTTAGAAGAATTAAAGCGACATAAGGAAAACTAAAAGGTGTGAGAAAAATTACAAACGAAATAAGGAAAAGCAGAAGCGAGGATAAAATTAAAAAACGGAAGTAAGGAAAAACAAAAAGTGTTAGAAAGTTGAAATTGACAATGTGCGTAAAATTAAATTGGAATAAGTAAAGACTAAATGTGTGATAAAAATTAGGGTCGGAAAAAGGAAAAACAAAAGTGAGGATAAAATTAAATTGAAATAAGTAAAAACCCAATAAAGGAAAACTAAAAGTGGAAGAAAATTAAAATCGAAATAAGGAAACCAAAGAAAAAGCGTGATGAAATTAAATTGAACTAAGAAAAGAAACAAGGAAAAAAACTAAAATGTGAAGAAATCAGGAAAAACAAAAATGATAAAAATTTAAAATCGAAATAAGGAAAAAAAACTAGTGTTAGGAGCAATTATAAATTGAAACGAGAAAGACTAAATGTGTGATAATAAAACTAAAATCGAATTAAAGAAAAACAAAAGTAAAATGTGATGAAACTAAAATCGAAATAAGGAAACCAAAGAAAATGTGAGAAAAGTTAAATTGGAATAAAGGAAAACTAAAAAGTGTTAGAAAAGTTAAAAATGGAATCAAGAGAAACTAAATGTGTGATGGAAACTAAAATCAAATTAAGGAAAAACAAAACAAAAATGTGCGTAAAATTAAATTGAAAGAAAAACAAAATTTAAAATGTGATGAAATTAAAATTGAAAGAAGGAAAAACAAAGAATGTGAGAAAAATTAAATTGGAACAAGAAAAACTTAAAAACGTGCGAAAAATTAATGTGAAATAAGAAAAAGACTTAAATGTGAGAACATTAAAGTGAAATAATAAGAAAAAAAACTCAAGGCGTGATAAAATTAAATTGAACTAAGAAAAAACTAAAAGGTGTGAGAAAAATAAAAGCGAAATACAGGAAAACTAAAAGTGTTAGAAAAATCAAAATTGAAACAAGAAAAACTTAAAGTGTGACAAAAATTAAAATTGAAACAAAGAAAAAAACTAAAAGTGTAAAAAAAATATTAAAATTGAAAAAAAGAGAACTAAAAGTGAAAACCAAATTAAACTAAAAGAAAAACCAGAAGTGTAGACAAAATTAAGAAAAGGGAAAAGAGACGAAAACAGGAAAGGGAGAACACAAGGACCACCGAAGGGGAACGACTTGAATAAAACAAAATTTTTTTGGTGAGTCCGTTCCATAAAATATTAATTGAAATAATATTGAAAACCAGATACTGCTATTTGAAAAATTGATGACTATAACAAAGGATTTAGCAGTGCTAGAAAAAAAGAAAGAAAAGAAAACATTTTGTAAGGTAATTATTTATTGCTTCAAATATAAACAGTGCCTACAAATTAATTTCTAGGACTTTACATGGTTATAATCCTTATTTAGCCGTAAAAGATTTCTTTTGTGACTTACTTAATATCTATACAATTTCACTCAACGATATTGCATTTGAACATAAGAAAAAGGAAAAAAATCGAAAATACTTATAAAAATCTAAGGATAATTTGTCAAATAGAACTACTTAATGGTATTAACCGTTTAATAGAGATAGATTTATTATTAAGGCGTCAGGTGCAAGTTTCTTTTTGTTGTTAAGGATTGCTCTAAACGTCTGTATTTCACGCATTATTTTTTTTTTCGTTGATTAAAGACCAAATTCGATAGAGAATAGCTTTGCATAGTACACGTATACTTCTCCGACCGGTACGAAATGCGCATTTCCGACCCCTCGGTAACAAATTGAATTAATCTCGACTGACCGATCGTAATTAATCCGTTCTCTGTCGAATCAGCTAGGCAATAGTTAGTAGTAGTAAGACCAAATTGTCATAGTAAAATTAGTTTTTTTGTCTGCAACACTCCTCAGAGCCCTATTACAAAATGGTAAAAAGGCCCTAGCCTTAAGCTAGACGGTCGTGTGCCCTCCTACGGAGGGGGTATCTCTCTCTTCATTTCAGATAAAAGGGCATCTAGATGAAATCGGGCCCCTAGATGCAAGGGTGGTTGGGGCATGGGCCCTGCAAGGGGAGTCATGACACCAGACTACCCCAACGATATCCGGTAAGTTTTGTTCCTTTTTTTTTGTTTTGAGTTTAAAATTCTTTGGTTTTTTTTTCTTTTTTTGTTTTCTTGAATTTTCGCGGGTTTTCTTTTCTTTTCCCCTTTTTTATTTTTTTTTTAAATTTTTTTGGTTTTTTTCGGTTCGTCTCACCCTTCCCATCCTCGGCATGATTCTTTTCCTATCCCTATCCCCTATGAACCACCACCTCCCTCTATCGCAAAGCTAGCGATACCAGCATGCCATCCTCCATCTCTGCCCAAGCATCTGCCGACAGATGAATGTCCAGCGGAGGCCGTGATCCTGCCTGACATCAGCTGATTTACAGTTGATGACATCCAGAGTCATAGCCTGCCTTGGGCAATCATCCAGCAGCAGTGTGGGTCCCAGCTCGCAACAACCCCAATGGCTTTTTAACGTTACCTATTATCAGCAGAAAACGAACGACTCTCCTATGGAAACTCAACACATATTTCTGACACTGTATATACATAAATTCGTTAACAAAATTTATCATTTATTTAATTATTTATATAATAAACAAAAAAATCTTAACTCGATTCTAACGCAGTTGGACAATCAACGATGTCTCCTAAGTCTTGCTTACTGCCATTATTATTAAAAATTGCATCACTTTGCGCCGTCTCGTCGTCTTCAACAATTAAAATATCGAAATCCCGCAATAATTCACATTCCTCTTTCTTAATAACAGAAGAGTCAATATCAGTATCGCTCTGACCTTTATTCGTTACGCTTTGAAATTTGGAGTGCTTTCTTAAATGTTGCGTTAATGCACTGCTTTTAATATAACCTTTAGGGCAGTAGGGACATCTATGTGGTCGTTCTCCAGTATGAATACGCTTGTGAGATGCGAGATCGCCTTGTTGAGCAAATGCTTTCTCACAATAAGGACATTGATACGGCCGCTCACCAGTGTGTGTCCTTTGGTGAATTTGCAGAAGAAATACCCTTGCAAAACTCCTTCCACATATTGTACACTTGTGAGGTTTTTCTCCGGTGTGTATCCGCATGTGGACCTTTAGATTACTGCTCTCCACAAAACGTTTGCCGCATACATTGCAAGAAAAGGGGCGAAGTCCGGTATGCCTAAAACAATTTTAATTGATATTAAGAAAGCATTATATAAAAATGTCGTACCTTCTCATATGTAGTACGAGACCGCCTTGAGTTGTGAACGTCTTTGAGCACTCAGTGCATACGAAGGGTCTATCTCCAGTATGAATTCGAAGATGAGCACCAAGTGCTGATTTGGATACAAAACGCTGGGGAAAAAAAACATAAATCATATTGAAGTCTTGAAATGATCAAAAAACCTTTCCACAATGAACGCACTTGTGATTCTTTCTAAGTTCTTTTATGTCAGTCACCCCTTTTGAGTATTCAGATTTTAAATCGATTACAGTTTCCTTCATAATAATGCTTGTTTCTTGTGTCCGACAAAAGTCTTGGCTGGAATTCTCCTTTTCTGGTAAATCTTTAGCTCTTAAATATTTTATTTCTTCATGACGCTTCTTATGCTCTTCTAGTTTCTTGTAACTTGCAAAAGTATTAAAACAAATTGAGCAACTATATATTTCCAAGGCTCTATGCTTCTGAATATGGCGTCGTAAATTGTTTTGATGCATAAATCCAGCGCCGCAAATATCACATTTACAATTTATAATAAGAGGCTTTGTTAATATTTGTTCCTTTGGAGTGAATTTCTGTAAATAATTATTTTAAGTAAAAAATATTTCTTTAAGTATATATTACCGCAGCATTGTTAGCGGCTCTGATTATTCTATCATAAAGATCTTTATCTGGATCGTCAACCTTTCGATAATTATCATTTTGTTCATCGCTAAGAATAGAAGCAGACTCCTCCTGGCCTGCTGTGCTGATTTCATCGAGTATAAGGTAGTTTCCACAATTCTCGCTTGATTCCAAAAATTCTACTTGCTCAAAAATATCTGCAGTTAAGACTCCTACTTGAGACTCAGTATCTACATCGCACCTTCCATCTTCCCCCACCGCAACTTCTTCAATTTCTTTCTTAACTTCAGATTTCGATTCAGAACAAAAATTGTCATATTCACTTGGTTCAATATGTGCGATATCAAATTCATCTTCGGCAACGTCTGATTCACAAGTGCTTTCGGTAGAAATAAATTGTGACAGAATATCTCTAGTTCGTTTACATTTTTCTCTAAATTTTGCAGCTACAAGAAGTTCACTTGTACAATCACCGCAAATTAATTTTGGAAAATTGTCACTGAAGTCGACCTTAAAGTATAAAACTCATTTCAAGTTTTTCATTAAAATTTAACTATTACCTTTAAATCCCCACAACATTCTAACAAATCACACAGTTTGGTTTGAAAATCTTCCACTTTGTCAAAAAGATTTATTAATATTTCTTGTTCGGTTAAACACACCCGACAAGTATTTTCAGTGATATTTTTTTGCATATTTTGGAAAAACTATTTTGTTGTTATTTCCTGACATTTATAAAATATTTGGCTGTCAAATTTTTATTGACAGCCTGAGTTGGTTGTAGAGATGGGCGATACTGCCTCGATACATCGCAGTATCGATAATTTTCTTCCAATATACCGATATTTCGTATCGATACTTGCAACATAAGATAAATCCTTTAATAGATATTTATGCGTCGATACTCAGAAGTTATCGAAATTCTAAACAACTCTGTCTTAAAGAACTAGAGGAAGCGCTGTACCGTGTAAAAATCCTATCCGTGAGTGAAGCTCTACGAGTAAGAAACTAATAGCGTTTTCCTTAGAATATATATTCTAAGGCGTTTTCGATGGGACACTTTCAGCACGGTTTCCGTGGCGCACTGTTTCTGAAGTTTTCTTGTAGTGGCCCACTGAACAATGAAACATTTCTTGCCGACTGTCAATGTGTTCGCACAAATAAAAAATATTTTAATAAAACGACAGTGAAAATCTATTATAAAACATTGTTATATGAAATTATATCGCTTGGAGAACGTTTTAGGCAGAGCTGGTCAACCAACCAATTTGTTATGGATGGGCGATCTTCGATTCGATCTCCACGGATCGATCTTTTAGCCTTCGATCTGCCGATTTTTTAATCGATTTTCGCTGGACCGATTCAGCTCGAATCGATTTATTTATTTTCGACTCTCATCCATTTAAGACAAGACAAAAAGTGCTAAAATAAAACTGAGTAAGTTCACGTGGAATTTTTTCCCATCTTCATTAATTCGTGTAATAATCCTGCAAATTTAAAATTTCGTATCTAAAAACTTGTCAATGTTAGTGTTTCTGGATCAGTGAGTACCATGATTTTGTGATTTTGTTATCAACAGTGGGTGTTTATCCCAAAGATAACCTACTATGTACTAGATAACCGACTCCCTAAATTACCCAGTTAGTCTTGAAAAAGTAACACTGGCACCACAGAAAAACGAAATATATCCAGCTTTTAAAATAATAAGAATATATGTACATGCAAATAAAGATTAAAGATAGTGTGCGGTCATTTACTCCTGTCAAAATTATTTGAGAGAATCTCTTACTTCTGTCAAAATTCTGTTCTCATTCGGACAGAATCACCACCAATAAAAAGAATTCATGTGAATCACATGACTGAGATAGTTACTTGGGTGCGTAAAAAACTTTCAAACTTTCAATGGATTCCAATCTTTTAATGATTGAAGTACATTTAACATTTGTAAATGTACATAAGAAAAGTATACGTGTCTCTTATCCACAAACTCTCCCGAAAAACAAATTTTTAGTTCTGAATGCAGGGTTACCCGATGCGGGAAATATATAAAAGCAACCACAAATTTTTCTTTACTTTGTTCGAAACTGTTTATCTATTAGTAAGTGATCTTCGGTTTGTCCTTTATTTCTGGTTTGGTGATTCTGGATCAAGGAAAAAAAAGGTATTTAAGGAAATATCAAAAATAATTCATTTTTAAACTTGCTGGGGATTAGAGAAACTATTTTTAGCACCATTAAGATTTTCAAAAATCATTTTCATATTGCGACGTCATTACACGGAAAAGGACAGTGGTGAGATCAATCAACGCCATCTTGATAACTACAGGCCGTAAGGTAGAGCCAGTTGTGACCCGTGACATCACACTAAGAGGAAAAACGTGAAAAAGTCGAAATTCTGTCGCTCGAAGTTTTGTTTAATTATAAGAAGTGTGATTAAGTTTTAAAATCGTTCTAACCAAAAACTAATAGTGAATCGTATAAAGAATAATTTGCGGTAAAAGTTTTGTGACATTCAAGTGGCGAAGTGTATATATTTTTTAGTTAAAGTGAAAATTTCGGCTAATTCGCCTCGGACTTTAAATTAATATTGTGTGAGTTTCAGACATTATTTAAGTGAAATAACTAGTGTGTGATCAAATTAACTTGTAAGATAATATCGTGAGAAAGTTTCATTTAGATTTAATTAATTATGCGTGAGTTATCGTCGTTCAAAATATATTGGCAATACCCAAAAGAAATGTCAAATGGAGGGAAGTAATGACGTCCGCTCTTCAACCTAGCGGATTTAAACAACTCTCAATTGTATTAAAAAGTGAAATAAATTACGTTTAACTTTATTATAAGTGATAATATAATAGTTTTGTGATGTTGTGAGAATATGTGGTACTAGTGATTCGAGTTTTGTTGGTAAATGGGGACAAATCTATTGACAACTTTTACATTTGAAGAGTTGGCTTAGATTTTTCTCTAATTGCTGGCATTATACAACAAATTGTACGATAAATATGAAGTGATCTGATTTAAAAATGTATTCGGGAGAATATGTGAAAACAGTGATTTGCAATTCTTACAATTTGTTGGCAAATGGGGATACATATATTAATAAATAATGCAATTGAAAAGTTGGATAAGATTTTTTCTAAGCTGTCACTTGAACAGCTGATAACAACTTTTCATTTGGTCGTATAGACGGCGCTGGTGTTGTTTCCTCATAAGCTGACGTCATCGTTTCTACCTTACGGCCTGTAGTTATCAAGATGGCGTTGGATCAATCAACGCCATCTTGATAACTACAGGCCGTAAGGTAGAGCCAGTTGTGACCCGTGACATCATACTATGAGGAAACACGTGAAAAAGTCGAAATTCTGTCACTCGAAGTTTTGTTTAATTATAAGAAGTGTGATTAAGTTTTAAAATCGTTCTAACCAAAAACTAATAGTGAATCGTATAAAGAATAATTTGTGGTAAAAGTTTTGTGACATTCAAGTGGCGAAGTGTATATATTTTTTAGTTAAAGTGAAAATTTCGGCTAATTCGCCTCGGACTTTAAATTAATATTGTGTGAGTTTCAGATATTATTTAAGTGAAATAACTAGTGTGTGATAAAATTAACTTGTAAGATAATATCGTGAGAAAGTTTCATTTAGATTTAATTAATTATGCGTGAGTTATCGTCGTTCAAAATATATTGGCAATACCCAAAAGAAATGTCAAATGGAGGGAAGTAATGACGTCCGCTCTTCAACCTAGCGGATGTAAACAACTCTCAATTGTATTAAAAAGTGAAATAAATTACGTTTAACTTTATTATAAGTGATAATATAATAGTTTTGTGATGTTGTGAGAATATGTGGTACTAGTGATTCGAGTTTTGTTGGTAAATGGGGACAAATCTATTGACAACTTTTACATTTGAAGAGTTGGCTTAGATTTTTCTCTAATTGCTGGCATTATACAACAAATTGTACGATAAATATGAAGTGATCTGATATAAAAATTTATTTGGGAGAATATGTGAAAATAGTGGTTTGAAATTGTTATAGTTTTTTGGTAAATAGGGATACATATATTAATAAATTATGCAATTGAAAAGTTGGATAAGATTTTTTCTAAGCTGTCACTTGAACAGCTGATAACAACTTTTCATTTGGTCGTATAGACGGCGCTGGTTTCGTTTCCTCATAAGCTGACGTCATCGTTTCTACCTTACGGCCTGTAGTTATCAAGATGGCGTTGGATCAATGCACAAAATTTTTATGTCAAAATCAATGGAATCGATCCTTGAACATCGATCTTTTTAGAGCGATTAATCGATGTTCGAAATCGTAAAAAAATTATAGATCGATCCGTACTGAATCGATTTTCTCAGTTCGATCCCCCATCCCTACAATTTGTAAACCACTAAAAAACCGTCTGACAATTCGAACTGTCAAAACATTTTACCTTTGGAGTTGTAAAACTGGCTCCACTGAAAGCAAACCGCAGTGCCAGGAAGGGGAAATCAGTGGACCACTGAGTCTAGCAGTTTTGCTGTCAAAAGTCCCATTGAACATGTTTTGACAGCGGCACTGCTAGAAAAAATCAAAACTCGTTTCGCACTGAAATCCCATCGAAAAAGCTATTAATGGAGTGGCCCTAGCGTGTAAAATCCATGTACATGAGTGTGCCGCTTTCTACGGTTTTTTGCTCTCATTTTTCTTCACGTATTGTCACTTGTTTGACATTTTTCTTTAACCGAGTGTTGTGATTGAAAAAGTGCTAATTTTATCGTCCTGTAATGTTTAAGTAAGGATTAAATTGATTGCGAAGGACAAAAATATAAAACTATTGCGTGTTGTGTCAAAACTATGTGAAAAAAGTTCAAGTTTTAAACGATTAGTGATAATGAAGTGTGTAGTGCAATTTTGCAAAAATTCAAGTTATTTAAAACACCCCGGGATTTAATTTCACAGATAAAGTAGAGAAAATAACTTTCTTTTGTGATAAGAATATTTCAGGCGGTGTTAAACACACTATTAACTTATAAAATACCCACTTTTTGCGTTAAGGTAGTATGATGTGTAATGTGTGCGCGTATGCGACGTGAAGTTGCCGCGGGATGTTCAGTTGGCACGCGCTAGCTGGCAGCACGTCCTAGCTCGTCGGTATGGGGTGAGAGTCCTTGAACATCCGAGTCACACACTCATAACTGAGTTTCGCGTGCCTGTGGCGAAGAAAGGTTGTGGTCTCCTTTCTTCAGGTCTGCCACAAAAAGAAAAAAAACGAGAAAACAGGAACTTGAAGGAGGAACAACAGGTCTAGTGTCACCCGTTGTTCCTAGCCGCGCTGAACTGTCATAAAAATTGCACTAAAAGAAAATCTACCCTCCTAGTCTGACAGTTCAGGTCACTAACCCACGCCATCCCTGCATCTGGCTAGGATGCAGGCCCAACCTTTAAAAGGTGCTGAAACAAAAACCAAATGAAAATAAAATTAGACCAACAGCATTGGGATAGAGGGAGAAGGGGATGAGGGGATCAAGAAAAGGAAAGAAGTTTCATGAGGGCTCCGGAAAATAACAACAACAATATTTAAATCATGTAATCAAATTAACAGATCGGTATATTAAAGAAAATGTAAAAACGCTAACGTATATATGTGTATATATATAATCGTATTCAAAAAGAACTACCTTCATTCATTACTACGACAATATGTGATGAATCTATATTAATTTAATGTCTAATCCTATACATGTTTTCATTAGCTTCCAATTCAATTAAATATGATGGTCATTGACACAAAAAAATTTTAAAGTACATTTACCTCAAAGCGTGGCATATAAGATTAAACAAATCTAATTCAACATCTTAAAGAGTCAGCTATCTCAAACTAATTGTAATTGACTAACGTTTAGTCGAGCATTCTATTCTAACTAGAACAAATTCATAAGACCGTGATCAGTTAACTAGCATGGCGAATGAAACCAAACTACCTATGTCAACAACACAGACAAATATTTTTAACACAAGAGTCTACCGAGTGTGTAGCGGAAAAACGGAGAATCCATTATAAGTAATCAAATTAACACAAATATACCCATATATCATCTGAGATTTCGAATAAGTACAAAAGAACGCGACCCTAGGACTACATTGTGCACAATATAACCCCAACTCAAAATTAATGCTCAAGCTTAACTACAGCTCGCAGAAGACTCAGGGATATATACATTTCAACTATTCGTAACGGTCTATTATATCTCATTTAAAGTGAGTAAACGCGAAACTCAACGTCAAACTCTAATTTTCAATTATAATTTGCAAACTTTTTTTTCTTTTCTTTACTGTATCTTATGAATTTCCTCACCAAAAACATCAAATATAATTTCAGAATGGTTGATATTAATTATAATCCTTATTAATTGAAGATCATGACTAACTTTACAATTACTCGTCAGGAAACGAGACAAAATTTATATGACTGCTAACATCTTATGATGAACAGGCGAATTACCTAAAAACATTTTCCTCAAAAATTTCGCAATTACTAAAGATATAGTATGCAGACGAATGACGTTAAATAAAAGATATCAGGGTAGCAAATAGCGCTTATCGACTTACTGTCCAAAAACAATAATTGCTGAATGCTAAAATAACTAATTAACTAAGCACCTCAAACAATTTTGTTATCACACTAATACGAATTTTACACTATAACCTCTTAAGCTACAATTTAGCAGGTAAACAAAATGAATTTTAAAACTTAGCTGTTATCCAAAGTGGATTTCCTTCCAAGGGATCCGTTGCGAGAATTTGAATCGCTTGAGGATTTTGCCGGTACAGCTACCACTTGTTCCCGTGATGGAATAATTGTTTTTTTTCCGGAATACGCAACTTGTTGTCGGTTGTAAGTGCTATTATGAAGTTTTTCTTCTTTTTTTCTGTCTGTCTTTTACTTCCTTGAACTTTGCTTGTCCCTTGGGGCCAAGACTTCTGTTCCTAAATTGCTCAACACTTGATGAGACTTGCAAGTCGCCTGTCCTATCGTTATCGCTTCCAAATGGGAAGGGGATGATCGCACTGACGAGCGTTTTTTTGTTAATGCCTATCTTGCTCTTTCTTTTTTGTGGATTTGTGGTACTTCCTCGGGCACCTGAGGAATGCTAGCCGGCTCTTCCCAATTAGAAGAGCTTAAGAGCTAATTCCTGATAGGGACGGTGCGTAATAAGATTCCGTTGCAATCTGTACTAATTTTAGCCTGATATTAATACTATCACGATTTTTTTTTGGACCGTCTTGTCTCACTGCCTCTCGAGTACTTTAGGCCTAATTTTTGGTGAGGTGAGATAACTTTGGGGCCGACAATATCTTTTATTATGCGTCTGTGGAGTGGATTTAAGTAAATTCTAATTAGATCAAACTAAATCATAGCACGATGGCTATGATAAGAGCGGAATATAAATTCTTTTGCAAGAAGCACTTACCAGGCGATGTTGACCAGTTGACAGCTGACAAGTATTTAACCTTCTTCATATGAAGGAAGCTCTGTCGTTTTCAACCTGTCAAACGGCGCCAACTTCACACTTACCAGGGACATTGCAACTGATTAAGATGGATCGTTTACCAAACCGACATCTAGATGGCATGGACAACAAAAGCAGTGTGCTCTGTGCTGTCAATCTTATAGGTGGCAATAGTTAAAACTAAACAACAATTGACTCACATTACAGTAGACTTTGTTTACCTTTGGCTCAGCAGCCATATTTTCTTGAGTTATCACTTACAAAGGCGGTGGTGTAATTAAATTTTGCAAGGAGTTAGTGAATGAAAACTTTATTATTGAAGTGTTTACTGATTTGCAAATTAATTAGTTAAATTTCTTGTGATGAAAAGCCGTAATAAAAATTACAAATTTTAGTGAAAAAGCAGCTTTTACATTGCAATTTTAAACAGATTTCTCCAGAAGTTTAAAAATTGCACCAAAGCACCCCCATATAAAGATTTTTTCTTCAGCCTGTCCTGTACTGTTTTTCTTGTGTGCGTGTAAGCTCACACATTTTAGGAACAGGCTACGGAAATCTCTGCTGTTGGGCCCTTAGAATATATAACTAGAGGAAGTGCCCTTGCCTGTAAAAACCTCGTACGTGTTTTAAGCATTTCTCTTGTAGGCAAGGTGAGGTACGTGTCCCCTATCTCGATGACAGATCCCCTATCTTTGACAGATCCCAATGCAAAACATTTGTCATTAGTTCTGTGTGAATTTTGTTTTCAATTTCTTTGGAATTAAAAGTTATTTCTGCAAATATAAAATCAGAAATCGATAGTATATTAGTGGAGTGATGTATGTTCATAAGTTTTGAGATAATTTATAGACTTTAAAAGACAGATTTTTAAAATGAAGTGTGCTGTTCATTGTTTCACAAATAATCGACGATAAACTCGTGAAATATCTCTTTTTTGGCAAGTAGCTATTAAAAATATGTTTTATGATATATTTAATAAAAAAAAAAAACTTAATGTAGCTAACTAGAAAAATGAAAGTTTTTGTCCCCGTTCTCAGTTTGTTTACATCTGAGCAATTGGAATTTTTGTCCCCCAACTCGATTTCAGTGGCGGTCAGCCAAAATAGAGTTTAATTTCATAACTTATGTTTGCCCCGTCAAGCGGAAGTCCGTTTTTTTACTACTGCTATGGAGAAAACTACCACAAAGATACACTTCTAACACATGAAGAAAAATGCTTAACTTTTCTGAGCGATGTGCACTTCCTCTAGTTATATATTCTAAGGTTGGGCCACTCCATTTAGTTACTTACTCGTAGGTGAAGCTGCTCGAGGAATTTAAAATCAGCTGGTGTCTTTGACAAACAGAGACGAAAGCATATAAGAAAATGGGACAAATATATTTCGTACTGTCAAATGTTGTTTACTTTTGTGCGTGAAAAAGTTTCCTCGAGGGAATTAAGTTAAATTTTGTTAAATTTGTTAAAGTAGCTTCTTTTAAAACCTTATGTAATCACTCCAATAAAGTTATTAGACTATTTTGTGATTTTTTTGTGAACCGACTTTGCCTTAACACCCAGAATTTGTTTAAGTTAATCAGCTTGACATGTTCGGGTTTTTCGTGCGCAAATAAGTAAAAATAAGATGATGGGAAGTCGTTTTTCCTGTAAATACATAACTTGAATTACTTCTAAATTCATTCTATAAACATGTGAAGTTCAATTAAAACCCCAATTTATGGATAAAAGCAAAAGTTTCGTAAGAATATTTGTGACGTCAATTTATGTGGAAACAAAACCAACGACATCTATACGACCAAACGAAAAGTTGTTATCAGCTGTGCAAGTGACAGCTTAGAAAAAATCTTATCCAACTTTTCAATTGCATAATTTATTTATATATGTATCCCCATTTACCAACAAATTGTAAGAATTGCAAATCACTATTTTCACATATTCTCCCGAATAAATTTTTAAATCAGATCACTTCATATTTATCGTACAAATTGTTGTATAATGCCAGCAATTAGAGAAAAATCTAAGCCAACTCTTCAAATGTAAAAGTTGTCAATAGATTTGTCCCCATTTACCAACAAAACTCGAATCACTAGTACCACATATTCTCACAACATCACAAAACTATTATATTATTACTTATAATAAAGTTAAACGTAACTTCTTTCACTTTTTAATGCAGTTGAGAGTTGTTTACATCCGCTAGGTTGAAGAGCAGACGTCATTACTTCCCTCCATTTGACATTTCTTTTGGATATTGCCAATATATTTTGACCGGCGATAACTCACACATAATTAAATCGATCTAAACGAAACTCACAAGTTAATTTTATTATACAGAGAGAGTTGAGCTGAACTACTGACGGGGACGGACGTGCCGCCGTGTCTTGCTCCCCAAAATTTTTTTAAAGCGGTTGCGAAAGCGAATCGAATTAAAAAATTTCAAAGTGCTAGTGCCATCTTGCCGAAGTGAAGGGCTTTTATGCTCTATTTGAAAGCACAGTCTGGTGAGTCCGTTCCTATTAATTTTTATTTTTTTCCATCCAACATTCAATGTAGTACAATCGTGCTGCATTGAATGCGTTTAACTGGTCTCCACTGCTGAGCATTTGGCTGCCTTCGTCGAGATCAAAGTTCAGCACAGCAGTTTGTTTTCACAGAGGCGGCTTTGCTTTACATCTGTGGATCCCGTTCGTTAGTCCTTGTGTTTGTGTACGTTCTCGTTTGTTTTGTTTTCGGCAAATTAAGACCGCGAAAATGCAAAAATTTGCATTTAATTTTTACAACATTCGTGGCTTGAAAAGTAACCATTTTTCGGTTTACTGCCACTTGATCGCGGATAATCCGGCAGTTTTTGCACTAAGCGAAACAAAGGTTGTTTCCGATTCTGATATTAATCAGTATCACATTCCTGGTTATCACTTAGTGCCGCTCTTCTCTCCTCAGAGGGGAATCGCGGTTTATATTAGAAATGATGTGCCATTCTCCCATCTCCCTCAATTCTCTTCTACTAATCCAGAATTTAATTACGTCTGGATTAGATTTAGACTCTATCGGCACATTATTCACTTCTGCTTTTTATATCGCAGCCCGAATATGTCTGACACTGACACTGTGTGCTCCTTCGATAAACTGTCTTCCGATATCGATAAGATTTTGGAATTATCCCCCTCTTCTGAAATCGTTCTTGCTGGAGATTTCAACGTCCACAACACACAGTGGCTCAGGCATTCTTCTACCACAAGCCCGTCTGGAAGACACTTCGAGTTATTTAGTGAGTCTTTTAATTTACCGCAACTGGTTGAGTGTCCGACTCGTGTTCCTGATACTTTGGGGCACAACGCGCATCTTTTAGATCTATTTCTAACATCGCATCCAGAAAAATACTCGGTTTCGGTGACGTCTCCCTTGGGTAATTCGGACCATTGTCTAATCTCCGCCCAATTCTCCATCTCCTCTCTGACGACCACTAACCTAACTTCCAGCAAAAGATTAGTGTGGCATTATAAAAAAGCTGATTGGGCGGGACTTAATAAATATCTCAGAGAGCTGGATTGGTCCGATTGCTTTTCTGTGAGAGACGTTAACAAATGCACCGATTATATCTTGAACATCCTATGGTTTGGAATGCATCGCTTTATTCCTCATAGCTTCAAGAACATCAAACCAACTAACACCAATTGGTTCAATAATGACTGTTTCGCAGCCATTAGAAAGAAGGAAGCAGCCTTCCAGGCATATAAATTGTGCCCTTCAGAGGAATTGAGACGTATCTATAGAGATGCGCGGAATATTTGCAATTCAGCAATTAGCCGGGCTAAGTTCAATTTCGACCAGAGCATCGGACGGAAGGTATTTTCTACTCAAAAGGGTAGTAAGGGCTTCTGGTCTCTAGTAAAAACCGTAAAGAACAATTTCACCTGTTCGTCAACACCACCACTCATTTATAATGGGAATGTTTTTACTGACTCATTGGACAAGGCCAACCTGTTTGCTGCTAATTTTGCTGCTAACTCGTACTTGCCACCATCATCGCAGCCACTTCCATCTCCATCACAGTGCATTAGTAGGCAAAAGCCGCTACACTTTCGCACTCGGGAAGTTTTTAGAGTACTTTCGAAACTCGACGTGTCCAAAGCTACTGGGCCTGATGGTTTCTCGCCCCTTGTTTTAAAATGCTGCGCCTCTGCTTTGGCTAAACCTCTGCGCAAACTTTTTCACCTGTCATATTCAACAGGAATATTTCCAAGTGTATGGAAACTTGCTCATGTCCAGCCGATACTTAAAAAAGGAGAAGCATGCGACCCCTCTAACTACAGACCAATTGCACTAACCTCGATCATATCCAAAGTTTCTGAATCAATCATCAACTCTCAGTTGTTGAAATATCTAGAAAATAATCATCTTATCAACGATTGCCAGTACGGTTTCCGCGCGGGCCGCTCAACCGGAGACTTACTAACGGCTCTAACGGAGCGTTGGAATCATTGTCTCCATAATTTCGGTGAGTCCGAAATCGTCGCTCTTGATATTTCAAAGGCTTTTGATAGAGTCTGGCATGCTGCCCTTTTAGCCAAACTTCAAACATTTGGTCTGCACCCTACCCTCGTTAAATGGATAGAGAGCTTTTTGTCAGGCCGTTCAATCCGTGTAGTTATTGACGGCGTTACATCTGCATCCTACGAAATAAATGCCGGTGTACCTCAGGGTTCAGTTCTTTCACCAACCTTATTTCTTCTTTTTATTAATTAATCTCTTATCCCTTACTCTCAATCCAATTCATAGTTTTGCCGACGACAGCACCCTTGATTTCGCGAACTCATTTGATTCTGTAATGAATTCACGTGGAAATGCTACAGAAGTCAATCGGGAACGCATGTTTAGATCATTAAACAAAGACATTTCTATGGTCCTCGCTTGGGGCAGAGCAAATCGTGTTACGTTTAATGCATCCAAAACTCAATGCTGTTTAATGTCCCTTAAAAAACGCCCAGTTCACCCCCAACCCATTTCAGTCGACGGAGTGAATATACCCAATTCACCCTCCCTAAAGATCTTGGGTATTGAGATATCCAGCAATCTTAGCTGGACTGATCATATATTTGCAATCGCTAAAAGTGCGATGAAATGTTTGGGTTTTCTACAGAGATGTAAGAAATATTTCACCCCACCCGACTTAAGGTTGATCTACAAGTCCCACATTAGGCCTAGACTTGAATATAATTCCCATATTTGGGCAGGGGCAGGACACACCGCATTGTCCGCGTTAGACAAAGTTGAGCGTAAGGGTATTAAACTTATTGGCGATTCCTCAATCTCTGAGGGCCTTGACTCTCTGGAGCATCGACGGAATGTCGGTTGTCTCTCACTCCTTTATCGGTATTTAAATGGCCATTGTTCTAACGAAATCGCTAGCCTGATTCCTTGTAGACTCATTACAACGCGCGATACAAGATCTACAAGTCGCTCCCACCCCTATACTCTCCGGGTAAAATTTGGACGTACCGTCAAATATCGGGAATCTTTTCTTAGCAGAACAACACGAATGTGGAACAGTTTACCATCTTCTGTTTTTCCCTCGTCTTATGAGCCTGAAACTTTCAAACGGGGCGTACATCGACACCTCCTTCACTCAACCTCCTAACCCATTTCCCTCAACCTTAATTCCTTTCCTGCCAAGGCTGTGCTTTAGCATCATAGGGCATCCCCTTAGCTTTGGCAACCTCATATAAAAAAAACCAATCATTTCACATAAATAATGTCTGAAACTCACACAATATTACTTTAAAGTCCGAGGCGAATTAGCCGAAATTTTCACTTTAACTAAACAATATATACACTTCGCCACTTGAATGTCACAAAACTTTTACCGCAAATTACTCTTTATACGATTCAATTGTAATGTATGTGTGTGCGGATGAGCAACGTAAAGTTGCCGAAGGATGTTCAAGTGGCACGCGCTAGCTGGCAGCACGTTCTGGCTCGTCAGTGTAGGTCCTTGAACATCCGATTCACACATCTACAATCGAATTCCGAGTGCCTGTGGCGAATAAAGGTTGTGGTATCCTTTCTTCAGGTCTGCCACAAAAAGAAAAAAAGACGAGAAACAGATATAAAGGAAGAACAACAGGTCTGGTGTCACCTGCTGTTCCTAGCCGCGCTGAACTGTCAAGAAAATTGCACAAAAAGAAAGTTTACCCCCTTTACTGACAGTTCAGGAACTAACCCACGCCTAACCTGCATCTGGCTAGGATGCAGGCCCAACTTAAAAGGGTGCTGAAACACAAGAAACTCAAAAAAAACTATATCAAACACCTTGGGATAGAGGGGGGAGGGATGGGGAAAGCAAGAAGGGGAAGAAGCGTGAGGGAATTCCTGAAATCAAAAGAAATTATCTACAGCATATTCAATTTTATTAGGTTATAATATAATATAAACGAATTAATAGAGTAATGGCTAAATCATAACATAAGTAAATTACCTCAGCAATCTATTATAAACACACATTATTAGCTCATACGTTACTCAAATTCTTACCTAACTAGGAGGTATAAACGACATATTAATTTAATTCAGGCTATACAACTTAGATACATTGTTACAAGATAAATTACGAGTAGATTAAAATATCCTGACAAAATAACTCTCAAATTCAACTATATGGATAAAACAACATTACTATTCGCTATTAACTGTAGGCACAGGCTGCATTAACAACTCCCGATTTAAAATTATATTCACGAATTTTCAATTAATGTTTGTGCACAAACATGAAATCTTTACCGATCAGAATTCAAAACAAAAATTGATTATATTATGCGTATACGGATTTCACCGTGTTCTACTTCGCGTGCACATTATTGTCGATTTGTCATCCTTGTATCCTGTATTGCAGAAACTGCCGAACAATTCAAATTTCTAACTTAGGTAACCAATAAATTGAATTCGCTATGTTTTAAAGGAGATGCAAAGAAATTAACAAGACTTGACATGGCTTGGATTTTCTGAAATGAATAAAATTCCCATTCTAAATGGTTTAGCCTATCCTGGATAAAAAAACTGGATTATAAACATTACACTGCACTTTAATTCTAGCTGCTGTTTAAGCTCGTACTACTTTAGCCATCATTTAATACAAAAAAAAAATCTTGAATAATCCTTTACATAGTATTCACTAACCTAATCCGTTGTTTTTATGGCCTGATCCATTTCCTAAGTTTCAAATAAATACAGCGACAACAAAAGTTTTAACGTAGGTACAGACACCGGAATATTGTATCATATTTATGTCAAACTAATTTTACGTACTTACATACAGATTAAAAAGAATTCGAGGTTATGAATCAAGAAACGCAAATGTTCGACGCTCATCCTTCGTCCCAAAGGCATTGCTGTTTTTGTCGAACGTAGCGCATAAATTGACTGCGTTGTCGGTCTGTTTTAATATCACCTGCATAATTGGCTGGATTTTGTCCAATCCCGGCTGATTTATATGTTTTCCCTTCTAATATTTCAATCCACAGGGATAGCATCCAATGCACGTTACAAGAGTGCACAAGCCACAATTCTGAGACTTCACTGAAAGATTATATTTTCGTTAGAGAATTATCCAAGTACGGATGGCTTGGATAATTTGAAAATTCTTTTTGTAAGACAGAAAAATTTTTATTTACCTTAACTTGTGTGAACTGGATGCTGCTGCTGTCACGGAACGAATGTATCTTCCTCTTGATTATTTCAATATGGAAGCTGCACATCCGTTGCGTGCCAGTGGCAACAAAACAGAAGTGCCAATCACAGAGTCTAGAATATGAGAACATTAAAGTGTGACTCACATTACAACACAGTTCTCTCTCTCAAAGCCTGTAGCTCTAGCGATTCGCTGAGAGAGGAGCTGAAGAGAGTGAGACAGGATCTACTCGAGTTCAATGGAGGCACGCTGCAGTGGCTGTTCCCGGTATCACTGCATTCCCTAATGAGAGGAAGAAGGGTGGCCGGTCACTTCCCCCTCAAACAGGGAGTCAGCTCTTTTCCCTCAAAGCTCTAATGAGAAGCTGGAGTGTTCAGATCTTCCTCACTGCATGATAACAACAACGTGTGGCACGACCACGACCCTGAGAGTAAATCTCATGCTCTACCGAATGAGCCGGGCATCCCTGTCTATGACGGCGGACGGACGGACTAAAAAAATTCGGACGGACGGACGAGTAAAGTGGGACTATCTAAAATTGAAAGAAAAAGGAAAAAAGAAACTTTCACTGCCGGATGTCTTTGGCGTGAAAGGTTCCTAAGGACTTGCCTTGCATGTCCTCCAGCTGATATAAAGTCTGTCCCAGGCGTTTGGCAATTCTTGCTTTGGTGAATTTGTTAGCCAACTTAGCACTAATGCCTTTCTGCATGTCGCTCTGTATAAAGACCCTACAGTACACTTCCTGACCCGGAGTGTACGTAACGTCGCGGGACCGAATTACCTGGAGGCGGTCAGCAGCGGGTAAAACTAGTATATCGCCAGATTTTAGTTGTTCAAGTTGACGAACTGGACGACTGGATATGCCGAACCATGCTGAACCATATGATGACCGAGAGAGCATAATACGGGTCCATGCCAATTGACTGGTGAACTGATGTGCGTAATGCACTTCCGATGGCGGGTAGGTGTAAGTCCTATGCAGTATGGTCATCGTTCAGGTAGGCGCGGATGGCTGACAGGATGGACCTATTTACTCGTTCCGATGCATTAGGGTGCGGCGAATATTTGGCAGTTTTTATATGTTTAATACCATATTCAGTCAGCAGCTTCTGGAATTTATTTGAGACGAACTGCCTGCCATTGTCCGAGAAGATCTTCTCGGGGACTCCGAAGACATACAGGACCTCTTTCTCCAAGAAGGCATTGACTAGGTCTGTTCGCTCAGCACGCATAGGCTTAATCAGAACAAACTTTGTAAAACTGTCTAACACGACGAAAATTACCGTGTTTCCACGTTTAGTGCGAGGATATGGTCCGAGGAAGTCAATGTAGAGAAATTGGAAAGGACGTTGGGCTTCCAAAGGTTTTCCCATTGGGGGTCGCGAGATGGTACTAGGCGATTTGGTTTCCTTGCATACTTGACAACTTAACACGTATGCACGTACATGTGTTACCATGTATGGCCAGTAGTATTTCTTGCGGAGTCTAGCTAAGGTCTTGTGAAAGCCTCCGTGAGATGACTGAGGTGACTCATGAGCCTCACGAATCAAACCTTCCACCAGGCCCGATGGAACCCAAAGCTTCCAGGCTAAGTCCTCCTGCAACGAGTCACGGCTTCGGGGTTGGGTCCTCTTGTATAAGTACCCGTCCGAGACACAGAGATCAGGGAGTTGTGTTGGGTTAGCAAGCACAGCCGATTTCAACTACTCATACTCTTCCATGAAGAAGTATGGCGAGTTTAAGTCTACGTCGACTGCACTTACTTTCAACTCCTCAGCCGTTTCAGTATGTGCTCGGGACAATGTGTCAGGGACCACATTCTGCGAACCCTTACGATGCTCGATCTGGAAGTCAAAAGCCTGCAGCTTTAAACTCCATCGATCCAATCGTCCCGAGAGATCCGAGTGACTCATCAGCCACTTCAGACTGGCGTGGTCAGTGATGATGGAAAAAGGATGTCCTTCAACATACGCTCTAAATTTTTTGACACTCAGCACAGCAGCGTAGCATTCCAATTCAGTAATGCTATAGTTGCGCTGCGCTGGATTTAGCTTCTTTGACATATACGCTATCGGTCTTTCAGCGCCTGTCTCATCCATCTGAAAGAGTACACTGCCTACACCAGAGGTGCTAGCATCACACTGTATGTAAAACTTCTTCGACAAGTCGGGTGTTGTAAGGATGGGTGCACTACACATTGCTTGTTTGAGCCTTTCAAAAGCTTGTTGCGCTGCGACTGTCCATGCGAAACTTTTACTCTTCTTTAAGCAGTCCGTAATCGGAGCTGCCAAGGTTGCATAGTTGGGGATGAATCTCTGATACCAACCCGTCATTCCGAGAAATCTGCGGATTTGTTTAGCAGAGAGGGGTATAGGGAAATCCGCCACCGCTGCTACTTTCTCGGGGTCAGTTTTCAGAGTTCCATTTCCAATCATGAAACCCAAGTAGCGGACTTGCTTGACGCAAAAGACAATCAACTACTTCTCGTAAGGCTTTCAGATGGGAGTCAAAGTCGGGTGATACGACTAATAAATCATCCAAATATACAAAGACGTGTTCGCGTAAACGACCAGGGATTATCTTGTCCATAAGTCGACACATAGGTTGAGGGGCATTGCATAATCCAAAAGGCAGAGCGGCCTGCCGGGCACTGTGAACGCTGTCTTCTCCCTTGACTGCTTCTCCAAAGGAATTTGCCAAAAGGCGTCCTTCAAATCGATGCACGAAATGAAGTGCGTGTCCTGCAGTCGTCCAAGCAATCCGTCGATGTGGGGTAAGGGGTAGGCGTCCTTTTTACTGACTAGGTTCACCTTGCGAGAATACAGACAGAACCTGACCTTCCCAGGTTTACGTACAAGTACAACTGGGGAATTCCAGGGACTGTTGGACTCTTCAATTACCCCCAACTCCAACATACGGTCCAGTTCTTCATACATCAGCTTTTGGATTGCTGGAGAGATGGGATAGTGCTTTTGTTTTATTGGTAAGGCATCGCCGGTATCAATAGCATGCTCTTCTAGTTGGGTCTTTCCCAAACCTAGAGCTGTGCAGGAAGGAAATTGAGCAATGACTGTGTCTAGTTTGGTTCTGTCTGGGTTATTCAGGTAGTGAAAGTTCGTCTCAACCGAAGAAGAAGGCTGTACATCGAGAGAGGAGATGATGTTTGGTGCGAGTTGAAAGGCTCGCCAGAAGTCGACGACTAAATACAATTGTTGGCTTAAGCCAGGCACTACAAACAGGGTGAGAATTTCAGACTGTCCTCGAAAGGTGACTGCAGTTCTGATTGTGGCGGGGACGGACTTGCTAGTACCGTCGGCGGTACGAACTGAGGCTGACAAAGCGGAGAGTTTTAAGCCTGAGCGCTGGACAAACTCTAGGGCTCCCTGTCTCAAGCAACTCACGCTAGCACCGCTGTCCAGCAAACCTAGGATTGACTCGTTGGCTATCTGAACTCTGACGTAAGGTCGACCGTCATCTTGACTGGTAATAACAGTCGAGATTAAAGACTAAAGAAGATTAAGACATCGTCTTCTTCGATTGAGAGGAAGAGTCACTTCCTCAGCAAAAATAGGAGCTCTTACGAGGTCATAATTAAGCTGTCTCTCATGCAAGGACATTCCTCGCATGAGGCAAAAGGGATCTGTCTGTGTACCACACTCTCTATGAGTGGGATCGGTCTGGGTATATTGTGATACGGCAGGGTAATTCAGGGGGTCGTTGATGTCGCCTTGCTGATCATTATCTTCGACGAGTGGAGTCCCCTGCTTCGACCACTCGCCCTGGCGTTTTCCGGGTTACACCGGGAGCACTTAGGTGACACTACTCCTGGTTGACCACAGGTGTAGCAAAAGAGTCTCCTGGTCTCACTGGGACAGGAATGGAATGAGTGTCCCCCAACGCCACAGTTCCAGCAAGTCATACAGCTTCAAGGGTGCGCCTCACTTCTTCCACTCCATGATAACCGCTGGGGTGAGAAGTGCAGGTGCAGGTATCACTATCAGAGTGGAAGGAGCGTTCCGCAACGCCACAGTTCCTACAAGCCATTCGACTTGCCGCGTCTGGGGTGCGCCTCACTTCTTCCATTCCCGTCCCAGGGAAGTCAGAGGAATCCTCTGCCTCCTGGGCTATATCAACATTAAGTTCGTGCACGTCCGGTCTTGATGAGCGTCTTTATAATTCCCGTCTTTGCAGCCAGCGTTCAGCCATAAGGCATAGGTTCTGCAGTTGATCCATGGATCTTACTGTAGCCGTCCAGAATTCCTGACCAATTCGGGGATGTAGATTGTCTCTGACAATCTGAACTAGATCAACTTCCGGTGGTGGCGTCCTCATGTGTCCCACAATCGACCGGGCTTTGCGGAGGTAGCTGTCGCAGCTCTCCGAACTCTGGCGGAGTTCCACCAGAGTCCGCATCAGGTCCAAGTCTGTTTCAGCGGAGCCGAACTCTTGTCTGATGCGATCTCTGAATAGTCCCCAGTCAAAGTCCGGAGAAGCGCGACAGAAATGGTTCCAGAACCATTGTTCGGCCTCGTCCGTCAATAGGATATGTATGTTGCAACAAAGCTCATCTTCGGACACGCGCGAACTGAGAGCTAGTCGCTCGATGCGAAACAAAAAGTTTTCAACAGTAAAGGCCGGGCTACGACCAGAGAACAGAATCCCCCAAGACGCCATGATGGAAGGGTGTCTGGGTTGGTAATTAGCCCTCTCAGCACCAGACCTATGGCTATGCTGAGGTAGCTGACGGGGCACATGCTTGAAGAGTCGGGGTGGCCATCTAGGGCTCGTTTCAGATTGTCGAGGCAGTGAATCCGGACCTATCGAAGGAGCTGGGCAAACATCATCAGGTCTGGCGGAGTTACTTATGGACCCTGACCTCTCCAGAATGGACTGCGCTAAGTTTGTTCGTAGCAGACCTAACATCTCCTTTTTCAGGACCTCCATCTGCGTCGCCAACTGATCAACAGTGACCACTGAGGCTGCCGTAGGGTGCAGGTCCTTAGGCGGGGGAGGAGTAAGCCGAAAGTTCCTCAGGTCTTCCAGCGGCTGGGCCTGACTTGTAGCAGGAAGAGTCCAGGCTCCGCTAAGGGACAAGTTTGACCCAAAGTTAGGCGGTGGTTTAGACAGATCTGGCTGAAGCGCCGAGGTCGTGCCTTTAACTGAGTCCGAGGAGAACCTTGACGACCCATAGGTTTGGTTGAGAGCTTTTTGTGTTTTGCTCCTCGTCACTGGTGGCGTAGTAAGGACTTGCTACGGTTTAGGTTTTGCCCCACGCCCATCGGGTTCAACCCCGGGCTTCGCAGCTGGTGATCGGAACATTTAATAAAAAATTCTACTATAGGTATTTATCACCCACTGTCAATAAGTTTACTAGACACTGTCAGTGACGGACTACTTCTACCGATAGGGCGCAAAAAAAAAGTTTATATACGTGTGAGACTGAAGGCCTCTGCCAAATGTGCGGGAGTCCCACTCCGAAGTCTTAAAAAAACAAGTTGAGGCGGAAGGTCTCGCTACTAATGCGGGAGTCTAACTCCTAATGTCTTAGCGCAAATCCAAGTCTACGGGCAAAAAAAATAACATCAAAAACGTCGCAGCACAAACTCAAGTTCGCAGTTAGCAAAAAAAATTTAAGAAATCAGAGAGAAAGAGAAAAAAAACAAAAAAAATCAGAGCTATGGAAAAAAAACTAAAAAAATAAGTATAAGAACAAAATTCAAAAACGATCTTACTACAAAAAAAATAAACAAGGCTGCCTAAAAAACTTAATCGAGCCGAAATGAAAAATCAAAAAAAAATAAAATTTGGATTTAAGAAAGATAAAAAAAAATTATTTTTAAAAAAAAATTCAACCAAAATAATTTCAGGTATCCCTCAAAAAGCTTCTTCTACCTCTCACTAGGAATGGGAAGGAACAGGAGAAGGTAGGAGGAAGTAAACAAACACAAAACCAAAATTAAAAAAAAAAAGTTATCAAAGAAAATCAAAGCAAGAGAAGGGGGTTTTAAGGAATGAAAGTAATTTACGAGAAAAGAAGAGAAAAGTTGAACACTCGAATAGGAGAACAAGAATGTTCCCCAAGGCCCACCACTCCTGTCCTGCCTCCGAAGCTGGGAGGAACCCTGAACCTGGGCAAGCTCAGTGAGCACTTCCACTAGCCATACCCAAAACGACATCGAGATCGTATATGGTACTCGATTAGTGGAATGACACACCAGCCACTGCCACGGTCAGGTCTTCGTCTGACTCACCAGCTTCCTACAGCATGAGATGCTAATGATCTCAAAGATTAACCTTTATGCCTGTGAACACAAGCAGTTATACAGGGATAAGAGGTACGAAACCTCGAAGGTGCTTAACAAGGGAAAGGGGAAGAGAAGACAGCCGTTCAGGCCAACTTCGCCTAAGTCCGATAAGGACTAGCGGATCAGCCTAAGCTGACATGCCATCTCTTTGGAGACACGAAGCGCATCAGAAGATGCTGATGTGTCTTCCCTGGGGAAGACGTGCTTCGCGTTGGGCGCCATTGTTGTAATGTATGTGTGTGCGGATGAGCAACGTGAAGTTGCCGCAGGATGTTCAAGTGGCACGCGCTAGTTGGCAGCACGTTCTAGCTCGTCGGTATGTGGTGTAGGTCCTTGAACATCCGATTCACACATCTACAATCGAATTCCGCGTGCCTGTGGCGAAGAAAGGTTGTGGTATCCTTTCTTCAGGTCTGCCACATAAAGAAAAAAAACGAGAAACAGATATAAAGGAAGAACAACAGGTCTGGTGTCACCTGCTGTTCCTAGCCGCGCTGAACTGTCAAGAAAATTGCACAAAAAGAAAGTTTACCCCCTTTACTGACAGTTCAGGAACTAACCCGCGCCTAACCTGCATCTGGCTAGGATGCAGGCCCAACTTAAAAGGGTGCTGAAACACAAGAAATTCAAAAAAAAAACTAAATCAAACATAGAGGGAAAGCAAGAAGGGGAAGAAGCGTGAGGGAATTCCTGAAATCAAAAGAAATTATCTACAGCATATTCAATTTCATTAGGTTATAATATAATATAAACGAATTAATAGAGTAATGGCTAAATCATAACATAAGTAAATTACCTCAGCAATCTATTATAAACATACATTATTAGCTCATACGTTACTCGAATTCTTACCTAACTAGGAGGTATAAACGACATATTAGTTTAATTCAGGCTATACAACTTAGATACATTGTTACAAGATAAATTACGAGTAGATTAAAATATCCTGACAAAATAACTCTCAAATTCAACTATATGGATAAAACAACATTACTATTCGCTATTAACTGTAGGCACAGGCTGCATTAACAACTCCCGATTTAAAATTATATTTACGAATTTTCAATTAATGTTTGTGCACAAACATGAAAACTTTACCGATCAGAATTGAAAACAAAAATTGATTATATTATGCGTATACGGATTTCACCGTGTTCTACTTCGCATGCACATTATTTTCGATTTGTCATCCTTGTATCCTGTATTGCAGAAACTGCCGAACAATTCAAATTTCTAACTTAGGTAACCAATAGATTGAATTCGCTATGTTTTAAAGATAATTGGATAAATTCCCATTCTAAATGGTTTAGCCTATCCTGGTTAAAAAACCTGGATTATAAACATTACACTGCATTTTAATTCTAGTTGCTGTTTAAGCTCGTACTACTTTAGCCATCATTTAATACAAAAAAAAATCTTGAATAATCCTTTACATAGTATTCACTAACCTAATCCGTTGTTTTTATGGCCTGAACCATTTCCTAAGTTTCAAATAAATGCAGCGATAACAAAAGTTTTAACGTAGGTCCAGACACCGGAATGTTGAATCATATTTAAGTCAAACTAATTTTACGTACTTACATACAGATTAAAAAGAATTCGAGGTTATGAATGAAGAAACGCAAATGTTCAACGCTCATCCTTCGTCCCAAAGGCATTGCTGTTTTTGTCGAACGTAGCGCAGAAATTGGCTGCGTTGTCGGTCTGTTTTAATATCACCTGCATAATTGGCTGGATTTTGTCCAATCCCGGCTGATTTATATGTTTTCCCTTCTAATATTTCAATCCACAGGGATAGCATCCAATGCACGTTACAAGAGTGCACAAGCCACAATTCTGAGACTTCACTGCAAAGTGACGGTGATGTGTCAGGCAGTGGACGCGTAGCAACTTCCCAACTCGGGATCGAGGAACCTGGAAGCTCTGACTTCAAGTTCACTATTCAGCGAATGGAACCAACTGCTATTTATTAGCGAGCTGTTTAAATAGAAACTCTAAGATAAATTTCGGATCAAATGATTTCCAATGAATTCAAATTACCTGGAATGTTATATTTACTAATATCCCCAAAATTTAAAAAAAAACTAGGTCCTTTGGGGGTTATTGTTCATGGGAGGGGATTTGATATGACACTCCTTCATGAAGCTCTCTTTAAATTATCCTTTTCAGGAGCCGCTTCTTGCTTTGAAGCTACCTCCGCCAATTTTTGCTTCATGCAAATAAAATGCAACCGTTGTTCTCTCTCTTCAGTAGCTGTTCGTTAGAGAATTATCCAAGTACGGATGGCTTGGATAATTTGAAAATTCTTTTTGTAAAACAGAAAAAATTTTATTTACCTTAACTTGTGTGAACTGGATGCTGCTGCTGTCACGGAACGAATGTCTGTTCCTCTTGATTATTTCAATATGGAAGCAGCACATCGGTTGCGTGGCAGTGGCAACAAAGCAGAAGTGCCAATCACAGAGTCTCGAATATGAGAACATTAAAGTGTGGCTCACATTACACACTATTAGTTTTTGGTTAGAACGATTTTAAAACTTAATAACACTTCTTATAATTCGATAAGACTCAGGATGACAGAAATTAAACTTTTCACGTTTTTTCTCATAGTGTGACGTCACGGGTCAAAACTGGCTCTACCTTACGGCCTGTAGTTATCAAGATGGCGTTGGCTTGACTGAAGTCGATCCGAAAAATTTCTCGGATCGACTTGAACTAAAGCAATGTAAGTGAAGTCAAGCTCTCAAGTAGGTAAACTGTCGCCACTGATTGAACTGTCAATTCAATCTCAAGCACAGCCTACTCTAGATACAAGCCCGGCAGATACGACATTTCGGCCATTTTACCACCAAGGATGTCGTCACTGTTTCGTTTTCCAAATCAATCCTCTGACGTTTTCCGTAATTTTGATTGAAGCCCTGACATTTCCTCAGAAATTTCCACTTTTAATGAAATTTCAAAGTTTGTGTTGATTCAGAAACAGAAAGTATTGCACTTCTTTTCGTTTTCTGTTCTAAGTGTTTATCTTATGGTCAAAGGAGTTTGATTCTTCAGCAAATTAAAATGGAAGTAATTGACCATACTGAAGATTTTTCATTTTAAGTCTGATCACTTGGCACTTCGTGGAAATAAGGATTATACTGCAGTGTTGCATACTATAGTAACACTCCAGGCCCAACGTATTCAAGCGACCAAAGATACCGACAAAAAGAAGATCTTGTGTTTCCTAAGTCAATTATTATTGCTGAAGTAGGTTCACCTTGATGTCAGAAATTAAATCCTAATTTTTCTTTATTTATACAGTTCCCAAAATAAACAAGTTTAAGTTTAATCGACAAGTTTAAGGTTGTCCTTCCGGAGTCCCCTAAAGATAACAATAAAGCTTCAAATGTTATTTCCGAAAATGTTATGTACGAGGTAGACTTTTTGATCAATCGAAACATTTAATCAGGTAAGCAGTTATTCAATGATTTTATTTATAATCTTTTTACTATGCTTTAGTGGTGTCAGTTCAGTGGAGTCAGAATTGCCCATGTCTCTTAAATCAAGCAAGATTGACTTGGCCACAAACTTGTGAATAATAAAAATCAAGTTTAACTTAATTTTTGTATAATTTCAGCTATGGACTTGCGAACAACAACGCAGATTAGAAGAATTTCTCATAGAATATCCACCGGAAACAATTGGAATGCGTCGTTTTACTAAAATTGCCCGAGAATTAGGAAACCGTTCAACCAAACAAGTCGCAAGTATTTTTGATCGATATCAGATAAATCATCATGCAGAAATCATAACAGTAGCACCAGAAAGCGAAGATGATGACATTGATTGACAATACAAAAACGCAGCCGGATATACTAAATAAAAACCAAATTAGACATAATAAATAGGGTAGATAGGTTAGGTACAATTTGTAGAATTAGGACTAACAAAATTAACAAAATAGGTTAGGTGGTAAAGGGTAGAATAAGAAATAACATAGGAATTGTAGTATTGGGGTTAGAATAGAATAGACAAAATAGGGTAAGAATAAAAGATCGCAGCAATTAATAGGGATTAAATAAATAACAGGTAGACAAGAATTTAACAAAGGGGAAATATTTTAAGTTATAGGAAGAGACAGTAACTAGAGAAAGGGGCCTGCAAAGCAGGCGAGATGGGGCCGGAAGGCCAGGGGAACTACTACTAAAAGTGTACACACCTGAAAGACGGTAGCCTCCTGCTACTCTGCAATAATCAGAAAATAGCAGAGAAATTCATAAACACAAAGAAAATGGGACCCATACCGGTAAAAGTGGAACTGAACACAAAACTGAACTCGACTAAAGGAACTATTTACTACAGAAAACTGAATGACATGAATGCTACGGAAATCGCGGAAGGTTTGAAAGCACAGGGGGTGATAGAGGCATACCAATCCAACCGAACGATAGACGGGAAACAATCTCCTTCAGGCCTGGTCATTCTGACTTTTAATAAGTATACCCCACCAAAATACGTGAAAATAGGTTTTGAAAGGATTGAGGTTAGGGAATACATCCCTAACCCCATGAAATGCAAAAGGTGCCAAGTCAAAGGGCATACCATTAAATATTGCACGTCTGGGGATGAGATTTGTGAAACCTGCGCGCTTACGAAACCCCACGATGGACCCTGTTTAAAAAAGGCATGTGTAAACTACAAGGTAGATGGGCATACGTCTAACGACAAGAACTGCCCGAAGTATCTGCTTCAAAAGGGTTACGCGTTAAACCCTACAGCAAGCAAACCATCCTTTGCTCAAATAGCAAGCACAAAACAGCATGCACCTACTACAGGGCTCACCAGGGATTTCGATTTCGCACAAATAAAAAATAACATCCCCACGCAAGAGCAATTTAGACAAATACTAGCCATGGCACCAAAGGCGCTAAGTATAAGTGCACCGACGCAAGAAGTACCAAACCCGTTCACACAGGCTAGAGTATCAATTCCACCGACGCAATTTCAACTTCCGACACTACCAACTGGAAACGCAAACAAACAAAACAAAACAACGCAAATACAAAACGAACACACCCCTAAACGAAACACAATAACACAAGAAAAAGAAACCACTCAACAAAACAAACAAGCACACAAAGATAATGAACAAACGAAAAAAACGATAGCCCCAACACAAAAACAAAAAAAGACAAAGGCAAAAAAAGATAATTCAAAAACAGAAACGTCTACGGAAGTGATACCTGAAGAGGTGGTAACACGTACAAGTGAAGGCACACAGGTTACGCCTAAAGCCTGCACTTCAGTGGCAACCAGCTCTGATGAGGAATTTACTTTCCCACAAAGAAAAGCGCACGAAATAACCATAGAACGCATCCAAAAAAATATAGAAAAATGCAAAGAAATAAAAAAAAATTACAATTGACACCGACAACAATGACAAACGTAATCACGGAAGCTCTGACTGGGCGGCCCAGCAAAGTTCATGACGTTGAAGTCGTGAGCTGCGCAGGACCAAATATAAGACCTAGGACAGACGCAGAAGTGATTGAGATTGAGGAAGACGAGGCAATGCAGGAATAAAAGATAGCAAACCATTAACCCTAACTTACAAAATCCATGGAGGACATAACCATCCTTCAATGGAACGCAAGAGGACTCTATAATAGTCTCCCCCAACTACAGTTGCTAGTTGCGCATTATAGACCTCAAGTCATTATCCTACAGGAAACAAACATCCTGTTAGGAGAAGAGCCTGAACGGCTAATAGGATATAACTTCGTAGGTACAAACAATAAGAGACAAACCAGGCACGGCGGTGCTGCCATCCTGGGGCATACAGGTCTCTCCTTCACGGAGGTACAGCTCACAACTTCACTGACATGCTGTGCAGTAAGAGTTCAGTCCAAACCAAACATAACAATAGCCTCCATGTACGTTGAGTGCGACCGAGAGCTAAGCCGGGCAGACCTCGAGCGACTAACTGACCAATTACCGGGACCTATAATCTTTGGTGGCGATTTCAATGCACACAGCCCCATCTGGGGCTGTGTGGATTGGAATCGGAAGGGCAGGGTCGTCTCGGACTGGCTGGGGGACGCCCCCCTTGGTACTGCTCAACGATACATCTCCAACCTATCTTTCCAACTTTAACACCCTCACATCCATAACAACCCGGAAGGAAGTGATCACTTCCCTATAATAATAAAAGTTGAAAAGGCTACATCCAATGTCAAGCCCATAAAAAGGTATCGGGAGGACAAAGCAGACTGGGACAGATTTCGTGCTATAACAGCACAAAAAGCAAAAGAACTGCCCACTGCGGAAAACGTCAATAAAGAAGCAGAATCGAGAAGACCATCAGGATGGCAGCATCGCAGTGCATACCATCTGGTCACCCAACCCCTCATAGACAACCTCATTGGATGAGTTATGAAATCAAAAAGCAAATCAGGGTAAAAAACAAAGCCTGGAGAACATTTCAGAGGCACCCTACCACGGAGAATGCTATCTCCTGTCGTAGGGAATCGACAAAATCCAAGAGGATGATAAAGATACCTAAAAAGGAAGCTTGGGAGAGATCCGCAAACTCCATAGATCCTTCTATCAACCTCGCCGATGCATGGAAAAAGGTGAAATCCTTTTATGGCAACAAAACGCCATACATAATCTCGAACTTTGAGTTCAACGGCCGAATACATCACGATTCCATGCAAATTGCGACTGAATTAGCCAATTCATGGTCACAATATGCTTCAGACAGCAACTTTCCATCTACAGTCATCTCCCAAAAACACGCATTCAAAATAAGTGACCTACCATACGCGCCAGACCCTAACAGAATCCTTACAGACCGGATCACCTTTCAAGAACTAGGGATCTCGCTTACTAATTGTAAAAGTAGAGCACCCGGACACGACAAAATTTCCTACGGCATGTTAAAAAACGCCGATTTGTTGCTCCAGCACAGAATCCTAGATCTGTATAACAAGATCCTGAGCAGTGAATATTATCCTAGCTCATGGAAAATTGCGATACAGGTTCCACTCAGAAAAAAAGTCGAACACATCATCAAACATAATAACCTCAAAGGATCTAAGACCTATATCGCTCCTGCCCTGCATATCGAGGCTTCTCGAGAAGATCCTCGGTGCAAGACTGGGACAAATGATAGAGGAAGAACTATCCGCACAACAGCACGGATTCAGGAGAAAGAGAGGAACAACATCTCTACTCCTGGAACTAGAGGCGTGTGCGGGGAAAGCCTTATCTCAACGGAAAGAGTACCACGTCCTATCGTTGGATCTGGAGAAGGCCTACGACAGGGTATGTAGCCACATAATCATTAAGCAATTGCTCATTCTAACAAACAGAATCCTTCGAGTTAGGATAAATGGGTTCCTATCTGGAACTCGCGCATTAAGAAACGGACTTCCTCAAGGCTCACCACTCTCCACATCACTATACAACACTTACCAACACGGACTAACGACGCTACTGGACGATCAACACGACATAGATTACTTCACGTACGCCGACAACATCAAACTGGGAACAGCAGCTGAAAACCCCAACGATATTTTTAGAGGGGCGGTCTTCAAGATCCAGGCATGGTGCGCGGAAACGGGGGCCATGCTACCTGTTGAAAAAGGAGAAGCCATAACCCTAAGTAGGAAAAGGGCACCAACAACTAGCCCTATCAGGTTTTACGATGTAGTCATAAGTAGGGAAGCTAATCTTAAGATCTTAGGAATAACATTTGACAGAAAAATGACTTGGAGACAACATACAGAAGCAGTCTGCAAAAAATTAACTAGAATAAACGGACTAGCGAAGTCGCTGGCCGCGAAAAACAAAGGCGCGGCAACATCTAGTATAGTAAGGATTACTAACACCCTACTAACCGGCCACATAGTTTACGGGCTGCTTCTGTATGGCAGGACAAAGCAGACGTACCTGAGACAGATACAGACAAACATAAACAAAACGATACGGACGGCTACAGGGATGATGAGAACAACACCCATACCATCACTCGCAATAGAATCAGGCATAAGCCCGATAGAGGACAGGGTATTAAAGGCCCAAATCAATTTTACAGCCAAGCACCATATGGTATACAAAGGACCGCATAAGGGAACAATTAACGCCTACCTACAGGAACGTACACAGGGCAGAAGGACGACGGTTAACGCGATAGAGGAAGCCATAGACATAACACATAGGCTAAGTATACCATTACCCCCACCCCCAGAAACTCCCCCTGAAAACCCCCGTGGAATGTCCCTTGTCGCCGCGTGCTCGGGGACGAACAGACACAAGACAAGACAAACGTACAGAGCTGAAGATCATCGAAGGATTCACGCAGAAACAATTGAACAGTGCAAGGGCAAGCACATAACATATACTGACGGGTCAAAAACGGACACACAAGTCACGGCAGCCATAATAACAAAAGCCCCGAGAGACAACCAAAATGTCAAGGCGAGAAGGATAGTGTTACACCAAGACGCCTCGGTCTTCGAAGCGGAATTGGAGGCAATAATAATGGCCATAAAGCAGGCCAAAGAAGAAACGGAGCCGACGATAATCTTCTCGGACTCCTAGAGCTGTATAGAGGCAATTGGCAACAATACAAACGTAGAACCTCTAATAATCTGGGCTAGACAATCCATAATAGCCGAAAGAGGAAAAATAGAAGTCATCTGGATCGCAGGACACCAGGGGATCCCCGGGAATGAAGCCGTAGACCGTGAGGCAAAACGACCGGTAAACGAGTTGGAAGAACGCTACATCCCTCAAACGCAGGCTTTCATCAGGCGAGTCGGGTTGAAAGCGCTACAGGAAAGAAAAGAACGAGCGTGGGAATTAAACAGCACTTTCCTTAGATCCCACTGGGGAAAAACAGCAACCCCAAAGTACCCGGCGAGCATGACAAGGAAGGAGACAGCCAAGCTGATGAGACTAAGAACCGGTCATACGCAAATGACCCATCAATATCTGTTCAATAGAACGCCAAATCCGGGATGCCTAAGATGTCAACAGAGACTAACAATAAAGCACATACTGAACGAGTGCGCGACCACAAGGGAGATTCTACAGGGCGAAATCCCACCCCTTTCCCAACTCCTAGATCCGATGAATTATACAAAACTAAAAGAACTATTGATAGAATTAGGGATTTATAATTGGATTTAAAAATTAATATATATATTTTTTATTGCAGAAAAAGTCGAAAACACATTATAAGCAAAAAATATAAAAACTGAACCTAAAGTATTTAAAGACATGAAAATAAGTATATAAATTGAATGTGAATTAAATGATATATATATAAGGAAATTGAATTAAAACACAATAAAATATAGAATGGAAAAAATGTAAAAAACTGAAACGAAGAATTAAAAATAGAAATTAGCGATAGGAATTAAATATAAAACAAACAAACACAGAACTGTCAAACTAAATACAAATGAATTAAACATGATAGATGATGGAAGAAGGTTGAAATAAACCATAAATAAGTTGTACTGGAATTAACATGGAATGAGATACAAGAATAGATTAAAAGAGAAACTGAACAGAATTAAAGTTAAATTAATTATGGAAAATTAATAATGATGTAGCTAATAACATAAACTAATAAATAAGGAAAAATGCATTACAAAATATAAAGAATGAAATGAAATACAATAAATAGGATAGGGTAAGAAATAAATATAGGGAATTAAGAGACTTACAGAATATAAATTGGAAGACAAAATGTAAAAAAAAAGAGGTTGTGCAATAGATAGGACGCGCTGCATGGACTTGTCTCCCAAGCGCTTAGGTTAAGTTGGTTATGTACTTAGGGTATAAGCCAATAATAGAATTTGAATTTGAATTTAAAATCTTGTTAACTTTTATAAGAAAAATAGTTTGTTAAAATAGCGTTGCAGCAACAAAATCTCCAATTATCTTCATTGGCTTCTTGGAATGGGAGATATCGAAGGACTTATCGACAAAGTGAATGAACTAAAATTGCACGATAATGAAGTTTAACATGGTCAATTTACAATTCGAGATATGTACGAACGGTTTCAAAATATAATGAAAATGGGACCGTTTTCACAGATTATGGTAAATCTCAGTAAATTTATATTATTATATATCTCTACAATGTAATAGCATTTCTAGGGAATGATACCAGATTCCTCTCAAGACTTTATGACGAAAGGCGGAGAGCAAGAATCGATGGCTCGACATCAATCTTTCTCGCACCCGAAAAAACACTCAAG
Source organism: Leptarthrus brevirostris (assembly GCA_964036015.1). Taxonomy (NCBI): domain Eukaryota; kingdom Metazoa; phylum Arthropoda; class Insecta; order Diptera; family Asilidae; genus Leptarthrus; species Leptarthrus brevirostris. The sequence goes on along the minus strand of OZ038371.1, from coordinate 62,649,996 downwards.
CATTAAAATCCTTAGGCCTATTTTCGAATCCAAATTAAAAATATTCAAGAGTTGCTCCTTTATAATATCGGATAGAATAAAATATTTTTAAAATGATTTTATATTTATTTGCTCTGACATTTAAAGTTTATATTATAAACAGGTGAAAGGTTAATTCTAATTTTTTGCAAGTATCTCGAAAATTATAAATTTTTCGAGGAAAATAGTTCTGAGAAAAATTTAGTTTATAAAATTCTACTCGAAAAAAGACTTTTTTCCGAGGATCAATCCTTTTTGAGTAATTGGTACAGTAAATTTTCCATAACTGTTTTTGTTTTCAGATACAGAGAAAGCGGTCTTTCTCCTAAAAAAGTAATTCTTGTCAAATGCCTTGTTCAAGAAAAACATTACACCCAAGGTGGAATAGGAAAGGGTTGCAAATTTCAATATCTTGTAAATGAGTAATGCGATGTAATGGCAAAGGGCTTGCTAAAACAAACTTATAATTTTTTTCTGAGAAGATTGCTTTTCAAATTCGTATTGTAATATTGATGTCTTGACTAGTACTTCTGTTAAATAGGTACTCTCTTTAAACAGAGAAAAAATTATAAAATATCTAAATAGTGGACAGGATTTGCTTGTGAAATGTACACAGATGTGCGAATATTCAAGCCCCGGTTGTGTAAATAAAAACAGCTAAAGTGTTTGGTAAACGTTTAATTTTTATTGGATAAGTTACAAGTTTATAGTTCTGTTTATTAACTATATTTCGCAGTTTTTAACCGACATCCCAAATACAGAGAGATTCTAAGTTCGACATGTATATATATATATATATATATATTTATATATATATATACATATTTATTTTTTTTTATGTCTAACCGGGCATAACTTCGTAACGCGTTGACCGATTTTGAAGATTATTTTTTTGTTGGTTAGACTATATTCACCGATTAGTACCATGTCTAAAAAAATGGTGGGGCGGGGGGTGGGGGCGTGGACCGATTTGGTTGGTTCTTTTTTTTGTTGTACCCCTATTGCTAATAGGAGAAAAAAATTTGGCCTAATGTTCGGGGAAGGGTAGTCTAACTTCGTAACGCGTGGACCGATTTGCGTAATTCTTTTTCTGTTGGGTAGGAGTATATTGCCTGGTTGATACCACAAGATGGTTGGGTGGTGGTGGGGGTGGTACCTAACTTTGTAACGCGTGGACCGATTTGGATGGTTCTTTTCGCTGTATAGCCTAGAAGACACTAAAAAGTGAAAAATAAAATAGTTTTTAAAAAAAAAGTTGGACTGACTTAACAAAAAGCATAAAATAATTTTTAATTTTATATCTATTACGACATTTTGAAGTCGGTGCAAATTAACCAAATAAAACAACTAAGAAAGGACGATGAGTTGCAGTTGTTTGCTTTGTTTTTGCTTTCTAGCGCTTTTTGTGAAGTCGGTTTAACTTTTTTTTTTAAAAGCTATTTTTTACATCGAAAATTCCAGTATCACTTCTTTCAATTATTTCGAATTATTATTTGTTTACAAATTCACTCGGGTCAAATGTACATTTCGTGCATAGTTATAGTGGAAAGAGCGTTTTCTGTTTTAATGTTAATTTAATCGGATGTAAGAAATCGATTGAAGTTAAATAAAAAGTTGCTAGCTGAAGCAATTGATAATTTACCATTATTTAAAAAAAAAGAAAACTGATCAATAATTTTTCTTGTTCATTTCACCCTATATGAAATGTTACTGTAGTTCAGTATGTCCGGTGTTTTACCTACCTCTTACAGTTTTTGAAATAAACGAGTTTTTATTGTCCTACTTCATCATACATATTTGCGCATATTGTAAAATTAGGTGTATAAATATAAATGACTATGATCGATAATAGAAAATCCCAGTTAATTTTTCAAAGCTGTATCATCACACACAACCAAAAAAGCTAATTCTTCCTCAGCAATGGCGAAACTTTCATACCTTAGATTTGTTAGCATAGCAGACCAGAGACAAAACGCAGCAATTAAAATTCGCTTTATTTTCCTAAGCAAAGCAATCACTAAGCTTTAAATTTACAAAACTACAGCAAAATATAGAATAAATTTCAGCACTACGCTTACTATTTGCTTATGATAACCTGTTCTTCAGTTTCTACCAAAATTTTAAATATTATTCCTAAAAATATTTATTGACATTTATACAATTGCATATTGTTCATATAACACTTCCCTTATTTTATACTAATCTTCAGACATGCCATTGTTGCACCACAATACGCCTCCAGCAAATTCTGAACTTATATTGTATTTCATAAAAACCTGCTTGAAATCAGATAGTTTTAATTCATTTATAAGCACTAAATTATGCAAAGGAATTTCATCAGCTTCTGTTGAAGCGCAAGATCCTGAAAAGAACAAGACTAATTATATATTCATAAAAATAATTGTTAACTTACTCACAAAGTATTTACAGACAAGGTTTAGCTTCCCTGGAAACATTTGGTACTGCTACAGCATCATCAATTTGTTATGATGATGTACCGCTTATCTCGCAGCACCGTTGGTCCGCTTTGCCAGGCATCAGGGCAGTTATCTCCAACCAGTCGAATAATTAACTCGAACTTGACCGTGAATTCATTTATTAGAATTGTAATCTGTAAAGTAAAAGTTTCTTTTGTAATTGAAATGAAGTGTTAATGAAATTTATTGAAATTTAAGACTTACTTGTTATTATTTACCCGCACTCAACACAACACATAAATCACATAAACTCCTCATACTCAACACGTTTTCACGGCACGATACGAAACAGGTGACACGCATAATTAGAACATAAAGCCACAACATATTGGTCCTTCGAGCCGGATACAGCGAATTCACGCAGCGACATATCAACATAATCGCAACATCTTTTTTTTGAAATAATCGTCGCCACATGTGGAGCTGACTTCGTACGGTAGTACAGGTATCAAAAAACATTTCTCGTTAAAAATACAGAATTACATAAACATATATATTCTAATAAAACATTTATAAACTGTGCTTTTATTTCAAATTTTTATTAAAATTTTATGTACAACATAATTTAACATTAACACATACATATACATAAGTGATTTAAAACAATAAAATGGCAAATGAAGGTACGAAATCTGATTCAAATCAAACCAAATAAACAAGTCGCGTAATTGATTTAATAAATGAACAATATTGTGTAAAAAATGAACTTAAATATTTGCGGGACAGTTATATTAAAACCGCTAAAGAACGGCGTACAAAGGGCGTTATAACGGGGCAAAGAGAAAGTGTCAAGGAATGTTGGTCTCAATTCGTTTTAAATAATCGGTTCATTAATTGCAATGCTTTAGAAAGTGAAAAACAATTGCCCTATTTTAAAGACAGTGTGTTCGAAAATGTCGAGATATTTTATTCAAATTTTCTTGGGGAACTTAATGATGCGTTAGATAGACTTTCATCCAATCCTTCCCAAAATAACACCCCTACGACAAACACCACTCGTCCTGAAAATTCTCGAAATCAACAGACGAATATGCCCCAGGGATCAGTCGAAAATTTAGCTGTACCGCAAATAAAATTACCAAGGATTGACATTCCTAAGTTTTCTGGAAATTAAACTAATTGGAGATCATTTTATGATCTAATCACCACTATGATTCATGATAACGATAAAATCCCAAAGGTTCAAAAGCTGTATTTTTTAAAAACCAGTGTAGATGGTGAAGCTAATTAAGCATTTAGATATTTGTGAAAGAAATTATGATCCAGCTTGGGAACTGTTAATGCAACGATTCGATAACAAAAGAGTAATCGTAAATAATTATTTAATGATTTTAACGTCTCAAAACGTAATCAGACACGAGTCTTCCGAAGCTATTAAGAAAATCCTAGATACAACTAATGAATGCATTCACTCCCTTCGCAATTTAGATATCCAAGTAGATTCCTGGGATGCTATGATCATATTTCTCGTTGTGCAGAAGTTACCCGTCGAAACGCGCGGTTTGTGGGAACGTTCCTTAGGGAATAGCAGAAATCTTCCTAGACTTAAGGAACTGTTAGAATTTTTGGAATCAAGATTTCGCACTCTTGAGATGTTACGGCATGCTGCCAATACTATTCCACATATTGATACGCATAAGTTTAAAAGAGAAACAAGGTCATTTCATGTACAGAAGTCGTCGGCCTGTCTTTTGTGTAAGCGAGATCATATCCTTCGCCAATGCTCACAATTTTTAGGCATGGATCCTATTGCTCGCAAGCAATTTGTATTGTCACGGTCACTTTGTATTAATTGCCTTGCAATGAGCCATCCAACGCGCGGATGCAATAACCCTAAAACGTGCTATTATTGTAAAGAAAGGCATCATACACTTTTGCACAGTGGAAGTCAAGTACAAAATCAATCAACTATTGTCAACGACACTAATAATATTACAAATTTAAGTGCAATTACAAGTATCAGTAAATCTGATAAATCACAAATTACATCTTTGTTTCTTGACAAAACAACACATATTTCGAATTTCTTGCTTGCTACTGCCTTGATCAAGGTTAATTCAGAAACAGGGACTCACACTCTTCGCGCTCTTATTGATCCTGGATCACAAGGATCACTCATCACGGAAAGGGCAGTTCAAAGTTTAAACCTACAAAAATACGACACATCGGTAAAAATTACTTTTTTGTTTTTTTTTTTGTGAGGGAGGTGAAATGCTTTATGCACGCTGGGGCACTCCTGACCAGCAGTGTCGGACTCCTGTGGCGCAGTTTACCGACTAAAACACCTCCCTTGCTCTCCGGACACTAGCCTGGAACCGTTTTTCACATTACTTCAAGCTAGGTCCCTTCCTTTAGCCCGTCATTCGACCATCTCTGCGGCGGCCTGCTCGTCTAGATCTTTCTTTTTCCTGCGCAGGACATCTTCCGCGTACCTGACCGTGCGATTCCAGGTTTCTTCGTCGGCGATCATGGCTTGGACTATAGTTTCCGGGGCGTTCACCCCTCCTAGGTGGACTCTTAGCGCTCCCCTCACGGGAGCCCATCTCTGACACTCGAAGAAAGTGTGTTCTGCGGTGTCCGTTTGGCCTGGGCAATAGATGCACTCCGGTGACACTACCTTTCCCATTCGGTGAAGATACGAACGAAAGTACCCGTGGCCACTCAGGAGTTGGGTTATGTAAAAACCTACCTCTCCATGCCCTCTGTCGATCCAGGGGCCCAGATCACTGATGAGCCTCGCTGTCCATCGTCCCCTGTTCTCCTCTCTCCATCTTTGTTTCCATCTTTCCATGTTGTAGGACCTTTCCTCTCTGCGAACCGTTGCCTTGTCCATTTCTGCCTTTCTAAGATAAATCGCCCTTCGTTCTCTGGCGAGCAGGTCGATGGAAACCACCGCTGCAATCACCAGGACAGCCGGTTCGGAGACAGTGCGGTACGCTGAGGCCACTCTCAGGGCTGCGCGCCTTTGTACCTGGCCAAGTCTCTTCCGATATTGCTCCTTACTTAGGGCTTCCGCCCATACCTCTGCACCATACAGTAGTGTTGACTGTACTGCTGTCATCAGGAGGCGGCGTTTGCTCGAGCTTGGACCTCCCACATTGGGCATCAGCCTGCTCAGTGATGTGACGCCTCTTGCTGCTTTATCTGCTGGAAGAAACTCATCTTGGTGTCAATTGTAACGCCGAGGTACCTCACCGATGGTCTCGTTCGTATAGTCTCTTCTCCGACTCGCACTGGAAGGATAGTCGGGATTCTCTTTTTGGTCAGGACAACGACCTCCGTCTTACTAAGGGCCAGCGACAGTCCGTGCGCCGTCATCCAGCTGTTTACGGCTCGCATCACCTGGTTCAGCTTTAGCTGTGCCTGTTGCACGTCGCGTGCTGATATCAGTGCAGCAACATCATCCGCATACCCGACCAGGGACGTCTCTTCGGGCAGTTCAATTCGTAGCAGGCTGTCGTAGGTGGCGTTCCAGAGATCCGGTCCTAGTATCGATCCCTGTGCTGCCCCCGACGTGATTGTCCTTATTCGCTGTCCTTCTTTAGTCTCGTACAACAAGCATCGGTCTTTCAGATAATCGTCCAGTATCCGCAAGAGGTATCTCGGCACTTGGAACGAGCCCTCTAGCGCTTGCAGCATGTCGACCCATCGCGCGGAGTTGAAGGCGTTCTTGACGTCTAGTGTTACCAAAAGCACCACTCTACGCGAGTAGCGGCTATGGTCTTCAGCTTTCCTGACCGCCTCGATGACCTCCAGAATTGCATCCACCGTGGACAGCCCCGCCCTGAAGCCATACTGTCTCGGCGAGAGATCGCCGGCGTTTCGGATCGCTGATGTAAGTCTTGCCCTGATGAGCTTTTCAAAGATTTTTCCAGCAGTGTCCAACATGCACAAGGGGCGATAGGCAGACGGCTGTCCGGGCTCCCCCTTACCTTTACTTATTAAAACCAAGCGCGCTATCTTCCAGCGTGAGCAAAAGACCCCCGATTCCAAGCATGTGTTGTACATGCGCAGAAGCACCTGGTGCCTTCTTGTTTTTCATGGTAAGTACGGCTCTCTCCAACTCCTCCGCTGTGAACATCGGGAAGACCCCAACTGAACCGAAGTCATCGTCTGCTCTCACCGGATGTTCGGGAAAGAGTGCGTCCACGATGTTTTCCATGGTGGCGGCCTCCATCACACACGTAGGTTTTAGGGCTCCGAGTTTCTGGGTCACTAGTTTGTACCCGAGCCCCCATGGGTCCCTGTTGACGTCATCTACCAGGTCTCGCCAGCATCGGGCTTTGCTTCGGTTTATTGCCTGCCGAAGCTTCTTTTTCGCCGATTTATACTCTGCGGATCGGAGATTTGCCTCGTTCCGGTTTCTTGCCCTTTGTGCAACGCGCCGAAGTCTGAGGCACTCTCTGCGTAGGCCCGCGATCTCCTGAGTCCACCAGTACACCGGCTGTTTTTCGTGGCGTGGTTTTCTCCTCGGCATAGAGGTATCGCACGCTTTCACTATGAGCTCCATGGTTGAGGTTACGAGGTTTTCCGCGCCTGATCTTCCGCTCGGGTTTGCTCTTCCAATCTCCTCGCCTCTTGCCAGTTCTCTTGCGAACTTCTCGGCGTCCATTCTCTCAACGTTCCACCTTATCGATGCGTATCGGGTGTCCCTGCGCGGTTGTCCCCCGTCGCAGATGTCGAACTCGATGTACTGGTGGTCGCTCCCAGTGTAATCCTCAAGAACTCTCCAGCTCTGTATATGCGGCGCTAGGCTTTCGGTGGCGAAGGAAACGTCGGGGATAGTTTCCCCATACCCAGGGCGCCGGAAGGTGGTTACTGCGCCGACGTTTAGCACTATAAGCCCTATTCTGGCGGCCATTTCCATTATATATTTCTCTCGAGAGTCAGGGTGTGGCATACCCCACTCGAGCGCTCTCGCATTAAAGTCTCCGGCCACTATCATGTGTCCCGTCGTCCTCATGAGTTCGTCTTCCAGGCCGTCGGTCTTATCCCGGAATTCTTGTATTGACTCATTTGGCGTCAGGTAGCAGCTGAAATAGGTCACATTCCCGCATTTGACCCATACAAAACACCTGCCTCTTCCTAGATTAGCGACCAGAGTCCTCCCCGCATCCAAGACCCAGATAGCTGCGGTTCCGAGGAGATCTGAGTACCAGGAAGAGGAGTCCCTATCCCGATACTGCTCGCTCAGCAACAGAATGTCAGCTTGCCTTTCGGATGCAAGCTGATATAGGAGATCGTTGGCCGTCCTGCTCCTATTTAATTTTCCCTGTAGTATGCGCTTCATTTTATGAGTGCTTAAGCCTTGACCAGCTCATCTTGGAAAACGCAACATCGCCCTGAGCCCGGCACGTGTGTCAGGCGGTCTTTCTCCAGGCCTCTGTCTGCGCACAGCACGCAGCGTTGGGAGGCGGTACATGTCTTCGCCTTGTGTCCTGCTGTTCCACATCTGCAGCACAGAGCGCTCCTGTCCGGTCCTTTGCAGTCTCTGGCCACGTGGCCATAACCAAGGCACCTAAAGCATCGTTTCACGACTGCTCTTCTCCTCACTCTACAGTAGACCCAGCCGATCTGAATCTTCTGCCGCTCCAGCAGTTTCGCCGCCGCTTTTTCGCGTATCTCAACGATAGCTACTCTCTGCCCTCTGGAGTTTACTGGAGTTAGGCCAATCGTAACCTCTCCCAGTTCCGAGATGTCCCGTTGAAGTGCTGCTTTCACTTCGGTTTCATCCGTGAGGCAGTCAAGGTCCCTGATCTCGACGGTTTGTCTAGGCTCGAGGGTAGACACAATTGCCTTATCTCCCAGGATGGTCTTAATAGCTTCCTGGAAGGCACCCTTTACCTTCGGCTCCTCTCCGATTTCTAGGAGGACACCTCCCGACCGTGTCTGCCGAATGGACCGGACTTTGGTCCCAGTGTCTTCGGGCTTAGTCTTCTCCCGGATTTCCTTGAGGACGTCCGCGTATGACTGCCCCTTCTCTGGTTTGATCAGGATCGCCTCCGAGCGCACCCTGATCCTCCTCTTTTTGACACTCTTCCCCTTTATCGTCCCGGGGGTGTCAACCGTCTTTTTTTGTGGGTTCTCCTCCTTCTTTCTCCGCGCACGTTTGGGCCTCACGACATTCCAGGTTGCTGGTAATTCGACCTGCTCCCTCCCTGGTTCTACCACGCTTTCTATGGCTCGCTTTTTGTGCGCCTCCGTTTCCCGTTGCGCCGGACTAGAGGCGATCCACTTCTGGGTGGGACTAGGAATCTCCTTTGGTGCCCTGGTCGGCAACGCAGAGACCTCTTTGCGGGTTGGCCGCACCTGCTCGGCCCTCCGTCCTCTCTTCCTGTTATAACTGATCGCGTCGATCAGATCTTCCAGTTCGGCTAAACCGTTTTTAACCCCCATGGCTATGCCCCGCTTCTTTTATTATGGCCCTGCATTTCCGGAGCATGTCCTCTTCGTTGTTGTCTGGGTTATCATCCTCGTTATTAGATGAGGTGATTGGGGTGATTGCAGCTGTCCCTGAGGTGCAAGGTTTAGGAGGAGGTCTCAAGGGTCCTCCCTTATCTTTCTGCGTGCTTGTGCTGGCTGGGGGCGGTGTTCTCCTCAGCGCAGAACTCCTCCTAAACGGGTTCGCCGCATCGCGCGCTCCGTCCGGTGTTTCAATTTCAGTTTCCTCCTGACGTTTCTCTGGCGTTTTTTACTGGACTTGGCACATACTCTCCAGGTCAAATTTGGACGTACCGTCAAATTTCGGGAATCTTTTCTAAGCAGAACAACACGAATGTGGAACAGTCTACCATCTTCTGTTTTTCCCTCGTCTTATCAGCCTGAAACTTTCAAACGGGGCGTACATCGACACCTCCTTCACCCAAACTCCTAACCCATTTCCCTCATCCTTAATTCCTTTCCTGCCAAGGATGTGCTTAAGCATCATAGGGCATCCCCTGAGCTTTGGCATCATCATATATAAAAAAAAATAAAATCTGCAGTTGGTACGAGTACTCATCAAGTCTTTTTCCGAATGGAGTCTTTCTGCAAAAAGGGGTTTGTTTGTGAAGTCAAGGCATTTGTCCTCAAGTCTCTTACAGGTTTGCATCCCTCTGAACCAATAGTAGCATCACAATCGTGGAATTATATAAAAGATCTATGTTTAGCAGATCCAACATTTTATCTACCAAGTAAAATAGATGTTTAACTCGGGGTCGAAGTTTACTCACAAATTCTAAGTAATGGCATCAGGAAAGGTGAGCACGGTTCCACTATTGCCCAGAATTCCCATCTCGGTTGGATTTTGTTTGGAGAAATTCCTAACTCTTGTGATGAATATCAGGATATATTACCTTCAATAAATGTAACGACACTCCATAATTGCCTTCAAACAGACGATACATTGAAACGATTTTGGGAGTTAGAAGACATCGATGAAAGGAAGAGTTTAACGAAAGAAGAACGCGAATGTGAGAATTTTTACGAAACTACTCATCACCGACGTCAAGACGGAAGGTATGAAGTTAGACTACCCTTTACTGGTTTTCACGCTCCAGGGCTAGGTAAATCAAGGATTTCCGCGCTTTCAAGATTATATCACATGGAAAGGAAACTTAACAAAACTCCGGATGTTTATAAGGAATATTCTTCATGTATCAGAGAATATCTCGAGCTTTCTCACATGAAACCAGCTAGTACTTCTGAAGATGATCACGTTACAAAAACTGAAGATGGAAACTGTGTATTTTCTGTCAACTACTTACCACACCATGCGGGGTTTAAGGACAGCAGCACAACTCATCTCAGAGTAGTTTTTGATGCCTCCCATCGGACAACAAATGGCATTTCCTTAAATGATACACTCTTAATAGGACCCAAACTCCAGGAAGATTTAACCTCGATTGTGTTGCGCTGGAGGAAACATCCTATAGTATTTGCTGCAGATATAACAAAAATGTACCGCCAGATAAAGGTCGCGTTACCAGATACACCATACCAGAGGATTCTTTGGAGAGATAACCCATCACAACCCGTTCAGGAGTATGATTTAACAACTGTAACCTTCGGCACTTCTTGCGCTCCGTATTTGGCGATTAGAACGTTAAGACAACTAGCCTATGATGAAAAGGACAACTATCCTCTTGCTTCTCAAATCGTTTTGCGTGACTTTTACGTCGATGACGTGATATCAGGCGCTGACACAGAAAATATTGCTATGGAAACCCAAGACCAGTTAAGAAAAATGTTGGCATCTGGAGGATTTGAATTGAGGAAATGGGTGAGTAACAATAATCAGCTGTTAGAGCATATACCCGAAGAACAGAAAGAAAAGGGAGTGTTTATGAGCTTAAGTGATGATGAATTTATTAAAGCGCTTGGTATTTATTGGAATCCGAAAAATGACGTATTTTTCTTCAAAGTATGTATAAGGGAGAAACAAGATATCCTGACAAAACGCAACATTTTATCGCAAATAGCGCAACTTTTCGACCCAATGGGATGGCTTACCCCAACGATTGTGATGGCCAAAATAATGATACAGGAATTGGTATAACGTGGGATGATCCAGTTCCGAAAGTAATTGCAGATAAATGGCTAAAATTGAAAGGCGAGTTAAAGTTGTTAGAAAAACAGGAAATCCCTAGATGGATTGGAACGCGACACAATACAAAACGAGTTCAACTTCACGGGTTTTGTGATGCGTCGATAGCAGCATACTGTGCAGCCATTTACACGAGAGTCATTGAGGAGGACGACAATATAAGAGTCAACATACTCGTATCCAAATCAAAAGTTGCACCTGTCAAACCTGTATCGCTCCCGAGACTTGAACTTTGTGGAGCAGCCTTACTTGCCAAGTTAATACACAAAGTAAAAAATTCACTCGATTTAAACAACCTTGATATATTTGCATGGTCCGATTCAATGATTACCCTCTCATGGATTCGAGGAAAGCCTAATAACTGGAAGACCTTCGTCTGTAATAGAGTAGCCTTAATACAGGAGTTTGTTAGCTGTAGTTCCTGGCGCTATGTTAATACAAAGGACAATCCTGCTGATTGTGGTTCAAGAGGGTCCTTGCCTTCATCTCTTATGCAAAATTCATCCTGGTGGCAGGGTCCACAATGGTTAAGACTACCTGAAATTGAATGGCCGATTGAGAAGGGAAAGGAGTTAGCCGAAACAGATCACGAAAGAAAAATTAAGGCTCATTTCACAGAAACTGTTCCAGCCATGACAGTTGAGAATTTCTCAACATTACCTCGCTTGATACGAACTACAACATTGTGCTTTCGTTTTATTAGAAAATTACGAAACTCCAAGAACAAAATTACAGACAATCTGTCCAAAGCAGATGAAGCTCGACTCGCTCTTCAATTTTGGATCAAACTTGTCCAGAGTACAATATTTGCAAAAGAAATCAATGACCTGAAAACTAAGAAAGCCGTAAATCGCAAGAGTTCCTTGCTGTCCTTAACCCCGTTTTTGTGTAAAGATGGATTTTTACGGGTTGGATGCCGTTTACATCACTCGGAACTTAACTATGGTGAGAAGCATCCAATTATATTGCCCAGCAGTCATCACCTGACTCACTTGATTGTAAAACCGGCGCATTTAATAACGTTACATGGAGGATTTCAGCTCATGACAGGATACTTGCGGCGTATGTATTGGATTCCACACATAAGAAATATTGTTCGGAGGGTGGTTCATCAATGTCTGACGTGCTTCAAATTTAAAAGAACGTTTTCTTCTCAGCTCATGGGTAATTTGCCGCAGCCACGTTTACGCAGGTCACGGGCATTCATGCACACTGGCGTCGATTATACTGGCCCAATTTCTTTGCGAATGTCTCGAGTAAGAGGAGCTAAGGAACTTAAAGGATACATAGCCATTTTCATTTGTCTATGCACGAAGGCTATTCATTTGGAGCCTGTTAGCGACCAAACAACTGAGTCGTTCTTAGCTGCATTCAAGAGATTTATGGCTCGAAGAGGTGCGTGTTCCGATGTTTATTCAGATTGTGGGACAAATTTTGTAGGTGCCAGCAAAGCTTTGAAAAATGAATACGAGAGGGTTGTTGCCAACATTCTTAAGGAATCATCACAACGTTTAGCGCATCAATACATCAAATGCCACTTTATTCCACCATCATCTCCCCATTTCGGAGGCCTGTGGGAGGCAGGAGTTAAATCCCTGAAACACCACTTTAAGAGAGTAACAGGTGAAACATCACTTACATTTGAAGAGCTAGCTACGCTTTTAGCTGAATTTGAAGCATGCCTAAATTCACGGCCATTATGCCCTATGTCAAATGACGCATCAGACCTATCAGTTTTAACTCCCGCGCATTTTCTCATTGGAGATACACTACTTGCACCACCAGAATCGAACATTTTAGATATGAAAGTTCACACCCTAATTCGTTGGCAATACTTGCAACGCCTAAAGCAGCAATTGTGGAAGAGGTGGTCAAGTGAATACTTATCTAGGTTGCAGGAGAGACCAAAATGGAGGAATCAACAACCTAACATTGAAAACGGAAACATTGTTTTATTAAAGGACGACAAAAGTCCACCAACACAATGGTGTCTTGGAAGAGTTGAAGAGATTTTCCCTGATCACGATGGCTTAGTTAGAGTGGTGTCTGTACGCACAAAAACTGGGGTTTTTAAAAGACCTATTACGAAAATTGCATTATTACCGATTGTTGATAACTACAAAGACTAGATTTATTTGAAGTGTAATTTATTCAGACTTTCCAAGAGTACACAATACAGTATTATTAATTATAATTATAACTAAATAATGAACCTCGCGAACTAAGAACTTTGTGAATTAGTGAATTATGTGGTATATCGGAATCAAACAAAACACGCGCATGTCAGCTCCACTCGTGATCTTTTCTTCGAAAGAATAATCATGGTGACACCACTGCATCCAGCTCTGCATCTACAACAACCATCGCAGACTTACAACGTTGATATAATTGGGTTATATCAAGGAGGCCGAGGATGTTGAAGCGCAAGATCCTGAAAAGAACAAGACTAATTATATATTCATAAAAAAAGTATTTACAGACAAGGTTTAGCTTCCCTGGAAACATTTGGTACTGCTACAGCATCATCAATTTGTTATGATGATGGACCGCTTATCTCGCAGCACCGTTGGTCCGCTTTACCAGGCATCAGGGCAGTCATCTCCAACCAGTCGAACAATTAACTCGAACTTGACCGTGAATTCATTTATTAGAATTGTAATCTGTAAAGTAAAAGTTTCTTTTGTAATTGAAATGAAGTGTTAATGAAATTTATTGAAATTTAAGACTTACTTGTTATTATTTACCCGCACTCAACACAACACATAAATCACATAAACTCCTCATACTCAACACGTTTTCACGGCACGATACGAAACAGGTGACACGCATAATTAGAACATAAAGCCACAACAGCTTCGAATGGTTACAAATTCAAAATTTGCTTATCTTCGTCATTTTTTCAATATTTTTATTTCTGACACCAATTTCTGCATCAACCCAAGCAACTTCAGCATCTTTACTTCGTTGAAACTCAAGCATGGATACCAGACCTATCTATAGAATTAACCCTTCTAACTCAGAAGGCGCACTTTACAGAAGGCGCAGAAGCCTGGAATCAATTGACCTATTCACCAGAATATAACATATATTGAGGCGAATGAGGCTCCCATAACCCATGCAATAAAATATTAGTAAAAATTCAAAACACTCCCAAACACTACAATCAGGGGTGCAGAGATAACAGAGAACGTTTAAGCATATCCTTAGTAAGAGCCAGGTCAAAAATAGGACACATATTCACGGCCCTACACATGCGGTTAATAGGCTCGTGCATACCATAGTTAGATCGAGAGTGGATAACATGTAGTAAAGGCAATCTCCTTAAGCTATACGGGGTATGCCTATAAGTAACCAGACTTGCGAGAGTGCCAGAATCTTTATTCGAGTTCAAAAGCTGATGAATGAATACTAGGTCAGCAATTCTACGTCGTTCCTCCAGCGAGTGCATATTAAGCAATCGGAGGCGATCCTCATAAGGAGGAAGCCTTAATGGATTATTCCACGAGAGGTCCCATAGTGCGAACTTAACAAAGTTCCGCTGCACCGACTCAATGCGTCTAGAATGAACAGCATAGCAGGGAGACCAAACCTGAGATGCATACTCGAGAATTGGTCTAACTAAAGAACAAAATAAGTGGATTAGGGTCTGTGGATGTGATTTATGTGAAGAGTGAAATCGAGTTTCTTGTCTAGCTTTACTCCAAGGTCAGTAACAGATTCCACACGACGGATAGTAGTTTCCGCAAAGGTATAATCAAAGACGAGCTGATTGATGCTCCTAGAAAATGACATAACTTCACATTTATTCAGGTTAAGTTGCAGTCCATTTGAGGCACACCAACCCCTGAAGGTATTCAAATCATCCTGAATGCAGGAAGAATCATAATTGTTTCTAACGCATGAGAAAATCTTCGTGTCGTCTGCGTAGATTAAAACTTTGGAGTGCTTAATCAGAGTGACAATGTCGTCAATGGCAAGAATAAACAACAACGGCCCCAGATAGCTACCTTGCGGCACACCAGATGAAGCCCTAACGACTCTGGATAAAGTATTACGGAAAGAGACGCGGTAAGTCCTATTTTTTAAGTAAGAGCAGATCCAGTCGAGCAATAAAGGCGGAAAACCCAACCTTTCAAGCTTAAGCATAGTCACGGAGTGAGGGAGCTTATCAAATGCCTTGCTGAAGTCGGTATAGACACAATCAGTCTGGAGACCTAGTTGGAAGGCAGAGATAATGTGGGATGTAAATTCTAGCAGGTTAGCAGATTCAAACAATTTGGGTATGCAGGAAAGCTTCGCGATTGGCCTATAAATCTGAAGTGGAAACATTCAAAAAACGAAACCTGGACACACATAAAACATATTTCAAGATTCATTTCAAGATCATCATCTGAATCAGAATTGGTTTCATCTAAATCCCGTTTAACTATGAGACGATTGTTTTTACTCTTGTATTCGAAGATATTCTTCTAATTCTGCCCCCTTTAGTTCTACACATTTGCAAACATCCACTTCAATTTTACGACCATCTCCACCATTTTCAATTAAATCGGGAAATCTGTTCCCGCTGAAGTCCTGGAAATATTGTAAATTTCAAAAAGGCTTAAAAATTTTCAATAAATTACCTTGATGGTAATATTATACTATTGTTGGTATTCCCAGCCAATTGTACAAAAAGCTCTCGGGTAAATCCACTTTCCACAGCAGGTGTACTTGCTCAAACAACCTTAGGACTAGAGATTTTGCTTAATTAGATTAAATTGTGGCATAACTGCAAATGCTTAAACTGAAATGGATTATTTTTGGCGCCTGCAAAATTTTTCATCGGTTTATCGCTCATCCATCAATTTGCGATTTGGCAAATTCTAAATTATAACTGACATTCGTCAAGAAAGCTAGAGAGTAGGCAATTAGACCAGAATTCCTATTTTTCTACAACCCTTTCATCTCTATCTCTTCTGTTCTGTGAGCTTGTTGATATTTTGCATTTAGGCAATCCATTATCAAAAGAGATGGCATTTGCAAATTCTCCAGTTCACAAAAAATTAAGATGTCCCTTTTTTGTGATTGAAATTTGTGGCATAAACAATATATTTTGCGACAGATAATTAACTCGCGTACATTACCGGGGTAGCGATTCTCAGACAATTTGGTTGCCTAACCGTTTCAATAAATTAAGCGCATGCCCAAAAAATGTTGTGGCAACAGAAAAATATTTCATAGCAACGAATAAATATGTCCAGTTTGTGCGCATGATCTGTAATTCTCCCATGCCGTTCCCCGGAGCTTGCATCTAAATACTCAGTCGCCTGGCTGGAAGCGGCGCGTGATTTTGACACTTCATAGTGCTTGAACTGCCATGAGTAAGAATTTTGTAAAACGTGTTATGCACTTAATAGCGGCGCATAAAATTATGCCGACTAGCATGGAGAAGGGGTGGGTTTAAATAAAATAATTATGTTTCATCCGCTGGGCGCCACGTGGTGTTTTGATTGAGTCCACGAACTCAAATAGCATAAGAACACAAAAAAAATAAATAAAATAAAACTCAAAATTTCGTAAATTCATGAACTTAAATTATTATATATATTGAATAACACTCTCTATATTTCTATATCGAATTTATATGAACACAAAAGAAACAATATTATGAATATGATAAAGAAAAAAATATTTATAAAAGAAATTCAATTTCAAATACTTCCGAAAGAGAATAATTCAAAAAAAACAATTACTTTAAAAAGTTGACAGTCACCACCTAACCCTTGACTATAAATTACGGGAAAGAGGTACATGACATTTACGATTCTTGCTAATGTAAATTTGAATTTATCTCTGTTAATTAAAAAAAAAACAAAACTTATCTGTTCTGGTTTTGCACAGGGTTACAATCTAGATGTCCTGGTCCAATTCTCTGCAGCTTCCCTCGTCCTTTCTTCTTCCAAATCTTAACTCCTTCACCTTTCTCTGGAGCTCCTCTCGTCCTCTTCGAAAAATTCTGATCTCTTCAACTTCACCTTCACTTGACTTTTATCGTACACTTTCACTGATTTCCACTGACTTTCACGGTTGAACTTTCCTTCAAAATTTCGCTATCAGACTGCCCCCTTCACATACCAAGGACTCTTCTTTTATTTGTTTTCGCCAACTATTTGCCATTTTCCAGCGACGCCATCAAAATTTTCCAGTTTGTCGAATATTGTTGAAAATTGTTGAACATAATTAAATTTTTTTTTAGATTTAAATTATCTACTGACTTTCGGCTTTTCGTCGGTATATTCGAAAAAATTCTGCTTGGCCGGGAAGTTAGGAAATTCGCGAAAATATTAATTTTGACAGCGATTTCCACGTGTCGTTAATTTGTATTTTTAACTTTTTTTCGGCTCTGAATTGTTTTGCATCATATTCCTTGGGTTGGAAGCAGTCCAATTTCATATCTTCAACATTTCGGTAAGTTGAATTATAGGTGTTTATTTCCGTTTTTGTGATATAACCTCTATGGTTTGAGTAAAGGCTCCTGTGTTCGTCAATACTGTTTTTAGGACCAGTTGGCGTAGAAAATTGGATCCAGGTAATTATGTTTTATTGATAAGTTTACTTTAAGTGTACAGATAAGTTTTATTAATCTTACTCTTTATCGTTTAGATTTTGTACCGTTCATGTACTTTCTTAGCCGTTTTACAACATCTTGACATTGTAAGTATATCTTTTAGTACTACTTTATAAAGCTATCCACTAAGAAAAGAAATTAATTCAACTTAATTAAGGTTATCAATTAAAATCAAGTACTACTTTATGAAGCTATTCACTAAGAAAAAGAAATTAATTCAACTTAAATCTATAATCTTAACTATTCCAGGTGGGTCCAGCGCGTCCTTGAATTCATAAGATATCCATCAGCATCTTTGACTAATAGGTAGGTGTATTTAATATTTTAATTTGTTTACATTACTCTCATGATATAAACTCTTTTAGGTTCAAAATTTGTCTTCACGTTCATTTGATAATACGGCGCATCCGGATAATTCATTTTGATTTTAGATTCCATTCATCTATTAGGTTCGTATCTTCTTGTTAATCCTATCTCTTTTAGGTTCAAAATTTGTCTTCACGTTCCTTTGATAATACGGCGCATCCGGATAATTCATTTTGATTTTAGGTTCCATTCATCTATTAGGTTCGTATCTTCTTGTTAATCCTATTTCATCTCATGAGATCATGAGCCTAGGGAAGGTGCGCAACCCCGACCTCTTATATGTGTCTTCTCAGGTATTTACTTAGCATTATTAACGATCTGAAAATAAATAAATTTCTTTTGCAGCATCACTCAGATATATAATCATAACAGGTGGACAACACATCACGAACAAGTAAGTTTTCTTTGTATATTATTCTCTTATTAACATTCTTTCTCCTAGATCGCAAGCACTCATTACGACCGTAACATTGCCTCCCCTTCCTCCGGGAGATTTCGAAGAAATCTCTATAGCACTTCACCATTCAAGACTTCAATAACCACTTCAATGGGGAGCAAATTTCTAAACTTTATATATTTAGTATAACGAAATGATTGAGAAGATACTAGAGAAGTTGTAAAAAAAATTATTCAACAAAAGTAAAAGAACCATTCTGCTTTCGAAAATTTCCGCTACTGGACTTCACGCAAATGTGTGATCCCAACACTGTGAATGGATTAGTTGCAATAGTGCAAAAAAAAATATAAGAGAAAATCTCCCTGTTGCTTTGTTAACTCTAATATACATATGAACGATTATCGTAGTCTATCGTTAGGAAGGACGCAAATACCTCAAGGCAAAAAAATACTAAATCTCACGGAAGAGTATCACAATTATTGATTAACTAGAACGTATCTATTTATCAACATTGGAGGGGTGATACGCCTTCAGATCCTTGGAATGCCAAATACCCACGCGCTTACCCGTGCTATCTTCTAATTCATACGTCCATGGCGAAACAACTCGTGCAATTCTGAATGGACCAATGTATTTAGGCGCCAATTTGGCACTGAAGTACTTGCAAGCGTCCGATAAAACGTAATTTTTACGTAAAACATTATCGTTTGCGTAAAATTTCTGATCCCTCCGACGGAGGTCGTAAGTGTGTTTGGCCCTTTGTGCTGCCTTAACTAATCTTGCTCTTACGTCAACCCTCAGATCCTCTAAAGCCCTGGATCTAGCTTTAGCATCGAATATTAGATCATTTTCTTGATAATTATATGCTTCTCCATTTGTAATCATCTCTTTTCCAAAATTTACGAAAAACGGCGTTAATTTTGAAACCTCGTGCACTGACGTACGGATTGCACATGCTATTTTTGCTATGTACGCATCCCACACCCTGTGGTTTTCCGCTACATAAGCACGAATCATATTCTTGATGACTTGGTTTGTTCTCTCGGCAGGGTTTGCTTGGGGATGGTAAAATGCTGTGTGAGTTATTTTGCATCCATATTCCCCACAAAGAGAGTTAAATTCTTTACTCTTAAATTGTGGCCCATTGTCGCAAATCAAAGTTTTCGGCACACCAAATAATAAAAATACATACTCTTCGAGAACTTTGCAAATTGAATTACTACTAGCTGTTCGCAGAGGGAATAACATCGGGAATTTACTGAATGAATCCACTACAGTAAGTATGTACTGATACCCGCGTGTGGACCTTGGTAAAGGACCAATAAGGTCAACACAAATTGTTTCCCAAGGAAGCCATAAGTCCCGCTGGTTTCTTGAGTTCGGGCTTCACTGATTGACAAGTTTGACATTGCTTTACGTAAGAGGATATGTCACACCTCATTTTGGGCCAATAAAATCGTTGCGATACTCGGTGATAAGTTTTTTTAACACCGCAATGACCAGACGTCGGTATATCGTGAGCTTTATAAATAATCTCTTTTCTTTCTGATTTAGGAACGACCCGCTTCCAAGAAACATTACCTATCTCTAAGCTTGGGTACTGGCAGTTAAAGTGTTTCCACAAAATATTGTTCTCATACTTCCAATCTGGATATTTATCGGGATGGTCTGTAACTTTACTTATCATTTTTGCAATCCATTTGTCTTGCTTTTCATCCTTATACTGCAGACTATCAACTACCGGCACTGAACGAGATAGCCAGTCTGGCAGCAGATGTTCCTTGCCTTTGCGATGAACTATATTAAAATCATACTGTTGAAGGCGCATAGCCCATCTTGCCAACCTTCCAGTGGGGTCCTTCAAGTTTTGGAGCCAAACTAACGAGGCGTGATCTGTCACTACCGTGAAGTGGCTGCCCTCAACATAGGGTCGGAGTTTTTCTATTGACCATAGCACTGCGAGACACTCTCGTTCGGTGGTGGAGTAATTACGTTCGCACCTGTTTAACGAGCGACTCAAGTATGCTATTACTTTCTCCTCTTGGTCAATTTGCTGAGTTAATACCGCACCTAATCCGTACCCTGATGCGTCCGTGTGTATAATAAACGGATAGTTAAAATTTGGGCAGGTTAAAATAGGTGCACTAACAAGGCTATTTTTCACTAAACGGAAAGCTCGCTCACAATCTTCGGACCAGATAAATTTACTTTTTTTCTTCAATAAGGCAGTGATTGGCGCTATCATGGTAGAAAAGTTTGGTACGAACCTCCGGTACCACGCAATCATACCGACAAATTTGCGAACCTCGGATACATTTTTGGGATTTGAGATTTGCAATATGCACTTTACTTTATCGGGATCGACCTGCAAACCTTGTTCTCCTACAACATAGCCAAGGTATCGGAGTTCCGCCCGACAAAATTCACATTTGTCGTAATTGATTACTAGGCCAGCTTGATAAAGCCGTTCAAGGACATCTCGCAATACTCTTTTGTGTTCTTCGAAGGTCTGCGTGACGATAATAACATCGTCTAAATACACAAAGACTTTACTTTCAAGATTTCCTGAAAGTACCGAGTCAATTAGGCGCTGCCATGTCGCTGGCGAGTTACTCAACCCAAACGGCATCCGACAGAATTGGAAAAGTCCCCTGTCGGGAACAGTAAAGGCAGTGAATTGTTTGGAATTACTTTCAAGAGGAACTTGCCAAAATGCTGACTTGATATCTAACGAGGACATGAATTTTGCATCACGCAATTTATCCAATGTAGCCGACACATAAGGTAGGGGATAAGCGTCCTTTTTAGTAGCTTTATTCAGTTTCCTGAAGTCGACGCAAAATCTATATTGGCCATCCTTTTTCTTTACCATGACTATTGGTGATGCCCATGCGCTACAACTCGGTTCTACGACGCCTGCAGCCAACATCGCATCGAGCTCTTCATTAATGATGCGTTTTATAGCAGGTGAGACAGGGTAGTACCGTTGCTTTATAGGTGGGGAGTCAGTGTGGATTACATGCTCGACCCTATTAGTGCAACCCAACCCTGTACCCATTTTCAACTTTGCATTACTAATAATTTCTTCCAGTTCTAGCTTTTCTTCCGAAGATAATTTTGACTGACATTGGAGCGCATTTATTGGATAGTCGACTGCTGTTTCTAAAAACTGCCAATAGTTTTCTCGAAAATCTGCCTGAATATTCATTTCCCGCCAGAAATCAATACCAAGTATTATAGAAAGGGGCAGCTCCGGTATCACTAGTACATCAATAATTTTTACACGTTTCTCTAATTCTATTGGTACACTTACCTCTCCCAAAACCTCAACCGTACCACCGTTTGCTAAGCTTACCCTCTTGGCCCCCATGGTTTTCAATTCTAACCCTACATCCTTAAATGATTGCCAACATCGACTCCCAACAACGGTTCGTGAGGCACCTGAATCAAGCAAGCCACAGAATTTTACACCAAAAACAGAAACTTCGAGGTGGGGACGCATATCATCTCCCGCTTGCGCGAAAACATAATCCACTATCGTGTTATATGCGTCATCAACTCTTGGTTTAAACCGACAACTCTTTACTTGTAATTCCCTAGCAATGGCGGTTTCTTTCGGATCGCTCGACTCACCGCTTAAGTTCGAGCGCCAACTACGTTTCCCGAATCTTGCGTATTTTGGCGGTTAGTACCTAAATTCTGCCTCGTATTACGTGAATTGTTGCAGTTGCTACAGTTGGTTTTTATCACGCCCGGTGCTCCGCATCCAAAACATCTCAAATTTGTTCTACAGAATCTTGCAATATGCCCATCCTTCCCACATTTAAAACACTTTCTAGCTCGCAGATTACTAACATGCGATTCCCGAACTGAAATAGCTGCGGCTTTCGGTGGATCGACGGAAACATAAGCTAAATCAGGCTCTAGGAGTTGGTTACTCTTTCTAGAGGGGGGTGGTACGAACGCTTCGACAGAAGCGCGAACTGCCTCTAAGCGCCTACCAAACTCGATCAAGTCATTCAGATTCTCTATCTCGGTTAAACCTAGCTGGGTCTGATAGAATGGACTAATATTTTTTTTTAATATGCGAAGTTTTTGGGGCTCTGTTAAAGGATCTGTCAATCTCGAAAACATATTTGTCATGATCGCTACGTACATTCCCATTGACTCGTCTCTACCTTGTGTTCTTCGTTTAATCTCCTCTAACAATTTTTCGTCATAGTCGACTGGTAGAAATTCCCTTTTGAGTTCACGTACTAAATCGAGCCAGGAATGAAAGTTTGCCTTATTCGCCCGGTACCATATCAGAGCTCGTCCCGTAAAGAGATCTAGCGCTGATCGATATAATTGTTGCTTACTTATCCCACGGGCGTCTGCCAATTCCTGAACCCTATCTAGGAAAGAGTTAAGGGATTGTCCTTGCTCCCCAGCAAACTTAACTTCCCATTTATAAAGTGGTACCCTTGAACGACTGCTGGTAATGACTGCGGCAGGTATTGACATATCTTCTGCTTCGTCCGAGTAATCGCTTCCATTTTCCTCACCATCTGCTTTCAGTTGCAGCGACCCCAAAGCTAAGATTAAATCTGCACGAACTCTTGCTTTATCTTTTGTCTGGGCATCTTCAGTAGCGCAAGATCTTTGTAGTCTGCTAAGCGCCCATTCAATCTTAGTGACTAATTTCTTGTAGTCCGGGGAACCATTATCGCCTTCAAAAGCACTTAATAGCTCTTGTATTTCATCTACTTTTTTCGTTAAAATTTCTATATCTTCCTCAAACGAAAACGGGTAAGGATTAATTAAAGAAGTACGCCCCTCTTTCTCCAACCTCAGGGCAGCACGGAGGCTCACTCTCATTTCGTCGACCTTCCCTACAGGTAGCCCTCTAATCGTGAGCTCATAAGTTAGCTCATCTTGGCTTAACCTGTTAATTTCCATTTTTCTTAAAAAACAATAACTAAAATGTATTTGGAATTCCGTATAAACTTAGCTATCAAAGATAAGCTCAAATTAATATTATTGTCGATGTAGTGCACAATTTCAGAAGCGAAGGAAATTGATTATAATAAAAAATATATATATATATATAAACAAATCGAACCAATGTGACAAAATAACATTCAATAGCGTCTGATATCTGTTGTATAAAAGAAAATCCTATCATGCGTTATCAAAACAAGGATTAAAGGAAACATAAATCAATCCATATTCTGCAACAATATCTCAAAAAAAATTATTCTAAAAAAATACAAATCTCTATAATATAAACCTGTAGTACCAAATTCATAAAAAAATACACAGCAAATCTGCATGAAATTCAAAAAAATCAAATAAACAAAACCAAAATGGTGTTAAAGACAACAGAAACAATTGGTAACGCCCAAGTTCTAAAGGCGTGTTAACGAGCGTGTATCGAATTACAAAATGTTGATAAATATACTTCTGCAACAAATGAATACTCTCCCAGTTGCAAATAGTACCGCTCAATGGTTCCAAACTAGTTCACTTTCAAAAGTAGGTCAATTGTTAGGACAGGTCAGTTCTCAAATGAATTGAACGGCGTTTAACGGATGACAATCTCCTAGTAACAATATCACTACCTCTCTACAGTGATTTCTCAAAATTTCTTCTCTGGATGAATTAACTTATCAATGAACAGATTCTGTGGATGTGTTTGTGAAATTTTGCACCCAGTTGTAATTTCATTCAGTTTAGCGTGGTTTTCTCGTGGAGCGAAGCGTCTCAAAAAATGTTCTTTTCTTTTCAAATTTTGAATTTAATCATTTAATTCAATACCAGTTTCACGGAAGATTATGTGGAAATCGGGAATGGTGAAGTGACTGTGATAATTAATTAAAAATTGATAAAAAGCAGAACAGTGCAAAAATTAATAAGTGCGTACAAGTGGCAAAGAAAAATTTTGTTTAAGTTCAAAAATATCTTATAGTTATGTGTCTTCGATAATAATGGATACTACAAAGAAAATAAATTGCTAAAAAGGTAAATTATATTTAATAAATTTCGTAATGGCTCACTAAATTACTTCATATTTCGAGTGGCCATTTTTCTTTTATATACTTTTTATTTTTTTATATAATCTTTCGTTAAGAATTGTTCACTAACAATTACACTCGTTGTCTATGTATATGTGTTTTATTGAATACAATATTTGTGCTCTCTCGAATGTTTCTACACATGTGTTGCCTGTCAATAAAATTCTGCAACATAACCTTGCAAAACAATGTGCCATTTGTTATTTATTGTGATAGAAAGTAATTTTCGCTGATTTAAGATCGAATTAATTAATAAATACGGATGATTTTACCCCTTTCCGGCCCCACGTTGGGCGCCAAAATTTGTTATGCACTTAATAGCGGCGCATAAAATTATGCCGACTAGCATGGAGAAGGGGTGGGTTTAAATAAAATAATTATGTTTCATCCGCTGGGCGCCACGTGGTGTTTTGATTGAGTCCACGAACTCAAATAGCATAAGAACACAAAAAAAATAAATAAAATAAAACTCAAAATTTCGTAAATTCATGAACTTAAATTATTATATATATTGAATAACACTCTCTATATTTCTATATCGAATTTATATGAACACAAAAGAAACAATATTATGAATATGATAAAGAAAAAAATATTTATAAAAGAAATTCAATTTCAAATACTTCCGAAAGAGAATAATTCAAAAAAAAACAATTACTTTAAAAAGTTGACAGTCACCACCTAACCCTTGACTATAAATTACGGGAAAGAGGTACATGACATTTACGATTCTTGCTAATGTAAATTTGAATTTATCTCTGTTAATTAAAAAAAAAACAAAACTTATCTGTTCTGGTTTTGCACAGGGTTACAATCTAGATGTCCTGGTCCAATTCTCTGCAGCTTCCCTCGTCCTTTCTTCTTCCAAATCTTAACTCCTTCACCTTTCTCTGGAGCTCCTCTCGTCCTCTTCGAAAAATTCTGATCTCTTCAACTTCACCTTCACTTGACTTTTATCGTACACTTTCACTGATTTCCACTGACTTTCACGGTTGAACTTTCCTTCAAAATTTCGCTATCAGACTGCCCCCTTCACATACCAAGGACTCTTCTTTTATTTGTTTTCGCCCACTATTTGCCATTTTCCAGCGACGCCATCAAAATTTTCCAGTTTGTCGAATATTGTTGAAAATTGTTGAACATAATTAAATTTTTTTTTAGATTTAAATTATCTACTGACTTTCGGCTTTTCGTCGGTATATTCGAAAAAATTCTGCTTGGCCGGGAAGTTAGGAAATTCGCGAAAATATTAATTTTGACAGCGATTTCCACGTGTCGTTAATTTGTATTTTTAACTTTTTTTCGGCTCTGAATTGTTTTGCATCATATTCCTTGGGTTGGAAGCAGTCCAATTTCATATCTTCAACATTTCGGTAAGTTGAATTATAGGTGTTTATTTCCGTTTTTGTGATATAACCTCTATGGTTTGAGTAAAGGCTCCTGTGTTCGTCAATACTGTTTTTAGGACCAGTTGGCGTAGAAAATTGGATCCAGGTAATTATGTTTTATTGATAAGTTTACTTTAAGTGTACAGATAAGTTTTATTAATCTTACTCTTTATCGTTTAGATTTTGTACCGTTCATGTACTTTCTTAGCCGTTTTACAACATCTTGACATTGTAAGTATATCTTTTAGTACTACTTTATAAAGCTATCCACTAAGAAAAGAAATTAATTCAACTTAATTAAGGTTATCAATTAAAATCAAGTACTACTTTATGAAGCTATTCACTAAGAAAAAGAAATTAATTCAACTTAAATCTATAATCTTAACTATTCCAGGTGGGTCCAGCGCGTCCTTGAATTCATAAGATATCCATCAGCATCTTTGACTAATAGGTAGGTGTATTTAATATTTTAATTTGTTTACATTACTCTCATGATATAAACTCTTTTAGGTTCAAAATTTGTCTTCACGTTCATTTGATAATACGGCGCATCCGGATAATTCATTTTGATTTTAGATTCCATTCATCTATTAGGTTCGTATCTTCTTGTTAATCCTATCTCTTTTAGGTTCAAAATTTGTCTTCACGTTCCTTTGATAATACGGCGCATCCGGATAATTCATTTTGATTTTAGGTTCCATTCATCTATTAGGTTCGTATCTTCTTGTTAATCCTATTTCATCTCATGAGATCATGAGCCTAGGGAAGGTGCGCAACCCCGACCTCTTATATGTGTCTTCTCAGGTATTTACTTAGCATTATTAACGATCTGAAAATAAATAAATTTCTTTTGCAGCATCACTCAGATATATAATCATAACAGGTGGACAACACATCACGAACAAGTAAGTTTTCTTTGTATATTATTCTCTTATTAACATTCTTTCTCCTAGATCGCAAGCACTCATTACGACCGTAACAAACGGTTGGCATTCCCCTACAACCGATTGAACACACTTGTTAAATTCAAGCTCTACACATTTTTACAATTTTGCGTACTTACAAGGCACCCAGGTTGTCTGAAACAACCAATTTCGTGAGAATTCCTACCGGAGAAAACATACTTTGGCGTCATTTGTCATTTGGATTTGACAGCTAATTTGTCAATTTACATGAGGTCTGTTCCCTGATCAGAATGTGGGATCCCGCACGTGCACGAACTTACACATTTTGCGTTCCCTAGCGCTTCGTGCACGGGAAAATGGCGGAGAAAAAAGTGACGTCACATGTTCCCCTGCTGCACGAACTTACCCAAACTTTTTAGCTGGTGCATGATCAGCCATCTCTTTTCACAAAAGTACAAACAGCTGTTCGGTGCTTTGGCTTAGAAAGTGAGGTTAGGTTGAGTGCCTGTTTCATAGTCAATTAGTGAATTATTGAATAAAGTTATTAATAAAGGAAAGTTGGTGATTGAAAATTAGTTAGATTAACAATTTATAATTAGAAGTGCGGTTTAAATAGATTCCGTGTGTTCTGTGACTTTTCTTCTTCTTGATTTTTACGAGTTTGCATGAAACATGTTCCCTCGACTTTTTGGTTTGTGTACACCTTTTCTCCCACCATATGAGTAAGTATTTACATGGAAAGTTTGTGCACGAAAATCGGTGGAACAGACCTATGGTGCCACAGCCTACTACAAGCCCGGCAGACATGACATTTCGGAAATTTTACCACCAAGGATGTCGTCCCTGTTTCTTTTTCCAAATCAATGCTCTGACGTTTTCCGTAATTTTGATTGAAGCTCCGACATTTGCTCAGAAGTTTTCACTTTAGATGAAATGTCAAAGTTTGTGTTGATTCACAGTCTAGTCTAGAGTAGATGGAATTTTTAGTAGAGTATTGATTTCGAGGCTATTTTACTGAAGTTAAATCCGACTGTTTAGGTAATTAATTAATTTACTTAATTCACATTTAACTTCTATTAAGCTTTTATCGCTGCATAGTTAAGCCAAAGATTACTTACTGGATAACGGCTGCGAACAAAGCAGTGAAAAATTTTTGGTTGCTTTTATATATTTCCGCATCGGGAAACCCTGCAATCAGAATTAAAAATTTTTTTTTCCGGGAGAGTTTGTGGATAAGAGACACGTATACTCTTCTTATGTGCATTTACAAATGGCAAATGTACTTCACTCATTAAAAGATCAGAATACATTGACACTTTGAAAGTTCCTTACGCACACAAGTAACTAACTCAGTCATGTGTTTATTGGTGGTACTTTTTGGTACATTTCTCTCTTCGACAAGATTTGCTGGTACTTTTTTGACGGGAGTCTGTGATTTTCTCCGGATGAGAACAGAATTTTGAAAGGAATAAGTGATTCTCTCAAATACTTTTGACAGAAGTAATTGACTGCACACTACCTGTACTTTTTATTTGCATGAAGATTCTTATGACTTTAAAAGCTGGATATATTTCGTTTTACTGAGGTGGCAGTGTTACTTTTTCAAATTAGCTGGGTAATTTAGGGAGCCGGCTATCTAGTAGTAAGTAATCTTTGGTTAAACTATACACTTTTGACCTTTACATGAGACACAACCAACTTTATCAGCTTTCCGGCCGAATTATTTCAACAGATATGGCCTTAGGAGGATACCAAAAAGTCTTTTTCCATCATTCAAAAGTTTTAGCTTGTAATATGAAATTTGCTCTCTATCTTCAACCAGAAGTTGAGGAAAATAAAAAGGTTCCAGTTATTTACAGGTTAAGTGGGCTAACATGCACAGAAAATTTCGTTCAAAAAGTAGGCGCACAAAGGTATGCAGCCCAGCTTGGTATATGCTACGAATAAAGAGCAAAAGGAAAGGCCGATGTATATATACGAGAAAAAAAAGTGAAGCAAAATTTTCTGCAGACTACTTGTCAAATTGCAGACTCATTGTCACAATTTGACATTACATTTGTGAAAGTTTTTATGCCGGCAAGTGTCCTATGGAAGAAAATTTTAAATTGTGTGAAATTTGCTAAGAATTTTAAAAATTTGTGTAGTGTAGTGCTAAAAAAACATTAAAGATAATTTATTATAAAGACATTATAAGTGAAGTTTACTTAGAAAACATTAATTAATTGATAAAATGAAGTGCATTATAAATTTGTGTGAGAACAAAGTGCGAAATCATCCTGTTGTAGTCTCGTTTCATAGGTAAATATAGAACAAATAGTAGTTTAATAGTAATGCTACATTGAATGACTTAATTGAAGGCAAATCAATTTTAAATCAAATCAAAATTATTAAATTAGTTAAAAAGAACCTCTGCAGTAAAATTTTTCTTTGACTACACCATTGGAGTTTTCCATTTGTGTTAGTAAAAACCGATACCATTTTAAAATTTGCTTCAGAAAATTTTCGTATGGGCCCTTCCTTTCGTTCTTTATTCGTAGGGTATATGCATTGTTTGTCCTGACACATCTCCAAGAAATGTTGATATTCCTGGACAGGCTACGAGTAAGTAACTAAATGGAGTGGCCCAATAGCAGAGATTTCCGTAGCCTGTGCCTAAAATGTGTGAGTTTAAGCGCACACAAGAAAAACAGCACAGGACAGGCTGAAGAAAAAATCTTTATATGGGGGTGCTTTGGTGCTATTTTCAAACTTCTGGATAAATCTGTTTAAAATTGCAATTTAAAAGCACCTTATTCTCTAAAATTTTTAATTTTTATTACGCTTTTTCATCACATTAGTATATTGTTAAAATAAGAAATTTAACTAATTAATTTGCAAATCAGTAAACACTTTAATAATAAAGTTTTCATCTACTAACTCCTTGCAAAATTTAATTACACCACCGCCTTTGCAAGTGGTAACTCAAGAATATATGGCTGCTGAGCCAAAGGTAAACAAAGTCTACCTTAACTCAACAACACCTGAAATATTCTTATCACAAAAGAAGTTATTTTCTCTACTTTATCTGTGAAATGAAATCCCGGGGTGTTTTAAATAACTCGAATTTTTGCAAAATTGCACTACACACTTCTAAAGAAGGTATATAGAGAAAGTACCGCCAATATGGCCCAGGTTCGTTAAACTGCACGAAGAATCTTCCCTCATCCGGTTTTTTTAAAGTTGGCTGCTCTACCCTTAAATTAAGTATGGCGCAGTGCTGTGGTACAACATTTACGCGAAAATACGAAAAACTCAACTAATTACATGGTAAATGTCACTATGACGGTTCTAAATCACCTAAAATTAATAAAATCTAAATCAACATTAATAAACTTACACTTATTGCACGATAATTCTTCGATGTCATCGATTCAGTCTTTTCAATGTAATTCGCGCGCGCACTTTACCGAGAGGAAAATAAACTTTCGCGCCATTTGTCATTTGACAGCAAATTTGTAAATGTACATGGTGCGCGAAAGGGCACGAAAAATAGCGGAAATAGTGATCATATGGGAGGGAAGAAGTTTTTGTTTTCTTAATTTGGTATATCGAATTGGCAGTACTTTCTCTATATACCTTCTTTACACACTTCATTGTCACTAATCCTTTAAAACTTGAAGTTTTCCCAAATAGTTTTGACACAACACGCAATAGTTTTATATTTTTGTCCTTCGAAATCAATTTAATTCTTACTTTAACATTACATGACGATAAAATTAGCACTTTTTCACCCACAACACTCGGTTAAAGAAAAATATCAAACAAGCCGAGAAGAAAAATGAGAGCAAAAAAAATCGTAGAAATCGGCACACTCATGTACACGGATTTTACACGCTAGGGCCACTCCATTTAGTTTCTTAACTCGTAATGGACAGGACGATTCAATGACTTCGGCTCTGGTGCTGGTTTTTATGTAGATGCCGCATAGAGTCCATGGGATAAGTATTATCGGATGTTCAGTTATGTAACAAGAGCTTATTTCGGTGATTAATGAAAACTTTCCAATTATACCAAATAAGCAAAGCATTACAGGCCATAGTATAAGAGGTCAGAAGGCATTTAAAGGTTATCTTGGTGATAAGGAAAAAAAGGAAGTGGCACGAATGGGATGCTACTGTGCTTGTATCATCCTATGATAGTGTTCCGGTTGAACTTTTTGTAGATCAGGTTAGCAGAATTATGATTTTATGAAGAACATTTTTACAAATTATATTTGTAGGGCACTGAGGACAACTTCTATTAACAAAAACAGCTTTTACCGGAGAATTTGGTTGATGCTGCCGCTAAAAATAATCGTGTTCAATGCATTTTGAAAATGAAAGTTATTATTACGTTGCTTCTGTAATCGGAGAACACATCGAGAATCACTCAAAATTCTTGAAATACTGAGAATTATCCAAGTTTTTTCTAACTAAATAAGGCCAAATAAAAACATTAACATGATATTTATATTTTTTAATGTTCCAACTTCATAAATTATAGCACATAACGCTTTTAACTTTGATCCAATTTAACGCCTCTGTAGCAAGGACGGCATAATGGTTTCTTTATCAGAGATTGAATTTGAGGATCTGGGGCTCAACGTAATCGAAATTGAATACTAAAACAGTGGGCATTCTTTTGAAGGTTGTTATCTAAAAGATCTGCCAATACTATCGGTCTAGAAATAGCGCCTGGATAAAGTGATCATAGCCATTGGCGTCTATTTTGAAGTATTTTGTGAGGAAGGATACTAGCAGTCAATACTGATTCTATATTGCGAAACGGTTTTCAATTTTAATTTTTATTGTTAAGCCGCTGTTTCATAACAGATACCTACTTAATGATAATAATCAGCCGGAAAACTTATTGTGGTCTCAAGTACATATATAATTGACTATTATTTTATGTTATTACAGAATACGATTCGATCGATCGTAAATATATAAAATTGATTAGATTAAAAAGAGATGTTGTACTTATGTTAGTTGTTCGGGGGTATTGTACACTGTTTTGGTCCAATGATGTGTTGTGCGTGTGCATGGACTCTGACTAAGTCAGTGAAGTGAATGCGTGTCACATCACTACTCTTAGGCGACAACAGAAATGAGTCAAAGCTTTGGTTCGTATTTAGAAGAACCTTCAAGCCTAATATGACTACATCACTCAATAGGAATCGCTACTATCACTGGAATTGAGTCTTTTCGTTCAGAACATTGACCCTTTGAAACTTTACTCCCTCTTGGTACTTTACTCTTAACTTCTAAGTTTGAGCTGCTTTGAAAAAGTATGTTCCTATTTCCTGAAAATAAAACAATATTTGTTAATAAGTTATATAGATAAAAGGAACTAAGTCATTTGAATAATATGCTGCCAATCTTGGAAAATAAGGTGTTCGCATTTAGACTGAGTTTTTGGTCCTATTTTTCTTGTTTTAAGGACTTTTTTGACCGAAATTTTTTGTAGTATATTCTAGGATGTTTCCTCTACCAGGATCTGAAGTCAGATCCCAATTGAGACAAGGATAATGTCCTGCAACTAAACAAAAAGGGCCATAATTTCGACTTGGAGGGATAGAAATCGTTTTGTGGTCTATTTTCCTATATTAAAGCATTTTTTTGACCAGATCTTTTTATAGCCAGCTCAGGAAGGACTTCTCGACCGAGAAGTTTATGGGTTTGTACCTGAAACCTGTAATAAGGATATAAATTGTAGACATATCGAAAGGAAACGTTTTTAATGGAAAACATCAATTTTTATGATTGCTTTTAATTAAAAGAGAGATATAAAGTACACAAAATCTACAATTTTAGATATTCAGCAATTTAAGAAATAAAGTAATAGAAAAAAATCAATAAAAAAGACATTCGTCTAGCAAAAAAAAATTGTTTTTTTTTAAATCAATATGTTTTATCTTTTATGTAAGTATTTCTCTTAAAAATAATATCAAAACAGTATTGCATCTCCACGGATTTGTATGAAATAAAATAAATTTGAAATTTTTATGATGCTTGTAGTGGCTTCGTCAGCTTATCTGACTTTGTTGGTAGCGCCTATGTTTCCACCTCCAGTTTTTCTATTTGTTCAAGAAGATATTCTGAAACTTCTTTTGATTTTGTATTGTCGGTCCAACTTGGGTATTTATTGCTTCTATTTCCAGCTGCTGTTCGTTACAATCGGGTATCTCATTAAGTTCCTGCTCCAACAGTGAATCTTCCGCAGCATCAGTTGTTACCGATCTCATTGAATGCTGTATTTCATCGTGCATGTCCATTACCTTTTAGAACACATTAAAACGACGCTATACATGATAAATATCAAAAAATTACCTCCTTAATATTTGTCATCACTTCATCTGTAGTGTCCACATTCATTTCGGGCTTCGATAACAAATTCTTTAGTAAATTTGATCCCCTTTTATATATTCATTAATAATTTCTCCATGAGATTGAACCTCGTGAACTTGATTCAATAAGATATGAGCATCTAGAACTTCGAAAATAGAGCGATAACAAAATATTATGATTAAAATAAAATAAATAAAATAATAAAATTAATTATATATACAATTAAATATTGCGCCTTCAGTTGTTTTATGTTAGAAACTGGGGGAAAGTCTAAGACAACTTTTCAATTATAAAAGTTGCCAATAGATTTACCTCCAATCACAAACAATTTGAAATTTGCTGTTTTGGCACAAATTTATAATAATCGAGTAAAAACAACTATATACCCACAAAGTTTTCAAAGATTTCCACACCACCCTTGACGTACTGTGATGTCTGAAAAATCCAATTCTACTTCACTTAATAATGTACACACTTCAGTGAGTTTTTCATGAAAGAGAGCTCAAGAAAAGTCACTAAATAGTTTACACTTTTATATGACCTTGAATAGAACAGCAAATTCCGGTTTCCCCGGTAGGCCTATGCACCATTATACAAACTACAAATAAATTAAATAACGAAAACAATAACAATAATAATAAATAAAGCTTAATTCATGCTAGCTATAAAATATTACTAAAATTCATAAATATATAATGTTCTACATTATAAAAAAATATAACAAAAAGTAAAAATAAATAGTTTCTATTAAAAAAAGAAAAATAAATATGTTCTTTTATATAAAAAATAATAAAAATATCACAGAATTATATGACAGAAAGAGTTCTCAGTTTTCTCTCGAACTTTTTCTTGTCGACTACGTTAGAATTTACCATTTACGAATAATTATTAAGTAATATATTTGCATAAATCTTGTATGCTTTTTTATACAAGTATATTTGGTCAGGCGCTTTCTTCATCATTACTCACGTTTACATGGTAAAATGAATTTATCATAAAATTTCCTAATTCTTAACTTTTTAAAATTGTTTATGTACACCCTGTAAAGTAACGTCAAATGAAC
Source organism: Leptarthrus brevirostris (assembly GCA_964036015.1). Classification (NCBI taxonomy): domain Eukaryota; kingdom Metazoa; phylum Arthropoda; class Insecta; order Diptera; family Asilidae; genus Leptarthrus; species Leptarthrus brevirostris. The sequence continues at coordinate 62,615,770 of OZ038371.1, read as the reverse complement.
TTGATATTAGCAAATAGTAGTAGTAGTAATAATGAATTTTATATTGTAATAGTACCTAGTACCGATTGTACACTTTGATCTTTTTTGCCGAACACAAAGGTATAACCACAAACACCTTAGCAAGTTTGATGCAGTAGTTTCGTGAACACTACCGAGCTTATAGCTTGTAAAAACTTTTGCTTCTCTTCCGTTTCCAGAGCTCGAGCAATAAAGATCGGAGTGCAAGTAACGTGCTGTAAAACTAAAGGAGAATTTAATAAAGTCAATTTTTGCGAGCGAAGGCATTTCTTAAGGTGAAAGAAACGTAACTACGAGCCGATTGCAAGCCGAGCTACACTGCACGTGCCGCAGTCAGGAACAGGAGCTGGTCCTTCAGGAGCAACTATCGCGATCAATTTGGTCCTTCAGAGCCGGATTATTGGATTTTTGGACCAATAAAAAAGGGATATTATCCATACAAGTAATTTACTTCAATTGAAATTCTTGAAAGGTAAAAATATCATCATTCGAGAACCACGTGCTAACACGTGCTTCCACATAAAACGGATAAGGTAAAGATTTAATAAAATTTAATCACGCTCTGTAAGAAATAATAAAAAGAGGAAATCTTACGGGCGCATGTAATTTTCATTTTGAATAAAACTATATTTTAATTTCATCGGTCATCTTTGGCTATGCATATGTCGCTCATAAAAGGGAAAATTGCGTGCATTGAATTATATTTGTTTTATTCAAAGGGTAATTCAAATCAATTGAAATTTGAGTGAATGGTTATATTTGAATTTTGTGCGACCTTGAACAATAACAATAAAGACACAAAAGAGTGCGCGTAAACAATTATATGAAGGCCAACTATCGTAAATACTACCCGAGTTCAATAACAAACTCTAAGCGGTAAAAGGTTGTAAATGGGAACAAATTTGTGAATCTCTGACATTGAAATAAATTACGGTAGACAATTAGTAAACACAGATTTGAGATCAGTCAGGTTGTACAGAACAAGTGCTCGTTCCCTTAACTAAATAATACTTGATAAATAACAATACTTGAATAATTTCTAATATTTACGGACAATATTAATTATTAGGTTAGTGATCATGAACTTATATTTTAATTAAAATTTCAAGCTGATCATTTGTTAATGCAAATCATAGGCATTCAGTGCAATATACGCAACGGACTTTGTAGTTTCTTTCAATCCTGTACATTAATTATGATTACACTCTACGGTGTGCTTAGGGAAGGTTTTATTTAAACATTATTGCGTCTATTGGGACAAATATTTTGTGAGATTGCTAAGTGTAGTTTGAAACAATGTCTAATAAAAACATTTTGATCCAAAAACGCCGAAGAGTTAAGGGTATTCTCACAAGGTTAAAAACTTTTGCAGACAATGTCACGGATTCTGCATCTATAGAAGAGATTACAAACCGATTGAAAAGATTAGATGAAATTTGGAAGGAATTTCAGGATATTGAAGATGAGCTACTTACAAATGAGGATCAGGCTTCAGAGCTCGCTGAATATGAAGAAAAATACTTCGAAATGCGCGCTATTTTCACTCGAGTTTTGAACAATAGGTCCCCTCGTACTGCCAATGATAGTTCATGGTCCGAACAATTTAATTCCACCATGAATCAATTCGTTAATCAGCAACAGGCTATGTTACAATCTATGGAACGTACAAATAATCCAAATGTTTCTCGCCTACCTAAACTTAATGTTCCGTCATTTGCGGGAGACTACAAAGAATGGCCGCAATTTAAGGATCTCTTTGAAGCGTCAGTAAATTCAAATACTTCGCTTTCAGGAGCACAGAAGCTCCAATATCTAAAGGGGCTACTAAAGGGAAACGCTGCATTCATTGTCAAACACCTCACAATCAGTGACAACAATTACGTAGAGGCGTGGAATAAATTAAAATAACGTTTTAATAAAAGTGACCACGTGACAAATGCATTCATAAAAACATTTCTTGAGCAACCCTCATTATCTCAACCCAATATGAAGGCTTTGCGAAACCTTTGTGACACATTCGACGGAGTAATCCGCGGTCTGAAAGCACTCGATGAACGATCTGAAGGCAGAGATCCCTGGTTAATTTACTTAGCGCTTTCTAAGGTAGACCTAGAAACGCGTGAGTTGTGGGCAAGAGAAGTAGCTACTCAACAATTTCCAACCTTTGAAAATTTTCTAAAATTTTTGGCAAAACGCTGCGATGTCTTAGAAACAGCTTTGACAATGTCAAAACGGCCACAACCTATAAAATCATTACATGCATCTTCTGCAGATATTGTTACATGCCCGTACTGCTCGTCAAGCCACTCATTATACAAATATCAAGATTTTAAGGGCCAAGTTCCACATAGACGGAGAGAATTCATCATTGCTAAATCACTATGTTTTAAATGCTTAGACGCAAACCATTCAGTACGCACTTGTCGCTCCAAAATACGATGTGCTTCTTGTAAGGGTAATCACCATCCGTTGTTGCATTTGAATTCAACACAGGGAAACCCAGTTATCAATATTACCAATACTTCTCCAGACTCTCCTCGATTTGAGGCTAATCCTCGCTCATCCCCAACGGCGCACACTTCTCAATCGCAACAGTGCAATACTTGTCTCACCATAGCGGACAACAATAGTCAAACCGACACGTCATCTTCAGACAAATGTTTGCCTTCCACGAACCAAGCTGCTTATACAAGTAATAGTGAATTGAAGGAAGTCGCCACATTGTCCACTCTCAGTACCTGTATTCAGAAGGAAGGATATATGAGCAAGGTCAACAACACTAGCTGAAGAGATCTCGGAATTTCCCTACTTCCCACTGCCATCGTAAACGTTTTAGATTATCAAGGCAAGTTTCAAACCTGCAGAATCTTGCTGGATTCAGGATCACAAATAACCCTTATTTCTAAAGCATGCGTGCAGCGTCTGCGACTGAACAGAGAAAAGGCAAAACTTGCTGTTACTGGACTACAACCTTCAGGAGTAGGCACTACTAGAGGAAAGGTATTACTCCATTTGCATTCTAGGTGGAATCACGACAACAAAATTGTGGCAACTGCCTTCATAATGCCGAAGCTCACATCTCGTATTCCATCTGAACACATCTCAATCACCTGGCCTCGTGATGACTTACTTCACTTAGCTGATCCTAGCTTCAATAAGCCATCTTCCATCGACATAATTCTTGGGTGTGATCATTTCTTTGAAACAATTTGCGATGAAAGGATAACAGATGAGAACAACGTCCAAATCGCGCAAAAAAACAATTTTTGGCTGGGTGTTAATCGGTAGTTTCACCAGTTTCAATATGCCAACAATAAAAACCTGTTCATTACTTGTGGATCTAGATCAAACGCTACGTATGTTCTGGGAGACGGAAGAAGTGTCAGCGCCAACAAGGTTGATGAGTACAGAGGAAGAACGTTGTGAAACACATTTTAAGGAAAATCTTTCAAGGGCCGAAGATGGACGCTTCGTAGTTTCTCTTCCCTTCAAGGAAAATACTTCTCCACTGGGAGAATCCAAACAAGGCGCTATTTCTCGCTTTCAAGCTATTGAGCGAAGATTTGCGAAGGAACCAATATTAAAGGAGCAGTATGTCAATTTTATGCGAGAATATAAATCACTAGGTCACATGAAAGCAATTTCCAATCAAGATGTTATCGCGCCTCATTCATGCTACTATTTACCGCACCATGCGGTTTTCAAGGAGACTCCAGTGCCAAAACTTCGTGTAGTATTTGACGGCTCGTACAAAACGTCGAACAATGTATCGCTAAACAATAATCTGATAGTTGGACCAACAGTACAACGCGATTTACTATCAATATTGTTAAATTTCAGAAAGCACAACATTGCATTTTCTGCAGATCTGGAGAAAATGTACAGGCAGGTTTGGGTCACAGAACGAGACAGAGACTTCCAGAGAATAGTCTGGAGAGAAGACACAAGTAAACCTCTGAAACAATATAAACTGAAAACAGTCACCTATGGAACCTCTTCAGCGCCATTTCTAGCTACTAGAGTCTTACAACAAATTGGCAGTGAAACCGAAACCAAGTATCCCGAGGTGGCATCTCGAATTCAAAACGACTTTTACGTCGATGACCTTCTAAGTGGATGCCGCAGTCGTCTATTGTCGTTCCACCGATATTAATAAGAATGTCAAAGTCATCATCGTCGCATCAAAAACAAAAGTATCTCCGCTAAAACAAATCTCGCTTCCTCGCCTGGAGTTGTGTGCAGCTGTTCTACTAGCTCGCCTCATAAAGAAAATTCGCGAATCCTTAACAATACCGGATATTCCAGTTTATGCGTGGACAGATTCAATGATTGTCCTATCTTGGCTATCCGATATCCCCAGACGATGGAAATGTTTCATTGGCAACAGAACTTCTGAAATTTTGGAGGTAATACCGCGAACAAGATGGAGACACGTCCAATCAAAGGACAATCCAGCTGACTTTGCTACGCGTGGCTTAACTCCAAGCGAACTTCCTCATTGCAACCTTTGGTGGAATGGACCCAAATGGTTAACAGAAGGTGAACATCGCTGGCCTAACAGAACTGATATTAAACAATCTGAAATTGTTGAAATCGAGAAGAGAAGAAATGTACTTCTATGTGTTCAAATGTCCGAGCAAGATTGATTTTTAACTTTATGTTCACGATTTTTGTCTTTTTCAAGGTTAGTACGAACGCTCGCCTATTGCTTACGTTTTAAATTGGCCTGCAAGACAAGGAAGGAAGTACAGAAGTCTATATTTCTGACTGCAGAAGAGAAGAGAAATAGCATATCTGCAAGAGAAAAAACAAGCTCCGGTCAAAGGTGCATTGGGAAAATTAAACCCATTTCTAGACAAAGAATCTATTTTGAGAGTAGGGGGAAGAATCCAACGGTCGGCATCGAGATACGCAGCCAAACATCCAATAATACTTCCGAAACTACACCCTGTGACTAAAATGTTGCTGTCGGGAATGCATAAGACATACCTACATCCAGGGCCTTCGTTGCTTACTGCTATTGTGCGGCAACAATACTGGATTTTGGGAATTCGTCAATTAGTAAGAAAACTGTCAAGAGAATGTATCACATGTTTCAGGAACCGGGCGACAAGAACAACACAATTAATGGCTAATCTACCTGAACCACGGGTGACAATCTCAAGACCATTCTTTAAAGTGGGTATTGATTACGCTGGACCGCTATCATTATGCTCTAAAATAGGCAAAGGTTCTAAAATTCTAAAAGGCTATATTGCATTGTTCGTTTGCCTTTCCACGAAAGCCATTCATCTAGAATTGGTTGGAAGTCTATCAGCAGAAGCCTTCATTGCAACACTTAAGCGTTTTTGCTCACGCCGTGGTGTTGCAAAACAAATATTTTCAGACAATGGAACAAATTTTGTAGGTGGAAAACGTTATCTAACCGAAATGCATGAGCTCGCTCTTTCCAGTACTAATAACGAACTCATTTCAGATTTCCTATCGCAATCCAGAATAACTTGGACCTTTAATCCTCCTGCAGCCCCACATTTTGGTGGGATCTGGGAATCAGCCGTAAAGTCAGTAAAATGGCATCTGAAACGAGTGATAGGTGATACGATACTTAGTGCCGAAGAGATGACCACACTGCTTTGTCAAATCGAAGCTCTATTGAGTTCTCGTCCATACAGCGCTATATCTTCAGATCCTAACGACCTAGAGGCTTTGACTCCTAGTCATTTTCTCATCGGAGAGCCATTAACGAGCGTACCAGAACCAGACCTCTGTGACATAAAAACTTCAAAATTGGGCCGCTGGCAAAATATCCAAACAATGGTAAGGGGATTTTGGAAAAGATGGCGAGTCGAATACCTATCATCGTTACAAGAAAGACCAAAATGGAGGCATGAAAGGGATTGCTTGAAGGAAGGAGAGCTAGTTTTAATCAGTGATGAAAACCTTCCATCGTCACAGTGGTTAATGGGCCGAGTTATTTCTACTCATCCTGCGAAGATAACCTAATTCGTGTTGTCACCCTTCGGACTAAGCGAGGAACCTGCAAACGGGCCATAAATAAGCTGTACAAACTACCAGTTAGTTAAGACTACTGTCTCAACGGGGTGAGGATGGTCAGGCGCTTTCTTCATCATTACTCACGTTTACATGGTAAAATGAATTTATCATAAAATTTCCTAATTCTTAACTTTTTTAAATTGTTTATGTACACCCTGTAAAGTAACGTCAAATGAACTTGATATTAGCAAATAGTAGTAGTAGTAAGAATGAATTTTATATTGTAATAGTACCTAGTACCGATTGTACACTTTGATCTTTCTTGCCGAACACAAAGGTATAGCCACAAACACCTTAGCAAGTTTGATGCAGTAGTTTCGTGAACACTACCGAGCTTATAGCTTGTAAAAACTTTCGCTTCTCTTCTGTTTCCAGAGCTCGAGCAATAAAGTTCGGAGTGCAAGTAACGTGCTGTAAAACTAAAGGAGAATTTAATAAAGTCAATTTTTGTTCATTGTTAATCGCGCCTTTTCCTTATTATATTACCTTGCGAGCGAAGGCATTTCTTAAGGTGAAGGAAACGTAACTACGAGCCGATTGCAAGCCGAGCTACACTGCACGTGCCCCAGTCAGGAACAGGAGCTGGTCCTTCAGGAGCAACTATCGCGATCAATATTACTTCAGTATTACATACTTCACAGCGTTCTTCAAAGTAAAAAACAAACCCGTCGGACTGTAAACTACTTCGTGTTAAATCCCAAAGTATTACTCCTGGCGCTGGCGAGTCCACTAGAACGTTTTCAATCCCTGGCGTTGAAATAATTTCTTGAAAAAGAGAAATTATGTGAACACATAAATTTATTAATTGATTGGATGGAACACTTAAATCTCCTCGTTGCAAAGAGTCGAAATATTTACTATTTATTTTGTCCCCCTTTTGCGAGCGGACAAAATTTATGCAATTGACACAGCTTATTTTCTTGCAAAGTGAAAAACTTGCGTAACCCGATACATAAATGATCACATCAAAATCAATATCTAACTACTATTGCAAGTATGGAAGTATTCTTCATCATATAATTCTTTCAAATTAAAGTTACCGTAGTTAGAAGAGCGGCCCAAAAAATTTATATTCTAACTTTCTTTCTGACTCAAAAACTTGTTGCACCGAGACATTGTAAGAGCAACCGGATAACTCACGATACTGTCCGAAACGTTTCTCCAGATTATCAGTTTGCCAATGTCCCGGTAAAACAAATTTCACATTTAGATTATTTAAAGAGTATTCAATTATTTCTATAAGGGATGTTGTTGTAAATCTTAACGCTTTATAGGTACATTGTGTTAGACACCCCCAATATGCCAAATGTCTAACCATTTAATAAAATCTTTTAAAACTTCTAAACGAAAATCCGAAGTGGATGAAAATGGTGAAGCCCACGGATTGATTTTAACTTTATGCTTATAACACGATTTTGTATTGACAATGTCCCACCAATACCTAATAATTTGCAAGAAAATAGTTACATCATGTGTATGGAAAAGGTTGTCTACTAATTGTTGGATACAGAGTTTTTGTATTCAATTTAAAAGCTAATTTTGCAATAGATTTAGCCTCCTCGTTATGCCTGTTTCGCAAATCTGTAAAACATGCAATGTTGGGACAATCTGCTGTAATATTATTTTCGCAGTCAGAAAATTCTGGAAATTGAAACGTTTTATCAGGCAAATTTATCCACGAATTTCGAATATTTTTGAAAACATGTACAGTATCGTACATTAGAAATATTGGTTGTTGATTGGAAGGATTTGCAAATTTATTTGTTTTTGAAAATAATCTAAACATTCTTTGATTGACTCTATTATTATCCGTTACTACTGAAATTACTTGAAAACCGTGATTTTGTACAAAATTTATAATATCTAATGTAAATGAATGAAAATTCTTACCAGACATGAGCTTAACGGGAGACAAATACACTACGGATTTAAAATTACCGAAAGCAGAAGGAATCAAAAAAGCCTGAATAGTTTTCGCGGGTTCAAGTTTGTCTCCAGTATTTTCTGCAAATCCAACAATCTTCTGTGACTTAAAAGTTATCTTTTGATTCACATAAATTTCATCGATCTGAAGGATAATTATTTTTTCAAGATCTGTTAGATTTTGGGAAATTTTATTTAAGTAATTACTATTACTGCTACTTGAATTTGGGGAAAATGCCATTTGAGATGAAAGACTAAGTGTTCTTTCACCCGGTAAAGTTAAAATATTACTATTTCTTATGTTTCTGTAACATGCCGAAGAAACCATATTAATTACAAAAGCTGTTTTTATAGTTTCCGGACTATAAACTTTCTTCTCTCCTACCAATAAGTCTAACTGATCCCGAAGAAATATTAATTTTGAATAACTGGACTTATCATCAATATTCTCGTTAATTTCCAATTCTAAAGCTGTGGAAAGAAGTTCTGAAGCATTAGAAATTAACAATTTTGTTGATAAAGTTTTATCCGTTGCATAAAAATTTAAAATTTTTTGAAGCTCCTGCCAAGATTTTAATTTAAAATTACTCGAGGCTGACGGGAGCACCGCGGATACATCTTTTAAAGCTACTTTAATGTTTTTTAAATAAACTTTTAAATTCAAGTTAAGATCTATTTACTTCAATGGGCGAGCCAGAGAGTATATAAAATATAACACGATCTTCTTTGCACAAAATTTGCCAATCATTAAGGAATAATTTAGTAAAATAACTTTTCTTCAGATCATTGAAATTTAGTATTTTATCAATATTTTCAACCCTTTGCACCAGAGGAATTTCGCGATCTTTGGGCTTAGGAAGAACATATTTATTTCGCTGCGATAAATATGAAGGAAGAGTCGGAAATAGCGAAGGTATTGCACCCGTTCGCAATTTCTTCTTCTTCTTCAAATAAGAACAACTATTTCCATTTATATCGGTATATTTTACTTCGTTACTAATATCGCTGGGATAGAAATGGTCCTCGCAAACTCGCGAATTCGTTGTTGGTTCCCAATCCTTCCGTGGTATGGCCTTTATCCAAGTCTTACGCTTTCCTTCTTCGCGGGGAAATCGAAGCAAGGACGATTTCAGAGAGCTGTTGCCACATCGGAGAACCACGCAATAATAGGGCATCTAGGCGAAAGAAAATAAAACGATTCTTGTTTCTTTAGTACCGGTATGTACCGAAAGGATCCGATAAAACAGGCACTTTCAATTAAGTAAATTACGTTAATTAATCACCATAAAAATAGTTAAAAAAGAAATTGAACCATCTTCACAAAAAGAACTAAAAAGCATAAAATAATTTTTAATTTTATATCTATTACAACATTGTGAAGTCGGTGCAAATCAAACACACCAAACTACAACAAAAGTATTTATTCGCCCTTCTTTATGATCACTTGAGCTGAAACATTTAGGTAAATTTATATAGTATCTTCGATTATGGTTGGGTAGTTGTTTTGTTTCTTTAATTTGCACCGACTTCAAAATGTTGTAATAGATATAAAATTAAAATTTATATTATGCTTTTTATAGCTTTTTGTGAAGTCGGTTAAATTTTTTTTATTATTTTATTTTTCACTTTTTAGTGTCTTCTATACTCTGTACAACAAAAAAGGAATCATCCAAATCGGTCCATGCGTTTAGAAGTTAGACTACCCTTACCCTTACCTAATCATCAAAGTCGAATTGAGAACTTCCTCCTTTTTTGAAGTCATTTCAAAACCGAAGTTATTAATGTTGGGAAGGTAATTTTATTTCAAAGATATACGTGTAATTATAACTTTATAGTGTAAACAGTCAAACAAAAATTTCAGCGCTTCATCTTGTAAAGTTTACAGGGACAAAATGAACATTAAGTAAAATTTTAATGCGATGTAGTCATATAGATCTTACAAAGCTTTCTTACGAAACTCAAGATAAGTTTAGAGATAAACTCTTTATGCAGCAAACATAAAACTACAAACTAAAATAATAGCTTTTTCTGTTTTTGATTTTATGAAAAGTAGTTCGAACTTGCTGCAAATCTTGCACTGCAGAAGGTTAAGTCGCGATGCCAATAGAAATTCCTGTTAAGTTGGGTACTTTTACGTTAAAATATTTATAGAAAAACTAGTCTAAAATGATTGATTGGATTTTTTTTAACCTTTCATACATGTTCTATACGGGCAGGGCCTGATTAACCCTTAGGCTAATTAGGGTGCAGCCTAGGGCGCGAGGATCGGAGGGGGGCGCGCTGAAATCGTGACTTCGCATGCACTAATCTAGCATCATTGCATCTACCCTACATATTTCAACTAGACCGAGACAAAACACTAAAACTAAATGCGCTTGAGAGTCCCTGATTTTAACAATAAATTTTGAAATTTTAAAAAGCGCGCGTAAAACAAACACTGACTTGTTACTCGAATCGGTCGGTGGTCGAGCGAGTGGGTGAGCTGGCAACAGAGTGCGTAGTGCGAGTTTTGTTTAATCCGCCTCGCAATAACGGGCGTAAATTTTAACTTCATTTTGTATGGGAAATTCGGAATTTAAACAGTGCAACCTAGTTCTCGCATTTGCCGCTAGATGACTCTGTATCGATTGTATTCTATTCTATTCTTTATCGTCTAGGTTGCACTGTTTAAATTCCCATACAAAATAATCTTCACGCATACGCGCGTTTCTGTGAGGCGAATTAAACAAAACTCGCACTAGGCACTCAGCACAGCTTAGGGATGGGGAATCGAACTGAGAAAATCGATTCGGTATGAATCTATCTGTAATTTTTTTCCAATTTTGAAGATCGATTAATCGCTCTAAAATGATCGATGTTCATAGATCGATTCCATTTATTTTGACACTTCAATTTGGAGAAGCACAAATTTTGTTTCGCTTTATTAGGCTCAATTTGTCATAACTAGCAAAAACCGGTGGACTTCATATGACAATATATTATATTTTCTTCACCAAGTGATTAATTTTGCAATTTTAAAGAACTAAAAATAAGTGATGATAGTTCAGAAGAAGACCATGCTCCAGAATGGATACCATATAGCGGAAGGACGGAGTGGGCAGACGTAACACCTATCCTAGTTAGCAGTGAGAAATTTTCAAAGACCTTAGAGTTAACCAGGGATGTACTAAAATTGAATGCTGCCAACTACACTGGCAGTATAGGCACTCATGCAGTGATACAGATAACACTACCATATTTTAGAGATCTGAAACGCATTTATCTAACATTAACAATTTTTTAGGTACGAAATTTTAAATTTGCCGGATTATTACACAAATTAATGATGATGCAAAAAAATTTCCACGTGAGCTTGCTCAGTCTTATTTTATTTCGTCGAGTTTTATCTTAAACAATGGGAATCGGAAATAAATAAATCGATTCGAGCTGAATCGGTAACGCGAAAAATCGATTCAAAAATCGGCAGATCGAAGGCTAAAAAATCGAATCGCAGAGATCTATTCGAAGATCGCCCATCCCTAGGCCGCAGCTTGCCGCGCGCAATGAAACACATCATAAATGATGTGCGGGGACTCCCCGGTGTGTTTAATAGTTAGTGTACTTTGCCGCGCTTCATTCATTTGTCTTATCTCTTTCGAAATCATCGTTCGTCTGTCATATCACGCGCTCGCGTATATTCGTTTTTGGTGATTGATATTTATTGTCCTTTCCTTAGTGTTTCCGTGTTTTTTTTAAGACTATGAGTGGTAATGAGAGTAGTTCGATAGTAAAAAAGCCAAGTGGAGCAGAATACAGAAAAAAGGCAAAAGAAAAGGAAAAGTAAATAGAAAACATTTTAAAACATACTCGAAACATTTTTTATGAACTCTGCAGAAAGGAACGAAACGGTGACGAATGCTGCACTATCGCCAGCGATTTCTTGCCCTGGTTCCTCTACCGCGGACTGTTAAAAATGGACTGCAACAAAACGAAGAATTAGATTTTTCCAGATCAGAACGGCAGTATAAAAATCAAAAAAGATTTCTATCTAAAAATATGTTTGAGAAAAAGCTTGTTAATGGCGAAAATGTGCAGAGAAGCTGGTTAGTATACTCAGAATCCACAGGTCACGTGTTTTGTGGTCCTTGCAAATTATATGGAGGAACATCCGTATTTGCCAAAAGTGGATTTAATGACTGGAAAAATTCTAACTTAATAACTGATCATGACAATTCTCCGGATCATCGTAAATGTTTGGGACAATATGTATGTAGAGGTAAACTTTTACAATGACTGGATAGTCAAACAATATAATGAAGAAATAACTTATTGGCGAAATGTATTACTACGGGTAATAGAAACAATTAAGTTTTTAGCTTCTCGTGGGCTTCCATTTCACGGTCAAAATGAAATTATTGGATCTGCACTAAACGGAAATTTTCTTGGCTGTATTGAGCTTATATCTAAATTTGATTCTTTCATGGCTGAACATTTGGTGAGATTTGGACAAACAGGCAGAGGTTCTCCATCGTACTTGTCATCCTCTATAATCGATGAATTTATTTTACTTCTCGCTGATGAAGTTCGACTTTCGATTATAGGAGAAATAGAAAAAAGCAAAATATTATTCGATTAGCATTGATTCTACTCCAGATATTTCACACACCGATCAGTTGACATTTATAATTCGTTATATTTTGCCTGACGGAGAACCTGTCGAACGTTTTGTCACATTTTCACCCAATTGCGGTCATAAAGGTGAAGACATGGAAAAGGCTGTTCTTGCGCAGCCCATTCTCTACAACTCGTGGGATCGGCTGCCGCGGAAAGTAGAGACGAGTCAGCTGCTTTTTTTACACTGGAACAACAACTATACAATTTTTTTTCTGGATCTACAAGCAGATGGCAAATTTTGCTATCCAAATTGGATGAAAAATCGACAGTACTAAAAAATCTATCGAAAACTCGATGGAGTGCGCGAGCAGATGCAAGCAAAGCCTTATACCATTCATACAAACAAGTTCTGGAAACATTAAACTCTATTTGCGAAGATAAAAATCAAAGTAAAGAGACCAAAATAGAGGCAAAAGAAATATTAGAAAAAATAAAAACTCTAGAAATTACAATAATGTTGTGCTTTAGAAACTCTGTGCTCGTAAAGTTTCAAATCTATCTAACGTTGTTACTCTTTATGAGACATTACATGCTTATCTTGATACGTTGAGTGACGAAAAAGAGTTCAAAAATTTTGAATCAGAGGCAATCAAGAGATGCGAAGTGACCACATACAAAAAAGATGTAAGAAGAAGAAAGAAACCAAAATTTCATTTTGATGAAGTTAAAACGGGGCACATTGAGTTAGAAGGGAGAAAACAACTATATGCCACTGATTAAGAAGAAACCTTTGCACAAGAATGCGTCCATTTGGCGCAGTTTTTAAAATCTGACATCGAGGCCGAGCATTCTATTTCTGCCAGAACCGCAAACCGTTTGTTAATAAAAAGTTTTAATATTTCATGCATGTTCCCGAATGTGGAGATAATATTAAGAATTTTTTTGACAATGAGTGTTACAAACTGCAGCGGCGAAAGGTCTTTTTCAGCACTTAAAAGAGTAAAAAAATTCCTTGCGCTCCACACACCGCCAGCAAATACTTGCAGCGCTCTCGCTAATGTACATAGAAAGTGATTTTTTACAAACTATTTAATTTGAAAAAATTGTGGAAAGATTTGCAAACGCTAAAGCACGAAAAAGGACTTTTGTATAATCTAATAATAATTACTTAATTACTATATATATTGCAGATCGATCTGAAAATTTTTATAGGTAGTATGAACCATGTTAAAATGTTCACACTACTACTCTACTCACTTACTACTTTTTAGGCCGTCCGTAACACACCTGGCGGGGGCGCGTCCCCATAATTAGCCTAGGGCGATCAGAACTCTTGATCAGTCGCTGTATACGGGGTTATTTCCTGCTATACCTCCATGATCTTAGTATATCCAGAATCACCCCACAGATGTCTTACGTTCAATTAAAGTCGGAAAATTGAATTTTGGACCTTTAATATTCTTTATTCGGTAATATATTTCCATTTCCATCGATTAGTTACAAAAAAGGAGAGTAAAAAATGTAGAGAGCTATTTCGTTTCCCATCTTTTCAGCAAATTGTTATTGATGTTATTTAGTAAACTTTCCTACCACAGAAAAGTAAGTTTTAAAGTTTTTCTGAAGCACTTTAACGAACAATATAAGCAAACGTTTTAGATCTATTTGCCCTCATTTATGATATAATCGCGTTATAAACCCGTTAATAAGGATAGCTTTAAGAAATTATCTAGCAACTAGAGATGGAGTTTGACTCTTTATGCGAAGAACTTGAGTCCTTGTATTCAAAAGTATAAATTTTTACCAATCAAACTTTCAATCAGGCCAAAATGTGTATATTTTGTGGCGGAAACTGGCAAGTTGGAATAAGATTTGAGCTACTTTAAATGTGTTAACTTTTTGATACAAACTTTAAAAATCTTTGCAAAACTTGAATTACTTGAATAAGTCAATTATCTAGTGGAATTAAGAGAATAACAATATGCCTATTTATTAGTGTATCTACATAGAGTTTTGTGAAAATTAACGCTGTCAAGCTCTCCTTGTATTTTTATTTTATAAGTAGATTACTGATACCTCTTAACTTCTCATACCGACATTATTCTAAACAATAATATGCACATGTTGTTTCCGATTTCTAGTTAAATCTTTTTACGGTCTTCACATCACTTTAAAAAATGTCAAGTTTGCTAAAATAATCCTGTTAATTGCATGCAAGCCATCAAAGTATTTAGATTCAATCTATACAAACAACCACAGGTTGTTCAAATCATTTTAAAAGAGATACTATTTGAAATCTTTGCACAAGTAGATGCAATTAGATGATCCGGTCAGATGCTGTCTCCTTTAATATACATTAAGATTGTGATTGAAAAATCTATTCAGTCTTGATATTTATAAACAAATAATTAGCTATCCGCGCCCGCTGCTTGACATGAAATAAGCGGGTCACGGGTTCCTACGAATGCAGAAAGATATAATTTCGCTTAAGACTAAATTGCTGGAATCTTCTAGTGAATCTTATTAAAGGATTAAAAATTCCTATAAGTCTTTAAAGATATATTTAATAAACATATAGTCCTGGCATAGTATAGATATGATATAGTAGACCAGCTTCGAATAAATCTGAAAAAATTTCCTGTCACTTAATTTCATTTTTCATTTAAATGGTAATGTCCCTGAGAAGAAATTACCCAAATGGGAAATCTCTCAGTCATTTTGTATGTAGTTGTAAATGTCATTTCGTCATTGAGTTTGACAATTAAAATGGAAGTAATTGACCATACCGAAGATTTTTCATTTTGAAATAAGGATATACTGCAGTGTTGCGTACTATAGTAACACTCCGTGTTCAACGTATTCAAGCGACGAAAGATATCGACAAAATTGCTGCAATAGAACAGAGGATACTGAGGCCTTTGTTAAAAAACTTGCATTCTGAAGTCCCCTAAAGATGTTATTTGCGAAACCAGTCGAAAAAGTTATGAATTAACCGAGGAAGGAAAATCTGTTTCAGAAAATGGGAGTCATGAGGCTGCAATTTACAACTTGGTCCCATCGGAAGACATTGCACAATCAGAACTGATGAAGACATCCCCCAATGCAAAGGTCGGTTTTAGCAAAACAATGTCACACGGATGGATATACCTCTTCTCGCGCCCTAGGTTCTATTTCAGATGTTGAAATATTGAAAAAAGTTTTTAAATTTGCTATGTCGGTAAGTAAACATCAAGCACCTCATATTTTTACAAAAACACGGAAACCACTTTTAGAATGAAGTGCGTGCACAAGATTCAATTTTCGTTGTCGTTGCTTTTGCAATAAACCCTAAAGGACGCAATATGACTTGGGAATTCTTTATGGAAAATGCAGATATGTTGCTGGAACAATATCAGGTATGTATTATTCTTATCTTTTTAATATTTGGCGTTTACATTGAATTCTCTGCAGGGTGGCTTTCTTCTTGCTCGACTAATCAAACATCTAACAGAAAATTTTGCAACAGAAGAAAAAGCTAAAGAAATTGAGGAATTCTTTAAGAAACGTGAATTTCTTGGAACAGAAAGAACATTTTATTCAACGTTTAAAATCGGAAATCAACAAACCAAAGGTCAACATTATTACCGAAATACAAACTTCAAAAATGTATTTTTCCCTCAGTCATTTACTATAAACGCCATTTTTACCCTAGATAGTAAAATTTTAATAATTGCATGGGTGCAATCTAATTGAATTTTAATATTTTAATTTGATGCAAACGTGTAAATTGTTGCAATATTTAATACACTAGATCCGGATACTGATTTTCTTTTAGCAGTTCGCAGTGAAAATGAAGATTTCGAAAAGTATGAGCCTGGTGGTGTTACTGTTAAATTTTTAAAGTTGATTTGAACACCTCTGATGTGGAGGGGCCATATTTAGTGCGATTACAGGAAGTGGAAGCGGCTGTAAATGTAGAGAAGCTTGTGGGGAAAATATCTACTTTTTCTTTGAACTTGAGAGCTTGAGATTCACAAGCCTATCCTATAGTTTGGCTTTAAATCATTAACAATCTATCACATAATCTTGCTCGTATTACTATTGCGTTTGATACTGCCAACATTTCTTCAAACAACGATTCTACTTGCTTATGTCTTCCACTAGTATCAACAATTTTCATCTCGAACCCTTCTTTCTTGAACATTTCTACACTATCCTGGGTTATAACGACTGGATCAACTTCTGTATAACTGCCAAAGAACGGTATTCGCGCTTTAGTTGCATTTTGTTTGATTTGTTTCGTAGGCACTAGCCCGCAATGTGTCAGCGCAGACTAAACAAGACTTCCAATTTTTCTTTTGATAGCGATAAGCTAGTTTCTTGCAAGTCGGTTTTTCTCCAGAACTTTGCAAACCTATAAACATTACAATATTGGGGCGTCCTTTAATGGGTTTTTATGGTTTGACACCAGGATCTACAAGCAATATATTCTGTTCAATATAAATCTATAAATTTTAGCAAAGTATGTACCTTAATCAATTCCTTGAAGACTGCAGATTGAATCATTCTTCGTATGTTGAGTTGTTTGTTGCTAACCCCGGCCAACGCCATCTTGATAACTACAGGCCGTAAGGTAGAGCCAGTTGTGACCCGTGACATCACACTATAAGGAAAAACGTGAAAAAGTCGAAATTCTGTCACTCGAAGTTTTGTTTAATTATAAGAAGTGTGATTAACTTTTAAAATCGTTCTAACCAAAAATTAATAGTGAATCGTATAAAGAGCAATTTGCGGTAAAAGTTTTGTGACATTCAAGTGGCGAAGTGTATATATTTTTTAGTTAAAGTCAAAATTTCGGCTAATTCGCCTTGGACTTTAAAGTAATATTGTGTGAGTTTCAGATATTATTTAAGTGAAATAATTAGTGTATGATAAAATTAACTTATGAGATAATGTCGTGATAAAAGTTTCTTTTAGATCTATTTAATTATGTGTGAGTTATCGCCGGTCAAAATATATTTTCAATACCCAAAAGAAATGTCAAATGGAGGGAAGTAATGACGTCCGCTCTTCAACCTAGCGGATGTAAACAACTCTCAAATGTATTAAAAAGTGAAAGAAATTACGTTTAACTTTATTATAAGTGATAATATAATAGTTTTGTGATGTTGTGAGAACATGTGTTACTAGTGATTCGAGTTTTGTTGGTAAATGGGGACAAATCTATTGACAACTTTTACATTTGAAGAGTTGGCTTAGATTTTTCTCTAATTGCCGGCATTATACAACAAATTGTACAATAAATATGAAGTGATCTGATTTAAAAATGTATTCGGGAGAATATCTGAAAACAGTGATTTGCAAATCTTACAATTTGTCGGCAAATGGGGATACATATATTAATAAATTATGCAATTGAAAAGTTGGATAAGATTTTTTCTAAGCTGTCACTTGAACAGCTGATAACAACTTTTCATTTAGTCGTATAGACAGCGCTGGTGTTGTTTCCTCATAAGCTGACGTCATCGTTTCTACCTTACGGCCTGTAGTTATCAAGATGGCGTTGCCCCGGCTGTTAAGTTGCTAGATCCTCCACGAATAGCCTAATATAATCGTCCAGGAAGCATCATGTTGTGTTTGTTTTGAATTTTTAGAACTGTCAATTACTTAACCAACACATATGTCCGCTTATACGAATTAATCGACGAAAAGGGAAATTTCTCTTCTGAGAGTACAAAATTGATTCTCGCTCACTAATTTTTGACGGATAGCATTTACTTCTTGGAATTTTTTGACATTTAGGATTTACTTTTCCATACAAAATTGCAACAACATTGCCAAACTATTTCGTTCACGTTTGAACAGGGAAATTTAAGGAGCTGTTCTTCTATATGGTATCTATTCTAAGGTCCTGGTCTATCAGCTTGCTTGATGTCCTGATATCCATTTTCTAAATCGGTGTATGACATTTTTCATATTAGTGATGAAAAATGAATTTAATTCTACAATTCTATACACAATTTTAACCACACTCTAATACTTATATACAGGCCCGTAGAGACAAATTTCGGGCCCGGGGGGTAAGACTTACGGGCCCACGCGAAAAGAATTTCGGGGACATAAACAATCGAATGAGTGACTTTCAATTTAAAATCTGTCTAGTATATTACACTTTTTCGATCGTGAAATATTTTTTTATATATATAATTAAAATGGAAAAAAATTTTCTGTTGATGACTTAGATGACGGGGCGCCTTTTGAAAGACCGGGCCCGGGGGGTTTACCCCCTTCGCCCCCCCCCCTCTCGACGGCCCTGCTTATATAATCACTTGCTAAAGAAGTCTTCCGCGAACAACCCGCAGCATGAGGAAAATCGAATTGACACAGCCTACTCTAGATTTTATCAATATCTTGAAATCTTCCCTAATTTCAATAAATTACATTAACCTAACAAATCAACTCAATACAAAAAAAAACTACCTACGTCATAGCTTCATGCCTTTCTCACACATAACGAAGCAGAACATAAAGGAGACTCTTCAAATTTATAAAAATTATTTCGAAGTCAACTTGAGCGAAACCTGTCTACCCTTTATCACAATATAATTATAAAATATTACACTTTAGAAATAAATACCTTTTAGATTGAAATTTTCGCAAAATCCCAGATAATTAAAAACTTTTTGCCGGAACAAATGAAAAACCTCACGTTTCGCGCGCGAATTTGTATCGAACTTTCTTTTTTTTTTTTTCTAGAGTAGGCTGTGATGGTGCGCGAAAAGCTCGAAAAATAGCGCATTGGTGACCACAATCAAAACTAAGAGGGAAGAAGTTTTTGTTTTCTTAATTTGGTATATTGAGTTGGCAGTACCTTCTTTAATTTTTACTATACTTTTCTACACAAATGACAAATGACGTGAAAGTATGTTTTCTCCCCGTAAAGTCTTAGAACAGAAAAGGAAAGGAAGTGCAAAATGCTCAAAAAGTTTCCGAATTTCCCTTATGTGTTTGAAAGGTGTGAATGTGTTAGTTTTCACCATGGAAGTAGTAAATTTTTTACTCATTCGAAGTGGTCCTCGCAAAAATTACTACCATCGGATAGTATATAATCAGTTCTACCGATGGATTTTAACCACAGTTCTCTGAAGTCTTCATCTTTTGGAAAATATTTTAATATTTTTAAAATTTTATTAGAAACCCCAGGCAAAAACTTCCGTCAGCTGTCATTGAAACAATAAGGCGAGCCAAAACTCTGATCAAACTCAAATGTAAACAATTGAGCGCCATCAAGAGAAATGGTTATATTTTTTGGTAATTTAGCTTTTATTTATACAGCTTTTGCATATATTTCAAAGAAAATGCTGTATAATTGCTTATTATATCATTTAACTTCCCTGACAAATGATTTTCCGCACCCAATGAGTCGATTATAGTAACAATAAAATACCGCACACTTCATCACGAAAAATGTTCAAACTAAGCACCTCAGATTCTTAATAAACTAAACCAAAACAGTCTTTTAAATGTTAATCGTCTTTATTTGTAAAATTACAACACTTTTAACAACAAACACTGAAAACTATTTAATAAACACTTGGATCTTCACTCTTCAGAAAGTACACGTCAAATTGACATTTCATTATGGCGAAGCTCCCTTCCCACACCTTTCCCACGAGCAAAAAATCGGAAAACACGTACACGGTTTATACACGGTATTGCACTTCCTTTCGTTTTCTGTTCTAAGGGTAAAGTACGCGAGTTAATTATCTGGCGCAAAATATATTGTTTAGGGCTTGTTCATAAGCGCGATGCGACTCCGTGCGATTTTTTCGTTCATCTCACTTTTTGAATACTTTTGTTTCAGTCTGCGATTATTTTTCATCGTATGCCCGTTCACAAGGTTGAAGAACGAAAATTTGTTGTTTACATTTGAATTTGCACATAATTAGTGCTTTTAAGTAATATATATCATTCTAAATATAAATATTAACAGTGAATCGGGAACGCGAACTTAAATTAATATTATTAATAATTTTTTTAAGGAAGAAAAACCAATATTTGTTTTATTGCTATTTCCTCATTTGCTGTAAAATAATAATAATTAATTTTTATATCTAATAACACATATTACATACATATTATATTTATACAAGCCGTTTTTCAGTCAAGAAGCACTTTTTAAAAAGGTAAACAAACCAATTATGTATGGTTATGTTCAACAATCGCAAACAATCGCACCAAATCAAGAGCATTGCTGCGATTATTTTTACAATCGCAGCGACGTTAGACAAAGCCAGCATGTCAAGTAACAGGTATATGACTTCAGCCAATCAAATTACAGTCGCATGCGACGAATCGCACTCGTGAACGAAGGTTTATGCCACAAATTTCAATCACAAAAAAGGGGAATCTAAATTTTTTGTGAACTGGAGAAATTGCAAATGCCATCGCTTTTGATAATGGATTGCCTAAATGCAAAATATCAACAAGCTTAGAACTGACGAATGTCAGTTATAATTTAGAATTTGCCAAATCAGAAATTGAGTGGATGAGCGATAAACCGATGAAAACTTTTGCAGGCGCCAAAACTAATCCATTTCAGTTTAAGCATTTGCAGTCAGTGTTGTGCGTGTAGATTACATCGTGTACTCTACACGATAATTTACGTGTAATCTACACGCACTCTACATGGGATACAGTAATACATAATTTTGATTTTTTACAAGATTTCATGAAAAGGTATTAACGTTTATATAGCCCATAATTTTTACTTTATTAATTAGTATTTATTTGTAACATTTGAGTCTGCGAGTCTTAGGTAGGTAGTATACAAGTAACAATTTTTTTGAACGTTCAAAAGATAATCTATTCCTCGTTGGTGAGTGAACGTATGCCCAATTGGAAAAGGACATCTCCAGTTCAGCCGATTAAGCTGAAATTTGCAGAAGTTTAATGGCTAATTTAGATAAAGCTGGATGGTTAAATTCAGCCATGCTCCAAAATGCAATAGACTTTTCAACATTTTTCTCTACTAATTTTAGAAAAACAGGCCCTGATTGTTTCCGAAAATGATGCCAGTCTTCAATACCGTTGGTATCTAGATGGTCGAAAAGAAAATCGTTTATGATGTCTTGTTGTTCAATAGTCAGAAACGCATGGTCATGTGAATAATGAAGGTAATATGCCACTAAAGAGTACACAATTAAAGCCATTTCCTTTCGTTTTTTTAAATTGTCCTTGAATTTTTCTGGTAATTCTAATTTTAGCCACAATAATGCTGAATTTGCGATAGAAACAGAAGAGTTCTGGGAGAAATTGACAAGTTCACATACTGGATCGGGAAGCTTAATTGAGTCCGTAACCTCCTTCATGAATTTATCATCAAATAAGAATAGTGAGACACTTTGTTTAATTTTTCTGAGACTAGGATCGGCTGCTATTTGCTTCATAATATCTTTGTTTTGAATGAGACAAGAAAAAGAATTACGGTAGAAACACCATCTCTCTGTAAAGACTCACTGCTGAATGCATCATCATGTTCAGTCGTAATTCGCAATTTCTATAATCTACACAAATACTCTACATAATACATACTCTACTTAATTTACACATACTCTACACGTCGATGTAGATTATTGATTTACACGTGTAGACGCACAACCCTGTTTGCAGTTATGATACAATTTAATCCAATTAAGCAAAATCTCTAGTCCCAAGGTTGTTTTAGCAAGTACACCTGTTGTGGAAAGTGGATTTACCGGAGAGCTTTTTGTAGAATTGGCTGGGAATACCAACAATAGTATAATATTAACATCAAGGTAATTTATTGAAAAATTTTAAGCCTTTTTGAAATTTACAATATTTCCAGGACTTCACCGGGAACACTTGCTCGAGATCTATTTGAAAATGGTGGAGATGGTCGTAAAATTGAAGTGGATGTTTCCAAACGTGTTGTAATGTGAGCCATTTAAAAATAGTTTGCGCCATCTCTGAGCCAAGGGTATAAGGTCCCTTGATCCGTACATGACCAACTAGCATGCACCTTTTTCTTTTTCTTGTAGTTGTCACCTCTGTGCGCTGCTACGAAAAAAGAACCTTAGAATAAAGAACGAGAGGAAAGGCTATCTTAAGTAAAAACCCTGTACGTGTGATAAGCATTTTTCTTCTTGACCAAGTGGTGAGTGGGTTAAGGGGGAATGTCGCCTGAAATGTCAAATTGGACCGAATGTCGCCTTGAAATCAAAGTCGTCTATTTAGAATAAAGAACTAGAGGACAGGACATCATTCGGAAAAATGTAAGCATTTTGTTATATGTAGTAGAACCCAAGCGATGTGTGCGGTTCGACATGAAAGTAGTAAAATTATGCTTGCATACAGGAGGGGCCAACTCATTTTGATAATATTTTAAATTAGGTATTTTTAAAATATATTCTTATAACTCTTTTAATATAATATAACTTTGTCCGAACATATTTTATTATCACATGCATATTTCAATAGTTTTCCGATCAAGTATACAACGAAAATAATTGTGCAAATATCACCGATTTCATTAAAAATTGTCCATATTTTTGTTCCCATGCTATTTTCATATGTATTTATTGAAACGAAGGAGGTAATAACTATGTAAATTAATTGTGGTTAGATAAGGTTATATGTATGGTTAACTATTGATTTAACTAATTACTAACGTATCTTCTTTATTATTAATTATCTGGGATGGGTAATAAACAAAGTTTTGCAACAGGGCGTTTAAAAATGGCTTCTTTTGTTTTTAACGTAACAACACGCACCAGGTTATCTTTCCCTGGATGGATTTTTAATACTCGAGCAAGTAACCATCTTGCTGGTGGTAGCCTTTCATCTCTAAGCAATACAAGATGACCTTCTCTGATATTAGGAGCTACTTGTGCCCATTTTGATCTCTGCTGTAGTCGAGGAAGGTACTCATTACTCCATCTCGTCCAGAAATTTTGTAACATTCTTTGACACAGTTGCCAACGGCTGATTGCATAATTTCCAAGTCCGGCTCGAAGGACCACGAGCAGATTGCATTGATATTTAAATCAAATACATTTCGTTCAGGAGGAGTGAGAATAGCATCACCGATTAAAAAATGGCCTGGGGTTAGTGCCGTAAAGTCGTTTGGATCACTGGTGAGAGGACACAATGGTCGGGAGTTGAGGCACGCTTCAATCTGTGTCAGTATGGTCGATAACTCTTCATACGTGAGCAATGCATTTCCTAGTATTCGTTTCAAATGATGTTTTACTGATTTAACGCCAGCTTCCCATAAACCACCGAAGTGTGGGGCAGCCGGAGGTATGAAATGCCACTGAGTACCAATTACAGTAAGCTTGTCCTTTATTGTTGCATCTAAGCCATATTCACTGGATAGTCTGGCCTGTATTAATGCCTGATTAGCTCCCACAAAATTCGTACCACAATCACTTACAAGTCCAATGGTTGGACTTTACTGCTGGTCAAAACTGTTTTAAGTGCTTCTAATTCCGTTTCAACTTGAGATGTGTTGTTCTTTGGCCATTTAGCTTCAGGTTCCTGTAGCCATGGAGGTCCCGTCCACCACAAAGGATGGGTTACTAATTCTTCAGGCATTACTCCTCTTGAAGCACAATCAGCAGGATTATCGTGTGATCTGACATATCTCCATTGGCTTCCACTTAGCGTTTCTTGTATTTGGCTCACACGATTTGCCACAAATGTTTGCCATTGGCGAGGGTGGCCTCGCAGCCAAGTTAGCACATTCAGGGAGTCTGTCCATCCATATACCTTAACATTTGCGATCTGAAGAGAGTCCCTTACATGAATTATCAATTTACTAAGAAGATGCGCCCCGCAAAGCTCTAGTCTAGGGATGCTGACTTGTCGGATAGGCGCTACTTTAGATTTTGCTGCCAGTAGGGTTATGATGACTTCTCCAGTAGAAGTTATACATCTTGCGTATACCACAGTTGCATATGCAAAGCTGGATGCGTCACAGAATGCATGTAATTCAAGTGCTACATTTTTTGTGGTATATTGAAACCATCGAGAGATTTTAATTCTCTCTATTTTGGGCAGCTCGTTACGATACTCTGTCCATTTTTTATGTAACGTTGGCGGTAGCACATCATTCCAGTCAATCTTCTGAATCCATAGTTTCTGAAGCATTATTTTAGCTACGATAATGGTTGGTGTTAACCAACCCAGTGGGTCGAAGAGGCGACCGATTTCTGATAGTAAGGTGCGTTTTGTAAACAGACCAATAGGGGGTTGCAGGGATACCTTGAATTCAAATGTATCTGATTTTGGATTCCAATGTATACCTAGAGCTTTGATTGTTTCATTGAAATCGATATGGAATGGTGTGTTGACTTCTCGATCTTGCTCCGGTATATGATATAATACATCCTCGTTATTGCAAACCCACTTGCGTAGGTTAAAACCTCCTTTATTAAGTAAGTTCCTTAATTGCCGCTGTAGTGAAATGCATTCTTCAATAGTGTCAGTTCCTGTCATCAGGTCGTCTACGTAAAAGTCGGATAAAACCCTTTCGCTTGCTGTCGGAAAATGTAACTTTTCATCATAAGCTAATTGCATTAAGGTTCTAATTGCTAAATATGGAGCACATGATGTACCATATGTAACAGTGTTTAATTTATATTCCTCAATCGGGTTGGAGGGATTATTTCTCCAGAGAATTTTCTGGTATTCACAATGGTTAGGGTCTATGTTTATTTGGCGATACATCTTTTCAATATCCGCCGTGATTGCCACACGATATTTTCGCCATCGCATCAAGATAGTACATAAGTCCCTTTGAAGAGGTTGCCCTGTGAGTAAGCAGTCATTTAGGGCTGGAGAATTCGTAGGTTTGCATGACGCATCAAATACTACTCTTAATTTAGTGGTCGTGCTTGATTCTTTAAAAACAGCATGGTGAGGTAGATAATATTCATTCTTTTCAGAAGTTTTATCAGTAACGTTGCACGATCTGATTTTTTCCATATGACCCAACGATAAGTACTCTTCTATGAATTTTTTATATTCCTCAAAAAGTTTAAGATTCCGGGCAAATTTTTTTTTTTTTCCATTTGAACTAAACGTTTCTGAGCAATATCTCTTGAGTTCCCTAATTTAGGTGGTGTATTGTTTTTAAATGTAAGTGGTACTACATAGCGGCCATCATCTCTACGATAATGATTACGGGAGAATATCTCTTCACATAATTCTTCTTCGGGATTAGTCCTTTTACAATGTGGGGGTTCTTCTATCTCCCAAAACTGTCTTAATAATTTCTCTATTTCCTGAATCTCGGTGGAAGAACATAAAAGTGAGACTTTAGGAGTTGGATAGGTTAGTTTATATTCATGGGGCACTCTACCGCTTACAATCCAACCTAAAGGCGTTTGCTGCGCCACTGGATATCCCTGAGGTCCCTTGATTAACCCTTCCTCTATTATTTCGGCATATTGTTCTGCTCCCACAAGCATATCTATGTTACCCGGTTGCATGTAATAGGGATCAGCTAAAGGTATATCGTTAAGGTAATCCAATGAAGAAGAATTCAGTTTATGATTTGGAAGAACTCCAGTAATTTTTGGTAATACATACGCCTCTACGAACATTCTGAAAGTAGGGCGCTGGCACGATTGAATTACGCATGTAGTTTTATTGCGTGAGAAACCTGATTCCGTGGCCCCTATCCCAGCTATCATTGCATGCGTTGGTTTCTTATTAAGTCGTAGTCTCTGCACAGCATCTTCGGTAATAAAGGATGCTTGAGAGCCTTGATCCAATAATATTCTAATCTTTTGTTCTCCTAGTTTAGGCGTTATTATATTGACTATTGCTGTTGCTAATAGTACAGAGGCTTCCTGTCGACTATCTGCTAGATGAATTTGTACCATAGCATCTGTCTCATCAAGTGGTGGTTGGAAGGTATTCCTAGTGCTTACCTGAGTCTTTATCGATTCAGAATGCTGCTGCATTGGGGTGGTAACTGAATTCGATGCTAGGAGATTTTTGGTGTAATGTGATTTGTAGTAATTTTTCTTAAGAGGCTTGGTTGGTGAAAATTTACTGTTATCGGTTACTGTATATTTGTTCACTTGTTCCTTCTGAATTGCAGATGTGAAATGAAGTAACGAATTATGCCTTTTACCACATTGTTGACAGTTCATGACATTAGGACACTCCTGTATCGAATGAACCTTAGATAGGCAATTTATACATCTTGACTGACTTTTTATAAAGTCATACCGGTTTTTCGGACTCATTCCTAAAAATTTGGGACATAGTTTAAGACGGTGATCTTTGCTGCAGATGGGACATAAATTGACAGTACTAACGGTGAGAGAATGCGTGGAATGATCGTAACTGTTACTGTTGTTCAAGTTCGACTTGGTATTGAGAATTTCTTTATGACCTTTTGCTCGGTTAATGGCATCTAAGGTCCTAAATCTTGAATCCAAGAATTCAGTAAATTCCGCAATCGATGGCATAACAGAGGGATCAACTCTATTGCTTAATGCATGTTCCCAATGTGTTATAGTGTCACGACTTAGTTTTTGGACTTTTAGACATTTAATGCTTTCCAAGCATTCGTTTATGTGATCTAAAAATTTTTTTACATTGGTTGGGGTTTCGTTTGTTTGGGTAGAGATGTTAGTGAGTCTATGCAATTGTGCATTTATAAGAGCTCGCTCATTATGGTACCTTTTTTTTAATAAATCCCACGCCGGTACATAATTAACTTCTGAGATACTTAAATGTTTAATTAACTGCTTTGCTTCACCGCTAATGCAGGAATGTAAGTAATGCAGCTTTTGAACATTTGTTAATTGTCTGTTATTGTGGATTAAACCTTCGAACAGATCACGAAATTCAATTCTGATAACCTCCATTAAAATTGGGTATATTAATGCGAGGTAATGGGATCTCAGTGCTCTGGGTTTGGTGAGTCAGTGGACTTTCAACTTTAGAGAATTGTGTGTAGCTGCTGTCGCTTGCAGCGATAGCTTTAAGTAAATCAAAAATTATGCCATGGGCATTGAAATATAATTCTTCTAATGTGCTGTGAATATCGGATTTAAAGTACGGCAATTCTGCGTGTTTACCATCCTCATATTCTTCTAATAACTTTCGGTTTGTTAATGCACATTTTTTCCAGATCTCTTCTAATATTTCTTGACGTTTTCGAAGATGGACTTCTGTGCGACGGTCTTTTGGTGTTTTTCTCAAGTTTATGCAAAACTTTTCGAGTTCTATTTGATTCACGCTTTGTTCTTTAAGTAGTTCATCCATATTATATTATGTATGACTATCACTTTTATATAAGTAATTGGTTTTGTTAAAATTTCCGCGAATTAAATTTTAGAATTCTTGTATTCTGGTCACCTTTCAATAGGTGTTTGTAATTAAATTATCTCGGTAAGGTTTTCAATAGGTTTTCAATAGAAGCCAATAATGTATAGGTTAGGTTATGTGGTGATCAAATAGGTTTGTAGGTAATAGAATATGGAAATTAACTTACTGGTTACCAGATGTTTTACTTGCTTAATGGTGTTTTAGTCTTTAACTTTTTTTTTTTTTTTTGATAATTTTTTTATAGTAATTACACAGTTCACACACAATTCGTCACAGTTTAATTCCTGTGGAAAAAAACACAAACAGTAGCACTATACTTTTCTAATAATTAACGGCTCGAAGGACCAAATGTTTGTTCAATAAACAAAAAAATAATAATAATAATAGAAATGGTGTTTATAAAAAAAATATTAACTCGACTTGTCTCGCACTAAACTTTATTGGTTCAACTTTTATTCTCAACTCAACTTAATTTTATTACAAATTGTGAACATGAATACAATGAATAAAATAAATGCAACTCCTGCAATTCGACGGTCAATGATCGATCGCTGCTCTGGTCACGTTGGGGATGGCGATGACCTGGTTGAGTGCTGTTTGCAGCACATACCGCTGTTGACCGGATGTGTTGGAGCGGGTGATGACCTGGAAAAGTCGCGATGGCATCGCATTCCTTTGGTGACTATATCAGAGGGCGATGACCCGACTGAACAACTTAATTTTACTATTTAAAAACACTGCTTATGCCCCAAATATTTCAGTATTACGGAGACGACTTTGATTTTAAGGCGACATTCGGTCCAATTTGACATTTCAGGCGTCATTCCCCCTTAACCCACTCGCCACTTGGCCGTGAAGCAAAAATGCTTATCACACGTACAGGGTTTTTACTTAAGATAGCCTTTCCTCTCGTTCTATATTCTAAGGTCGTCTCCGTAGTACTGAAATATTTGGGGGCATAAGCAAAGTGTTTTTAAATAGTAAAATTAAGTAAATTAATAAAATAAGGCCGGACAAAGTTATATTATATTAAAAGTGTTATAAGAATATATTTTAAAAACACCTAATTTAAAATATTATCAAAATGAGTTGGCCCTTCCTGTATGCAAGCATAATTTTACTACTTTCATGTTTGAAACGCACACATCGCTTGGGTTCTACTACATATAGCAAAATGCTTACATTTTTCCGAATGATGTCCTTTCCTCTAGTTCTTTATTCTAAGTAAAGAACTGAAGGAAAGGCTCAACGCAAAATGTCGTGAAGCATTACACAAATACTGAAACACTTTCCACCACACGCACATATTCATCATGGCAATAGTACATTTTTTCTTTCAAGTGGGGGTTCATTGTAAAATTCTTTGGATAATTAGTATTTTCAAATTTTCTTTTTTAATTGAGAATTAAAAAAATATTTAACCAATTCCATATGACATTTATATATTTTACTCTTGGGTATGATAGAATATTCCAGATAGTCGACACAGGGTGTTATTTGGACAAAATTCCACAATGCACTTCACAATAAGTTTTCACTAAAACCTTGGTTATTTAATTAACAATTTCAGTTAAAGTGTATATAAATCTTCTTTCATTTCAACAATATAAATTTGTTAATGATATAACACATGGATCAATAAGTCCCGAGACTAACCCAGAGATGACGCTCGTAGTAAACCAGTAACCACGTCTTTCTAGAGTACTAACCTTTGCTTGAAACGTGTCAAAATTTTAAGTCGATCGGACCAGAAACAGCTGAGTTATCGAGGTTGGAGTAAAGTCGTTTTGTAGTTTGTTTAAAAAATGGAAAAAACCGAGTTTCGTGTTCTGATAAAACATTGTTTTTTAATGGGTAAAAACACCGTGCAAGCGAAACAATGGATTGAAAAATGTTACCCGGACTCTTGTCCATCAAAAGCAACGATTTGTCGGTGGTTTGCCGAGTTTAAACGTGGTCGTACCGACACAAATGACGCGGAACGCTCGGGTAGACCTGTGGAAGCCGTTACACCGGAAAATGTGAGTGAAGTGACAAAAATTATAATGAAAGATCGTAAAGTGAAGCTCCGTGAGATTGCTGAGATAACACAGATATCATATGGAAGTGCATTTACTATCCTTCATGAAAAATTGAGCATGAAAAAGGTTTTTTCCAAGTGGGTGCCGCGATTGCTTTCGATGGAACAAAAACAGCAACGAGTCGATGATTCAGAAAGCTGTTTATCGCTATTTACTCGCAATAAAAAAGATTTCTTGCGTCGTTACGTGACCATGGACG
This sequence comes from Leptarthrus brevirostris, assembly GCA_964036015.1. Lineage (NCBI taxonomy): Eukaryota > Metazoa > Arthropoda > Insecta > Diptera > Asilidae > Leptarthrus > Leptarthrus brevirostris. The sequence continues at coordinate 62,585,557 of OZ038371.1, read as the reverse complement.
AAACATGGATACATCACTACACTCCAGAGTCGAAGCGGCAGTCATCTGAGTGCCGCACAGCTGGCGAAAGCCGTCCGAAGCGTCCGAAAACGCAGCAGTCAGCTGGCAAAGTCATGGCGTCAGTTTTTTGGGATACGCATGGCGTGATTTTCATTGACTACCTCGAAAAAGGTAAATCGATCAACAGTGATTATTATATTGACTTGCTGGTGCGTTTGAAGGAGGAAATCGCAAAAAAAAGACCGCACATGCAGAGAAAAAAAATCCTTTTTCACCAAGACAATGCACCCTGCCACAAGTCGATGAAAACAATGGCAAAATTGAACGAATTGGGCTTTCATCTGCTTCCCCACCCCCCATACTCGCCAGATTTAGCCCCCAGTGACTACTGGCTCTTTGCTGATCTTAAAAAAATGCTCCAGGGAAAAAGATTTGGCTCAAATGAGGAGGTCATCGCTGCAACTGAAGCGAAAGATAATTTTTTTTATAAACATGGTATTGAAAAATTGGAAAAGCGTTGGAACGATTGTATCACCCTAAAAGGTGATTATATTGATGAATAAAAAAAAATTTTGCAAAAAAAATGTTGTTTTCATTGTTAGTCTCGGGACTTATTGATCCATGTGTTATATTACACCAAATTCATTTAATCAGAACTTTTAAATCGGTCAACAATTTTATCGCGTCAAGTAAACAGAAAAGTGACAGAACTTCGTTCATTTGATACAGAAAACAAAATTGTTGTGCTGTCGACTACAATCTGGTAGCGATTCTCACACAATTTGGTTGCCTAACCGTTTCAATAAATTAAGCGCATGCCCAAAAAATTTTGCGGCAACAGAAAAATATTTCATAGCAACGAATAAATATGTCAAGTTTGTGCGCATGATCTGTAATTCTCCCATGCCGTTCCCCGGAGCTTGCATCTAAATACTCAGCCGCCTGGCTGGGAGCTGGCGTGTGATTTTGATACTTCATAGCGTTTGGACTGCCATGAGTAAAAATTTTGTAAAACGGTTTGCATTTCCTTCACCGATAGCTTGTTAAATTCAAGCTCTACACATTTTTACAATTTTGCGTAATTAAAAGGCAACGAAACAACAAATGTCGAGAGAATTCCTACCCAGAACAATTTTTTTTATTTTAAAGATATTTATTTAATTATATTTTATCTATAACATTTCACCTTAAGTTCGTTTGGAGCGTGATAATCACGTGAGTGTGAGTTCACAATTATGAACATTCTCAGTAGCTTCTTTTGCGTGACTCTGCGAATGTGTTTTCATTGCACTTGATTTCGAAAACGAAAGCCCGCAATAAGTGCACATATAGGGTCGTTCACCGGTGTGCGTGCGCATGTGCGTTACACAATCGCTTCTTTGAGCAAAAGCTCGATCGCAATATTTACAAACAAACGGTTTCTCGCCTGTATGAGTTCGCCGATGGTTTTTAAGTGTGCCTAGAGCAGAGAATCGCATTGGGCAAAATTCGCAAGCATAAGGACGCTCACCAGTATGAATACGGCGGTGCTTTACTAAGGAACTGGAGGTTGTAAAGCCAGATCCACAAGTGCTACAAATAAAGGGATGATCTCCCGTATGTTTTCTGATGTGCGCATTGAGTTCTCCTTTGCTAACGAAAGAATTATCACATTTGTCGCACTTGTACGGCTTTATCTTGGAATGGCGCATCAAGTGTTGCTTTAAATTTGTACTTTGGCTGAATCCTTTACCGCAAATTGAACAAAGAAATGGCTTTTCTCCACTATGTGTTCGTAAGTGATCTTTGAGTGTTGATAGCATTGTGAAAACTAAAATATAACTAATTTAAATTATAATTCTTATTATATTAATTTATTAAATCAACCTTTTCCACAAAGCGAGCACTGATTTTTGATTATCCCGTTGTGCTCAACATCACTGTGAGCCTTCAACTTATCTTTTCTTGAGAAGACTTTACTACATTTACCGCACTTAAACATTGAATGGGCTTTCATGTGGTGTAAAAGGCTACCTTTGGAAATAAAAACTCGACGGCATACAAGACATTCAAACTGTTTTTCTGTGCACTTATTCAATTTAAAATGATAATTTAACGATTTTTCCTTAGCGAATCCGGCACCACATTGCATGCACTTATAGGGACTTTCTGGCAATTCCGCTGGCTGATGTTTTACTTCTTCAACCATGTTTATAACCTCTTCTGAAATTTCTACATCTCTCTCACCTTTAGCTAATTTTTCGACATCGGAATCACAAATGTCAATACCAATAACAATGCCTTCCTCGGGAGAACAGGCACGTTCATGACACTTTTTTATATGTTTTTGTAAATTTTTCGGGTGAACAAAATCAATCGGACAATGCGGACATTTCAAAGGCTCTTTCTCTTTTTTATTCTTATCCTTTTCCTTACTTCCTTCCAAAAACGAGTCGTTTTCCACTGTACATTGCTCAGCATGACTTTGGAAAGAAGTACTATCTTCAAATTTTTCATTACAAAGCCCGCATTGTAATAAAATCTTTTCAAATTCCACTTCATTATCTTGGGGAGTACTTTCCTCGTCAGTAGCATCTATCGAAAAAGTATCATTTTCAGTTTCTGCTTTATTTTGATTGCCATTGCCAAAGTCATCATCTGCAAACAACAGTGAAACTTCTTCGTCTTCAACGGAATTTGGTGTGTCTTGTATATCTGGAGACAAATCCTCTAACTCATCTCCTTTCACAATCTTAGGGCTTCCAGTCTTGATTTCCAAGTCTGTATATTCAAAATTTAATGGTTCCAAAACAGGCTTAGTATCTGTTTCTACTTTGTTGTCATCCTCTATTTGATTGATTTGTTGTAATAAATACTGCTGTAATGTGAATTCTGAGTTCTCGCATTTTATTTTAAAAGAAAACGCTCGATTTATTTCACTAATGCAAGATAAGCAAACCTTTGTCGGGAGCCCATCACGGTCTGTTATCTGCAAAAACGCAGTTTGGGAATTTAAAAGTACTTTATCACTATTATTTGATCTATATTGGTAAGCGAAACTTACAACAACCGATGTTATAGCTTTTAACATATCCGCAATAGACAGAGCTCCAGCAGTTGAGAAATCTGTTGTTGATTTGCTTTCATTAAGGGAAAGTAAAGCCGGTCCTATCGATAAACATGTACGGCACATTTTATCAAATTCTAGCGTCATGTTTACATTTATTATAAGCTTTCTCTTTCGGCTTAAATTCTTTCCTAATTAATAAATCAAAATGATGTTGATTACCAACAAAACTTCTGTATAAACAAAACTTTCTCAGTTTTGCCAAACAAACGATTTATCTCAATAACATTCTAATACTTTGCATAGGTAGCTACATATTTTCTCCTTCATAAGAATAAAGTGCAATTGTAAAATAAAACTCCTTTTCTCTTCTGTAATAACCAAATTGATCTTAATGTCAAAACAAGTTTCTTCTTCTTAGAAAAGGTGACTCACAGTTAAAGCCTTGTTCATAAGCGCGATGCGACTCCGTGAGATTTTTTCTTAGAACATAAAGCTAAACAGGAATGGCAGTAAGCCAGAAAAACGTCGGCATTTTCCTTTCTGTAGAGGTGAGGGTTTTCTATGTGTTTGAAGCCCATGACAGTAGTCAAATTTGAGATTTTTTGAAGCGGGGTTGATATATCTTTTGAATAATTACAAATTGTATTAAATCAAAATTAATAAATATTTATTTTTAATATTGTATTATTAAATTACATTTAAAAATGTGCGGAAAGATGAAATTGATTTTCTAATTATAATAAGATCTAACACAATTTAGAAAAACAGTTGCGAAATGCTTTGAAATTTTCAAAAAAAAACGAAAGGAAGTGCAATACCGTGTATAAATCGTGTACGTGTTTTCCGATTTTTTGTTCGTTGGAAAGGTGTGGGAAGGGAGCTTCAACTTCGCCATAAAGAAATGTCAATTTGACGAGGACTTTCTGAAGAGTGCGGGTCCAAGTGTTTATTGATTAATTTTCAGTGTTTAGTTGTTAAAAGTGATGTAATTTTACAAATAAAGACAATTAACATTTAAAAGACTGTTTTTGTTTAGTTTAATAAGAATCTCACGTGCTTAATTTGGATATTTTTCGTGATGAAGTGTGCGATATTTTGTTGTAAAAATAATCGACGCATTGCGTGTGGAAAATCATTTTTCAGGAAAGTTAAATAATATAATAAGCAATTATACAGCATTTTCTTTGAAATATGTGCAAAAGCTGTATAAATAAAAGCTAAATTACCAAAAAATATAACCATTTCTCTTGATGGTGCTCGTTTGTTTACATTTCAGATTCATCAGAGCTTTGGTTCGCCTTATTTGTTCAGCGACAGCTGACGGAAGTTTTTGCCTGAGGGCTCGAATAAAACTTTAAGAAAATTAAAATATTTTTCTACCTTTTGGTATTTTAGGTTTCCAAAAGATAAAGACTTCAGAGAACTATGGTTAAAATCCATCGGTAGAACTGATTATATACCATCAGACGGTAGCAATGTTTGCGAGGACCACAATAAGTCACAAATTTACTACTTCCATGGTGAAAACTAACACATTCACACCTTTCAAACACATAAGGAAAATTCGGAAACTTTTTGAGCATGGTGCACTTCCTTTCGTTTTCTGTTCTAAGCTTTAAACTGTTCCACCTTCTCTTTTAGCCAAGTGAGCATTGTAATTGAATACAGACAGTGTTCACTTGTTTCCAGGGACCACCACGTGGAGGTTGAGATAGGTGATTTAGATAAATAAGTTAAAATATGATATTATAACTTATGTATCTTTTTTGGTCCCCAGTGGTTTGTCTTTTGTCAATTGCACTTAAAATTATTTATTGTAAGTACTTATGTAAATTATTTGCTATTTTTGGGATATCTATATAATTATACTTAAAATATTTTTAGTTTTATATCGAAAAATATGTTCTGACCCCTTCTGAAAAATTGTTCGCGAGCCGACAGTGACAATAAGGGCAAAGCTATATTTGGCTAAATTACAAATGTAAACAAAGTTCTATAGCCAGGAAAATAGTGAATATTTACTATTATAAGTCACTGTCGCTTAATATAATCGCAGTACTTTAAGCAAAGAGACCTTAGAGATTATAATTATACCATTTACTTTCATGAAAAAAGATTTTCCTCGCATTCTCCGGCGATAATGTTTGCAGCAGTACACAGCACACTTCATCACTAAATTTGTGATTTTTTGCGGAGTTTTACACAATAAGATATCACAAGGTATTTTTACACTTTACTAGGCTATAATTAGCAATCGTTAATACTAATTACCTCGATAAATTCCTGTTTTCACAAAACTTTCACAGCACAACTTAAACTTTGACATTTCCGAAAATGAAAGCAAAACACTTCGATATGGGGACAGTACCTCAAAACTTTCCCCACTTCCACACTTCTTCTTTCGTTCAGATTCCGATCACACCTACAGCACATGTACGCGATACTGCCATTCCTGTTTAGCTTTATGTTCTAAGGATTTTTTGGACAAAACACCTGGCCAACGCCATCTTGATAACTACAGGCCGTAAGGTAGTGTATGATAAAATAACTTGTGAGATAATGTTGTGATAAAAGTTTCGTTTAGATCAATTTAATTATGCGTGAGTTATCGTCGGTCAAAATATATTGGCAATATCCAGAAGAAATGTCAAATGGAAGGGAAGTAATGACGTCCGCCCTTCAATCAAGCAGATGTAAACAACTCTCAATTACTTATAAAAGTGAAAGAAATTATGTTTAACTCTATTATAAGTAATAATATAATAGTTTTGTGCTGTTTTGAAAATATGTGGTACTAGTGCTTCGAGTTTTGTTGGTAAAAGATCTATTGACAACTTTTACACTTGAAGAGTTGGCTTAGATTTTTCTCTAATTGCTGGCATTGTACAACAAATTGTACGATAAATATGAAGTGATCTGATATAACAATTTATTTGGGAGAATATGTGAAAATAGTTCCGGGAGAGTTTGTGGATAAGAGACACGTATACTTTTCATATGTGCATTTACAAATATCAAATGTACTTCGCCAAAACCTCCGTAAACTACAAGCCATGAACTGACGAATTTTTCGCACACACATAAGGCTAAAGTGGTCTGACATTTCCCTCTAAGCATTTTGGCGAATTCGCTCTAGGCGAAACGTAAACGTAATGTTTACGAGTCGCTCTGACACCTACACTAATGTTTCGATGCGTGCCAAATAAAAATAAACCTGTCATGTTTACTCACAGTTTGTGGCCAACTTGAGTTGTGTTCAAAGTGTTTAGAAAAATATTGCAGTGTTATTTTAATTATAAAGTGATTAAAATAGTTTTAATTAATTGTGATAGTTGATGTTGATATAAGACAATTAGTGAATTGCGATAAGTGGACAATATAGACAATAGAGAATTAAGTTAAAATTGTCTACAAATAAATGTACATATATAAGTTAATGAAAATATTTTAAATATAAAAATAAAAGAATGAATGAATTAGTTTTCTATTCTCCTCTCCAAATTTTTCAAAAACGATTTACATTATTAATTTATTTTACAGTTACAGTTCGCTACGGAACCCTTCACTGTCAGAACTTTTGCGCCAAAGATGAAGTGGAATTCAACCGTTAAACTTCAACATACATCTCGTGCAAAAATTTTTACAGTGAAAAGTCTCAAAGTGAACTTTATGAAAAGGATTTATCAGCGGCTAAAATTACTTCGTTTACATTACGCTGAAAGTATTTCGTTAAAGACACGTTCTAGGCATTTCGTAAACGACACACTAAAGTATTACGCAAACGGTACGCCTCCGGCGTAAAGTTAGTGAAGTACCAACACATAAACAACTCTTCGCCGTTTTGTTTCACTTCTCTTTGGTCAAGTGAAACGTTAACGACTCGTTTCTGTTACGCCGGCGGCGTAACGTTGGCGTAGAGTTCTATGAAAATTAGACTTCGCCGGCGTTACGTTTACGACTCGTCATGTTTAGAGGGAATAGTCAGCTATAGTTGTGTTTCCGAACGAACTCTTGGCAACACTGGCTTAGCTGCTGTCAGTCAAAATATATAAAAAGAAGTGTCATCTGCTTGTGTTTAGCTTTAAAGATCTTGAAAAATTCTATAAAAGCCTTAAAACCTATCCAGAACCCAATGTCCGTTAGTCAAGACGCTTGTTACATATCCCTTCTTGGCTTAGCTGAGTATTTTCGTATTTCAAATCCTCCAAATATTAAGAAATGTATTCAATGTCTTCAGGCGTTGTTTACATTCCAACCACCGTCAAAAGTAGAGGCTCGGACGCACCTTCAAATGGGGCAAATATTAATGGCATATACGAAAAACATTGATCTTGCAAGAAATCATTTAGAAAAGGCTTGGAAATTATCAGAAAATCTTGTAAACTTCGATGATGTAAAGTTTGACACTGCTAGTCTTCTAGCACAGTTGTACCTGCAGCAAGAACAGAATTCATCTGCTAAGGCAATTTTGCGCAAGGCTATCGAACTGTCCCAAAATAATGTATATTGGCATTGTAAGTTGCTGCTGCAGCTCTCACAAATTCATGCAACTGACAAAGAGTACAGTTTGGCCTCTGAGCTTTTAGCAGTGGGGGCGGAATCAGCTGATGAATCGAATGCTATTTATCTAAAAGTATTATTTTTGCTTAGCCGCGCAATGATCTTGATGATTGAGCGTAAGACGAATGATGTCCTAGCTCTACTAAATCAGGCCGGTTCTATTATTGACAACAACATTCAGAACGTTCATCAAAAGGAGTATTTAAAGGTTTTCTTTTTAGTACTTCAAGTATGGTATTACCTAGCTTTGGGCCAGGTAAAAACTGTGAAGCCAAGTCTAAAACAGCTGCAAATGAGCATTCAAACTATTATGGCGCCAAATTGGCCTGCAGATGATGGTATTTTTATATTTTTAAGAAAAATCTATGCAAACTAAATTTTCTTTGCAGTAATCTTTGGACAAAACACACTTGAAATGTTTATGTGGCTCCCGAAAGAACAGTTATATGTATTGGTTTATTTGGTGACGGTGTCTCATTCAATGATGGCCGGTTACATGGACAAAGCACAAAAATATACAGAAAAAGCGCTTACGCAAATTGAGAAATTAAAGGCCCAAGATGATAAACCTATTCTCTCAGTTTTCAAAATCATTCTGCTGGAACACATTGTAATGTGTCGATTAGTTATGGGTAACAGAGAGTTGGCTATTACTGAAATCGCTGTAGCCAGAGACGTTTGCCTATCTTCTCCAAGTAAAGCTCTTCTCAAGCGCCACTCTGCTCAGCTGCATTGTCTGTTGGCTCTTTATGCCATGTCTACGAGTTTATTCGATTACGCTGAACGACAATTTCACGCATGTATTTCCGAGACAACGGAGAGGGATCTGAAATTGTTTGCAAATCTTAATCTTGCTATAATTTACCTGCGCACAAAGAGAGAACAGGACTTACGGCAAATTCTGGACACTGTGTCGGCAGAAAACGCTCAATTTCTAAACAGTCAGGCTCTTATGGGTGGTTTCTACTACGTTCAGGGATTAAATTCATTTCACAAGAGCAGTTTCCATGAAGCAAAGTAGTTTTTAAACTTTTGTTACAGTTAGAAAATGTTTTTAATTTTCGTTTCTTTTCTTAAAGGCGCTTTCTCCGCGAAACTCTTAAAATGGCGAATGCTGAAGATTTAAATAGATTAACGTCGTGTTCACTTGTTCTTCTTAGTCATGTGTTTCTTAGTATTGGAAATTCGAAGGAGAGCATGAATATGGTGACGCCAGCTATGCAACTTGCTTCTAAGATTCCCGATATCCATGTGCAACTTTGGGGTAGTGCCATTTTAAAAGATCTGCACCGAATGTCTAAAGATGTTCAGCACGAAAAAGAGTCGTATGCTAATCATTTGAAATATTCAGAAAACTTAATTGCCGACCAACGAAAATGCGTGACATTGTCGCAACATGCCCTAGTTACTTGGCTATCGGGCGATCCTATTCTCACTGCAGAAATCACAGGCCCGCAACCCTCTACTTCTGGACAATTTTCTTCGTTTTAATATTAAAATAAAAATTATAAAACATAATTTGAATTCAATTTTTACTACTTTTTTAAATATTTGGGCATAATTTTTAAATAATATTTTAAACTCGACGATGGAGTAAAGCGTTTAACACATTGCAGCACCAGGATTGAAGTGAAGTGCTTTGTTTTAGTTGATTTTCACCCGTGTACACAGGCTACCGCATGATGGCAGTATGCGTGCATGGATTGGATTTAGGGTTGTGAGCACCACTAACCTGCTTGTCTCAACCATAAACGAAGGAATAACTATAAATACCCAAGTTACATGACAAACTGAAAGTAAACCGAACTCAGTTTTAACTGAGTTCGCAATTTGGGTGTCTTCTTAGAACATAAAGCTAAACAGGAATGGCAGTATCGCGTATATGTGCTGTAGGTGTGATCGGTATCTGAACGTATGAAGAAGTGGGGAAAGTTTTGAGGTACTGTCCTCATATCGAAGTGTTTTGCTTTTATTTTCAGAAGTGTTTAAGTTGTGTTGTGAAAGTTTTATGAAAACAGGAATTTATCGAGGTGATAAGTATTAACGATTGCTAATTATAGCCTAGTAAAGTGTAAAAATACTTTGTGATATCTTATTGTGCCCTTTTATTGCGTAAAACTCCACAATAAATCACAAATTTAGTGATGAAGTGTGCTGTGTACTGCTGCAAAAATTATCGCCGGAGAACGCGAGGAAAATCTTTTTTCAGGAAAATATATGTTATAATTATAATCTCTAAGGTATCTTTGCTTATATTACTTCAATAATATTAAGCGACAGTCATTTATAATAGTAAATTCTCACTACTTTCTTGTCTTTAGATCTTTGTTTACATTTGTAATCTAGCCAAATATAGCTTTGCCCTTATTGTCACTGTCGGCTCGCGGAAAATTTTTCAGAAGGGGGCAAAACATATTTTTCGATTTAAAACTAAAAATATTTTAAGTATAATTATACAGATTTCCCAAAAATGGCAAATAATATATATAAGTACTTACAATAAATAATTTTAAATGCAATAGACAAAAGACCAACCGCTAGGGACCAAAAAAGATACATAAGTTATAATAATATCATATTTTAACTTATCGAAATCACCTATCTCAACCTCCAAGTGGTGGTCCCTGGAAACAAGTGAGCACTGTCTGTATTCAATAACAATGCTCACTTGGCTAAAAGGGAAGATAGAACAGTTTAAATGCATAAGTTATTGAAAATTTCAAAGCATTTCGCATCTGTTTTTCTAAATTGTGTTAGATCTTATTATAATTAGAAAATCAATTTCATCTTTGCGCACATTTTCAAATGTAATTTAATAATAAAATTTTAAAAATTAATATTAATTAATTTTGATTTAATACAATTTGTAATTATTCAAAAGATATATCAGCCCCGCTTCAAAAATTCTCAAATTTGACTACTGTCATGGTGTACAAACACAGAAAACCCTCACCTGTACAGAAAGGAAAATGCCGACTTTTTCCTAGCTTAATGCCATTCCTGTTTAGCTTTATGTTCTAAGTGCCGTACCACACTTGTCCTGGTTCATCGCAGTTTGTTGGAGAGAGGGCGTGCAGGGGTGTATAGGGAAATCCGCACGGAACTTACCTATTTATCGTCGCATCGGCACGCATACATTCAAAGCAAGGTTTATTTGGGTTCGGAAAATGCTTTAATGTTACCACTACACACGCTACATTGCGTGTTCTACACAAAATCCGACACGATAGGTGTGGGCACTCGTGCGGACTTCATCGCGCGGAAGCGCGACAAGTGTGGGATGGCACTAAGGGTTGCTTGCTCTACGAGGAAGTAACTAAAGGAGCATGGCAAGTTTTTGTTCGGCGGCTGGGTCTGTGCGGTCAAATTTGTTCGCTTTTTGCTACGAGGAATTAGGCTTTTTATCTGTTCTCTGGGTCTTAGCTGTCACTTAGTGTCAGTGTCGGCATTTATTATTTAGTTCAATATTTTAAAATACGCGTCAAAACCCCCGAATATAAAATACTTTATGAGATTGTATGCATGGGAATCTCATACAAGCTTAAAATTGCACGATTTCCTAAGCTTCTTTCTTCTCCTTTAGTTACTTCCTCGTAGGTCTTGCTACATGACACCTTTAAAAATGAACTTTAAATGTCATATGAGTGTGTTGTTCGGTGTTTGAGTTTACTACCTGGTCCCTAGTTACATGGACGTCAAACCGAAGAGTGTACTCAACCAAGCAATATTTTTAAACCGAACTCGGTTTACTTTCAGTGGACTTTACGACTTAGTTTCTGATTACATGTCAGTTCGAAAATTGAATACTGTGTTCAGTTGCAACTGAGTTTGTCTTGTAACTTGGGTAAAAGACCCTTCAAAGGCGAAGAACAGCAAGCAATGCATTTTCCGATATTGAGAAACACAGTACGTTGACATGCATACTTGAGTACTGACTTGAAATTTACTCGAAACTCAAGTCGGGTTTCTGACTGATTTACTTCAGTTACTTCACTTCAAATTTTCTTGAAATGACATTTCATATTTAACTTTTTCTGTTGTGAAATTGAGTTGTCTTTTTGCTATTTAACTTATATAAACCTATAAATCGCAAAACGCAAGACCGATAATAATTTTTATTTACAATCTTCTTCTAATTTTTCTTTCATATTCCCAACTTTCTGCTTTGCATTTTCTCAAGTACTCAAGTCACGTTTACATGATAAATTTCAAGTCAATCGAACAAAATTTTGTGATCTACTTGAGTGAAGTAAGCTTGTACCATAAACGAAGGAATAACTAACAAGACCTTTCAACGGCGAAGAACAGCATGCAATGCATTTTCCGATATTGAGAAACAGTCTCGCATACCAAGAAGCTTAGATCGGAACCTTTTATACAAAAGCACACATGAACTTTTACCTAGAACAAGAACCACTCTGAAATTTCTAATCAGTAGCCAAATTGTGTGTATAACAATAAACGAAGAAATAACTAATTATTCCTTCGTTTATGGTATAACACAAAACACAGTTTACATTGATAATTAAAGAAGTGTGCGTGCACCTTTGTAGTCATCCTTCGATTATGGTCCAAGAGACAATTCGACGGTTCCGAGGTAGGCTGAAGTTCGATAACAGCGGGCAATAAAACTTATGTGTATTGCGACAGACAACAGAAGATGTTTAAGAAGATTTAAAGAGATCTGAAAAATCCTAAACTGATATAAATATTTGGCATTTTGCCACAGTTGAGCTTTACAATTTTTATTATGTAATTTTTCCTCATCTTGCTCGTTTTTAAGATTAAGCGATTTAACCAGGGACCGTACCTGTTCTATCTTTTTTCTGAAAAAGTGCTATTTGAAGTGGTCCATTTGAACTTTTATTTTTTCAGAAGACCTTTTATTTATTCCTGACAAAAATAAAAATTCCATTTGACCGTTTTTTCTTTCTATGAGTTGAAAACTATTTAATTTTTTTCCTGGCAGCAATACTAATATTATTATTTGTAACTACCTAAACAAGTAAACAGCAAAAGATTTGTAATACAAAAAAATAAAAGTGATATTTAACAGTTTTTAACAAACTGAAAAAATAAAAGTTCAAATGGAACTGTTACTTTGTACTGGAAAAATAAATAGTCCAAAATAACTGGTTTTATCTAGTAACAATTCTAAGTGTCCAAAAATAACTGTTTTTAAAAATTCTGTCGGAAATCATTGGAGGACTCAATGAGAATCACCTAGATATGTTTCATTTCATTTGGCGACTCCAATTACATTGGAACTTTTTATAAGGAAACATTATTACCCAAACAAAAAATATTAATATTAAAAAGGGGAATTATAAGTTTAAATTCGCAGGCCTGTGTTATTGATTTTGAATTAAAATGCTATTTTTCGACTACAAAAATTAAGGAAAATCTAATTGCCGCCTGGGGATTCCAAAGTGATGAATAAATTGTCTCTTGGAATATAAACGAAGGCATAAGTAAAAAGTTCATCTAACAACGAAGGACAGCCTGCAATACAATTTTTGGTATTGAGAAACAGTCTCGCATCCCAGTTAATTCCTTCGTTTGTGCTTGAACTTGTCAGAAACAACTACAAATGTGGGCACTCACACTTCTTAAATTAGTTATGTGAAACTGTGCTTTGTGTTATACACATAATTTGGCTACTGATCAGAAATTGCAGAGTGGTTCTTGTCCTAGGTAAAAGTTCTGTATAACAAGTTACGATCTAAGCTTTTTGGGATGCGAGACTGTTTCTCAATATCGGAAAATGCATTGCATGCTGTTCTTAGCCGTTGAAGGGTCTTGTTAGTTATTCCTTCGTTTATGCTTGTAGTCAATGCGCGTTTACATGATATTTTGGTTACTCGAAGTTTACTTGAAGTATGTATGTAAACGAAGTGACAGTCTCACATCCCAAGAAGCTCAGTAGCCAAATTGTGTGTATAACACAAAGCATAGATTCACATGACTAATTAAAGAATTGTGAGCGCGCACATTTGTAGTTGTTTCTGACAAGTCCAAGCTGTTATATGATCTTTGTACTTATGCCTTCGTTTATGGTCACAGTGACAATTTATTCATCACTTTGGAATCCCCAGGTGGCAATTTGATTTTCATTAATTCTTGTACCTGAAAAAAACTATGAGGATTGATTGCTTGTTGGTTGAAATAACCTAAATGATTTCAATTTTTAAGCCCGGTATTGTGTTCATTTAAGCCCCGTATTGTGTTCATTTAGCGGCTAAATTTTGTATGGAAATTTAGCTGCTAAATATTTAGCCAAAACGCGGTATTGTGTTTTTAGCAGCTAAAAGTGTGTTTAGTTTTCACCTGTAGATGGCAGTTGTTTCCCAAATTGTATGTTTTAGCCTTAGAATAAAGAGCGAGAGGAAAGGCTATCTTAAGTAAAAACCCTGTACGTGTGATAAGCATTTTTGCTTCAGGGCTAAGTGGCTAGTGGGTTAAGGTGGAATGTCGCCTGAAATGTCAAATTGGACCGAATGTCTCCTTGAAATTAAAGTCGTCTCCGTAGTACTGAAATATTTGGGGGCATAAGCAAAGTGTTTTTAAATAGTAAAATTAAGTAAATTAATTAAAATATGGGCAAAGTTATATTATATTAAAAGTGTTATAAGAATATATTTTAAAAACACCTAATTTAAAATATTATCAAAATGAGTTTGCCCCTCCTGTATACAAGCATAATTTTACTACTTTCATGTTCGGAACGCACACATCGCTTGGGTTCTACCCCATATAGCAAAATGCTTACATTTTTCCGAATGATGTCCTTTTCTCTAGTTCTTTATTCTAAGGTTTTAGCTTCAGATTTATTTGACCAGGACCATATCTTCGTCCATATACACACATCATACATTCGTATACAATCATCACACATTTCGGTCAACAAATTTATTTGACTAAGCTGAAACACAAAATATAAACAAAAATGTACGACAGCTGATCGTCAAAAGTAGCCACCTATAGTTCAAAACAAATAACTTCGCTGTCAAAAATTTAGCGAGAAAAAAAGGCCCGCCGATAAAAATTTAGCCGCGATTTATCTGACCAGGACCATATCCGGCAACAAATTTAGTTGACTAAGCTGTGAAACAAAAAATATAAACGAAAATGTACGACAGCTGATTGTCAAAAGTAGCCACTTATAGTTCAAAACAAATAACTTTGCTGTCAAAAATTTAGCGTGAAAAAATTTAGCCGCTAAATGAACACAATACCGGGCTTCAGGAAGAAAACCGTACTGGAATCTCTTTCCTTTGGAGAAAATACGTGGGCGAGATAATTAAGTAACCGACGCACATTAAGGCGAAAGGTCACCGTGGACTTCAAAATTCGCTGTCCGCCTCACAATTTTGATCCTTGAAAATAATTTTGTTTTTTAAAATACTTATAACGTTGTAGGAGAATATGGAGTACCTTAGCGTTTTTCATTTCATATTTAATTTAGCCTTAAAATATGAATTAATAAGCCGACAGCATTTTAATTCAAAATCAGTAACACAGGCCTGCGAATTTAAACTTATAATTTATCTTTTTAATATTAATATTTTTTTAGGTAATAAAGTGTGCTGATTTCAAAAATAGTGTTAGTTTTTTTCGTCACGACAATTTGTTTTTCTTTGATAATTATCAAATAAAGGTCAATAAAAAACTTTTCTTATAATTTCGCTTTTTAATAATAATATTTTTTATTTGTGTAATAATATTTCCTAATAACAAAAATAATTTTGGGTTTTTTCTATCACGTCAGAAAAAAAAGTTTGTATCTGACGTAATAGAAAAGAACCAACACTATTTTCCATATAAGGCAACATTATTACCCAAACGAAAAATATTATTATTAAAGGGAAATTATAAGTAAAATTTTTTTATTGATAAGTTATGAAAGAAAATTTAATATGAAATGAAAAAACGCGCAGGTAGGTACTCCATATTCTCTTCATGTTTTCTTTTTTTAAAAAAGCAAAAACCTTTTTGCGAATCAAAATTGAGCTGGAGAGCTAGTTTTGAGGTACAAAGTGATGTCTCGCCCCATTGTTCGACCTACTAAAAACAAAGGGAGTGTCTATTCGCATCGGCCGTGTCCGTGAACACGCAACATTTCCACGGACTACACGGAAGTACACGATAAGTGCAAATAGTAACTTCCATATTCATATTACTAGTAATAGTTTTTCACAGTCTATTCTCGATACAAAACTGTTGGAAGGGGGGGGGGGGGGAGGGGTGCTGCAACTTAAAGCCTGGTTAATACACCTCTTTCTCCCAGAAAGTATAATAAAAATTTGACGGAACCTGTTGCGTACATGGACCCGTGTACTCTGTGTAAAAGTTCTGTACACGGACACGGACGATGTGAATAGACACTGCCAAAAAAAAGAGGTTCTACGTTCTACCCGTATTTTTTTATTTCTCTTATGTCTCACCGGGCATAACTTCGTAACGCGTTGACAGATTTGGATGATTTCCGCATTCTGGAATTTTCACATTTGATAAATTACATAATATAAATTGTAAAGCTCATATGTGGCAAAATGCCAAATATTTCTATCAGTTTCGGATTTTTCAGATCTCTTTAAATCTTCTTAAATATCGCGTTCTCAAAAACATCAAAATCGAGTTACTGCACGTTTTATTGTCTGTCGAAATACACATTAGTTTTATTGCCCGCTGAGACGGTACGCCAGTCTACCTCGAAAACGTCTAATTGTCTCTTGGACCCTTAGAGTATATAACTATAAGGAGAGGACCTAAAGCCAAAAAACCTCGGCACTTTTCTTGATGTAGTTGAATCGTTGAGTTGTGTTTGTTTTCGTCATGGCAGTAGTAAAACAGCGACATTTCTAGAGGAGGCCCAAAATAAATTGGAAATTCGAGAGTAATCGTATTTTACAATTGCCTCAAGGTATTGCGAATAATTTTCTTTCTTTTTGGCGAATCTATATCACAAATTAAATAAAAACTTTTAAACATTTTAATCACGAATTTAAGTTTTTAGTGTCCCTTTATAAAAGTTAAATCACGAACCACTGGGTTAGCTAAGGAGAAGCAAAAAATTGCGATCTTAGAAAATGTAAACAAACTAAGAACGCCAAGAAAACTTCACTTTTCTTTATGTTCCGTTGCTGTTCTGAGCGTGTCAATGCTATCATATCAAGCTGAAGAACTAACAAAACATTATTTAATCAAACATTTCCCTAAAACGATATCCCATGTGTACAAAGCAATTTGTTTGCACAACACAAAATCGCGCACTTCATTTCAAAAATTTCACTATTAAAATACACTGTCTACACTTTAAAAAGTTGAAAGCTATTAGCTTTAAAGTTCGCTGATATATTACACTAATGTTATGTAATGTATGTGCGGAATTTATTCAACGTGAAGTTGCTGCAGGATGTCCAAGTGGCACGCGCTAGCTGGCAGCACGTGCTAGCTCGTCGGTATGGGGTCAGGGTCCTTGGACATCTTATCACACATCGCAAACAGAAGTTCGCGTGCCTGTGGCGAAGAAAGGTTGTGGTATTCTTTCTTCAGGTCTGTCACGAAAAGAAAAAAAACGAGAAAGACAGAACTTGAAGGAGGAACAACAGGTCTGGTGTCACCAGTTGTTCCTAGCCGTGCTGAACTGTCATGAAAATTGCACTAACAGAAAATCCACCCCCATATACTGACAGTTCAGCTATCAACCCACTCCATCCCTGTACCTGGCTAGGGTACAGGCCCAACCTGTAAAGGGTGCTGAAACAAAAAGAAATAAAATTGAACTAAAATTTTAAAACAATGAGAATGAGGGGGAAGGGACGTGGGAAGCAAGAAGGGGATGAAGCTCCATGAGGGTTCCTGAAACTAAAGATCAAAAATTCATTTCATAAAATAACAATATATTATAAATTCAATAAAAAAATTAAATTTTGCAATGATTATACCCTTTACATACTAAAAAATTCAGCTATCGCTTATCATATATTACTCTGACAAACTACTGTGGCAAACTGACAATAATAATAATCCTAACCTTACTTACTTATTAGAGAAGAATAGATATTAAGTAAGAGTCCAATAGGAATTATTCATAAACAAATTGGTTTTTAGGTATGCATCTAAAAATAGCAAGCCTCCTTGTCTACGGGAGTATGCCTAACAAAAAAATATAATTCCAAGTAAAACAAAATTAAACCTGATAGTGGGGGAAAATGTCTTGCTAATAGTAGGAAACGTACGTTATCTTAAGTTATCTCTGATACATTGCGATCCCATGATTGAATAGTGCACCACTCAAGCATAAGTATAAGTCGCCCCGAATTATTAAACTATAGCATTTCATGTTAAATTTATTTCGACGTAGTCTTAAAAATTTTTACCAAAAAAACCAAATGTCATAACATACTTAATAAAAAAAATTAAATGTGTGCAGTAACCAAAATAAATTAACTTTAAGAGTTTTAAGTAAAGAAATCTAATCTCCTGACTATCAGGTGCTCGTAGCACTATCCCGGCATTACTAAATAATCGCGCCAAGACAACTTTCACAATCAGACAGTTAATTTAACAAGAAAATCCCTTTCGAATGTAGGAAACTTGCTTTTAAATATTACCACTCAATCTAATTTTCGTAATTTCACTTCTAGTATCAAAAAAACTATTCATATTCTCGTGAGATAATCGGTTACAATTAAAACTGAGTTTTTCTTTTTTATAAAATTATTTCTATGTAAAGCAATGAATTAGTTATTAATCTTAAATCTACTAGCAGAATTTACTTAGTTCAAAAACTTAAGTTGAAAATGATTCTATCCCTTCCCTTCCCTTTCGTTTCTTATTTACGTTATACATATTGCACTAGTTTCTCTTGCATATTCATATTATTATTTGACAATAGATAAAATCTAAGCGGGAAAGAAAGCTAAATGTCTAGTAAAATAAAAAAATTTGATGTCTCGTGTCCCTGTTCTCGAGTTAAAGATGCTTTTTCTTTTGAATATGTTGAGCCTAAGCTCTATGCGCTTATGACGGCAATATAATACTGCGCTGAGGAGATGACAGGGTCACGAGTTCCCAGGCAAATAAAAAATACAATTTTGGTTACCTTGTCCCTTAATTGCTGCACCTGTACATACGTACGCTGCATCTATACGTTACCGAAACGGAGTGTTGAACTGCGCTCCAGGGGCCTCCCGGTGCGGTATATTTATGTGTGGGGAGAGAACCTTGAATAAATTATCACTGCCGTGTATTTTCCTGCAACCTGTACAGCGATAATTCTGGTTTGAAACAGAAAAAGAGAACTAAGTGGTGCTGACTTGTAATAACGCACAAAAAGAATTACCTTTTTACATCGATTCACTTGTTCAGCGCCGGATTAAACGGTGGCTGCTCTGAATACAAAATTAATGGGGTGATCCTTGTTTCGCCTGATACAGACTCTTTGGGCACGGCTGGCACAACTTTGAGCCTCAAATCGATTACCCCAAGGCTTATGAAAGTCGCATGGGACTCCTATGCTGTGATGTATATATTCACAATTTCACACCCAAAAACAATTTTTGGTGAGGACGCCGAGACGATGGCGAGAAATTATTTTCTTTTTCTTCTGACTTGTCAGCACTACCTATTTCGATGATCAGCTTGGTTAGAATGTCCCTCAGCCCATCCGATTGGAGAAATATATATCAGCGCGGCAAGCTGATTTTCCTTTTTTTTCAGATGCTCTATTTCTTCAATATGTCGTGTTCTGGAGTGAAGTCAATTAATTGTTAGTTATTCCAAGCGACGATGGCTTGGATAATTTCGGAAAAAAAGTGAAAATGCTGGAACTTACCTCTTATGCCTGTACACAGTCCTGCTAATATGACGTATACGAAAATGGTGCCTTCTTCTTCCCAACTTCTGAGAATTTTAATGGCACACGCACGTTCATGGCAGAAAAGCAGAAATGGTAAGTCTTGAGGCATAAGAGTCGTTCACAGGGAATGACATTAATGCTCAACATGAGTAGTTGAAAGATGGCGCGACTAGGCTTCCAGTCTCACATTACAACGCAGGTCTCTCTCTCAAGGCCTGTAGCTCTAGCGATCCGATGAGAGAGGAGCTGAAAAGAGTGAGACAGGATCTACTCGGACTTAATGGAGGCACAAGATCATCCCAGGATCTGGCGCTGGCACGCTGCCGTGTCAGTTACCGGTACCACTTCATTCCCTAATGAGAGGAAGAAGGATAGTCGGTCACTCCCACCTCAAACAGAGAATCAGATCTTCCCCCTCCAAGCTCTAATGAGAAGCGGGAGAGTTCAGATCTTCCTCACTGCTTGATTAAAACAACGTGTGGCACGACCACGACCCTGAGAGTAAGTCCCATGCTCTACCGACTGAGCCGGGCATTCCTGTCTAGGACGCGGACGGACGGACTAACAAAAAATTTTTTCGGACGGATTAAGAATGGACGGACGGACTAATGAGATTGAACTGTCTACTATTCGATGACTTTCACTGCCTGATGGCTTTGGCGTGAAAGTTGCCTTGCATGTCTTCCAGATGCTATAGACTTTGCCCAACACGCTTGACGATTCTGGCTTTGTTGAACTTATTTGCCAACTTCGCACTGATGCCTTTCTGCATGTCGCTCTGCATAAAGACCCTACAGTACACTTCCTGACCGGGAGTGTATGTAACGTCACGACAGCGAGTATTGTAGGCCTACTCATGCTTTTCGTGTGCGCGCTGGAGATGGTCTGACAACCGCGAACGAATCAACTGGAGACGGTCTGCTCCAGGTAACACAGATATATCACCAGTTTTCAGCTGGTCTAGCTGTCTCAGGACTGGATAGGCTGAGCCATGCTGTACCATGTGGTGGCCAAAGAGAGCATAGTACGGGTCCATGCTAATAGACTTGTGTACCGAAGTGCGTAACGCGCTTCCTATGGCGGGGAGGTGTAAGTCCCATGCACTATGATCATCTTACAGATCTGCACGTATGGCTGACAGGATGGACCTATTCACTCGTTCCGAAGCGTTAGGGTGCGGCGAATATTTGGCGGTCTTTACGTGTTTAATACCATATTCAGTCAGCAGCTTCTGGAATTTATTTGAGACGAACTGTCTGCCATTGTCAGAGAAGATCGTCTCGGGGACTCCGAAGACAGACAGGACATCTTTCTCCAAGAATGCATTGACTGATCTGTTCGCTCAGCAGCTTCCAGAGGCTTGCCCATAGGTGGTCTTAAGATGGTGTTAGGTGACTTGGTTTCCTTATATACCTGGCATTGAGCTATATAGGCGCATACCTGGGTCACCATGCTGGGCCAATAATATTTCTCTCGAAGTCTAGCTAATGTTTTGTGAAAGCCTCCATGCGCTGACTGAGGTGACTCATGAGCCTCACGGATCAAGTCTTCCACCAGACCGGATGGAACCCAAAGCTTCCAGGCTAAGTCCTCCTGTATCGAGTCACCGCTTCGGGGTTGGGTCCTCTTATATACGTACCCGTCCGAGACAGAGAGATCAGGGAGTTGTGTTGGGTTATCCATGGAGAAGTATGGCGAGTTTAAGTCTACGTCAACTGCACTTACTTTCAACTCCTCAGCCGTTTCAGTGTGTGCTCGGGACAGAGTGTCAGGGACCATATTCTGCGAGCCCTTGCGATGCTCGATCTGGAAGTCAAAAGCCTGCAGCTTTAAACTCCATCGAGCCAATCGTCCGGAGAGATCCGAGTGACTCATTAGCCACTTCAGACTGTCGTGATCAGTAATGATAGTAAAGGGATGTCCCTCGATGTAAGCTCGAAATTTCTTAACACTCAACACCGCAGCATAACATTCGAGTTCCGTAATGCTGTAATTGCGCTGTGCTGGATTGAGCTTTTTCGACATGTAGGCTATGGGCCTTTCCGCACCTAAGTCATCGACTTGAAACAGTACGCTGCCAACACCAAATGTGCTAGCATCACATTGAATGTAGAATTTTTTCGTGAAATCCGGTGTTGTTAAGATCGGCGCATTACACATTGCTTGTTTGAGACTCTCAAATGATTGCTGTGCTTCTTCTGTCCATGAAAAACTTTTACCTTTCTTTAAGCAGTCCGTAATTGGAGCTGCCAGGGTCGCATAGCTGGGGATGAATCTCTGATACCAACCCGTCATTCCGAGAAATCTACGGATTTGTTTAGCAGAGCGGGGTATGGGGAAATCCGCCACCGCTGCTACTTTCTCGGGGTCAGTTCTCAGAGTTCCATCAATGGATCAATGCGTTGAGCGGCAAGACCAACATGCCATGGGTCTCGGGTTCGAGCCCAGATGACCGTGAGCTTTTATTAAGAAATTAAAATATTCCACTCCGTCTCTGGGCTGTCGTCTAGCTCGCAGCAATGCAAACAAGACTCAAGTTTCCTCACTTCCCTTACCCTAATTCCCTTCCGGCCAAAACCATGCTAACGCATCAAAGGGTTGTCCCCTAGGATTTGGCCACATCATATAAAAAAAAAAAAAAAAAAAAAAAAAAAATCATGAAACCCAGATAGCGGACCTGCTTGACGCAAAAGCGGCTTTTCTCGACGTTAATCGTGAGTTTGGCACTGCGAAGGCAATCAGCTACTTCTCTTAGTGTTTGAAGGTGTGAATTGAAATCAGGTGATACGACTAGTAGATCGTCTAAGTAAACAAAAACGTGTTCGCGCAAGCGACCTGGTATTATTTTGTCCATTAATCGACACATTCTTTGTGGGGCATTGCACAATCCAAAAGGCATAACGGTGTATTGGTAGAGCGGCCTGCCGAGCACTGTAAACGCTGTCTTCTCCCTTGACTGCTTCTCTAAAGGGATTTGCCAAAACGCATCTTTCAAATCGATGGACGAAATGAAGTGCGTATCCTGCAGTCGATCAAGCAATCCGTCGATGTGGGGTAAGGGGTAGGCGTCCTTCCTTGTTACTAAGTTCACCTTACGAGAGTCCAAACAGAGCCGGACTTTCCCAGGTTTACGTACAAGTACAACTGGAGAATTCCAGGGACTGTTGGACTCTTCAATTACCCCTAACTCCAACATGCGGTCGAGTTCGTTGTACATCAGCTTTTGGATTGCTGGAGAAATGGGATAATGTTTTTGTTTTATCGGCAAAGCATCGCCGGTATCGATGATATGCTCTTCTAGGTGGGTCTTTCTCAAGCCTAGAGCTGTAAAAGAAGGGAATTGAGCAATGACTGTATCTAGTTTTGTTCTGTCTGAGTTATTCAGGGAGTGAAAGTTCGTCTCAACCGAAGACGAAGGCGGTGCATCGAGAGAGGAGATGATGTTTGGCGCAAGTTGAAAGGCTCGCCAGAAGTCTACCCCTAAGTATAATTGTTGGCTTAGGCCAGGAACAACGAACAAGGAAAGAACTTTGGTCTGTTCGCGATAGGTTATAGCAGTTCTGACTGTGCCGGGGACGGACTGGCTAGCACCGTCGGCGGTACAAACTGAGGCTGACAATGCGGAGAGTTTTAAGCCTGAGCGTTGGACAAATTCTAGGGCTCCTTGTCCCAAGCAACTCACGCTGGCACCGCTATCGAGCAAACCTTAGATGGACTCGTTGCCTATTTCAACTTTTACATAAGGACAACCGTCGTCTTGGCTAGTGATAACAGTCGAGACCAACGACTGTCGAGACCTTTTCATTACGCGTTTTCTCTCTCTAAATATCTTCCATCGTCGTTTTTTTCGGTTGAGAGGAAGCCTCACTTCCTCAGCAAAAATGCGAGCTCTTACGAGGTCATAATTAAGTTGCCTCTCATGTAAGGACATTCCTCGCATGAGGCAGAAGGGATCTGTTTGGGTACCGCATTCTCGATGCGTTGGATCAGTCTGAGTTTCTTTAGACAAAATAGAGGTAATCAGGGGGTCGTCGATGTTGCCTTGCTGATCATTATTTTCGGCGAGTGGTGTCCCCTGTGTCGACCACTCGCCCTGGCGTTTTCCGGGTTACATCTGGAGCACTTAGGTGATACTACTCCAGGCTGACCACAGGTGTAGCAAAAGAGTCGTCTGGTCCCACTGGGACAGGAATGGAAGGAGTCCAACAAGTCATACGAATTGCCGCATCTGGGGAGCGCCTCACTTTCTCCACTCCAGCCACAGGGAATTCAGAGGAATCCTCTGCCTCCTGGGTTGAATCACAGTCAACTTCGTGGATGTCTGTTCGCGTAGATCGCCTATATAATTCGCGTCGTTGCAGCCAGCGTTCCGCTTTACGACACAGTTCTTGTAGATGGTCCATGGATAGTACTGTAGCCGTCGAGAATTGCTGACCGATACGGGGTTGCAGATTGTCCCTGACAATCTGGACTAGATCGATTTCAGGTGGTGGTGTCCTCATGTGTCCCACAATCGACCGGGATTTGCGGAGGTAGCTGTCGCAGCACTCCGAACTCTGGCGGAGTTCCATCAGAGTCCGCATCAGGTCCAAGTCTGTTTCGGCAGAGCCGAACTCTTGTCTGAGACGATCTCTGAATAGTCCCCAGTCAAAGTCCGGAGAGGCGCGACAGAAATGGTTCCAGAACCATTGCTCTGCGTCCTCTCTTAGCAGCAGGTGGATGTTGCCACAGAGTTCTTCGTCAGAAACTCGAGAGCTGAAGGATAGTCGCTCTGTTCGAAATAAAAAATCGTCTATGGTGAAAGCTGGGTTACGACCAGACAAATGAATCCCCCAAGACGCTAAGATGGAAGGGCGTCTGGGTTGGTAACCTGCCGTTCTAGGCGCGGGCCTCTGTCTAGCTTGAAGCAGTGGAGGAGGAGCGTACTCAAAAGATGGGGGCGGTACTGCACACCTGGAGGCAGCTGGGTACGCGTTAGCAGCACTGGCCGGACTACTGACAGTACCTGACCTCTCCAAAATGGATTGGGCCAGATTCGTCCTTAGCAAACCCAACATTTCTTTTATTAAATTTTCCATCTGAATGGCCAGCTGATCAGCTGTAATCACAGCTGTCTCCGAGTTGCTTGAAGCTCGAGCTTGGCGAGGGGAAAGCCGAAGGTGATGTAAGTCTTCGAGCTGTCGGGCCTGTTCCGGAGGAGGAAACGCCCAAGCCCCGTCTAATGACTGGCTTGACCCAAAGACAGGCTGCGTCGGATTGTAATTCAGGCTAGGTGCTTTTCTTCCTAACTCGCTGGGAGGCCTACTAACATTATGCACTGGTGGAGGTTTTAAGAAATCGGGCCTTGATGCCTGTACAACACCAGTGACAGAGTCGGTCGACAGTCTCTCCTGTGCAAGAGTTTGGTTAAGATTCTTCTGCCTCTTTCTTCTGGTAACCGGAGGAGAGGAGGGAGCTGTTGTCTGTTTTGGCCTTGCACCACTACAGTCCGATTCAGCGGCCTTTACCACGGGTGAACGAAACATTATAAAAAAAAATTCTTGCTTCAGACAATAGCGAACGATAAAATTACGATGGGTAATGTAGCCGCGTATATGTAATTAATAATAACTTATGAGACAGAAGGTCTCAGCCAAATGTGCGGGAGATCCAACTCCGAAGGTCGCAGCACAAACCCAAGTTTGAAGGCAGCAAAAATAAAAAGTCGCAGCTCAAACTCAAGCTTGCAGGCAGCAAAAGGAAATCAGAGAAAGAAAAATAAAAGAACAAAAAAAAAATCAGAGTTATGATAAATCAAAAAAAAATAAGAACAAAATTAAAAAAAAACCATAAGCAAAACTACATCAAAAGCTTAATCAGCCAAAAATCAGAATTTCAAAAAAATTAGATTTAAACAAGATTAAAAAAAAAAATGTCAACTTAACCGGAAACAAAAAAAATATCAACGAAATCAAAAAAAAAATCAATCAAAATAATTTCAGGTATCCTCCAGAAGCTTCTTCTCCATCCTGCTAGGGATGGGAAAGGTGAGAGGAGGAAGAAAGGAATGAAACCAACACGCAAACAAAATTAAAAAAAATTTTAAGAAAATCAAGGAAAGAAAAGGGGTTTATCTAATAAAAATTACTAAAAATATTCACCAGAAATAAAAATTTTGAAAACGGGAAGAAAAAAATCAAAAAATTTTGGAGTGTGAGAACTCAAAAAGTTCCCAAAACCCACAACGTCTGTCCTGCCTGTGAAGCTAGGAATCACCCCTGAGCTTAGACGAACTCAACGAGCACTTTCACGGTCCTACCAAGACGGCATCGGGGATGTTCAAGCGTAGTCGACCAAGTGAAGAGTCACGCCGGCTACTCCCTAAGTCGGGTGTTCGTCAGACTCACCAGCTCCCTACGACATGAGATGCTAATGATCCCGGAGATTAGGCATGTCAGTGCAACATCGGACATCGCTAAAGACACAGGCACTAATCCCGAACATCAGTTCTCCCATGCCGAGGACAGAGCAGAGTTGGCTAACGTGTGTCCCTATTGCTAAAAACTGACATGTCTATGGACACTATTAGACATGTCAGGACAGAGGCACTAGACCTCGAAGGTGCTTTATGGAAAAGGGGAAGAGACGACAGCCGTTCAGGCCAACATCGCCTAAGTCCGAGAAGGACTAGCGGATCAGCCTAAGCTGACATGCCATCTCTTTTGAGGCGCAAAGCCTCCAGAAGATGCTGGAGTGTCTTCCCTAGGGAAGACGTGCTTCGCGTTGGGCGCCATGTTATGTAATGTATGTGCGGAATTTATTCAACGTGAAGTTGCCACAGGATGTCCAAGTGGCACGCGCTAGCTGGCAGCACGTCCTAGCTCGTCGGTATGGGGTCAGGGTCCTTGGACATCTTATCACACATCGCAAACAGAAGTTCGCGTGCCTATGGCGAAGAAAGGTTGTGGTATTCTTTCTTCAGGTCTGCCACGAAAAGAAATAAACGAGAAAGACAGAACTTGAAGGAGGAACAACAGGTCTGGTGTCACCAGTTGTTCCTAGCCGCGCTGAACTGTCATGAAAATTGCACTAACAGAAAATCTACCCCATATACTGACAGTTCAGCTATCAACCCACTCCATCCCTGTACCTGGCTAGGGTATAGGCCCAACCTGTAAAGGGTGCTGAAACAAAAAGAAATAAAATTGAACTAAAATTTTAAAACATGGTGAATGAGGGGGAAGGGACGTGGGAAGCAAGAAGGGGATGAAGCTCCAACTAGTTATTCCTTCGTTTATGGTTATACACACAATTTGGCTACTGAGCAGAAGTTGCAGAGTGGTTCTTGTTCTAGGTACAAGTTACTGTGCGCTTTTGTATAACAAGTTACGATCTGAGCTTCTTGGGATGCGAAACTGTTTCTCAATATCGGCATAAACGAAGGAATAACTAACAAGACCTTTCAACGGCGAAGAACAGCATGCAATGCATTTTTCGATATTGAGAAACAGTCTCGCATCCCAAGAAGCTTAGATCGAAACCTTTTATACAAAAGCACACATGAACTATTACCTAGAACAAGAAACACTCTGAAATTTCTAATCAGTAGCCAAATTGTATGTATAACAATAAACGAAGAAATAACTAATTATTCCTTCGTTTATGGTATAACACAAAACACATTTTACATTCATAATTAAAGAAGTGTACGTGCACATTTGTAGTCATCCTTCGATTATGGTCCAAGAGACAATTCGACGGTTCCGAGGTAGACTGAAGTTCCATCACAGCGGGCAATAAAACTTATGTGTATTGCGACAGACAACAGAAGATGTTTAAGAAGATTTAAAGAGATCTGAAAAATCCTAAACTGATATAAATATTTGGCATTTTGCCACAGTTGAGCATTACAATTTTTATTATGTAATTTTTCCTCATCTTGCTCGTTTTTAAGATTAAGCGATTTAACCAGGGACCGTACCTGTTCTATCTTTTTTCTGAAAAAGTGCTATTTGAAGTGGTCCATTTGAACTTTTATTTTTTCAGTTTGATGAAAACTGTTATTTATTATTTTTACTATTATTATTTTTTATTTTTTATTTAATCCTGACAAAAGTAAATATTTATTCCTTCGTTTATAATATCGGAAAATGCATTGCATGCTGTTCTTCGCCGTTGAAGGGTCTTTATAGTTATTCCTTAGTTTATGTCACAACTTAGTCGTAGCTCACAAAAAAAGTAATATGGAAGGTTACAGGAGATACCAGGGTACACTCACCTGAACATTATTGCGGGCACTCTGAAAAAAATGTTTTGAAGTTACCAAAATCTCAGCATTTTCCCAAATCTTCTCCGAAATTTATGTATTTAGTATGCCTCTTTTTTATTTTTATTGGATTGCCCGTCTTATTACCTTTCCAAAAATGTGCAATATGTCAAGGTAGACAAAGAATTAGAAAAACCGCATTTGCAGAATTAATTATTTATTGCACTTTAGGTAGCAAATTCTTTAAGTGAACAACATTTTTATGATAAAGGGTCGAAAATGTTTCTTTTGAGTAACAGGTAATTAAGGGCTGATGTGTGTTCGAGGGCTGACATGTTGGTCCCCTCAATCAGTTCGATTGGTGAACTTGAAGTGGCAGCTAACCAGCTTAATGACGTGCTCATCTCCTCCTACCAAGATAGTACAGCCTCGGTCTCAACCAAAGTGATACGTAAGGTGCCTTGGTGGAGCGAGCGGCTGTCTGAAATGCGTGGGCGGGTGAGACGTCTTTTTAACAGAGCTAAATGCTCCAAGCAATGGGACGAATATAGGTTTGCACTCACTGAATACAATAAGGAGATTAGACGCTCCAAACGCGAGTCCTGGAGAAGACGCTGTGAAAGCCTAGAATCTTTGCCGGAAGCAGCTCGTCTTCAAAAGGTACTAGCCAAGGACACCTCTAATGGAGTAGGGCTTCTCAGGAAGCAGGATGACACCTATACCGAAAACAAAAGGGAAACCCTGGAATACCTGTTACAGGTGCACTTCCCCGGGTCAACTCTAGGACGAGGCTCAGACCATTACGTCGACTGCGACGATGGGTCTCCTTTGTACCGTAGGGCCTTGAGTCGGTCCGGTGTCATATTCGACAAAGATAAGGTTAGATGGGCAGTAGCCTCTTTTCAACCTTTTAAAGCCCCTGGGGGTGATGGGATCTTTCCAGCGCTCCTCCAAAACTGCCTGGATACCATCCTTGACCCTTTAGTCAACCTGTTTAGAGTCAGCTATAATTGGGGCTACATACCACTCTCATGGAGGAAGGTAGTGGTGGTGTTTATCCCCAAACAGAGCAATAGGCTCATAGAGCTGCCTAAATCGTATAGACCAATCAGTCTAACCTCCTTTCTATTAAAGACAATGGAGAGACTGCTAGACCTTCACATCAGGTACAAACTGGACCAAGTATCTCCTCTTCATCCCACCCAGTTTGCCTACTCAAAAGGCAAATCAACAGAGACTGCCTTACATAATCTAGTCAGCAAGATTGAGAAAGCTCTTCAACATAAGGAAATAGCTTTATGTGCTTTTCTTGACATAGAAGGTGCTTTCGACAATACTAGATATGGGTCCATATCTAGAGCTCTCGTACGGAGGGGTTTGGACTCGCAAACTGTGAAGTGGGTGGATGCGATGCTTAAAGAGCGAGAAATTACATCCACCCTGGGCAACACTTCTGTGTGTATCGGGGCAGCTAAGGGGTGCCCACAAGGCGGTGTACTGTCGCCGCTGCTCTGGTCTCTAGTAGTAGACGACCTCCTAAGCAAGCTGAGTGAGCTTGGCTACCGAGCCGTTGGCTATGTGGACGACCTTGCCATCATTATCACAGGGAAGTTCGACTCTACTGTCACTGATCTAATGAGATCAGCTCCGCGCACGGTAACTGATTGGTGTGCTAACGAAGATCTTACGATCAACCCTGCCAAGGCTGTTCTGGTGCCATTCACCAGAAGGCACCATCTGGACCTTGATCAAATGCTGATCCAAGGCACGGCTATTGAGTACTGCAATGAAGTCAAATACTTGGGAATTACGCTCGACAAAAGACTAAATTGGAACACTCATCTCAACACCACCCTAAATAAGGCTACACGAGCCTTATCGGCCTGTCGAAGACTCTTCGGAAGGACTTGGGGTCTCACACCGAAGATGATCTTCTGGCTGTACAATACGATTGTCAAGCCGATCGTTTCTTACGCCGACCTGGTCTGGTGGCCTAAAGTCCAGCAGCGGTTGGCAATCGACAAATGCAACAACCTACAGCGGCTTGCCTGCCTCTCCATGACAGGAGCAATGAGGACTTGTCCTACTGCTGCCATGGAGGCGGTGATTGGACTTACTCCACTGCACATCTCTATAATGAAATCTGCTGCTATCAACGCCCTGGGAATGCAGCTCTTGACTAATATGCCGGTTGACGACAAGGGTCACATGAGCATCCTCCAGCGCATCCCTGGCTGAGATGTGTGCTCCGTAACGGATCACATGACCAAGGAGCTGCGCTTTGGCAAAAGGTTCAGGACCATTTTCCCTGAACGAGCAGACTGGGACGGCTGTGGTCCAAGTCTGGATCCCAGAAGCCTCAAATGGTATACTGATGGCTTTAAAATGGCACACGGTGCCGGTGCTGGTGTCTTTGGACCCAACACTAGGATTTCGCTCACATTGGGTAGTTGACCCAGCGTCTTTCAAGCTGAAATCCATGCCATCGAAGTTTGCGCCCTTCTCAACGTCAATAAAGGACTGAAAGGTGCGGACATTACTATCTTCTCTCATAGTCAAGCGGCCCTTAAGGCCCTATCCTCATTGAGTTTCTACTAAGGAGTGCTATGACACCCTCCAGCTACTGGCCACCCACAACAGGGTCACGCTCTGTCGGATACCAGGTCACTCTGGTATCGAGGGCAATGAGATCGCTGATGAACTGGCCAGGAAAGGCTCATCCTCTCGCTGCCAAGGTCCCGAACCCTATTGCAGCCTCAGTTGGGCTTCGACAAGAGCTGTTATAGAAAATTGGGGTAGGAGTCAACAGCAGCTATACTGGAGAACGTCCCTGGGCTTCGCCAGGCCAAGACACTTGTCAGACCCTACGCTTATAACGATATCACCGCCCTAAGCAAGGCGGATCTCAAACTGCTATCAGGCTACCTATCTGGCCACTATGGGCTTAGGTATCATCAGGTCTGTCAAGCGTGACGGAATGTTGGCTTTGTTTGGAAGACGACGAAACCACATTGCACATTTTGTGCTCTTGTCCTGCATTAGCATGGGTTAGAAGGAGGACCTTCAGTTGTGAATTTCTGAATCCAGCTGACGTTAGATCCTCCCCTGTTAAAGACCTCCTCGCTTACCTCAGAGTGGCTGAGTGTCTTTTGCAGTAATGGGGGTCCGGCACAAAAGACCTCCATGGTCGTAGTGCCCACCATATGGGTAACCCCTTATAATAATTATAATATAATATATAATAATAATAACAAGTAATTAATTTTAATTATTGCTGAAAAAAAGTTTTAAAAATGTTAGTGTAATTTTGTTTTATTGCCGATATTAGCATGTGTTAGCCAGAATTCACATCCTTGTATCCTGGCGTTTTGTTACTCGTACCTGATGAAAATTGTGCTATAAAAAAGGGTCAGTAAACAAGAATACCTATCATAGTTGAAAAACAAATCAATAAGTGCTGATGTTTTTAAGCAAAAATTAGTAAAAAATGGTAAAATTTACATTTGAGGAATACGCGGATATTATTTACATTTATGGTGTAGTAGACGGAAAAAAGAGAGCGGCTGTATGGGAATATCATAAGAGATTTCCCAACCGGTAAGCACCCCAAAGAGGGGTATTTACACGGACTTTCCGAAGATTAAGAGAAACAGGAAGTGTGACTCAACACGACATGAACACACGACCCGAAACATCGGGAACTTCTGCCGACGTCGAGCAGCAAATAATCACCATCGTGAGGCAGGACCCTGAGACGAGCGCGAAACGAGTCGCAATGCGATTAGGAGTATCGTCATCTAATGTTTGGAAGGTTATTCATGGAGAGTAATTACGTCCATATCATCATCACCCACCCCAGGGACTACTGGAAGGAGATTCCAGGAGAAGACTAGAATTTAGCACTTGGCTTCTGGAACGCGACATTGACGATAGGGCGATTCTGGACCGAATTCTGTGGACGGATGAATCTCAATTCACGAGGGATGGTATCACGAACTTCTATTACATCCATACCTGATCGAACACTAACCCACACAGAGCAAAGGTGACGTCATTCGAGCAGAGATTCAGTGTCAATTTTTGGGCTGGTATCATCGGCAACCATTTGGGAGGTCCATTCATTTTGCCGCAAGTGCGTAATAGTGAAATTTATGCAAACTTTTTGGACAATACACTGGTAGATCTAATAGGAACCCCATGGATAATCTTAGGGGAATTTTTCACCAACACTATGGAGTACTAGTGCATACGGCTAACATTGTGAAGGCAATGCTGAGTCAAAAATTTGAAAACCGCTGGATTGAGCAAGGTGCACCGATTCCTTGGCCTGCTAGATCTCTATCATATTGGACTTTTTCTTATGAGGAACAATGAAGTATGAAGTTTATTTAAGCCCAGTTAACAATAGGGAGGATTTATTTGGCCGAATTGGGAATGCAGCGACTAAAATACGGGGCTGCAATACGCCTTAGACAGGGACTTAGAAGGAGGTTGTTGAAATGCATCGAAAGTTGCGGTGGACATTTTGTTACCTATCAAGATTAATTGTAATTATTTTTAAATTCAATAAAACGAATTTTTGAGTTAATATTAGTTTAATTTCTTTAATTTGTTGATTTTTATAATATTCTCCGGTAGGATTTCTACGTATAAATTGCTTAATACTTTCCCTACGTGGACATGTTGCACCTTTTTGGAAAGATAATAAGACGGGAAATCCAGTAAAAATAAAACAAAAGTGTACTAATTACATAAATTTCGGAGAAAATTTGGGAAACTGCTGAAATTTTTGTAATTTCAAAACATTTTTTTCAATTTTGGCCGTGACTGTACCTGCAGTGGTAGTAGTGAGATCAACACTACTTTTTGGTACAGAGTTCAGACTTGCAGGGCAGATCTACTAGGACGAAACCTTAGCATGAACTTGTGAAAATTTTTGATTACTATAAGTTATACGAACAGAATATCTTATAACTATACATTGTATCAATAGATCGGAATAATTCATCCAATTAATGGCAGTCGATTCTAACTTAGGGGATAACGGGGAAACCGTGAACCGAATTAACTTTTGCTTTCATACCGATTCTCGCTAGTTCGTCAGCTCTGCAATTGCCCGGAATATCACTATGTCCAGGCACCCAGACGAGCCGTACTTTCAGATGCTCAGCTATGTCATTTAGTGCTGAGCGACATATTATAACCATTTTGGAGGTTGTGTATACTCCCGAAAGGGATTTAGTAGCTGCCTGACTATCTGTGAAAATACATACATTATCTGTAGGTAGCGCTAGTTGATTCAGGCGGTCCGCAGCTACTTTCATAGCCATGATTTCTGCTTGAAACACGCTGCAGTAGTCAGGTAAGCGAAATGAGACATCTAGGTCCAAGTGTTCCGAGAATATTCCTCCACCCACTTTGCCATCCAATTTGGAGCCGTCAGTGTAGAGATGCATTGAGTTCTCCCATTGGGGAGGACCTTTCTCCCACTCCGATCTGGTGGGAAAGAAGGAATCGAATTTTGCTCCAAAGAAAGGCTTGGGCGAGGTGTAGTCGATCTTGCTGGCAGTTCTATTGTGCAATATTTTGGAGTGACCGAAATAGTTCGCTTCCAGGTCTGGATTGAGTTCAGCCTAATGGCGGCTGATGATGCGGTTTGCTTACCAAAGAGATCCAACGTTAGAAGGTGGAGAATAGTGTTCAGGGCTTTGGAAGGTGTTGTTCTAAGGGCACCTGTTATCAGCAGTGCTGCCTTCCTCTGAACTTTGTCCATTTCTTTGAGATGGGTCGCTATATTTAGTGCCGGCCACCAGACAATCACCCCATACATGAGTATAGGCCGTATGATACTTGTATAGAGCCAATTCACAATGCGTGGTTCCATACCCCATCTTTTCCCTATAGCCTTCTTACACGAGTACAGTGCTACTGTAGCTTTCCGTACTCTTTCTTGGATGTTAGGCTTCCAGGTAAGTTTTCTATCTAGGACTAAACCTAGATACTTAACCTAGTTACACAGTTCCAGCCTAACCCCGTCTAGTGTAGGGCAATTAATAGGAGGTGTTATATGCCTCCGAGAGAAGAGTATTAACTCCGTTTTTTTAGGGTTTATACCTAGACTACACCCATCACTCCATGATGAAGTCTTGGAGAGGGCGTGGTGTAAAACCTCAGCCAGTGTATTGGGGTGCTTTCCTGAACAGATCAAAGCAATATCATCGGCATAGGCAATAACCTTGTGACCGGATAACTCCAGGTCTATGAGCAACTCATTCAGAGTTAAGTTCCATAAGAGTGGTGAAAGGATTCCTCCCTGAGGGGTAACTCTAGTTACCACTCTTTGGATATTGGATCCTCCTAAGCTGGAGATAATGACCCTGCTTTTTAGCATAAGGTCAATAAGTTTGATGAGAGGGTCGTCGATTTCAAGCCTCCTCAAGGATGCCATTATCGCCTCTGATCTAATATTGTTAAAGCACCCTCAATATCAAGGAAGGCTACAAGTGAATATTCCTTCTGTAGTAGCGAATGCTCTTTGATTGTGGTAAGTGCGTGTAGGGCTGTCTCTACGGACTTACCTTTAGTATAAGCATGTTGCGAGAGAGACAACTTGGAATGATTGATTGTCTCTTTAATGTAGATATCTAGGAGTCCCTCCAAGGTTTTGAGCAGGAAGGAGGAGAGACTAATGGGCCTAAAATCATTGGGCTTATAATGTGAGGCCTTTCCTACTTTAGGGATAAAGACCACCTTCACCTTCGTCCATGAGGATGGAATTTAGGTGAGGTTAAGGCAAGCCTCGTAGATGACCATTAGCCACGGAATAAGTATCTCGGAAGTTAGTTGTAGTTCAGCTGGGATGATGTTATCCAATCCCGGTGATTTATAGGGCTTGAAACTTCGTATCGCCCATTTCAGTTTTTTTGTATCAAGTATCTTGTGGACCAGTTCATGGTCGCTTGGAGTATCCGGCAGCTCTACTCTTCTGGTCGCCGAGCAACCCCGAAAGTGAGTGTTTACAAGTAGCTCCAGCGACTCAAGACTGGATGAAGTCCAACTAGCATCACTCTTGGTCAGGAGGCTTGGGGTGATGGGCGTTGTTGAGAGGAGTTTCTTAAATTGTTTGAGGCATTCTTTATAAGAAGTCCAGACATTAGTTTTCTTCGCTTGGTTAAAAAGCTTACGACACTTCTTTCTTAGGGTCATGATCTCACTCGACCACCACGGAGGTTTGGGCTTGTCTCTAGAGACCCTGTCGGGGCAGGACATTTGTGTCGCCTCATTACACGCAAGCGTCAAAGTGTCCACCACCTTGTCAAGGGTTTGTTTACTGTCAATTACGAGTAGACCTGTAGTAGGCAGACTATTACTGAGGACCATCCTGTAGAGGTCCCAGTTTGTCCTTAGCCTGTTTTTATAGGGAGGGCACATCATCTTGTGAAGTGTTATGCCAAATTCAATATAGGCATGGTCGGAGAAGGATGGTTCTTTGGATACCTTCCACTCCGTTATTAAGTGGGCGGATTGTTCTGAGACTAGGGTAATGACTAGAACTTCCCGCCTAATCTGGAGGTTAGTTC
The DNA here is from genome assembly GCA_964036015.1 of Leptarthrus brevirostris. Lineage (NCBI taxonomy): Eukaryota > Metazoa > Arthropoda > Insecta > Diptera > Asilidae > Leptarthrus > Leptarthrus brevirostris. The sequence goes on along the minus strand of OZ038371.1, from coordinate 62,550,260 downwards.
CGAGAATAAGATCAGAAAGTAACTCACCCCTTTCGTTGACGTCTATTTGGAAGAACTTTAAGATCTCTGCAGGATCCGAAGGTTCAGCTGGTACCCAGGCTCGTGACCTAGGTCTACAGGGAATTTTATCCCTGGGAACGGCTTCAATTCTTGCGCCAGTCCAGATTTCGCCAAGACGGGAAACTGCCTGCCCAAGAAGCTCCACCGACCTCTGGTTCGAGCAGGCAAGTAGCTTAACGTGGCCTTGATGCCAACCAGCATCAAGACAACGTGGAGGAGGGCCAGGGTTCAACGAGAGAAGTTTCATATACACCTTCAGCAACGCCATCTCCACCATCTTCCATTTGTCTGGCGTGATGGAGCCGTCCGCGTTGCTGCGATCTATAATCGCCCTTCGATCTTGTCAACTGGTGCTTCACTTTTGCTTCCTTTTGAGCATTTAAATTTACTTTTACGGATAATGAGCATTATAATTATGCATATCATAGCAAATACGAGAGTGTATCCCAGTGTATAATGATGTATTTGATGAACATAAATAGGACTTAAGTCGGAAGATTATAGAATTAACAGGATAGGCTATTACGAGTATGAGCTGTATATGTGAGACCAGCCAAATTGCTCTTAATTACGGAAGGTAAGGACAGTGAGGAAGATGAAGTTGAACTGTCAACTGGTACTTGGTTTGATTTACATCTAAAGCGTTCGTGTAAAAGACTTGTCGAGTTTACGTACAAATTAGAAGTGAATTATTAATTTTATTCAACTAAATAGGTAAAGAACAAAATTAAAGTGTTTTAAAAAGCTCTTTAGGAACTTAAAGTGTTGTTAATAAGTTAATTTCACAATAAAGTGCTCAGTTTTGTGCTGTGACAATAATTAGAAAGGATTCAGTTATCGACTAACTTCTTATGATTTCTTTCTTATACAATTTTAAGTTTGTTTACATCTAAAATATGCTCATTTTAACTAACTAATTCAAGGTTAACTAGTTAATTCAAGGGTATTTTTATCTTTTTCCCAACGCCTATACCAAAATTCTAAATTTGTGTTACTTCAATGGTGTACTCACACAAGAAATGGTCATTCCTCCACATAAAGAAGTATGCCGAAGTTTTCTGAGCTTATAGCACTTCCTTATTAGTTATATATTCTAAGATTCAGCCTCTTTTAATGATGAAATTAATCGTGAAACTTTTTTTAGATCATTATGATCTCCGGTCGTCTATCTGATGAGGGCCATCTCGTTTTTAAAATCCATATTTAGAGCAAAAGTTTTGTTCAATTTCAACGTAATATCAAAGGGGGTATGAGGAATCTGCTTATTTCACTGCGCCTTATACTATGCGGCTGTAGAGTGAAATGCTTTGTCTTCAAATAACAACTTCCATTTAACTCAATTATACCTGTTCCTGTCAACATGTAGGCATCAATTTTACCTTTAAATATAACAACTAACGTTATATTAACGTAGAATAAATCCAATGATTTGGTTCGGATAATTGTATCCAAAATATCGTTTTATTAGAAATTCGGAAATCACATTTTACAAGCGCTGAGTTTTCTCTTTCTAAAAGAGCTATCTCACAGTTGTTATTATTGTATCTTGCGATAAAAATTTTATGGGTTAGTTTACATAAATATTGTCTATTGCCTTTCAGAAGACAATTAAACATTCCCTCTGACGTGATATCGTATTAGTATTCAATACAAATATCCACCGCCAGGTATTCCATTGATGGCTGAATGAGTGCTCGTTTTCCCTAGTTTTATGTAGTAGGCAATGGGATAGTTTTATACAACTGGTAAGTATTTTGATAAGGTAAGGGAATTCTAAGTTCGAAAATTATCCTATTATTTAGGGTATTGGCAGTTACTTTTGACACTTTGTAAAGAGAAAGAATACCATTATCTTTGAGTGTTGAAGGCAAACCCAGGTCTGCAGGCAGTCCCTTCCGAATTGTTGTAAGAATAGTTTCTAAGTGTTCAGGTAGTATTATAGAAGGATGCTGCTGCCCGTTACGAACATCCTGTAATGTGAGCCCAGGAAAAAATTATCTGCGCCATCTATTGGTTAACTTGCGTCAACATTTATGTCATCTCTTTTTCTGGGATGAACACACCCTTATACTTCTGCGCTCGCATTCACGCTTTCTTGCCACGGATGTTCCATGCCAACTTCTGAGAAGATGAAGGTGGACTTCATTTGTGTTATTTTGGCGGAATAGTACACGAGTACCAGAGGTAAGTGCAATTCTTAGCAGAAATATTCCCACATTTATCCAAGCCATCCTTGCTTGGGTGAATGTCTAAACATATTTAATTATTTTAGAACCGATTATTCAGAAAAAGGAAAATCGAATATCAACTAAAAAGTTGAGAAAAAGGCTCATCTGAAGTTAGTGAAATTGTTGATGGCAAAGCTGTGTTAGCCATTTCAAGAAAATACGTGAATGTGCAGCATTTAGTTAATCACGTGAACAAAAAACGTTACGTTGCAATAACTCATCGTTAGCCAGTTCATTCGTTGCAAAAATTGCGTAATTGTGCCTGCACTAATTAGCGCTCCTGAGCCGCTGACGTTTTTTGTGTTAAGAAAGACACCACTATCTTAAAGGAGCCTTTCCACTGTCAAAATAGTTTGGCCCTCGTCCTTAAGGACATAACCACCTTGAGTAAGGGTTCAACTCCTTACAGGGGGAATAAGCAGCACCACAGCCCCGTACCAAAACTCTCATCTGTCATCAACCCACCAAGAGGTAATTGTGTTAAATATGCCAAGAGTGAATGGGAGAAATCACCTAATTCCTTTTTAGTTGAAATTGCATAGATTTGCCGCCAGCCGGATATCTTTTCCTAGTGGGAGCAGGTTCTCGGAAACAAAAACAAAAAATAATGCTATAAGTAGGTTAATCGGAATATCTAACAATGCCGATCCCAGGTAAATGTTTCAAGAAGATGTGTATTTAAACAGCATTTTTTTTAATTTATTATAAAAACATATGTAAGCTAGTGTGTTAGGGAGTCCCGCAGTGTCTCACAGTACTTTATTTTTGGAAAAAAATTTTCTTTGTTCAAAACCATCGTTGTACAAAAGCCATATATCGCCTCTAAATTCTTATTTTCACGCGTATTAATTGAAGTATAGTGTTCGGGCAATTTTTAGAAGAAACATTCAAAAATATATAATAATTATAGATGATTACACTGGTCAACAATTTTCAACTTTATAAAATTTTCCTAAAATATTAATATCTAATCTAATGTATTTTGGTGGGCTAAGTTCATAAATCGTACTTATTTTTATCTTACAGTTCTAGTATTTTTGATATTTTAATTTGCAAATATTATAATTATAGCTCATATTGTAGCTTATACTATTTATTTTGACTTATTATTTATTATAGCTTGTAGTATTAGTGTTATATTATATTATTGCTTATTCTACTATTATGCTATAGCTTGTATTAAGCTTAAATAAATAAATAAATTTTTCACATTAGGGGGTAGGTTCATATTTACTTTTTTAGTTTTACTTATCACATCTGTCATCGGCAGTAATTAATACAATGGCTACGAAGAGGAGACGTTGTTTGAACGATTCAGACAGTTTTTGTGTTATTTGTGGTGATATACCTTTACACAGTATCGTAAATCTATCACGGACTTCGTAAAAACTGCATATTTCAACTACTTTGGGGTGAAAATTTACAATCAAGACAAACCATGGGTGCCAAATATTGTGTGCCAAAATTGTGTTGTGTCTCTACGACAATGATCAAGTGGGAAAAGATCCGCCCTCAAATTCGTGACCTTACGTACACTCCCGGTCAGGAAGTGTACTGTAGGTCTTTTATACAGAGCGACATGCAGAAAGGCATTAGTGCTAAACTGGCAAACAAGTTCGCAAAAGCCAGAATTGTCAAGCGTGTAGGGCATATTAGATTAGAAAGGCATTAGTGCTAAACTGGCAAACAAGTTCGCAAAAGCCAGAATTGTCAAGCGTGTAGGGCAGATTAGATTATCAATTAGAGGACACTCAAGGCAAGCCCTTAGGAAAATTCCACGCCAAAGACATCCGGCAGTGAGACATGCCCCAATCATACACAGTCCAATTTTAATTGTCCGTTCACTATTCATTCATCCGATTTTTTTTTGTTAGTCCGTCCGTCCGCGTCCTAGACAGAAGCCCGGCTAGCTCAGTCGGTAGGGCATGAGACTTACTCTCAGGGTCGTGGTCGTGCCACACGTTGCTTAAATCACACATTGAGGAAGATCTGAACTCTCCAGCTTCTCATTAGAGCTTGGAGGGGGAAGATCTGACTCTCTGCTCGAGGTGGAAGTGACCGACAATCCTTCTTCCTCTTATTAGGGAATGACTTGGTACCGGAAACTGCCACGGCAGTGTGCCCGCGCCAGACCTTGTGTGATCTTATGCTTCCAAAGGATTCGGACAAATCCTGTCTTACGTCTTTAGCTCCTCTCTCATCGGATCGCTAGAGCTACAAGCCTTGAGAGAGAGACCTGCTTTGTAATGTTAGACACACCTCAGTAATATTAAACTCGGTGATTGTCACCACTTCTTGAGCTGAAATTATTCGGAGGTACCATCTTGTATGTTTATTGTGGATAAAGCACTAATTATCGTGCATTCATTATAGTTAACCCATTCATTGCACACTGCGAATTAGTGGCAGGAAAATTTGGTTCCTTTACTGAAATTCAACCATCTCAGAGTCACTCGTGGCAAGAACGCTTGTCTGCCGCTGGAAAGTGGAAAATTGTCCACATTTAGACTGCCTAGTGACATTTACATACTCATCAGCATTTAGTAACCGGCGAAAAAAGGAAAACATGTGAAAAATCTCGCTCATCTCGGATATGAGGTTAGGTACTCTTCACCAAGAAAAACAAAGATAAAAAGACAGGAAGAACATCGTGCTTCGCGAGAAAGATGTTTTATGTTTCATTAAGCAGAAACTTGTCCCTAGTAACTAAATGGTAATTTCTTTAAAAATTGAAAATATTTTGTGTATTAGAGAACTAAACTAGACATTATTGTAGTTAGAAAACATTCACCATCACAAGAAGTAGTGGGTAATATGGAGACCACCGGCTGGATTCTACCCGCCCAAAGGACACATCAGTTGATGCATTCCCGAGGCACTAGGCACTCCCTAAAAGAGGGAATAAATGACGTTTCCCTGTCAGGTTGGCACCTAAGCATAATGTTAGGTACGGAGATGGGAAAGGAAAACCCTCTTCAAACGATAAGAAGAACCAGATTATAACATTCTGATAAGGAATTTAGGGAAACCGATTGCAGGAAAGGAATACCCCTTAAGGTAATGCGTTTTATTCTCCATATATTGTGCTAAATTAAGACAAAGCCCTGAAGAGGAAAAAGGGAACCTAGTGAATAATCAGGCACATTAAAGCTTAATTTGACCAAAAGAAAAGAAAAAGAAAAAAGAAAATAACTAGTAGTAGTTGCAAAATACGACATTGACTTTAAATTAAAAGACAAACTCCGGTTAAGTGCCTCTTTATCATTAACATAGATCGATATTATTATCAAAAAACAGAATCAAATTTTTTTTATCATATCTGGTGAATGATTAGATTTTGTTTTTGGGTCCGGTTTGATTAGTTGTAGAAATAGGAAAAAGGAAAATTTGCGAATTGTTGTAAACATTCTATGTGCTATTTGATGAGCACTAAGCTTTTATTAGACTTTCATCATTATTATTTAGTAAGCATTATAGCATGACGTGCATGACGCTCCCATCATGCCGGCTCATCCGGGCAATGTGCGTTGCATAGCAGACAGTCGCCGTCCTGTTCCCTTTTCCCATCTATCCCATCCCTGATCCGGGGAGAAAACCTCTCAAACCTACCAAGCTAAGGTGGAAATGTCATCGTGCCGAGGGCTGCATGGCAGCGGGTAGTAAAAAGCGCTGTCGCAAACGATCTCCTTGGGGCACCAGGCGCACCCCATTGTATTTAGCCCTGCCGCTGACAAGGGGGCTCTGTCAGAGGTCGATCACCCTTTCCCGCCATACTCGTGGGACCAAAATATGGACACAAAAACAAATAATAACACAAAACAAAAACAAAATAACAACGAGTCAGCAGAGGAGGGGGGACGCGCAAGTGACACCCACTCTGACGCTGCACGTCAGTTACCGAAGCCAGCCAAGTCTGGCGAGGAAGAAGCGGTGAAGGCTGTCGCGGAGGGCGTTGCTAAGCTCAACGTCAGACGCGTACGACCTTCAGTGCGACGCGCAGGAGGCTAGCGCGGGAGAGAAAGGCAGCAGAGGTTGCGGGCGGTACACCTGCCCCTCCTCAGCAGCCTAAATCCGCCGGTGGGCAGGCGGAGAAGAAACCAGTGGCCGGTGGGAGTGGCGACAATACACGCTTCCGCCCTAAGCTGGCGAATACATTCGGCTCTCTCTTGGGCACTGGGCTTCCTGGCAAGGTACGGGAGACCAACGACGCTGGAGCTGGACCATCGAGGACGGCGGTGGTAAAACGCAACCGTTCTGATGGGGACTCTCCGGGGGTACAGGCCACGAAGAAAAAGAAGACGGGCAGAGCAGGGACACAGCCACTCTACAGGGACCTGCTTGCAGGGATACCTATGGTTGTGATACCTGCTGAGTATCCAAAGAACAGGCTAACGGATGAGCAGATAGAGGCTCTGAGGAAAGCACTCGACCAGGCCATAGATGACACTACGGCCGAGGAGACTGCCCCACAATTCTGGGGATCCCGAGTAACAGGGGCACATTGAGGCTAACCTGTGCTACGGCGGACACCAGAGGCTTGTTGGTGCGAGTGATACCCAAACTGACACCTTGGGAAGGGGCCTCCCTTAAGGCTATTGAGGAGAAGGACCTACCCAAGTTGTACAGGGTAGTAGTGTGGATACCCAAGAACAACGGGGATCCGGCAGCGGTCCTGGGAAAGCTCGAGAAGCAGAACCAGCCGTTTTCAGCAACCTCTTGGAGAGTATTGGGCCGTAAAGCGGAACAAGGCGGACAGACGCTGGCACTCTCCATTGACGAAGGGTCCATGCGGATATTAAAAGAGCGGCAGATGCGACTCTTCTTTAGCATCACCTCTGTGCTGTTTAAGGCGGCCGGTGGGGGAGCGAAAGAGGAGGACACTGTTGCTCCAAAACAACCAGATGAAGGCGGTCCAAGCAAACCTACAACACAGTAGGGCTGCCTCGGCAGTTCTCTGTAGGCTGCTGGCCACTCAAGCTGTAGATTTGGCCCTCATCCAGGAACCTTGGGTAAGTTTCGGCCAGATTTCGGGACTGCGACAGGCTGGTTTTGGAATCATTTATGTAACCAAGGACAGCAGGCCGCGGACCTGTATTGTATATAATAAAGAAAAAACTAACTGTTTGCCGTCCACAGACTTATGTACAAGGGACCTTACAGCTGCCAGAGTGGAGGTATGTGCGGGGGGGACGTAGATGCTGGGTGCTAATCTGCTCTGCGTACTTCCCATACGACTCCACTGAACCACCACCGACGAGAGAACTAAGGGAACTCATCGGGTCGGCAAACGCGGCGCACATGCTAATTGGATGCGACGCGAACTCACACCGCATTAACTGGGGGAGCAGCGGCAATAACAGAAGAGGTGAGTACCTTATTGATTATTTGCTAACTACTAACCTACTTATACTAAACCGTGGATCTAACCCTACCTTTGACAATGGCCGTCGGAGGGAGGTAATTGACATCACTCTCTCCAGTAGCTACATATCAGAACTGGTTAGTGAATGGATAGTATCTGACGAGCCATCATGCTCCGACCACAAACACATTCTATTCAGAGTTGGAGAATGTGTCAATGAAATAAAGGAATACCTGAACCCAAGGAACACAAACTGGGTTACCTATAAAGAGGAACTGTTTGGTAGACTTTATGGGTTCATGGGCTCGATCAAGTCTACGCAAGACGTCGAACTTGCGGCAGACCTCGTTAACGATGCCATACAGGCGGCCTTTAGGGGAAGTTGTCCGGTGTCAGTAAGGTCCCAGAACAGGAACGTCCCTTGGTGGACAAGGGAACATGCGAGACTAAGGGCTATTACCAGGAGGCTGTTCAACAGGGCGAAAATAGGCGGGTGCTGGGAAGAATATAGACAATCCCTAACTGCCTACAACCGAGAACTGCGCCGATCCAAAAGATGCAGCTGGCAAAAGTTCTGCCAAAACGTTGAGGGCGCTCGCGAGTCTGCGAGACTGCATAAAGCCCTTATGAAAACTACGTCGGGCGACCTGGGCACACTCCAGAAACCGGACGGAACATACAGCCAAACCAGGGAAGAAACACTAGAGATTCTACTGCAGTCTCACTTTCCTGGTTCAAGGGTGGAAAAACCGAACAAGGCAGACAGGCCCAGCCTAACTGACCACCTAGAAAGGAGGGCGACCAAGGCGGACTGGAGGGTTGCCAGCTCGGTTTTTACATGTAAAGCCATCAAGGATGCTATTTCATCCTTTGAACCATTCAAGTCCCCTGGTACGGATGGTGTGTACCCGGTGCTCCTACAGGAGGGCTGTGACGTTCTTGCGCCGGTGCTGTGCAGAATATACAGGGCGTCCTTTGCACTAGGATACATACCATCTATCTGGAGGACTGTGAAAATAGCCTTTATTCCAAAGCAAGGCCGTGTAGATTACACACTCGCTAAAGCGTACAGGCCTATTAGTCTAACATCGTTCATGTTAAAGACGATGGAAAAAGTTGCTGATCGGGCGATCAGGGAGAGGTATCTTCTACACTCACCACTTCATGCCCGGCAGCACGCCTACCAAACCGGAAAATCTACTACAACGGCACTCCATGACTTAACACTCAAGCTGGAGGGAGCGGTTTATAGCAAGGGAACTGCGATTGCAGCCTTCTTGGATATAGAAGGCGCTTTTGATAACACATCATTCGATGTGATCACTCGGGCCCTAAGAAGAAGAGGGCTTGGGACGACCTTCTGTCGATGGATAGATGTGCTGCTCAGGTGTCGAGATCTTACCTTGAGTCTCCTCGATAGGACGATAAGGGGCTGCGTCACAAGAGGGTGTCCGCAGGGTGGGGTGCTGTCACCCCTCCTATGGTGCTTTGTGATCGATGAGCTACTTGTACGCCTTGATGAGCGAGGTTTCTTCGCGCAGGGCTATGCAGATGATATTGTTATTGTGGCATCCAGCGATATGGGAAACAACAACAACAACAACTACAGGGGGCTCTAGATGTAGTTGCAACCTGGTGCAATGAGGTTGACCTCAAAGTCAACCCTGACAAAACAGTCGTCGTTCTGTTCACTAGGAAGAGGAACACGACGAGTCTTACTGAACCGACCTTCTTGGGCACTGCGCTACCATTCAAGGATCAGGTGAAGTACTTAGGGGTGATCCTGGATTCCAAGTTATACTGGAACCTGCACCTTGATATAACTGTGGAAAAAGCTCGGAAGTCCTTTTGGGCATGCCGTAGAGCCTGCGGGACCACCTGGGGACTTAAACCCAGAACAATGCTCTGGATCTACACATCGGTAATAAGGCCCATGATAACTTATGGAGCAATTACATGGTGGCACAGAGCAAAACTTAATGTGATAAGGACTAAGCTTAGCAGACTGCAACGTATGGCCTGCCTATGCATCACTGGAGCCATTCGCATCTCGCCGACGGCTGCACTCGAAACCATGCTAAACATTAAACCTCTACATATAGAGGTTGAGGTGTGCGGCCTACAAACTAGAGGGAGCCGGTCTCCTTGGGGAAAACATAGGTAAGGGCCACACGACAATAAGGGAGATTCTTGAAGCCACACCTGAGTTGGCCATGCTAACTGATCAGATGCCGGCAAGACTCTCACCATTTCAACCACGGGTGGAAAAGCGTGATACCTGGACGCTTCCAGCTGTCCGTCCAGGGGAGCTAGTATGGTATACGGATGGATGAAAGACTGAATCAGGTGTTGGGGCAGGGGTCTGGAGCGACTCTCCTCGATTCAGTTTATCACTGGCCCTGGGAATGTATACCACGGTATTCCAGGCTGAGATCTTCGCCATACTGGCATGCACCTACGAGAACCTAAGAAGAGCCTATAAAAACAAAAGGATCTCAATCTTCTCGGATAGTCAAGCTGCAATCAAAGCAATTGCTTCATCTACCACCAGATCAAATCTGGTGTGGGAATGCCAAAGGAGCCTAGACGCACTGTGTAGAACTAATCAAGTAAGCTTGATCTGGATACCGGGACATCAGGGCTACACAGGAAATGAGAAAGCAGACGATGAGACCCCATTACATGTGCTATGTGAATGCCCTGCAGTAGCCAGGAGCAGATTTAGCCTATTCGGGAAACCAACCCTGGTACCGAGCGGGCTGAAGGACTGCCAACTGCGGGAGCTGTTGAACTTCTTCGGAGGGACCGGCTTACTATAAGGAGTTGAGAGGGTTAGAACAATAGGCCCTAGTGGCCGCGGCGCTTGAGAACCTCGCACCTCCAAATTTAATCAATCAATCAATCAAGCATTATAGCAGTAAGATGTGTTTCTTCCTTCCTTCCATTTGTATATGGATTTAAAGTGTAAGCCACATTTGTGATAGCCCGGCTCGTGTTGACTTTCAATGCCTAGTGAGTTTATTGTAAAGTTATATCTTCGCGCATGCCGTATCCAGCTGGATAAAAAGCCTCGCGAACTCTGAAAATACTTATTAGTAGTCGTGAATTTTCTTTGTTCATTCGCTATATAATTGATCAAATTAAAAATTTATTTTGGATCCAGATATCAAAGCCCAGCGAAGGAAGAACTAATATTTAAGATTATATAACTTTGTTGTTGTGTGTTTTCCTTTTTTTTAATATCACAGTAATGCAGGGAAAGCATTTGGAAATTGTATCGGATAGATTATAGGTAGTTTTAGTTGTTTAGTCAAGATACGAAATTTGAATATAACAATGTGGAGAAAGTAATTTCATAAATGTTAGGAGTCTAAATGATACTTTAGTATTTTTTTTAGATTCACTGCCTTTTGTTGAAATAGTAACGAAATTATAAAAGCGGTTTTCGTACATTACGAATTGTTTTATTATAATACATAAAGTTGTAATAACATGAGTTAAATTTCTTCATATTTCAGAGACCCCAAAGAAGCATCTTATCCTTCTTGCTTCCCGTATCCCTTCTCCCTATTTCCTCACGTTTTTCTTTTGATTTTGATTTCAAATCATTTAATGTTGTTTCAGCATTCCTTTTTAGGTTGGGCCTACACCTTAGCCAGGTGTAGAAAAGTGGTGGGTTAGTACCTGAACCATCGCATATGGGGGTAGTTTTTTCTTCTCCTTGCGAATTTCAAGATGGTTCAGTGTGGCTAAGGGTGACAGGTGACCCCAGACCTGTTACTCTTCCTTCTTTTTCTGTCTCTCATTTTTTTCCTTTTCGTGGCAGACCTGAAAGAAGGAGTTCACAACCTTCTTTCGCCACAGGCACGCGAACTTCTGTTGTGAAATGTGCCAATCAACGTGTTTATGAAAAAAGGACTGAATTATAAATTAAAAGACTTGCGAGATTGACGAATTAATTTAGACTTCAATTTATTCACTGTTTCTAAAATTAACGCACAATGCAAGCTCTTAAGTTCTATAGTTAACTTTTAAAAATTCAAATCAATATTAAACATTCTTAATTAAAATTAATTCAATAAATGGTTACAAAAAAATTGTGAAGAATCTATGAAAATTAAAATCGAATCGGTTTGTAGCTTTACTGCAACTTCCACAGTTTATAAGTAGATATAGTTCCCCTTAATTTGGGTCTTTATCCACAATTCAAAATACTATGCACAAACAGTACATTTAAAAACTAATATTACGCGAAATATTACGATGTCGTAAGGAATTAATTGATATAAGGACTGATATAACTGTTTTGTTAAGTAACTGTAAATTTTTACAACTGAGCAGTAAACAAAATTCCACTATGACGTGTATCTGTCTACCATTCCCAAACTGCATAAAACAGCACAAAACAGAACAGTACTTTTAAAATAATTAAATAAATTCAAATGCGGCGAGAATAAATAAACGAAAGTTAAATTGAATGAAATATTTGGCAATTATTATGAGAGGAGTAAATGATCAAAAAAATAAAAAATGAAAAAAAAGGAAAAGGGAAAGTCACTAGGAAACAAGGTTAAATTTCAAGAATGGAAAATTCACAAAAAAATTATTTGTTGAAATAAAGAAAAGAATTCAAAATATAAGACAAAAATAAAAATTAAACAATAGGTTCGCAGAAAAAATTGCCACTAAAAGTGGTTTTAACTGCTATCACCAATTTTCTAACAGATAAAACAATTACCAATGTGTTTAAATTTGCTGAAATCAATCCTGTTACCACTTTGTACCTTTTACTATCTTTACTGTCACAAGAAAGAGAGTGATTGTAGAAATTCTTCTGCTTTTACAGCCTTTGGAGACTTGATTTTCAGTATGGCAGAAATTCCAGAAAATTCACAAATTTGTGGAACTTAAAACCATAATTTGAATTTTAAATTTTCTGGCATTTTCTGAATTAATCTTAATAATTTATGTCCAAAATTTTCAAAAGAAAAATATTTGGCTCAACTTGATAATTATAAAACTAATTGATATTTCTTTTATTGCGAAATATTCAACTCCGAAAATATATTTTAATTGTGCATCTGGCACTTACATTTTTGTGGAATTCAAATCCACCATCTTAATTTGGAGAAATTGTTTTCGTTTCTTTTTAATAATTTATCTCTTTCCCTCTTACGGCGCTTATTGGAATTATTAATTTCGCGAATATTTCGTTTAATTAATAATTCCACGATATAAACGGGTTTTCGTTAAATTCGCCGCGTTAAATTCCGTATTGGTTTCGATCTGGGGAGAAATGAAAGTTAAACGTCAGATCGTGAATTAATTCGAGGGTTTGACAGGTGCCTTCACCTGTAAGTTTTCGCGATTTTTAAGTTCTTTCTTGTGGTTTTTTTAGGTAAATGATGTACTAGGATATTTAAAGTACATCCAACGAGGGAATTCAACATCGAGTGCATAAAATCTGCATCTACAATGATGCCAGGTAAGTCGATATTTCACTTGTCAGAGACAACCTTTGATTAAGATTTCTCGAACTACTTACTAAATTATGGTTCGATATCTTAATAAAGGTTGTAATTTACCTTGCTGAAGTATATTTTGTTGCTTTATGCTTTGTGTATATTTAGTTTTGTGCGTAATTCAGTGTTTTCAAATTGCATGTTGTTGTTTTGTTTGTTTACATTAGTGCATGGATTGATTTCCTTTAATGTTTTACTTTTAATATTTCGATACTAATATGTTTCTTTTCTTTTAGCTTTACTGCACGGGATTGGGAGGACAGAGGACTGGATGGAACAACGTTAAGGTAAGTTATGTCCGACGGTAACAAACTAGTTGCAACGCCGGGGTCTTTTGTGCACAAAAGTCCAACGTAGTGTAGACTGTCATAAAAGCAATAATATCATTAAATTTCCAACCAGAAAATAAAACATCTATATAAAGTACGAGACGTCTCACTAAGAGATATACTGGCGAGCGCAAAAGTACCTATCCGGTAAGCGGAATTCACATTTCTTACGAATAAAAGTACGATTTCTAAAGTAAATATTGAACATTCCTTTTTTCCTTTTTCTTTCCTTTCGTCTTAATCATATCTACCAATTAGGTGTAAGTGCGTAAGTAAGTAATTATTTCGATATAATTATTTCCTACTAATTAATCATTAATTGAACTATTTTCTAAGACTTGCTCTTAACTACAGACAGGATGACACGACGTTCTGATATGTCCTCTATAGAACCAATTTCATAATTTTTCAATACTTTTCTCTCTTTATCTCTCTAGCATCCAACACTCTGCTTATATCGGAGTTATTACTACGTACTAATAAGACTTTGGCAGAGTCAGAACTAAGGATTTAACCTGAATACAACAGCTAAACCACTATGCACAGTTAAATACGAACAGCATTCCAGAAATAAAATTTAAAATCTCTGTCAATACACAAATCTAATATAAAATGATAACCCTAATACTAATTGTTTTTTTTTCTTTTGTTTTTGAAATAAATGTTGAGTGCAATGTTATGGAAATGAAAAAAAAGTTGCTGGCTATGTTTACATGCTTTGGAACAACCCCAAAAGATATTTTTATAACGTAGTTCGGCGAAATGATCGTTGGAATTTCCACGTCGGAATATCGCGTTCCGAAAACAAGTACTTTAAGCTTATCTTACGTGCTGCAACTTAAAATTACTAGGATTACCAGTTTATCCAGGCAAGGATGGCTTGGATAAACGTGGAAATTATTTATAAATAGATTTTACTTACCTCTGTTTGCTGTCGTGCACCTGCTGCTGTCACGGAACGTTTTTTCTTCTTCTTCCCAGAAGTCAGAAGTATGACATCCGCTCCGTAGCAGCAAGCAGTGGCAGCAATTACAGAGGAAAAAGGTGCGTTTATAGTGGCGTATAAACTGCACATTACACATTATAACTTCATTGTCTAATTTTATGAATATCTACGAATTTTTCAGTAAAACACACATTATTCACAATAACGACTGCACTTAGTAATAGTTTTTAAGTCAATTAGCATTTTATATCACTTTTAAAACACTTTTTAATTTCGCTTACACTCCGCATTCAAAGCCAGCCAAATTAGTTTTGGGAAAGATGGTCCCTTAAGTTCCTTCCATCTCACTTTCTCTTGGCTATTCGTTCTCATCTGGAAAAAACACGCTCATGTACACGATTCATATACGCTATCGCCATTCCTATTTTGTTTTATATCCTAAGTCTAATATACTCGAACACAGGGTTTAGCCAACACCATCTTGATAAGTACAGGCCGTAAGGTAGAGCCAGTTTTTGGCCGTGACGTCAGACAAACTGGAAAAAGTTGAAAAAGTCATAATTCTGTCATCCGAAGTTTTGCTTAATATTATGAAATGTGATAAAGTTTTAAACTCATTCTAAGCAATGACTGAGAGTGAATCGTATAAAGAGTTATTTGTGGTAAAGGTTATGTATCATTTAAGTGGTCAAGTAGATAAATTTTTTAGTTAAAGTGAAAGTTTCGTCTAATTTGCCTGGGACTTTAAAGTAATATTGTGTGAGTTTCAGACATTATTTAAGTGAAATAACTAGTGTATGATAAAATTAACTTGTAAGATAATGTCGTGAGAAAGTTTCATTTAGATTTAATTAATTATGCGTGAGTTATCGTCGGTCAAAATATATTGGCAATACCCAAAAGAAATGTCTAATGGATGGAAAGTAATGACGTCGGGCTTTTCAACCTAGCAGATGTATACAAATGTGTTATTTACATCTGCTCAATTGCCTTAAAAAGTGAAAGGAATTAAATTATCTTTATTATAAGTAATAGGATAATAGTTTTGTGGTGATAAAATATTTGTGAATTTAGTGATTTCTAGATTTTGTAGCTTATTTTCAAATTTTTGTTGGTAAATGGGGTGCAATCTACTGCCAACTTTCACAATTAAAGAGTTGACTTAGATTTTTCTCTAATTGCTAGCATTATACTACAAATTTTAAGATAAATGTGAAGTCTTCTTTCAGGTACCTACATATGTCTTCCCTAAAAGTTCCAAGGCTACTCAAAAGAGTACTCCCAAAACTAATTAGCTAATTACGTAACATCAAGTTTTTCAATGTCCTACAAATCAGAGCTAGTTCCTGATCGCAGATATGCTTAGCATAATCCTGAAATTATCGTAATTGTTTGTGTAGATGCGATGTTACTTCTTGGAATAAGCTGACTCTCGTTTCTAGAGAAGAATTGCTTACAAACATGCCCGGGAAAGGCATATATTGACAGATAAAATTGATGCAGAACCTTTGGACCATAAAACTGGCTCTAGTTTAAAGGTGGTAGCAAAAATTTCTGTTGGTTATGATTACGTTGATGTGCATGAATACAAAAAGCAGAGAATTAAGATAAGTTTTACATCAGACATTTCAATCGATGCAACCGCGGAGCTAACATTATATGATTTATTATCCATTTTTGGTTCTTTTAATTTATAATTTTTTAGGTGCTTATTAGAAGGTAATGGAGGGGTGTACAATGGTGAGTGGAGAGCCTGGTCCCCAAGTAGGATGTGTGGTGCTGCACTGAAAGTATCTACAGTTGCAATATATAATCTTGGTAGAATAGGTCAAGAGGTTGCAAAGAGAACAATGCTTTTATAATAGTCGCATTAAAAAATCAAAAAATTTGGAAATTTCTGCAAAATTGTTATCGGATTTCATTATTGTTTGCGCTGCCTTGACAAAGGAAACTGAACTTAAATTTGCTATGAAAGTATTCGACAAAAATGAAATAAAATGCTATTTTTATAAATACAGCTCGAAGTGGTTTGGTTGACCAGAAGGAACTTACATTTTTAATGAAAAAGCAAATATATGGTGCATGTTGCAAAGTTAAAACAGGAGCAGCGGAATAAAACACGTCTGTTGTTTGCGATTAGTTGACAAGAAGTGAGCACAAGCTCTGATATATTTACATCTGTCATTTAGTACAATCTTACATATGCAATGGTAACAAACTCTAGTACAGATAACAAGTTTACTCTATTACAACACCCCCGCTGAATAAAATATTATTAACATTTTAAAATTTTATTCCCAAACCCCTTGAAAATACTGAATGTTTACCATTGCTGAGCGCCTTGGTCATCACGTCTGCCACCATGTCATCTGTATTTATATACTCCACGATGATTTTTCCTTCATCAATTTTCTCACGAATAAAATGATGTCTGACGTCGATATGCTTCGTTCTGGGCTGATAGCTACTATTCTTTGCCAAATTAATAGCACTCCGATTATCGCAATAAATTCTCGTTGATACAGTTGATTCCGGAAGAAGTTCCTGCTGTAGAGAATTCAACCAAAGAGCTTCCTGTGTTGCTGTAGAAAGCGCCATATATTCGGCCTCTGAAGATGATAGCGCCACCGTTGCCTGCTTCTTTGTGCACCAGGAGACTGCACCACCAAGCGATGAGAAGACATAACCCGATATAGATTTCCTATCTACTGTATTGTTTGCCCAATCTGCATCACAAAAACCTTGGATGTTCACGTCACCGCTTCGCAAAAAAACCAACTTCGCATCAATAGTTCCTTTAATATAGCGTAGAATACGCTTCACTGCCATCCAATGTTGTCTTCCGTAATTATTATTGAACTGGCTACAAGAGCTCACTGCAAAACTTAAATCAGGTCTTGAAACTTGAGCCAGAAACATGATGCTTCCAATTGCCTCCTGATACGGAATGTTACTCATATCACTACGCTCGCTGTCAGTTTGCGGGCACATATCCTTAGTTAACTTGACGTTTGGATCCATTGGAGTCTTTACAGGGTTACTCTCTGACATTCTGAAACGATTCAAAATTTCTCGTATATACAATTTTTGGTCTATACTTAACTCTCCTTTTACTCGATCTCTCGAAATTTGAAAACCAAGAACGTATCTAGCTTCACCAATATCTTTCATTTTGAATTTCCCATGCAAAAACGTTTTAATGTCATCTCTTGTTTTGTTGTCCCTTGTAAATAGCAGCAGATCGTCTACATACACAGCTACAAACGCCATATTTCCGTCGTTTAAAGAATAATAGACACAGGGGTCTACCTTTGATCTATTCATACCAAACGACTTCAATGCTAAGTCCAGCTTTTGGTTCCACAGTCTACTTGACTGTTTCAAACCATAAAGTGATTTCTTCAATCGGCACACTTTTCCTGAGTTGTCACTGAAACCTTCAGGTTGAAGCATATAGATCTCCTCATCCAGATCTCCTTGAAGAAATGCTGTTACTGCGTCCATCTGGTCAATATTCAAATCGTATTTCGCAGCTATAGCAAGTAATAAACGAATTGAATTATAACGCACCACTGGAGAAAACGTTTCTTGATAGTCGATGCCTTTACGCTGTGCACATCCTTTTATTACTAGTCGTGCTTTGTATCGATCAATTCTTCCCGTACTGTCCAGTTTCGTTTTATAAATCCATTTACAGCTAATTGGTTTCTTATTCGGAGGTAAATCCGTCAAGTACCAAGTATCATTCTGCCTTAGAGCTCGGAATTCATCCTGCATTGCCTGTTTCCACATTTTCCTGTCTGGTCTGCTGAGAGCTTCATCCATAGTTACTGGATCACTGACTTCTTGTGAAACTGCTGAATATGAGATGTAATCCTCTCGGACGATAGGCTTCGGAGTTCTGTTAGTACGTCGTGGTGTACTTGGAACATTAACCTGCACAGTGTTAGGAACCACAAATTCAGAATCAGATGATTGGATGACAGCACTTCCAGACGATGATGTAGCTGTATCGAAACTATTACTTTGGTTTGTTTCCTCTGATATCGCATCTTGATAAATTAGGGTTTCGTCGATACTGTCTCTTTCTGTCTGCTCACTAAACTGCTCTACTTGCGTATTATCTGTTAGGTTGACTGAGTCACTGACCTTACTATCACCATCCCCCACTTCATTCAAAACTTCCGAGAAGATAGAATGATTAGAATCTCTGTCAATTTCATTTACCTGGACATCCACTCTCTGATGTTCTAAGAAATTTACATCTCGGCTAATCAAAATTCTCTGCTTCTTGGGATGATACAAACGATACGCTTTCGAATTCTCGCAGTATCCCATGAAAATGCATTCCTCTGCCTTCGGATCGAATTTCCTGCGATAATGCTTGGGAACATGCACCATGGTTTTGCAGCCAAATACTTTCAAATCCTTGAAGTCAATCAATTTTCCCGACCATATCTCTTCTGGTAGATCTTCTGTCAACGATGCACTGGGTGATCGATTGATGATATAAACCGCTGTCGAGACCGCTTCTGCCCAAAATCTGGTTGGCAAACCTGCATCAAACAACATGCAGCGGGCCTTCTCGATGATGGTCCTGTTCATTCGTTCTACTAAACCGTTTTGTTGTGGACTATAAGGAGCCGACGTCTGATGTCGAATTCCATTCTTACGTAGAAAACCTTGAAATTCACTGTTACAAAATTCAGTACCGTTGTCAGTACGCAAAATTTTTATTTTCTTTTCAGTTTGATTTTCCGCTAATGATTTAAAGTTTTCAAAATTGACCTTTACTTGAGTTTTGGATTTAAGAAAATATACAAACACTTTTCTTGTGAAATCGTCTACTAGCACCATCATATACCGTGCACCTCCAACAGATGGAGTGTCTATTGGTCCGCATAAGTCACAATGAACCAATTCTAAAATTTGTGTAGCTCTCGTACCGCAATGATTAAAAGGGGATCTCGCCTGTTTTCCCTTCATACACACTTGACAATAGAATTTTTTAACTGAAAGATCACCAAAGAATTTTTCTTTTACTAGCTTCATTTTTTCAAAGCTCATGTGTCCCATTCTTCTATGCCATAATTCTTCAAGTGAACACTTTCTATTTGACATTAAACCAAATTGAGTCACGGATGGTGTATTCAATCTGAACAAGTCGCCTTCCTTACGTGCCGTAGCGATCAACTCCTTGTTTCTATTGAAAATTTTGCAACCAGAGGTATCGAATATGACCTTATTGCCTTTTTTTACCATTTGACTAACTGAAATCAGGTTGGCACACAAATCTGGAATGTACAGAATGTCTTTTATAATTACATTTGCTCCATTATCAGTTTTGCCTAAAGTTAAAGACGTATCACCTATACCTTTAACTTCTAAACGCATGTTATTTGCTATAACAACTTCCTTGCTTGATAGACTACTTGAAATATTTTGTAGTAAGTTTCTGTCTGTGCACATATGTGCAGAAGCCCCCGAGTCTACATACCATGCATCCGGCTCTAGCTCGCTTGCTGAAAGAGATGTATATAGAACATTAGACTTAACTGTCACCTTTTTGCTTTGCCGCTGGTTTTGTTGTGATGGACAATTTTTCGCTATATGACCTCGACAGTTGCATTCGTAACACCTCGGACCGTTGAACCTCTTATTAACCTTGAATTTTTTGTTTTTGCCATAGAATGCCACTGGATCATTATCGCCGTCTGTAGGTTTGACATCTTGCAAAATTTTTGTCTTGATTGCATCAGCCGTTATCGAAATTCCTGAACTTTCTATGCCCATTATCATAGGCTTATATTCCTCCGACAAACCTGCCAAAAGCAATGTACCTATCCACTCATCACTCACCTGCATACCAATACCATTTAACTTATGTGCAGTTGTTATAATCTTGTTAACATATTCCTCAACTGATACGCTTTGTTCCAGTCTTGTCGTTATCAGTAATCGCAAAAGTCCCACTTTTCGTGTTAGCCCTGAATCCTGAAACGCCTTCTGTAGATTTTCCCAGGCCGCCTTGCTGGTTTTCGTATTTTGCACGTGAACATAATTTATTGGATCTAGAAGAAGAATTATTTTTGATCTTGCGCGAACATCTTTCTTTTTGTCCAATTTAGCTGGATCTGTCTCGATGATGCACTCCCACAATTCTTCATGTTCCAGATAAGTCTGCGTAGCAAATTTCCAGGAGTCGTAGTTCTCACGGCCTTTTAATTTGTCAATGGAAGGAAGCACGTTTTGACTCATAATGTAATCGTTTAAAATCAAGAAAATTAGCGATGATCCGACAACCACTATCGCGAAATTTTATATCTTACTCGATTTAAATACGAAATTAACAGACATTTTACTGATCCGCGTAATTTATTCTGATACCTGAGCAACGATGCCTTGTACCTGGGCCCATAACCTGTTGCAAAGTTAAAACAGGAGCAGCGGAATAAAACACGTCTGTTGTTTGCGATTAGTTGACAAGAAGTGAGCACAAGCTCTGATATATTTACATCTGTCATTTAGTACAATCTTACATATGCAATGGTAACAAACTCTAGTACAGATAACAAGTTTACTCTATTACAACAGTGCAGGTTTAGATGTTACAACGCCAGAACCTCTTCCTCTAGACGACCCACTGTTGCCAACCCAGATAACAATCGTGATCCTCACAAAACTTGCATGAGTGACTCTCACGCATGTAAGTTTAATGATTGTCACAGGAGTCGCACAGACGAAAATTTTTTCAAACATGCACGGAAAAAGGTCATGAGAATCACGCGAGATTCTAACAATATTTTTGAAGGTTTTATTTAAATTTATTTTAAAGGTCTGATTGTGTCAGATGTATAATAATATATTTATCTTGAAGGTCTCATGTCTTCTCTACGGTTCATAACTTATATCATATTGATAGCATTTAGCGTAGAAATAATTTGTATTTAATGGCAGAAAATGAAATAATTATATAAAAAATTCTCATCACTTCTTTCAAGGAAATAATACATAATATTAACATATATTAATATCAGAATGTCACGCCTTAGTTAAAACTTGAATCGGATTTCTAAACCCTTCAACACGCCTACGTCATACACTTCGATGAAACTTACTTAGGATCCCAGAAGGTAGCTGTAAAGTTTTTTGGAAGAAATGTTATACTTTTACAGTTTTTGGAGATTTCAGGCTAAGAAAAGAAAAACAAAAATAGAGATCGCAATTTCTTTAATCAAAATAATTACCAATACCTTGAACTTCTTTTTATAATTCAGAAACGGTTGCACTTCAAGAATTAATTTCACTCGAGGACAAAGCTAAAGAAATATTCGTTTGAAAGCTTGCTTTAGGCCGGAGTCACCAAGGTTTAAGGGGGTCCGCTCATGGATTGCTCGAAAAAAAGGTGGTTTTAAGGAAAATTTTTTTTAGGAGTTAGGAAAAAAAACACGTAAGAATTTTACATCATGTTATTTACTGAAGATTCAAGATTTAAAAAAAATTTTTGTGGGTAAAAAAAAATTCAAAATGGCGGACTTATGATAAGATTTCTAGCAACGCCTCGCCGTAGAAAATTAAAACGGTGTGCATGATGCAGCCCGAAGTTTTCATCTGAAGCAAAAAAGGAAAACACATTCTTAATCGGAAGACCTTACCCCACAAAGTAGACCTATAATATCATATAAAAGTAAAAAATCTACTAATAAAACCATTGTTTAAAAAAAAAGTTCAATTTTTGACTATTTTTTTCTAGTTATTATTGCCCTAAAAATATATTTTAAACGATATTTTTATGAATATTATAGGTCTACTTTGTGGGCATTTAAATTATCTACAAAATAAAAAAAAATTATTCAAATATATTCAATAGTTTTTTTTTAAATCCTGCACACCGTCTTAAAAAAGAAAATAAAGAGAAAACGGGGTTTAAAGTTTTATATATGAGAAAAATAGACTTACGAGGATTAGATGTTAATCAGCTATACCCGGCCCATAGAGTAAACCCTCGGCTTCCTCAAATAGCTCGTTTGAACGTATACATTACTATTTTCGTCAATGATCGCAGCTATACTGAAATAGCCAACGTGGCCGTCGGACGTGGGCGGCTAGCATCCCACCTTAAAGTCGCAGCATGCCTCGCGCTCGCTCGTCCGGCAACGATTCTCTTGGGGATAGCTTTGTAACTATACGGATTCAGACTTTGAAACTTTAAGACAACATTCTCAGAACACGAATCTAACGATTGGAGCGAAAAAAAAAATTCGATAAAACCATGAGCGGACCCCCTTAAGTGAATTCACTTACTTAGTGAATGGCCACATCGAATTTTTGGGGTTCGAGTTCTAAAAGAACATCGTCTACTACCACATAACTTACTTGTAAAAAATTTACTTTAATTGAAGTTTTAATGCTGTTGCTTCATGTCAAAATTTAGGGCAAGTTCCATTGTTATCAGACCAGTGTTGCACCCTATGTCCAGAATTTCTTTATCTTTAAATAAATGTTTGTGTTCAGTATAAACATCGAGCTGTAGATCATGAAATTCATTGAAATTACGGAATCCATAATATCTGCTGCAGTTGTCGTGTAAAAATGATAAAATTGTTTTCTTTCTATTTGGATTTTGCTCTTCTTTATAACCTTTTTTTCGTTTGGTTGCAGGATGGTATTAAGACTCAGAAATATGTCGTCTTCATTCTATTAATCCTCTTTTTGCTGCGGTTGCGGTTCTGTTCAGTACTATTTGGGAGCAATTAAAGTATAAACGTTGCCTAATTGAATTACTTATCCATTCTTTGCGTCAACTGCACCTACATATGAATTCTGAAACTGAGAAGATACTTAAACCATTTTTTAATATTGCTCTAACTCCCCCTTATATTAAAAATTAACCATAGCACTGAACCTTAAAAGAAAACAAACGAATGGCTACCAAGAAAAATTACAAGTTACTTTTACTTCGCTTTGTTTTCGTGTTAAAACTAATTGATTTGCCTTAAATTAAGTCATTCAATGTAGCATTACTATTTAACTGCTATTTGTTCTATATTTACCTATGAAACGAGACTCCAACAGGATGATTTCGCACTTTGTTCTCACACAAATTTATAATGCACTTCATTTTATCAATTAAGGAATGTTTTCTAAGTAAACTTAACTTGTAATTTCGTTATAATAAAAAATGGTTTTTTAGCATTGCACTACACAAATTTTTAAAATTCTTTGCAAATTTCACACAATTTAAAATTTTCATCCAGAGGACACTTGCCGGCATTAAAACTTTCACAAATGTAATGTTAAATTTTGACCCTGGGTCTTCACTAGAGATTTTTTATGCCAAGCCAGAGGAAATGTCCGTATAATCTCCTGTGTAGACCATCCCTGCTATAATCTCCGCGATAAATGACACAAACATGGAGATTAATTTGACGTTTGTGTACATCATAATCTCGAAAAATTTTTGAAAGTTTGAAACATGGAGAAGCTTACGCGCGTTGAAATTTTTAAAATCATAAAAATTATTATATTTATAAAAAAAATTATATAATTTATGAATTTATAAGCTCCTCTAATTCTTCTAACTGTTTTAATGAACTCAACGAACTATTCCCTCCTAACTATACCATTTTCCGTGTTGACGGTTGTGTAGGCAACAATGACCCACCAGGCCGTGGGGTTCTCATAGCTGCTGACAACCGTTATGATGCCACCCTGTTTAAGACCTCCGACTCTTCAATATCTGAATTTGTATGTATCAAATTAACACTGAATAAGTGTATTCTGTATATTCTTTGTTGTTATATTCGTCCCTCTCAACCTATAGAAGCCTACAAGCCCGTAATTGAAACGTTAGACACCATGCTTGAGAACGCTAACGCTTCCGATGAATTCATTGTACTGGGTGACTTTAACCTCCCCCATATACAATGGTCATTGTCTGAGGACTGTTCACACTTTGTCCCCCTAAACGCCTCTTCCGCCAAAGAAGCCTTTTTTACCGATCAGCTCTCTGTTTCTGGTCTCTTTCAAGTTAGTGGAATCAGAAACTTTCTGAACAGACAATTAGACTTAATCTTTTCCTCAGACCCAGTTAACTCGGCTGTCGCGGAAAGCGAACATCTCCTCTCCTCCCTCGATCGTCACCGTCCTCCCCTGTTCCTCGTTTTCTCCTACGAACACCCTCACGCCCTTTCAGGCTCCGAGTCTTCTCTTTCCTTCAATTTTCGTAAAGGCGACTTTGAAAAATTAAATCACTTGCTCCTCAACTCCAACATTGGCAATATCCCTCAACATCTTCCAATAGACATTGCTGTAGAGGCGTTTTATTCGGAAATACACGCTTGCCTTACACAATCTATCCCTCTTCTTCCTCGTAAAAACTGCTCCTCATCCCCCGTTTGGTACGACAAAGAATTACGCTCTCTCCGCAACAGGAGAAATAAACGTTGGCAAACTTTTCTTCTCACCCAAAATGAGTCCGACTATTCTTCCTACTTGTCTGCTTACACCTCTTTTTCTGAACGTTGTCATACCCTCTACCATGAGTACCTCCTACGGATGGAAACTAGCCTCATATCCAACCCCAAGTGCTTTTATAGCTTTATTAATTCTAAGAAGAAATCCAATGGTTACCCTTCCACCCTAAAGCTCGAAAATACCTCTTCATCAGATCCTCAGGTTATCTCCAACCTCTTTGCACACTTCTTCAGTAAATCTTTCAGCGACAATTCGCTCCAACCTGACCTTAGCTACTTTTCATTCTTGGACAAATGCACTCAAACGTCGTTTACATCTTTTGACCCTGACCCCGAACAAATCGCTGCCAGTATTAACGGGCTTGCGGATGACTTTCACCCCGGTCCTGACGGCATTCCAGCCATAGTTCTGAAAAAGTGTGCCGTGCATCTAGTTCAACCCCTTACTTTGCTTTTCCGCCTCTCGGTCACTCAAGGGGTTTTCCCTCAATTATGGAAAAACTCTTATATTATTCCCATATTCAAAAAAGGCTGCAAGAACGATGTATCCAACTACAGACCCATTGCTAAATTATCATCCATACCTAAACTATTCGAAAAATTGGTCTATGATTCCATGTTCTTCCACTGTAAGTCAATTTTCTCCCTCTCCCAGCATGGCTTCCTCAGAGGTAGATCTACAACCACCAACCTTACCGAATTCGTCTCCAAAACACTATGTGCCCTGGAAAACGGTAAAGATGTTGATGTTATCGCCACCGATTTTAGTAAAGCCTTTGACAAGATCTCCCATAGCGTTATCCTGTTTAAACTTGATCGCCTAGGCTTCCCCCCCAGATTCATCTCCTGGATTCAATCCTACCTCAACAACCGTCAATACAATGTTCTTTTCAGCTCATCCATTTCTAACCCCATTGTCGCTCGTTCCGGCGTCCCTCAGGGCAGCCACCTCGGTCCATTAATTTTCATCCTTAGAATTAATGATGTTGAATGTATCATAAAATACTCAGAGCTGTCCATTTATGCTGATGACATGAAAATAATTAAACATATCTCCTCCACAACCGACTCTCTTCTTCTCCAAAAGGACCTCGATTCGTTCACCACATGGTGCATGAAAAACTTTCTTGAACTCAATGTCTCTAAATGTCAGTCCATCTCTTATTCCCGCAAGCGTCTTACCAACACCCCGAGAACATACATGTTAACCAACGTACCAGTCCCTATCGTTACCTCTTTGTGTGACCTAGGAATAATCTGTGATAGTGAACTCAATTTCCGTTCCCATATTGATAGCATAATTAACAGAGCTAACTCCGCGCTAGGGTTTGTGAAGCGCTGGTCTAGAGAGTTCTCCAATCCTTATGTTTCCAAATCTCTCTATATTTCCTTCGTGAGACCTCTCCTTGAATATGCCAGCCAGGTTTGGTCACCCACGCAAACAACCCACATTAACAGAATTGAATCTGTCCAGCGTAGGTTCATTCGCTTTGCTCTACGTGATCTTCCATGGGTAGATAGATTCAACCTTCCAACTTATGAAAACCGTTTAAAACTGATCGACTTACAACCCCTAAGTAAACGTCGTGATGTTTCCGACGTTCTCTTCATTCATCAGCTACTAGCTGGCGCCATAGACTGCCCTTCAATCCTGCAGTCTTTACCCATCTATACCAATCCTCGCAACCTTAGGTCCACTCCCCTTTTCCGACTCGACCGCCATCGCACGAACTACGGTCAACGCGAACCAATTACCAGGATGCTTCGAAAAGTCAACGACCTTCCCATAGTATAGATATAATATAGTAGACCAGCTTCGAACAAATCTGAAAAAATTTCCTGTCACTTAATTTCATTTTTCATTTAAATGGTAATGTCCCTGAGAAGAAATTACCCAAATGGGAAATCTCTCAGTCATTTTGTATGTGGTTGTAAATGTCATTTCGTCATTGAGTTTGACAATTAAAATGGAAGTAATTGACCATACCGAAGATTTTTCATTTTGAAATAAGGATATACTGCAGTGTTGCGTACTATAGTAACACTCCGGGTTCAACGTATTCAAGCGACGAAAGATGTCGACAAAATTGCTGCAATAGAACAGCAAGAGGATACTGAGGCCTTTGTTAAAAAACTTGCATTCTGGAGTCCCCTAAAGATGTTATTTGCGAAACCAGTCGAAAAAGTTATGAATTAACCGAGGAAGGAAAATCTGTTTCAGAAAATAGGAGTCATGAGGCTGCAATTTACAACTTGGTCCCATCGGAAGAAATTGCACAATCAGAACTGATGAAGACATCCCCCAATGCAAAGGTCGGTTTTAGCAAAGCAATGTCACACGGATGGATATACCTCGCGCCCTAGGTTCTATTTCAGATGTTGAAATATTGAAAAAAGTTTTTAAATTTGCTATGTCGGTAAGTAAACATCAAGCACCTCATATTTTTACAAAAACACGGAAACCACTTTTAGAATGAAGTGCGTGCACAAGATTCAATTTTCGTTGTCGTTGCTGTTGCAATATACCCTAAAGGACGCAATATGACTTGGGAATTCTTTATGGAAAATGCAGATATGTTGCTGGAACAATATTAGGTATGTATTATTCTTATCTTTTTAATATTTGGCGTTTACATTGAATTCTCTGCAGGGTGGCTTTCTTCTTGCTCGACTAATCAAACATCTAACAGAAAATTTTGCAACAGAAGAAAAAGCTAAAGAAATTGAGGAATTCTTTAAGAAACGTGAATTTCTTGGAACAGAAAGAACATTTTATTCAACGTTTAAAATCGGAAATCAACAAATCAAAGGTCAACATTATTACCGAAATACAAACTTCACCAAAAATGTATTTTTCCCTCAGTCATTTACTATAAACGCCATTTTTACCCTAGATAGTAAAATTTTAATAATTGCATGGGTGCAATCTAATTGAATTTTAATATTTTAATTTGATGCAAACGTGTAAATTGTTGCAATATTTAATACACTAGATCCGGATACTGATTTTCTTTTAGCAGTTCGCAGTGAAAATGAAGATTTCGAAAAGTATGAGCCTGGTGGTGTTACTGTTTAATTTTTAAAGTTGATTTGAACACCTCTGATGTGGAGACGCCATATTTAGTGCGATTACAGGAAGTGGAAGCGGCTGTAAATGTAGAGAAGCTTGTGGGGGAAAAAGCTTGGAATCAAACAAAAGTATTTGGTGGTAATTAACTATAGTCCGCCTTCTAATGTTGTTATCCTCAAATAAGGCCAACAAAAAATGTATTTTAGGTCTAACTTATTCGCAGCAAGCACAACTAATTCTACAGAGGAAAGCACTGAAAATCTGAGGAAAACTATTCAAGAAAATTTAACTTATTTAACACATTTATTTATTTCGGTTCCTAGTACAGATAGAAGTTCTCTTGAATTATTAGGTATACCTAAGTATGAGCCTAAATCCGATTCAGGAGATTCCAACTTCCAAACGCCTAAACAATCTCCATCCGAGAGCGAACAAGATGAAAATTCTGATGTCGTAGATGCGGTCATAATAAATGGATACTCAAGTAATTGTGACCAAGGCGGCAGTGGTGACTTTAGACGTTCTTCTCCTCTTCCAATGTTATCGGTTTCTACAGGTCATGAAAGCAATAGCGAAGATAGCAGCCTAAGTGATGGTGATCGCACGCTTGTTGAGTCAGCACCTCATTATTCGAGTCATGTGTCAAGCACAAGTCACTCGCCACAATTATCAAGTCCAGAAGAAGAAAATGGAGAAAAACTTGTATGTAAACCTATTCTATCGCACGAAATAAACAGTGATGATGATGAAGACATGGAACTAGATAGTGGTCTTTACTTTCGAGCATATAATATTAGTGAAAATAATCACAAGAGTAGATTGGTTAACGGTCATCTTTCAGATTTAGACGATAACAAGGAAAAAATTGATAAGCAAACTATGTTGAAAGTTTTCGTAGACGATCGAATTAAACTTGGTTCCTTTAAGCGAGCATTGGAACCTTTTATAGGTATACCTGCAGAATACTTCAAAATTGATCGAAAACAGACTGAACAACTGAAGCTAGAATGTACAAACTTGTCTGAAAGTTTGAGTACATTTAAGGATGGAGAGCAAGTAAAAATCGGATTGGTTCGAAACTTAAAGAAAGGTGAGTGCAAGGCAAAGGTACATTACTTGAAGTTAAGTGAACTGAACAATGAAACTGGAATACTTCCGATTATTAATGAATGGATTTTCAAAATTGGTATCCAAGTTGTTAAAACAAAAAAAGTGAAAGGAATTCAGTCCGCATTCTAGATGATGATCATCATTTAGGAAACGATCGCCAGTTATCTGTAAATTGTGAGTTGGTCGTCCAAGAATGCGACGAAGGTATAAGTACGAACACAAATGAAGAGAGTCTGACTTTATTTGTGCGAAGGTGGCATCCATCATCTTTAGAACTTGGACCATTTCATGAGATTACATTGGAAAAAAATAGCGACATTAAGAAAGTATTATCTTCAAGATCTTATATCCCTGAGAATAAAATTGCATTTTGTAGCGTGAATAGCAGGTATCCTTTTCGTTGTACAATCATATCGGTTCTAGATATCAACAATTCTTTGAGTTGGTTTCCAAATTCAGCAACTTCCGAGAACTTTCATTTGTGTAGCTGTAGAATGGGGCCGTTTATTTTTACAGAGATAATACGGAACAATTAAAGGATTTGACTACGGAAGAACGTCATGAATTATATCAAAAAGAAAAAGCTCGTCTTGAACGTATTGGTGGTACCCTGACCTCTGCGTACTCACCAAGGAAGGAACGTGCGCTTAAAATTTACCTGGAGAAATAATTGTTTTCTATAATACAAATAATTCGTGTAGAGAGAGAGCAAAGGATATTAACTTTAGCTAATTATGAGACTGTTAAAATGCCTACCGTTAGAATTTCTACGTAACATTTGCATCTGGGGAAGATCTTGGGTTTCCTAAGTCAAATATAATTGCTGAGGTAGGTTTACCTCGATGTCAGAAATTAAATCCTAATTTTCCTTTTTTTATACAGTTGCCAAAAATAAATTTCGATAAGTATAAGGTTGTCCTTCCGGAGTCCTCTAAAGATAACAATAAAGCTTCAAATATTATTTCCGAAGATACTGTACGAGGTAGACTTTTTGATCAATCGAAACCGGTCGAAAAATTTATGAATTAACCAAGGAAGGAAAATCTGTGTCAGAAAATGGGAGTCATGAGGAAGGCATTGCACAATCAGAACTGATGAAGACATCCCAGAATGCAAAGGTCGGTTTTAGCAAAGCAATGTCACACGGAAAGTTGATTCAATTTCAGATAAAGTTAAGGAGAACTTTGTAGCTATTTCCAAAGGCGATTACAAAGACATCTCGGATGGTGTTAAAAACGAATACAAGAAAAGAAAACTTATACAAGAAATTGTAATAAAAAGTTTCGTCGCAACAAAAGGTTCCGAGTTCTCTACGACTTTGCAAAAATTGGAAACTAATTTAACTTCAGATATGCCACCTGTATGCACTGTTGAAGATGATGGCCATTGCGAGCGTAACGTTTTGTTTTAGGAGGCTGCTGCAAAACAAGAGCCATGGACATACCAAAAACTAACCGATGGTCTAATGTACATATCTCAAGCCTTCGGGTGCATTGCAGTCACTGACGAAACAATAATTTAAGTCATAGCTAAATTTTAAGTTCACTTCTTAACCTTTGTTTGCTAACTTTTGTTGTTCAGAATTAGCGCATTAGTTTTAAGTTAAAAAGGACACTTATATTAGTAGAATAGCATAAGTAGATTAGAACTTAGTCGCTCTTATGTTTTTGCTGAAAAACTTTATTAAAAACAAATTGAAAAAAGTTGAAATTCTTTAAATTTTCGACCTAACTTTTCTCCAATTCCTCATTTCGTTTATATTTAAAATTTTGTTCTTAATCGTCTCCAGATAGGTTCAGATTCACTTGAAATGGAATGGGAATCCTTTGTGAGTTTAATTGTAAAAAAATCCTTCTGAATATGTTATTTTATTTATTAAGATTCATCAATTACTGACAACTACATCAAATAATATAATTACATAAGAAATAGAAAAAGTAATCCTAACAAAGCTGATTCTTCAGTTGAGGTCTCGACAAGTGAAAATCAATAAAGAAACGAGACATAGATGTAACGGGCTTGTGCATATAATATTTTGTGTGGTGGTGGGGATTGATTTGATTAAAACCTTAAATACAGCTGTTAAAATTGTTAAAAAGTAGTGTTTTCAATTATTTCCCTAAAAGTTCCCCACACCACACAACAGTTTGATAAATAATTTTGCACCGTCTCTTTTATCCAATTCTCCATCCGACATACTATCCATCATATCCCTCCTATCCCCCTCTCTATTTTAATAAAATAAAACGATATCAAATGAAACATATTTTGAAATGTTTAATTCCTGTAAACTGTAACTCGAACAAGCAAGGTGGGATTTGGTATAATTTGTTATTATTAGTCAAGTATCCGGTAAAAAAGAAACTTTTAAATCATTAGGAATAATTTATGCTATACTAGCCATTGGAATATATGATTAAAATTAAAGTCGAATAAAATGCATCGATGTTTCAAAAAATCATTTACTTTATTCAAATAACGTAGAAGGAATCACAGCAAAAATAACCTGTATTAAAACTATAAAGTTTAGTTTTACACGTTACTCGAAATCTCTACTTAACTTAGTCATGATTTATCTGCAACTTTTTAATGATATCATTGCCCTCTTCACCGGCAGTCGAGGAAACGAGTGAATAGTTCTTCATATTTATTTCCATTTCAGAACAATTTTAGAGATTTAAAGGAATAAGTAAAAAACAGCGGTGCTCTAAGAAATCATTTACTTTATTTGAATAATGTATCATTAAATTACGGCTAAAAAAAAGTCTGTTAAAAGTACAGAGATTACGTTGTGCATGTTAATCCAAATATCTACTTAACCTAGTCATGATTCATCTATAAATTTGTAATGATATCATTACCCTCTTTATTGGCAATCGAAGAAGTGCCTGAATAACTTTTCATATTTATTTCCATTGCAGTCAACGCACTCGATACATGATACAAATTCTCTGAAAGAATTGTGTACACTTCCAATAGCTCAGTATCGGTCTTTGATAGAATAAATGCATCTATAAGGTGAAAAATTTTTGATGATTCAGAATTTAGCAAATAATTGTGTACTCACCTCTTTGTCTTTGATAATCTTTTGAGAGTATGTTTAAAATAAAAGACAACTCATCGGAGGTTCGGGCGTCAAATTGACCGAAAACTGACGATACCAAATTTAAGTTAGAAGAGGTCATTTGATACACCCTTTTATACTGACGAGTATGAGATTGCCGCTGACCACTTTTGATTTTGGATCATTTCAACTAATGTGTTTTCAAATTCTTCGGGATTTGTCATGGGAAGTCCAGGAGATGGTGTTGGAGTACTGTCGCCTTCCGTTGAGGTTGAAGTATCTAAAGATTCCATCTCGGCATCATCAATACAGCGTAGCAATGCTCCCCGCACCGTTGAATAAAGGTCGGAAATATCTTGCATCTAGAAAAATGTCACGTCAGTATGCATTCTTAAAAAAATCAATCAACTTACCTTATCATTTTGCTTTAAATTATTAATCACAATTATAGCAATTTTGTGATTGGATTCAATGAGCAATAAGAGCTGAAACATTAATTTGTATAAAGCTCGTCCAAGATCTAACAATATCTCAGCTGTGGCCGGGTCAAAATTAATAAATTTTCCCGAACTTGATCCCTCTTGTACAGTTGAATCAACTTCTCCGAACAAAGCCAATTTGCACCATGTTTTTACGGAATCCAGGCACTGGAAATCAATGTAATTAAAATGTAATACTTTAGCGTAACAACCAAAAATTATACCTCCAATACATGATCTTTACGATCAAAGAAAGTTTCTTGAACTTCAAGGAAATTAAATCTCAGACTCAAACAAACGAGGTGTTGTAGGTTAGTTAACAAGATTTTATCTAACTTACGCGGATAGAGCACCTCCACCTTTTGCATGTCCATTTAACTTTGTTTGAACGAACCAATATCTACTTTTTCTTTGAACTTGAGAGCTTGAGATTCACAAGCCTATCCTATAGTTTGGCTTTAAATTATTAACAATCTATCACATAATCTTGCTCGTATTACTATTGCGTTTGATACTGCCAACATTTCTTCAAAAAACGATTCTACTTGCTTATGTCTTCCACTAGTATCAACAATTTTCATCTCGAACCCTTCTTTCTTGAACATTTCTACACCATCCTGGGCTATAACGACTGGATCAACTTCTTTATAACTGCCAAAGAACGGTATTCGCGCTTTAGTTGCATTTTGTTTGATTTGTTTCGTAGGCACCAGCCCGCAATGTGTCAGCGCAGACTAAACAAGACTTCCAATTTTTCTTTTGATAGCGATAGTCGTTATTTCTCCAGAACTTTGCAAACCTACAAACATTATAATATTGGGGCGTCCTTTAATGGGTTTTTATGGTTTAACATCAGGATCTACAAGCAATATATTCTGTTCAATATAAATCTATAAATTTTAGCAAAGTATGTACCTTAATCAATTCCTTGAAGACTGCAGATTGAATCATTCTTCGTATGTTGAGTCGTTTGTTGCTAACCCCGGCTGCATAGTTTGCATCACTTTAGATGATGTATCCTTTAACTTGTGTAAAAAGTTGCCAGATCCTCCACGAGGCACGAATAAACGAAAATAATCCTCCAGGAAGCATCATGTTGTTTGACATGAAATTTAGAACTGTCAATTACTTAACCAACACATATGTCCGCTTATACGAATTAATCGACGAAAAGGGAAATTTCTCTTCTGAGAGTACAAAATTGATTCTCGCTCACTAATTTTTGACGGATAGCATTTACTTCTTGGAATTTTTTGACATTTAGGATTTACTTTTCCATACAAAATTGCAACAACATTGCCAAACTATTTCGTTCACGTTTGAACAGGGAAATTTAAGGAGCTGTTCTTCTATATGGTATCTATTCTAAGACCTTCCCTCCTTTGACTTCCATCTGAGTAAATCGTCCCTTCACAAAGCCTTATATCTTTATCCCGCCCATCTTGATCGCCTTTCCTAATTCTCCTTCCTCCCAGTCTAAAGTTATCATTATCATAGCTTATATTGTAGCTTACATTATCTGTTATGAATTATTGTTTATATTAGTTTGTAGTATTTATTTTGTTATTTTGTATTTTTTTTATGTAATAGCTTGCATTAAGCTTAAATAAATAAATAAATAAATAAACACCTTTATCGCGGTGAGTTCCTTTCTAGTCATAGACATCTTGAAGAATGAAATCTCTTAACATAATTTGCCCAAGCTGTGAATTCTGAACTTCACAAAGATGGCAGATTGACATATATCTTGATATGAAAAATCTCTAGTGAAGAACCGGGGTGACAATGAGTCTTAGAACAGAAAACGAAAGGAAGTGCAATACCGTCTATAAACCGTGTACGTGTTTTCCGATTTTTTGTTCGTTGGAAAGGTGTGGGAAGGGAACCCAAAGCACATTCAAAGTGTTTATAGAGTGTTTATTGAATGATTTTCACTGTTCTATTATTAAAAGTGGTGTGATTTTACAAATAAAGATAATTAACATTTAAAAGACTGTTTAGTTTAGTTTACTAAGAATCTGAGGTGCTTAATTTGAACATTTTTCGTGATGAAGTGTGCGGTATTTTGTTGTAAAAATAATCGACGCAATTGGTGTGGAAAATCATTTTTCAGGAAAGTTAAATATTATAATAAGCAATTATACAGCATTTTCTTTGAAATATGTGCAAAAGCTGTATAAATAAAAGCTAAATTACCAAAGAATATAAACATTTCTCTTGATGGTCCTCGTTTGTTTACATTTGAGCTTCCTCAGAGTTTTGGATCGCCTTCGTGGTTTCAGCGACAGCTGACGGAAGTTTTTGCCTAGGGGCTCTAATAAAACTTTAAAAATATTAAAATATTTTTCTACTTTTTGATATTTTAGATTTCCAAAAGATAAAGATTTTAGAGAACTGTGGTTAAAATCCATCGATAAAATTGATTATATACCATCCAATGGTAGTAATGTAAGCATTTTGCTAAATGTGGTAAAACCCAAGCGATGTGTGCGTTTCGAACATCAAAGTAGTAAAATTATGCTTGTATACAGGAGGGGCTAATTCATTTTGATAATATTTCAAATTAGGTGTTTTTAAAATATATTCTTATAACACTTTTAGGGGAGATTTTAGTTTCCGTGGCACGCCGATCTGACGATGAATTTCGATAAAGCACCCCAAAATAAAATGAAAATAATAAATAATTTTTTTTGATATCTGGCTTAGTTTAGCAGATATTCGATGTTAAAATTTTAAAAACACATCACTTCACGACCTGTCAAAAGAGGTGTATTAATTAGGCTTTTAGGTGTTTTATTAACTAACCAATGCAATATATGCCTCTGCAGGGTGGGGGGACGGGGGGAGGGGTGGCAGCCCCACCCCCGCTAGTTAATAAAAGAACTAAAAGACTTATTTATACACCTCTTCCTCCCAGAAAGTTTAATAAAAAAGTTCGCGCTATCTTTGAGTTCGGCCGTTTTGACAGGTGATGTGTTCCTAAAATTTCAAGATCGAATATCTTGAAATCTAAACCAGATATCAAAAAAATTTATTTATTATTTTCGTTTTATTTTGCGGTGTTTTATCGAAATTCATAAAAAAGTTCGCGTTTTAAGCCTTTAAGGCCGTTTTAACAAGTCGTGAAGTGATGTGTTCCTAAAATTTCAAGATCGAATATCTCCAAAACTAAGCCAGATATCAAAAAAATTTATTTAGTATTTTCATTTTATTTTGTGGTGTTTTATCGAAATTCAAAGTCAAATCCGTGTGCCACGGAAACTAAAATCGTGCCCACTTTTAATATAATATAACTTTGCCCGATCATATTTTATTAATTTACTTAATTTTATTATTTAAAAACACTTTGCTTATGCCCCCAAATATTTCAGCATTACGGAGACGACTTTGATTTCAAGGCGACATTCGGTCCAATTTGACATTTCAGGCGACATTCCCCTCTAAACATGACGAGTGGTAAACGTAACGCCGGCGAAGTCTAATTTTCATAGAACTCTTC
The DNA here is from genome assembly GCA_964036015.1 of Leptarthrus brevirostris. Taxonomy (NCBI): domain Eukaryota; kingdom Metazoa; phylum Arthropoda; class Insecta; order Diptera; family Asilidae; genus Leptarthrus; species Leptarthrus brevirostris. The sequence goes on along the minus strand of OZ038371.1, from coordinate 62,514,116 downwards.
GCCAACGTTACGCCGCCGGCGTAACAGAAACGAGTCGTTAACGTTTCACTTGACCAAAGAGAAGTGAAACAAAACGGCGAAGAGTTGTTTATGTGTTTGTACTTCGCTAACTCTACGCCGGAGGCGTACCGTTTGCGTAATACTTTATTGTGTCTTTAACGAAATGCTTTCAGCGTAATGTAAACGAAGTAATTTTAGCCGCTGATAAATCCTTTTCATAAAGTTCACTTTGAGACTTTTCACTGTAAAAATTTTTGCACGAGATGTATGTTGAAGTTTAACGGTTGAACTCCACTTCATCTTTGGCGCAAAAGTTCTGACAGTGAAGGGTCCCGTAGCGAACTGTAACTGTAAAATAAATTAATAATGTAAATCGTTTTTGAAAAATTTTGGAGAGGAGAGTAGAAAACTAATTCATTCATTCTTTTATTTTTATATTTAAAATATTTTCATTAACTTATATATGTACATTTATTTGTAGACAATTTTAACCTAATTCTCTATTGTCTATATTATCCACTTATCGCAATTCACTAATTGTCTTATATCAAAATCAACTATCACAATTAATAAAACTATTTTAATCACTTAATAATTAAAATAACACTGCAAAATTTTTATAAACACTTTGAAGACAACTCAGGATGACCACAAACTGTGAGTAAACATGACAGATTTATTTTTATTTGGCACGCTTCGATACATTAGTGTTGGTGTCAGAGCGACTCGTAAACATTACGTTTACGTTTCGCCTAGAGCGAATTCGCCAAAATGCTTAGAGGGTCCCGTTTAACCCACTCTCCACTTGGTAAAAAAAAAATTCTTATCACACATACAGGGTCTTTACTTAAGATAGCCTTTCCTCTCGTTCTTTATTCTAAGTATACATACGTATCGGCCTTTCCTTTTGTTCATTATTCGTAGGTTATCAAGATGTTTATTTACAAATGCTTTCCCACCGTTTTAGTACAGCGGTTTAGTTAAAATCTGGTATCACCGGCAAATCAAAAATATCCGGTTGTCAATTAAATTTAAGCTTTTGAAGAAAATTTTGTGACGCACGTTGTACATTGCAGACAAATAGTTTTAAATTTTTATTAAATTGCAGTACTATAATTACCATTTATTCGTTGTACTGAGTTTTTAAAATAACGTTCAGGAACTTGTTCCAATTTGTTAAAAAAACAAAATTAAAGATCATCTGAACTTTGAGAGACTAATTATAGAAGAAGTCATATACTCGTATAGAATAGCAGTGCGATGGCTACGATTTGCCGTTTATGTGCAACATTAAAGAAAATAGACAATTTTGTTAGATTAAATGACCCAAGTCTAAACTTATCTGCAAAAATAGAGAAATGCTGTCAGCTCTATATTGATACTAATGACTCTTTACCTCAAAATGTGTGCACAGAATGTGTACAGTCTCTGGATGACTGTTGGAAATTCGTTACCAAAGTAATTGAAGCACAAGAGTCATTAGCAAAAATATTTCACTCTGACGAGACTTTGTCAGGAGAACCAAGCAAGAAATTGGTAGAAAAATTGAAAATTAATGTAACAAGTACGAAGATAGATATTGATAAGGAGGAACAGGCATCTGAATCTAGGGATGACTTATCACTGAAACTCGAGAATTTTGATGATGTTTACGAGATTGCGGAGGTCCACCTTGAGAATGAACATGAATATATCACTGAGGAAGAGATTAGCGAAGAGCACACTGAACTTGGCGTAGATGTGGAAACTATGGAAATTATAAGTGAAGAACAAGTCAAGGAAGAGACTGTAGATTCGTGGCATAATTATCCTTGGATTTGTTGTTCTTGTTCTGTAATTCTATCGAGTCAAGTTGAACTTAAGATTCATTACTCTTCTGAACATAAAGACGATGGCATCTTAAAATATACTTGTGCTGATTGTTCCAAGGTAATAGATAAGTATTACGCTTTTATAAATCATGTAAAATCACGGCACAGGGAACACCTGCTATTAAGTTGTGATGTTTGTGCGCAGACTTTTAAGAATGTGGTAGAGCTTGCAGATCATCGTTTATCAGCTCACCCAGAGGACAAAGAAAGCAGTGAGGAGTTGGTGCTGTGTCCTATTTGTGGAAAGGCATTTAGAAATCAAACTGCTTTACAAATTCATGCAAATTGTCATCAACCAGATGATGTAAAATACAAGTTTGCTTGCAACGTATGTGAAAAGAAGTTTGGTTCAAAACCTAATTTGAAGGCTCATCAGAAAATCCATTCAGGTAAGATTACTTTAATGTAAAAGTAAATTTGCTTTCAAACAATAAGTCTGTTCAGTCACCTGATCTAGTTCAACCTAGAGCAGTAGTGTTCAATAAAATTTAAAAGCTGCAATAAACTGATTTGATGTGCGTTCAATGAGACTTCACTGAAATTATATAGGTCTGTCAGCAGCCCTTTCTGTTCTACCTCTTTACCGACAGTATGCGATTTCATTTTGAGACAACTTTTGTTAACAGTAGTGGGAATCCTTTTTTGCTGCATTTTGATTTTGCGTATTTCGCTAATACTGTCGAATTTACCTTTTAGAGTTTAATGCAATGTGCTTATAGGGAAAAGGATGAATGTATAAAAATGTTTCACCTTGCGGCAAGTAATTTTGACAGCTATATCTGTCCATAGCTCTTTTCGTCTTTGCTGTAATTTGAATTTTACAATTGCTCTGAGCTGAACTGTGTTGTTTGTATTCTACTTTCGACCAACTTAGTAATAGATAGAACCGCAGAACTGATTTCGAAGGATGCGATTACGAAATTTGTACGTATTATATCAGCAAATATAGCTGAATGCTGATTAAGTTTTAACAACCTGACAATCTAACTGCATAAGAATATCATGCTTTCGTTAGTCGCTTTTTAGGGTTTTTAAGGTTCTTAGTTACAGTAAGGGACAAATTTTGTTCAGCTAAGTTCTTACTTCCCCATGTTAATGCTACCGCTCCTTAGGAATATAACATTTTGACTTGTTCCGTTGCATAATAAAACACATAAATGGCTTTTAAATGCATGTATAGGTATTAATAATAATGCTTTACTAAAAGCATAATATCTTTTTATTGTAAACCAGTGGAGGCAATCATTTCTTCTCATGAAATTACCTCCACCTGGCACCTGCCAATTTATGAAAGGATCAACTTTGAAAATGCATGTAGAAAAGAATCATGGAGTGACCTGTTGTGCGATGGGACCAAATCTGCTGCTGGATGATTGTCCAAGGCAGGCTATGACTCGGAAGGTCATCAACTGAAACAGCTGGAGACACTCGAGCTCAATGCCTCCGCCGGACAGTAATCTGTTAGCAGAAACTAGAGCAGGGGTGGGGGGGGGGGGGGATTTGATGGAATATCATTTCCGCTCGTGGTCGCACAACAAAAGAAAAAATCATGCCGAGAAAGGGAAGGGGGTGACCGAAAACAAGAAGAAAAAATTCGAAAGAAAAGTAATCTTGAAGAAAAAAAAATGAAGAAGAGAAAAAGAACAAAAACGCCCGCGAAAATGAAACAAAGAAAAGTCTAAAAAAATTAATTTTAAAAAGATTAAAAAAACAGGAGGAGGAAGGATTGCGGCAGGCCTTGCCGAGACTCACCGGATTCCGTTGGGGGAGTCTGGTGAAATGGTTCCCCTTTCTTTGCCTGTGCCCTATTTAGCCTATAAACTCAGCTGGCCGACGAATCTGCATGCCCTATGATACTTGAAATGAGAGAGGGCAAATCACCTCATTATGATGTAGTGGACTGTAAAGCATGAATAATCGAGATCTCTCTCGGCATCGCTTGTTCAGTCTAATAGAATCTTTTTTGTGTCGCGGTCGGTCAGTCAGAAGCAGTGTTAGGTATAGAAAGTTTTGGATATAATACTGGTGACCCCGAGAGCAACATTTTTACATACTTCTGACTGACTTCTGAGGACCGCCGCATAACATTAGGCCTGCAGTGTAAAAAGTTAGTTACGATCACCGAAGGCGATAATCATAAAATAGGCTATCAGCATAATTCGGATTTATACTAAAGAAGTACGTGAGGAAGAATTCGTTCTAGTCAAACGGTAGCATTGTGCCGTTGGAAGCTAGCAGTACATCGCACACAAAGGATTTCTACTCCAGCAGAAGAAATCACACACACATGTTTACTTGGGAGAGCAAACTTAAAGTCCCGTCAACTTCGGCATTACAACACATTGCAAATAGCACTTGGTAGTGCAAGGGAACGAGATCGAATCTACTGAGTGAGATGCAGCGGACATTTCACTTTACATAAACACCATATTTCACAGAGCAGTATATAGTGAGCAGCGCTGTAAATGTGGTAATATCAAGAGGCAACCAAAACGAAATGTGACAGCAAAGGTATAGGAAACTAGTTTTTTCTGTTCTTCAGGTTATTCAGCGGTAATTATTATTTTTGTTTAGTAAGTAAATGCTTTCAATACGATAAATAAATTGATATAGTAGTTAAATTTTTCAAAGAGCAAGATTATAAATTCAAATTACCTCATTGGTTACGATATCGCCTCTGCGCAAAGCTAGCAAGATTATAATTTAATAGTAATCATATTTTATAAATGTAGATTATATTGAATTTGATACCAATTGCATTTTATATATATGGTATTAATATAGATAGCAGCTTTTTGACAGGAATCTAGAAACAATTTCAGTAAGAAATATATAAATTGCTTCTTTACAGAGGGAATAAAATAAAAATTTTAGTTAAAACAATAAAACATACATGCAATAACTATTTGAATAAAATAAATTATTAAATGTTTTGGCATTTTCAGGATTAAATATATACATAATAAGCAAAATTAACAAATCTTGTGCTAAATAGTTGCATTTTGTGTGTTCAAAAAAAGTAAACCGACTGCGAATTTACCAAACTTTCGTTTAAATTTAATATTTCGATTTTCAACAAACCGATATGAACACCAATGACGCGAAAGGATCCGATATTATTGCCGCGGATAATAGCGCTAATGACAATAGTACATTAAATAATAATGAGACGCGACAAGATTCGTCATGTGAAATTTATGGAATAAAACTACCCACCTTTTGGGAAAAAGCCCCGGCATCCTGGTTTTTGGCTGTGGAAGCTCAGTTTAACGTAAAAAAAAAATTCGTAAAGATGAACTTAAATATTCATATGTACTATCAGCCCTTCCAGTCGAGGCTATCGATAACATACTAACCAAACCGCCAGAAGAAGATAATACGAACATTTAAAAAACATTTAATAGATAGACATTCATTATCAGAACAACGCCGTCTTGAACATCTATTATCTTCGGAAAACCTCGGTGATCGGAAACCGTCTGAATTATATCGGCACATGCAAACACTGGCGGGAAATATAACGAAAATCGGAGACAATATGTTACAATCCCTTTGGGAACGTAGACTTCCAACTTCAGTCAGTGTCCCGTTGGCAGTTACTGAAGGACAAGCATTCGATACAAAACTCCAATTAGCCGACAAAATTTGGAAGGGACCCAGAGTAATCAAATAAATTCGGTTAACTCCACAAACGATCTTAATAGTAACCACCGATTAGAAAAGCTGTTAAAGAACACTCAATCAGAATTAAGTGAATTGAGGAAGTCAGTACGAGCCTTAAAAATTCGGTCACAAAATAGGTCCCACAAGAAGATTTCGATCATCCTCAAGAAAAAGAGGAAATCACAACGGAGATATCTGTTGGTATCACTCACGTTATAGATCAAAGGCAAAGAAATGTTCAAAACCGTGTGCCTTTGTCGCCTCCGAGAAAATATCTTCCGACCAAACAAACTAATTCAATCGAGTTCGGCAGCGGCTAGTGCTCGATTGAATTTTCAACGCCGCTTATTTATACAGTGTCCATTATCAAAACTAAATTTCCGAATTGATACGGGAGCAGACATTTCCGTAGTGCCGGTTTCTTGATTTCCTCAATCACGTACACATAAACCACATGATTTAACCGCAGCAAACGGCACCATTATTAATACGTACGGCACTAAGCTGATTACAGTTGACTTAGGACTACGTCGAAAATTTAACTTCCTTTTTACCTTAGATTCAGTCAACATGCCTATTATTGGCGCTGATATCTTGGGCCAACACAATATTTTAGTGGACTTGAAGCACAAAAAGCTAAATGACCCACTAACAAAACGTTATTCCATCGGGTTTTTAACCAAATCATACACAATCACCCCGAGATTATTAATGGTTAACGACAATTACGGTAGTTTATTAAAAAAATTTTCATGTTTAACTAACACTGCCATCATCATATTGTTACCACAGGACACTTGCCTGTTTCGCGACCAAGACGTCCACCCTAGCAAGCTAAAAATCGCAAAGACCGAATTTCAAGCTATGTTAGACCTAGGAATTTGTAGACTTTCCAACTCCCCAACATGCTCTCCACTCCACATGGTCCCTTAAAAAAGAAGCAAGTGATTGGCGACCATGTGGAGATATAGACGTTTGAATGTTATCACAATACCGGATCGGTATCCGATTCCACACATTCATAGCTTTTCTGAGCAATTACGAGGATGCAATATCTTTAGCAAGATAGACCTAGTTAGAGCCTATAACCACATACCTATAGCAGAGGAAGACATTTATAAGACTGCCATCACTACGCCATTTGGATTGTTTGAGTTTTTGAGAATGCCGTTCGGAAAGATTTATGAATGAGGTAACTAGGGGATTGAATAATACTTTCACGTACATCGACGACATATTAATTGCAAGCAAGAGCATAGGGAGCCCCGTTGCTGTCTCCCTCCTTTTGACGAAGGACTATCCTGATGAAAGAGGCAATCCTTCGCCAGTGGTCCTCCCCCTGCAGCATGACCCCAACAATATTGTCCGGGGTCACGCTGCCCGTCTCCGCCTCCATCTCCGCCCTCTCCGCTATCCAGCGATCACATTCAAAGAATGTGTGGAGAGCGGAGTCCGATGGAGAGCCACAGTATAAACAGCACGGGCTCGGGACCTTTCCTATGCGGTGGAGAAAGGCCCGAAAGTTCCCATGCCCCGTCAGCATTTGGGTGAGGTAGTAGTCCACCTCACCGTGCTGACGGTTCAGCCAAGTGTCCAGCTGAGAGATCATCCGGGCTGTCCACCGGCCCCGCGACTCTCCATCCCACCTTTCTTGCCAGGACGCCATGGTCCTGTCCCGACCCACTCTAGCGGCCTAGTCCGCCAAGATGGATTTCTCCAGATGGACGAACTGCCGCTCCCTGGCTAAGAGGTCAATGGGTATGATCCCCGCGACCACTAGCACCGCCGGTTCCGAGACCGTGCGGTAGGAGCTCGCAATACGGAGCGCCGCACGGCGTTGTACCGCGAGAATACGCTTACGGTACCGCTCCCACCGCATTACATCAGCCCAGACTTCTGCTCCATAGAGCATTATGGCCTCGGCGGTGCGAAGCAACAGGCGCCTTTTGCAGGGTCTGGGCCCACCAATGTTGGCCATAACCCTGCTCAGCGCCGCCGTCACCGCAGCCGCCTTGTCGGCCCGGCCCTTTATCTCGTCCCAGAAGGAGAGCCTGCAATCGAGGCTCACCCCCAGGTATTTGAGCGCGGGCCGCGTCTGGACCAACATGTCTCCTACCCGCATCTGGATCAGCAACGGAATGCGCTTCTTTGTCAGAAGGACGATCTCGGTCTTGGCAAGCGCCAACTCCAGCCCGTGGTCACACAGCCAGGAGCTTACCCGGCGCATCACCTGGTTGAGTCTCATCTGAGCCGCCGCAACATCTTTAGCGGTATAACTGCTGCGATGTCGTCAGCATACCCAACCAGGAAAGACCCTTCAGGCATCTCCATACGGAGAATCCCGTCATATGTATAATTCCATATGTCGGGGCCCAGTATGGAGCCCTGGGCCGCCCCTGCCGAAAGAACCCTCCTTTCTTGCCCCTCTTCCGTCTCGAAGATGAGAGTGCGATCACTCAGGTAGTCCCTCATCATCCGTAATAGATACTGAGGGACCCTGAAGTCGCGCTCTAACGCCCGGAGTGCATCCCTCCACCTCACCGAATTGAAAGCGTTGCGGACATCCAAGGTGACCAGCAGGCACACCGGCACACCATTTACCCTTTTTTTGCCTCCTCCAGGGCCTTGCGGAAGACCCCGCACTGCCCCGACCCCGCCAAATGTCGCCGCGAGCCGGGCTGCCCCGCCGTTCCCGGGCAGAGGAAACATACCGGACCCGCGGTGCACGTCTTGGCATTGTGGCCCTCGCCGCCGCACCGGAAACTTCGGTCCGGCCCCTTACAGGCCTGGCTCAAGTGTCCGTACCCCAGGCACTTAAAGCACCTGGGAACGATCACCCGCCTACGCACCCTGCCCTCTATCCAGCCGACCCTGACCCGAGCAGCCCTCAGCAGCTTCGCCGCGGCCGACTCCTCGATCTCAACAATGGCCAAGCATTGTCCTCGGCCGTTTGGGCGGGTCAGCGCCACATGGAGGTGGCCGCTGTACTCCCTCAACTCTCTCTTTAGAGCCTCCATGACCTCTTCCTTGGTCGTACAGCCGTCAAGCTCAATGATCTCCAGACTAGCTCTGGGGACCAGTTGCTTTACGCTGCTCGCTGCTCCAACGGCGCCCTTCAAGGAATCCGAGAAGGCTGCCCGGGTCTCTAGCGTGGACTGCCCGAGCTCAAGCAGGACCTCGCCAGACCTGGTCTGCCGGACGGCCTTAACCTTCACTCCGCAGCTCTCAGGATTGACCGCCTTGCGGACAGTGCGGAGCACATCCGCAAAGGTCTTACCCGCTGCGGGCTTGAGTAAGATGGCCTCCGGCTTGACCTTCCCGGCGGGAGCCACTGGGCGACTGGGAGCCGGAGTCGGGGCCGAAACTTTTGCCACCTTCTTCTTCTTCCTCTTCTTCCTCTTCCTCTTCTTCCTCTTCTTCTTCTTCTCCTCCGCCTTCTCCTCTTTGCCTCTTCCGCCTTTTCAATGACCTTGGCCTTCCTGTTTTTGCGGACCACTTCGGTCCAGGTTGGCGCAATGGTTTCCCTCTTTTTTTTACAGCCTCCCCCTCCGGTTGGAGCGGAGGGCTGGAAGCTCCCCTCTTCCGTGCCGCCGGAGAGTCCCCCTCGACAACCACCCTGGCCGGTGTGGTTTGTATACCCAGTGACTTCTGGGATGGCCTCTTCCCATGCGCCATTGAAGCCACTACGCTCGTCGTCCCGACCGGAGCAGTCTGCGTGCCAGATGACTTCCTCGTTTTGGTCTGAGGAAGACTGCAACGGACCTCGGCATAAATCTTTCTGGTCGAGTCCAGGTTGTCAATCGTCTCTTCCAGCAGCGGAAGACCGTCCTTGACGACCTTAGATATGTTTGGCTGCTTCTTAAGAGCAGCCAACATCTCCTTAATGAGATCCCTCATATGAAGGAACCCCCTCTCCATGCGGGCCTCCACAGCCTCCAGTCTGTCCTCCAGGCTGGCTGGTTCAAGGACTGGTGGTGGGAGGCTCTCTCAAACCTTCGCGGCAGCTGGTGTCGAGCGAGTTCGCTCCGTCGGAGTTTGAAGCACCGGCGAGCGCTGCACTCGTAAACTCCTTCTGAAGGGGTTGGCTGCCGCACTCCCATTTTCCTCCCTCTCCCCTATTATGTCTCCTCCACCGAGCTCCAGGGCCGGTGGAGGGGGATCCGCCCGAGCCGTCTCAGCAGCCGGCCAGGAACGTGCCCGTTCCGGTGTTTGCAGTACCGGTGAGCGAAGCACTCTAGAACTCCTCCCAACGGTATTGACAGGCGTGCTGTCCCTTCCCTCCTCTTCCCCTACTACTACTCCTCCCTTCATTTGATTTTCTTTGTTAAGTTCCATGTTCTAATGTTCAAATTCTAATTCGGGCACGAGCTCGCGTTCTCGGACCACAGCCGAGGCAATCGCCAGCGTTACGCCTCCCGCTACACCCGTGCCTATAGGAGAACTCTCCCCTTCCGACCGTCCTTTCCCCTCTTCGAACAGACCCCGAATCACCAGCAGCCTGCCTGCGAAGGTTCCGTAGGCTTTCCGAGGAGCGCCCCCCTACACACTCCCGTCCGACCTAAAGATCAGAACGGGTGTTCTCCCTAGACCTAGGGTGTGCTACTCCCTAGGGCCGCAGCTCCTCGAGGTTACGAATGAAGCAAAGAGATGTGTTGGATCCCGAATCCCGCAGGTAGACGTTCACCTCAATCGCCAGCTATACTCCCCCCTCGTCTCACTGCATCGTCCGTGCAGGAGGATACACGACTGTCTCTCTGCCAGGTTCGGGTGAGAGTTCCGATTGCATAGTGACGCCGATGGATTCGGAGCCTCTATGCGGCAGCAACCAATCCGCACGACTACAATTAGCCAGAAACCCCTGGCAGAGACATGACCGTACCAGGAGTCTGTTACCAGCCGCCAACACGAGGAGGTTGTAGTCGCACTACCATCAGTGCACATAGTTTCGGCACGTACACCCAAGTGTTACATGTTATTCCCCCTATGTACCTGATGGCTGACGGCCGAACATAGGCAACATCTAGAGAGCCTGTTCCAACGTCTATCAGATGTCGGTTTAAAAATTAAAACCTCGAAGTGCGTGTTTGGAGAAGCGGGCATTTTGCTATCGCACGAAAAGGTAACAGCAATAGAGAATTTTCCTCAGCCCACGTCTTTGCGCAAACTCCAGCAGTTCATTGGCATGGTAAATCTTTACCACAGGTTCGAGCCAAAACTAGCGGAATTATTAATACCATTGCACGATCTTGTTAAGCAATTAACGAAGAACAAAGCAAAAGATAAAACTTTCAAATGGTCTTCAGAGTGTGATAAAGCATTCATGCAAATCAAGGAAGGCCTCTCAGCAGCCACATTGCTTGTTCACCCATCACTAAATGCAAATACAAGATTAGTCGTCGACGCTTCGAACATAGCTATCGGAGCAGTACTAGAGCAATACCTCGACAAAAGCTGGAAACCATTGGCTTTCCATTCAAGAAAACTCAGCCTAGCAGAATGCAAGTATTCAGCGTGCGACAGAGAATTTAGCGATATACAGCTCTATTAGACAGTTTAGGTATTTTTTGGAAGGCCGTACCTTTATAGTCTATACAGACCACAAACCGCACCACAGCTTTGCACACGAAAACAGAGAGAAGTCCCAGGCAAGAGCGACAGATGGACCTTATTGCACAGTTCACAACAGATATTCGCCATATCAAAGGTCGAGACAATGTTGTCGCAGACTCTCTCTCGAGAATGGAAGAAAGCATCTCCGCAAATATTTCACCTCAACTTACACTTGACAATTTTATAGCTTCTCAAACAACTGATCAAGAATTGAAACGACTTCTTTCTTCAGACAGGCGTAAAGGTTCGAAGATAAAATTGGAAAAACGAAATATCCCAACTGCCAAAGAATCAATTTGGTGTGAAACCACAAGTCAGCAGGATAGGCCATTTGTTCCAGAATCACTTCGTTTCGCGGTTTTTGAAGCGTTATATTCCATATCACACCCTGGAATAAGATCTTCCAGGAAATTAATTACAGAACGTTACTTCTGGCCGAATATGAACAAAGATATTTAAAAATATACCCAAGAATGCATTTCCCGCCAACGTAGCAAAATCCAAAGGCACACAAAGTCTCCCCTCGGACAGTTCAGGCTTCCAAAAACAAGGTTCGAGCATATACACATGGATATAGTAGGACCATTAGATATATCTAATAGCTACAACTACATCCTAACAATAGTCGATAGATTCACAAGATGGCCAGAAGCATATCCTGTGAAAGACATAACGGCCCAAACTATCGCAAGCGCATTCTTTCGCGAATACATATGCCGTTTTGGAGTGCCATCCAGGATCACCACCGATCAAGGCACACAATTTGAAGCTAAACTCTTCAGTGAGCTCACAACGCTCATAGGGTCACATCGAATCCAAACAACCGCCTACCACCCACAGGCAAACGGTATGGTAGAGCGATTCCACAGGCTTCTCAAAACCGCATTAAAGTGTCGCGAAAACTGTTCAAGTTGGAGTGAAGAACTACCGATTATTTTGTTAGGAATCCGGGCAACTTTCAAATCAGGTTTGGATTGTTCTCCGGCAGAATTAGTCTACGGACAACCGTTACGACTACCCGCTGAGTTTTTTACTTCCGACAATACCGCAGATCTAAACGATGATATACCCGTTTTCATTTCAAAGTTGCATAAATCAAAACCATCAGGAAGCAGAATACCAAACACGGTTGCATATGTCCCAAAAGAACTCAACGATTGCAAACAAGTTTTCGTTAGAGCAGCTCCAAACAAATCAGCTTTACGTCAACCTTATCAAGGACCATATCGAGTGACCAGAAAACTCCGAAAACATTTTATAATAGACATAAATAGTAAGAATCAATTCATATCTATAGACAGATTAAAGCCAGCGTTTGTAAGAGACGAGAATCTAAAACAAAACAAAAACGCGTACATTTTTCACATTTAAATAAATAGAAGATATCTCCTACATCGCCTCCGGCTGGAAGGGGGGTATTGTAGTGGAACATTTAATTCGACGCAGACGGTAAAGTACAGGCGGACCGATCAATTTGCGCGGACTGTAAAGCATGAATAATCGAGATATCTCTCGGCATCGGTTCTTCAGTCTAATATAATCTTTCTTTCTAGAATCTTCTTTGTGTTGTACTTTGCGTCGCGGTCGGTCAGTCAGAAACAGTGTTAGGTATAGAAAGTTTTGGCTATAATAGAAATATATAGTAAGAAGTTTTTGGATAGAATAAAAGCATTATTGGAATATTGGAATATACATATACATACCTCAACAATGACAACCCCACCCATTGATGCCGTTACCGCTCTAAGAGGAGGACGACGAGGAGAGAGAAAAAAAATCAAACACTAATGTTGGCTCATACAAAAGGTCTGCATTTATTAAAAAAATATAGAGTTTTCTCTCTAAAAGAGAGCACGCCTTTTCTGACTAAGGCTCAGGGAATGTTTAGCTCCTTGCAATGAGGCTCTGATTATTATTTAGAGCATACAATACATTTAAGTCCATATAGCTAACTAATCATAAACTTCTCCACAATAATAATAAATATATATAATAATAATTTATTAGCAATATATAAATACTTAACAACAACAGGCATACTTTCTTCATTCATAATTTTAAGAGTATACATAGAGCTCAAAAATTCATTGTTATATATTAAATGTTATAGCTTTACCTGACTTGTATAAACTAAATAATGACTCAAATATTCAGACAGTAATCCATTTTCCATTTTAAAAATCAAGAGTAATACATTTAACACAAGTCAACGGCTCCAGCATACACTAAACAGACACGCATATATTACATTGAAGAATCGCTCTCATTCCCATATTTTGAAGCTTTTGAAGCCTTTCCATTATTCCACTGGATACTAGGAACAACCTGATAAACAATACTCAAAATGTGGCTTCACTATTGTATTATAAATCTTTATAGATTTAAGTACCGACGCCAGTTTTCTAATTCTGCTCAAAAACCCGACCAATTTTCCGCACATATAGTCTTCTTCAATTTTTAATTTATTGCCCCCCCCCCCCCCCCCCCTATAACCTTCACAACTTGGTTAATAAAAGAATCTGCAATCTTCAAAGTACCCTCATATTCACTATTGATTGTCATAAATTTCGTTTTACTAGTGTGTAATTTCAATTTATTCATTTGTAGCACCACGTTCAATTTTTGTAAATTTTGTTCCATATCATTATCAGCAATGTATAATAATATCATCAGCAAATAGCGCAATATTATTTATCCAATACACTCTATATCATTAATGTATATATAATTTAATCTTCTCCACAAGAATCTGCAATCTTCAAAGTACCCTCATATTCACTATTGATTGTCGTAAATTTCGTTTTACTACTGCAGCAATGTATAATAATGAATCATCAGCCAATAGCGCTATATTTATGTTCTCCAATACACTCTTTGTATCATTAATGTATAGAAGTAATCGCTCCATTAACTTTTTTCCGCTGTGTTCGCCCTGATAGATAGCTCTTAAACTACATCAATTCTTTTCCTTTGATCCCATACTTATTCAACTTATTAATTAAAATATCTTTGTCCACTTTTTCAAAGGTCCGTTTAAAGTCCAAAAATACTGAAATTATCTTGTGCCTTTTCTGCATACATTCTTTCCATTTTATTAGCAGCATATTTAATGCTGTCTCACAAGAGTGGCCTTTTCTAAAACCTGACTGCTCTTGTAATATTAATTGATTTTCCTCCATGTATTCCTCCAGTTGTATTTGTATAGTTATCTCTAATATTTTTTCGTAAATTGACAGCATATTAATTTGCATAAATTCTTCATATTTACTAGTATTCTTGATTTTTTCAACAGGTACAAAGACTGATTCTTTCCATTCTTCCGGGAACTTACCTTGGTTCATTGACATCATATTAACATCCCTCTTATTCTTAGTTTTCATTATTTTCTTTAATTCATCCAAATTTGTATTTCGCAACACAAATTGATTATTCACCCGTTGCAAATTATACACATAAATTACTGATGTAATAGGTGTACTAATTTCTTCTATACTTTCCATATAGAATTTGTTTAAGTTCTCTGCCATTTGCGTACTCTCGTTGCAGGTTCCTCTCTTATATATTATTTCGTTAATTTTAGATTTGATTTTTTAAATGGTTGGTTGGTTTTCGAGGGGGGAAAGATGTGTGTCTTCTATGCACTGAGGCCTATAGTGGCCCGTTGTACCCCCCCTGCTCGGCAGCGTACCCTAAAGTCCACTGTCGAGCCAACTGATCCCCGTAACGAATTGGATAATTCGATTATAATCTGATTTCTTAACTTCTGCTAAATCTTCGCAGTAGTATGTTCCTAAGATTCTAAATCTTCTTTGCGTTAGGGCTGGGCATTGGCCGAGAACGTGTAATACGGTCTCGTCTTCTTCCCCACATACCCTGCATAGACTAGTATTCGCCCTTCCCATTTTTATGGCATGCGCCCTTAGTCTTGCATGTCCTGTCACAAGGCCAACAAGAAGTTTCAGTTTGCCTTTGTTAAGCTTAATGATCTTTTCAGATTCATATGCATTGAGAGTTCCTCAAAACACCTTTGTGTGTCCGGCGATATCGGATCCCTCCCATATTAGGGTGACATCATTTTGACTCCCTAGCTGCGTTAAGGTCTGTTTACATCCCTCTATCGTTTTGGATCTTACCTCGGCGTTAGTTAGAGATTTGAATGGACACATGGCTATCCGTGCATATTGCAATCCTAGAGGATCTTACTCCCCGTTCTATTAGCTGTTTAGCTCCTATCTCTATCGCTGCGATTTCACATTGAACACATAACTCCAGGTTTAGTTCCTTGCACGATATTCCAAAACCACAGCCACGCTCGCATTTTGAGCCGTCTGTGTAGATCGCTAAAGTGTTTTCTTGGATCACCCCATTGTTGATCCATTCACTTTTAGTTCGGGAACTGCGTTTTGAAAATTGCCTCTTAATTTGAGTTATCCGTTTTGAAGTTGGGCCTGGTCCATAATCTTCTGGTTTCTGCCCACCTCTATCGCCTTCCACCAGACTATCGCTCCATGCGTTATCATGGGTCTGATTACACATGTGTATATCCATTTTATAATATGGGGTGATAGTCCCCATACTTTACCTATAGCATTTCTACACGTCCAGAAAGCTCTTACCGCTTTGTTTTTCTTCTCGTGTAGGTGCCTCGCCCAATTTAGTTTCCCGTCCATCAGCATACCCAGAAATTTGGCCTCATTTTTTAAGGTTAATCTCGTGTTTCCGATGCACGGGGGAACTATCTTTCTTAATTTGTGTCTTCTGGTGAAGCAGCAGAGTTCCGTTTTATTTGGGTTTATCTTCAGTCCACAATCCTGCGCCCAAGAGGTTGCCGTGTCGATTGCTTCTTGAAGTAAATATCCCAAATTTTCTTCAAACTTACCTCTGACTACTATCGCTAGATCGTCCGCATAACATGTTACGTGGGGACCTTTTTCTGATAGGGTTTCAAGTAGTTCGTCAATCACTATCAGCCACAGGAATGGTGAAAGAATCCCTCCTTGTGGAGTTCCTCAATTTACCCGCGCCGTTAGTTGCTCATTTCCGAAACTTGTAATTATAATTCGGTCTTCCAGCATGGACTTGATCCACTTGATTATACTGTGATCTGTCCCCTTTTCTCTCAATCCGTAAAGAATCTTATCGATTCTGACGTTGTTGAAGGCCCCTTCTATAACAAAGAAGCAGCTTAACGCTACTTCTTTGTACATCAATGCCTTTTCCACTTGATGTACTAGGCTATGTAGAGCGGAATCAACCGATCTACCTCTCATATATGCATGTTGACAACTTGATAGTTGGGTTATGCCTATCTGTTTCCTAACCTCCCATTCTATTAGTCTTTCTAGACTTTTCAGTAGGAATGATGTAAGGCTAATTGGTCTATAAGCATTTGATGTGCTATAGTCCGTCTTATTTGGTTTGGGTAGGAATACTACCTTTGCCACTTTCCAGTTTTTAGGAGTGTAACTGAACTTTAGGCACGCTCTAAAAAGTAGGGTGAGTCTGTTCCATAGTTTGTTACCTCCCTTCTGTAGCATGATGGGATATATCCCATCCCTTCCCGGTGATTTATATGGGCTGAAGGATTTTATTGCCCATCTTACCTTACCGTGCTTTCAATATGGCTAGTAAAAACTTTCCATGATTCCCTCTGGGCTTTACGGCACTCGGACTTGACTTGCCTAAGTGCCGTTTTGTATTCTTCCCAGAGATCCTCTCTTTGGTGTTTATAAGCTTTATTGAATAGCTTTCTGGTTCTTTTCCTCATTTCCATGAGAGAAGAATTCATCCATCTCTCTTTCCATTCTATTTTCAGTCGTTTCTTTGGACACGCTTCCTCGAAAGCGAGTCTGATAACACCTTCAATGTTAGCAGTCTCATCATCGATTCCCTGTGTTGATTCCAAAGGAACATTTCTTGTACACAAATTTGTGTTTAAAACCTCCCTATATTTATCCCAGTTTGTTATTCTGGGGTCTCTAAAAATCAGGGGATTACTTCTAACATTGCCACTCAGCTCAAAGAGTATCCATCGATGGTCCGAGAATGATATCTCGTCAGAAACGTACCAATTCTCAATCTCATCAACAGTCCTCCCGTTCGCAAGTGTAATGTCTATAACTAGTTTTCTGTTTTTGTTTATAAAAGTTGGCTTATTGCCCCTATTTATAATAAAAAGTTCTGATTTTACTAGGTATTCAATTAAGGACTTACCCCTGTCATTGTTGCCCGTGCTGCCCCACAATGTATGGTGTGCGTTTGCGTCACAGCCTATGACTAACCTTAAGTTTGTTTCCTTTGCATACCTTACCATATTCTTCAGAGTTTCCGTGGGAGGTGGATTATCTTCATATGGAAGGTATGCCGATGCTAGTAGTAGCTTCTTTTGGTCTTGTCCTTTGCCGACTTCCCATTGCACAGCTACACAATCACGGTCGCTAATCTGTGGAATAGAAATAGCGTGTATCTCTTTTTTAACAATTACGCAAGCCCTGGGCCTACCTTTGTTCATTGTATAAAAACAATTAAACTCTTTTGAGTTCCAGTTCGTGACTTTTCCCTTAAAAGTGGATGGTTCCTGGATCAGTGCGACCTTTACATCTTTTTTCACCATCATCTCGGCTAGTGCGGCCGTAGCCACACTACTCCTGTGTAGGTTGGCTTGGACCAAACCATTTTTTGATTTTTTAAATACATATTCTTTCAATTTTTTCCACATTTTTTTTTTGATTAGAGACATTGATAATAATTTTGTTGATTTTATTCCTTTTTTCCGCAATTATTTTATGTTTGTAAATATTTCATGCTTTTTTGTAATTCTCCCAATCACTCTGGTCACTTGATAAGGACGCCACTCGGTATCTTCTAATTTTTTCGTTCTTCAATCTTCTTTAGTCTTCTGTAAACCAGTCATTACATTCAGCTCGCCTAATTTTGCATCGTACAAATTTCTGTACTACGGCCTTAATTTTTTCGTCAAAAACATTCGCACATTCATTCAGATCCTCAATAGAAGCTACATCAGACATACCAATAACATTCAACTCATTAACAAAACTATCGTGCTCTAAAAATTCCACCGTGTTAAGTACAAACTTCACATGATTATGGGTGGTTCGTATTCGGGTGATAAGTAGCTTACCATTATGCTACCTAGATGGCGCAAAATATTATTTTTGGGCTCACATTTCAACGCAGGTCTCTCTCTCAAGGCCTGTAGCTCTAGCGATCCGCTGAGAGAGGAGCTGAAGAGAGTGAGACAGGATCCACTCGAGTTCAATCGAGACACAAGATCATCCCAGGATCTGGCGCTGGCACGCTGCCGTGGCAGTCCCCGGTACCACTTCATTCCCTGATGAGAGGAAGAAGGATAGCCGGTAACTTCCACCTCGAGCAGAGAGTCGGATCATTCCCCTCCAAGCTCTAATAAGAAGCTGGAGAGTTCAGATCTTCCTCTTTGCTCGCTCGACCCAAGACAACGTGTGGCACGGCCACGACCCTGAGAGTAAGTCCCACGCTCTATCGACTGAGCCGGGTATTCCTGTCTAGGACGCGGACGGACGGACTAACAAAAAATTTTTTTCGGACGGATTAAGAATGGACGGACGGACTAATGAAATTGTCAAATTGAACTGTCTACTATTGGATGACTTTCACTGCCTGATGTCTTTGGCGTGAAAGGTTCCAATGGACTTGCCTTGCATGTCTTCCAGCTGGTATAAACTTTGTCCAACACGCTTGACGATTCTGGCTTTGTTGAACTTATTTGCCAACTTCGCACTGATACCTTTCTGCTCTGAATAAAGACCCTACAGTACACTTCCTGACCGGGAGAGTATGTGACGTCGCGACAGCGCGTATTGTAGGCCTTTTCGTGCTTTTCGTGCGCGTTTTGGAGGTGGTCATAAATACGTGAGCGAATCAACTGGAGACGGTCTGCCCTGGGGAGGACTGAGAATTCCCCAGGTTTCAGCTGGTTTAGTTGTCGCAAGACTGGATATGCTGCGCCATGCTGTACCATGTGGTGGCCGAAGAGAGCATAGTATGGGTCTATGCCGATGGATTGATGTACTGAAGTGCGCAAGGCGTTCCCAATGGCGGGAAGGTATAAATCCCATGAACTATGGTCATCTTGCAGGTATGCACGGATGGCTGACAGAATGGACATGTTGACCCGCTCGGAGGCATTAGGGTGCGGCGAATACTTGGCGGTCTTGACATGTTTAATGGCATAGTAGCTCAGCAGTTTTTGAAAGACGGTAGAGACAAAGTGCCGGCCATTGTCGGAGAAGATGGTTTCAGGTACTCCAAAGACAAAGAAGACCTCTTCCTCGAGGAAGCGACATACTAAGCCTGCTCGCTCTGCTCGCATAGGCTTAATTAGGACGAAGTGACGAGTGACTCATCAGCCACTTCAGACTAGCATGGTCAGTAATGATTGTAAATGGATGTCCTTCAACGTAAGCTCTGAATTTTTTCAAACTCAGCACAGCAGCATAGCGTTCCAATTCTGTAATGCTATAGTTGCGCTGTGCTGGATTGAGCTTCTTTGACATATACGCTATAGGTCTTTCAGCGCCTGACTCATCAACCTGAAAGAATACACTGCCTACGCCAGAGGTGCTAGCATCACACTGTATGTAAAACTTCAGAGAAGTCAGGTGTTGTCAGAATCGGTGCGCTGTACATAGCTTGTTTGAGGGGTCTTCAAAAGTTTGTGCCTCTTCAGTCCAAACAAAACTTTTGCACTTTTTTAAACAGTCCGTGATCGGAGCTGCCAGGGTAGCATAATTGGGGATGAAGCTCTGATACCAACCCGTCATTCCGAGAAATCTGCGGATTTGTTTAGCAGAGCGGGGTATAGGGGAATCCGCCACCGCTGCTACTTTCTCGGGGTCAGTTCTCAGGGTTCCATCTCCAATCATGAAACCCAAGTAGCGGACTTGCTTGACGCAAAAACGGCTTTTCTCTACATTGATTGTGAGCTTAGCGTTGGGCAGATAATCAGCTACTTCATGTAATGTCTTAAGGTGGGATTCAAAAGTTGGAGATACGACAAGTAAATCATCCAGATATACGAAGCCATTTTCGCGTAAACGACCAGGAATGATCTTGTCCACAAGTCGACACATGCGCTGTGGGGCATTGCACAACCCAAAAGGCATAACGGTGTATTGATACAATGGCCTGCCGGGCACTGTAAAACCTGTCTTCTCCCTTGACTGCTTTTCTAAATGAATTTGCCAAAAAGCGTCCTTCAAATCGATGGACGAAATGAAGTGGGTGTCCTGCAGTCGACCAAGTAATCCGTCGATGTGAGGCAAGGGGTAGGCGTCCTTCCTAGTGACCAAGTTCACCTTGCGAGAGTCCAAACAGGGCCTGACCTTCCCAGGTTTACGCACAAGTACAACTGGGGAATTCTAGGGACTGTTGGACTCGTCAATTACCCCTAACTCCAACATACGGTCGAGTTCGTCGTACATCACCTTTTGGATTGCTGGAGAAATGGGATAGTGCCTTTGTTTGATCGGCAAGGCATCGCCGGTGTCGATGATATGCTCTACTAGGTGTATCTTTCCCAAACCTAGAGCTGTAAACGAAGGGAATTGCGCAATGACTGTGTCGAGTTTTGTTCTGTCAAGGTTACTCAAGGAGTGAAAGTTCATCTCAACCGAAGGCGGTACATCGAGAGAAGAAATGATGTTTCGCGCAAGTTGAAACGCTTGCCAGAAGTCTACGCCTAAATATAATTGCTGGCTTAGGCCAGGCACTATAAACAGGGTGAGGATTTCAGTCTGTCCTCGAAAGGTGACTGCAGTTCTTATTGTGCTGGGGACGGACTGGCTAGTACCGTCGGCGGTACGAACTGAGGCTGACAATGCAACTCATGCTGGCACCGCTATCGAGCATGCCGAGGATTGACTCGTTGCCTATTTGCACTTTTACGTAAGGACGACCGTCGTCCTGGTTGTTAATAACAGTTGAGACTAACGACTGTCGATTCTTTTTCGATACGCGTTTTCTCTCTCTAAATTTCTTCCAACTACGTCTTCTTCGGTTGAGAGGAAGAGTCACTTCCTCAGCGAAAATACGAGCTCTCGCTTTATCATAGTTTAGTTGCCTCTCATGCAAGGACATTCCTCGCATGCGGCAAAAAGGATTTGTCTGGGTGGTACACTCTATGAGTGGGGTCAGTCTGGGTGCATTGTGTCTTAGCAAGGAAATTCAGAGGTTCGTCGATGTCGCCTTATTGATCATTATCTTCGGCGAGTGGGGCCTCCTGCTTCGACCACTCGCCCTGGCGTTTTCCGGGTTACATCTGGAGCACTTGGTTGACACTACTTCTGGTTGACCACAGGTGTAGCAATAGAGCCTCCTGGTCTCACTGGTCTCACTGAATGAAAGGAGTGTCCCACTACGCTACAGCTCCAGCAAGTCATGCGACCGGCAGCTTCAGGGGTGCGCCTCACTTCTTCCACTCCATGATGACCACTGGGGTGGGAAGTGCAGGTGTTCGTCTCAATACAGGAGTGGAAGGAACGTCCCACAACGCTACAGTTCCTACAAGTCACATGACTTGCCGCGTCTGGGGAGCGCCTCACTTCCTCCACTCCAGTCACAGGGAAACCAGTGGAATCCTCTGCCTCCTGGGCTACGTCAAAATCGAGTTCGTGTATGTCGGGTCTAGTTGATCGCTTATACAGGTCGCGTCTTTGCAGCCAGCGTTCAGCCATACGGCATAGGTTCTGCAGCTGATCCATGTATCTTACTGTAGCCGTGGAGAATTGCTGACCGATACGAGGATGCAGATTATCACGGACTATCTGGACCACATCAGCCTCACGCGGTGGCATCCTCATGCTGGTGTTTATAAGCTTTATTGAATAGCTTTCTGGTTCTTTTCCTCATTTCCATGAGAGAAGAATTCATCCATCTCTGTTTCCATTCTATTTTCAGTCGTTTCTTTGGACACGCTTCCTCGAAAGCGAGTCTGATAACACCTTCAATGTTAGCAGTCTCATCATCGATTCCCTGTGTTGATTCCAAAGGAACATTTCTTGTACACAAATTTGTGTTTAAAACCTCCCTATATTTATCCCAGTTTGTTATTCTGGGGTCTCTAAAAATCAGGGGATTACTTCTAACATTGCCACTCAGCTCAAAGAGTATCCATCGATGGTCCGAGAATGATATCTCGTCAGAAACGTACCAATTCTCAATCTCATCAACAGTCCTCCCGTTCGCAAGTGTAATGTCTATAACTTGTTTTCTGTTTTTGTTTATAAAAGTTGGCTTATTGCCCCTATTTATAATAAAAAGTTCTGATTTTACTAGGTATTCAATTAAGGACTTACCCCTGTCATTGTTGCCCGTGCTGCCCCACAATGTATGGTGTGCGTTTGCGTCACAGCCTATGACTAACCTTAAGTTTGTTTCCTTTGCATACCTTACCATATTCTTCAGAGTTTCCGTGGGAGGTGGATTATCTTCATATGGAAGGTATGCCGATGCTAGTAGTAGCTTCTTTTGGTCTTGTCCTTTGCCGACTTCCCATTGCACAGCTACACAATCACGGTCGCTAATCTGTGGAATAGAAATAGCGTGTATCTCTTTTTTAACAATTACGCAAGCCCTGGGCCTACCTTTGTTCATTGTATAAAAACAATTAAACTCTTTTGAGTTCCAGTTCGTGACTTTTCCCTTAAAAGTGGATGGTTCCTGGATCAGTGCGACCTTTACATCTTTTTTCACCATCATCTCGGCTAGTGCGGCCGTAGCCACACTACTCCTGTGTAGGTTGGCTTGGACCAAACCATTTTTTGATTTTTTAAATACATATTCTTTCAATTTTTTCCACATTTTTTTTTGATTAGAGACATTAATAATAATTTTGTTGATTTTATTCCTTTTTTCCGCAATTACTTTATGTTTGTAAATATTTCATGCTTTTTTGTAATTCTCCCAATCACTCTGGTCACTTGATAAGGACGCCACTCGGTATCTTCTAATTTTTTCGTTCTTCAATCTTCTTTAGTCTTCTGTAAACCAGTCATTACATTCAGCTCGCCTAATTTTGCATCGTACAAATTTCTGTACTACGGCCTTAATTTTTTCGTCAAAAACATTCGCACATTCATTCAGATCCTCAATAGAAGCTACATCAGACATACCAATAACATTCAACTCATTAACAAAACTATCGTGCTCTAAAAATTCCACCGTGTTAAGTACAAACTTCACATGATTATGGGTGGTTCGTATTCGGGTGATAAGTAGCTTACCATTATGCTACCTAGATGGCGCAAAATATTATTTTTGGGCTCACATTTCAACGCAGGTCTCTCTCTCAAGGCCTTTAGCTCTAGCGATTCGCTGAGAGAGGAACTGAAGAGAGTGAGACAGGATCCACTCGAGTTCAATCGAGACACAAGATCATCCCAGGATCTGGCGCTGGCACGCTGCCGTGGCAGTCCCCGGTACCACTTCATTCCCTGATGAGAGGAAGAAGGATAGCCGGTAACTTCCACCTCGAGCAGAGAGTCGGATCATTCCCCTCCAAGCTCTAATAAGAAGCTGGAGAGTTCAGATCTTCCTCTTTGCTCGCTCGACCCAAGACAACGTGTGGCACGGCCACGACCCTGAGAGTAAGTCCCACGCTCTATCGACTGAGCCGGGTATTCCGGACGCGGACGGACGGACTAACAAAAAATTTTTTTCGGACGGATTAAGAATGGACGGACGGACTAATGAAATTGTCAAATTGAACTGTCTACTATTGGATGACTTTCACTGCCTGATGTCTTTGGCGTGAAAGGTTCCAATGGACTTGCCTTGCATGTCTTCCAGCTGGTATAAACTTTGTCCAACACGCTTGACGATTCTGGCTTTGTTGAACTTATTTGCCAACTTCGCACTGATACCTTTCTGCTCTGAATAAAGACCCTACAGTACACTTCCTGACCGGGAGAGTATGTGACGTCGCGACAGCGCGTATTGTAGGCCTTTTCGTGCTTTTCGTGCGCGTTTTGGAGGTGGTCATAAATACGTGAGCGAATCAACTGGAGACGGTCTGCCCTGGGGAGGACTGAGAATTCCCCAGGTTTCAGCTGGTTTAGTTGTCGCAAGACTGGATATGCTGCGCCATGCTGTACCATGTGGTGGCCGAAGAGAGCATAGTATGGGTCTATGCCGATGGATTGATGTACTGAAGTGCGCAAGGCACTCCCAATGGCGGGAAGGTATAAATCCCATGAACTATGGTCATCTTGCAGGTATGCACGGATGGCTGACAGAATGGACATGTTGACCCGCTCGGAGGCATTAGGGTGCGGCGAATACTTGGCGGTCTTGACATGTTTAATGGCATAGTAGCTCAGCAGTTTTTGAAAGACGGTAGAGACAAAGTGCCGGCCATTATCGGAGAAGATGGTTTCAGGTACTCCAAAGACAAAGAAGACCTCTTCCTCGAGGAAGCGACATACTAAGCCTGCTCGCTCTGCTCGCATAGGCTTAATTAGGACGAAGTGACGAGTGACTCATCAGCCACTTCAGACTAGCATGGTCAGTAATGATTGTAAATGGATGTCCTTCAACGTAAGCTCTGAATTTTTTCAAACTCAGCACAGCAGCATAGCGTTCCAATTCTGTAATGCTATAGTTGCGCTGTGCTGGATTGAGCTTCTTTGACATATACGCTATAGGTCTTTCAGCGCCTGACTCATCAACCTGAAAGAATACACTGCCTACGCCAGAGGTGCTAGCATCACACTGTATGTAAAACTTCAGAGAAGTCAGGTGTTGTCAGAATCGGTGCGCTGTACATAGCTTGTTTGAGGGGTCTTCAAAAGTTTGTGCCTCTTCAGTCCAAACAAAACTTTTGCACTTTTTTAAACAGTCCGTGATCGGAGCTGCCAGGGTAGCATAATTGGGGATGAAGCTCTGATACCAACCCGTCATTCCGAGAAATCTGCGGATTTGTTTAGCAGAGCGGGGTATAGGGGAATCCGCCACCGCTGCTACTTTCTCGGGGTCAGTTCTCAGGGTTCCATCTCCAATCATGAAACCCAAGTAGCGGACTTGCTTGACGCAAAAACGGCTTTTCTCTACATTGATTGTGAGCTTAGCGTTGTGCAGATAATCAGCTACTTCATGTAATGTCTTAAGGTGGGATTCAAAAGTTGGAGATACGACAAGTAAATCATCCAGATATACGAAGCCATTTTCGCGTAAACGACCAGGAATGATCTTGTCCACAAGTCGACACATGCGCTGTGGGGCATTGCACAACCCAAAAGGCATAACGGTGTATTGATACAATGGCCTGCCGGGCACTGTAAAACCTGTCTTCTCCCTTGACTGCTTTTCTAAATGAATTTGCCAAAAAGCGTCCTTCAAATCGATGGACGAAATGAAGTGGGTGTCCTGCAGTCGACCAAGTGATCCGTCGATGTGAGGCAAGGGTTAGGCGTCCTTCCTAGTGACCAAGTTCACCTTGCGAGAGTCCAAACAGGGCCTGACCTTCCCAGGTTTACGCACAAGTACAACTGGGGAATTCTAGGGACTGTTGGACTCCTCAATTACCCCTAACTCCAACATACGGTCGAGTTCGTCGTACATCAGCTTTTGGATTGCTGGAGAAATGGGACAGTGCCTTTGTTTGATCGGCAAGGCATCGCCGGTGTCGATGATATGCTCTACTAGGTGTATCTTTCCCAAACCTAGAGCTGTAAACGAAGGGAATTGCGCAATGACTGTGTCGAGTTTTGTTCTGTCAAAGTTACTCAAGGAGTGAAAGTTCATCTCAACCGAAGGTGGTACATCGAGAGAAGAGATGATGTTTCGCGCAAGTTGAAACGCTTGCCAGAAGTCTACGCCTAAATATAATTGCTGGCTTAGGCCAGGCACTATAAACAGGGTGAGGATTTCAGTCTGTCCTCGAAAGGTGACTGCAGTTCTTATTGTGCTGGGGACGGACTGGCTAGTACCGTCGGCGGTACGAACTGAGGCTGACAATGCAACTCACGCTGGCACCGCTATCGAGCAAGCCGAGGATTGACTCGTTGCCTATTTGCACTTTTACGTAAGGACGACCGTCGTCCTGGTTGTTAATAACAGTTGAGACTAACGACTGTCGATTCTTTCGTTTTCTCTCTCTAAATTTCTTCCATCTACGTCTTCTTCGGTTGAGAGGAAGAGTCACTTCCTCAGCGAAAATACGAGCTCTCGCTTTATCATAGTTTAGTTGCCTCTCATGCAAGGACATTCCTCGCATGCGGCAAAAAGGATTTGTCTGGGTGGTACACTCTATGAGTGGGGTCAGTCTGGGTGCATTGTGTCTTAGCAAGGAAATTCAGAGGTTCGTCGATGTCGCCTTACTGATCATTATCTTCGGCGAGTAGGGCCTCCTGCTTCGACCACTCGCCCTGGCGTTTTCCGGGTTACATCTGGAGCACTTGGTTGACACTACTTCTGGTTGACCACAGGTGTAGCAATAGAGCCTCCTGGTCTCACTGGTCTCACTGAATGAAAGGAGTGTCCCACTACGCTACAGTTCCAGCAAGTCATGCGACCGGCAGCTTCAGGGGTGCGCCTCACTTCTTCCACTCCATGATGACCACTGGGGTGGGAAGTGCAGGTGTTCGTCTCAATACAGGAGTGGAAGGAACGTCCCACAACGCTACAGTTCCTACAAGTCACATGACTTGCCGCGTCTGGGGAGCGCCTCACTTCCTCCACTCCAGTCACAGGGAAACCAGTGGAATCCTCTGCCTCCTGGGCTACGTCAAAATCGAGTTCGTGTATGTCGGGTCTAGTTGATCGCTTATACAGGTCGCTTATTTGCAGCCAGCGTTCAGCCATACGGCATAGGTTCTGCAGCTGATCCATGTATCTTACTGTAGCCGTGGAGAATTGCTGACCGATACGAGGATGCAGATTATCACGGACTATCTGGACCACATCAGCCTCACGCGGTGGCATCCTCATGTTCCCGACGATAGCGCTTGCTGTGCGTAGGTAACTATCGCAACTCTCTGACGGAGTTCAATCAGAGTCCGCATCAGGTGCAAGGGCTGAGCCGGACTCCTGCCTGATGCGAGCTCTGAAAAGCTCCCAGTCAAAGTCCGGTGAAGAGCGACAGAACTGGTTCCAGAACCATTTTTCGGCCGCATCTTTAAGTAGGAGGTGTATATTTCCGTATATTTCTTCATCTGACATACGAGAGCTTGCCGCTAAACGCTCTACGCGGAACAAAAAATCGTCTACCGAGAAAGCCGGGCTACGACCACTGAAATGAATCCCCCAGGACGCCATGATAGACGGTTGTCTAGCTTGGTAGCCTGCCATTCTAGGTGCGGGTCTTGGTCTAAAATAGGTTGGCTGTGCAGGTTGGTGCTCATAGGCCTCGGCTTGCCATCGCGGGCTTACATCAACTGGATGTGCAGACGAGGCTGGTCGTGACTATGGTACTGCCAGGTGTTAGTGAACGGGGCGGCGCGACCGTTGTGACCTCTCCAAAATGGATTGCGCTCCAAAATGGATTTCTTTTTTAAAATCGGCCATATGGATTGCCAACTGATCTGCAGTAATCACTGTGGCCTCTGTTGGATTGGGAGCCGTACTTGCCGGAGGGCTAATCCTGGCATTGCGCAATTCATCAAGTGGCTGGGCCTGATTAATGGCAGCACGGAACCCAGTCAGGGACAGGTAAGAGCCAAAGTTCTGAACTGCCTAGTCTTCTATTGCGCCTGAGAATGGCCTCGCCTGTTCGTTCGACCTAGTAGATACATTAAAATCTGGGAGAGGTTTTGAAAAGTCTGGTCTGAAAGTCTTTGTTTTGTCCTTTTATTTCTTTTGTTGTTGCCTTCAAACTTGGTTTTGTGCTACGGGAGCCGTACTTGCCGACCTTAGGAGCTGGACTCTCGCACTATTAGCGAGACCTTCTGTCTCAACTTGGATTTTTTTATAAACTTTAGGAGTTGGTACTCCCGCACATTTGGCAGAGACCCTCAGTCTCACAAGTATTTTTTTTTATTATTCCTTCGGTATAAGCAGCTAGCTGGCGGACCTAAGCTTAGTTGAAAATAATTTTTTTATAATGTTTCGTTCACCCGTTTTAATGCCAGGGACTGACTCGGACTGTTGTGGTGGTCAAGCCAGTCATTAAACGGGGCTTGGGCGTTTCCCCCTCCGGAGCAGGCTCGACAGCTTAAAGACTTGCATCAGTTTCGGTTTCCCCACCAAATTGGAGCCCCTAGAGAGCAAAAGAGCAAAAGAGGAGAGAGCAGTAGTTACTGTTGAGCAGTTGGCCACACACATGGCGGATCTCAACAAGGAAATGCTGGGTCTGTTAAGGGACTGGATTGGCCGGTGGCACTGCGTGGCCAAATGAGGCTGATTGAGGATTGGACCTAAGTCCTCTATTACCTATAGAATTTTTTTGTATTAGCTTTGTAAATTTTTCACTTGTAATCATTTGAAGTCAATTAATTAATTACCCGTCTGTTATATTATGAGTTCCTGGAGTCTCGAAATGGCGACTTTTTAACAGTTTCCCAAGAATATCCAGGCTTAGATGTAATTTCCAAATTTTCATGTTTCTCTGGCCTTACAAGATTGCTAGTTTCCTGAATAGTTTCTAATCTAATACCGCTAGTAGCAGAACATGAGGATCGCTGCAATTTATCAAATTCCCCTTTTTAATTACGCTGCCTGACTCTGCCTTCCGCTCATTGTTACCATTTCTTGAAATTATCCAGATCAAAGTTGTCTGAAGTCTTTTCAAGGTGCTCCTTGCTTAGTTAGGTTTAGGAGGCTTGTTATTTTTTTGCTGGCATGTGAATATTTTTCACAGCTTGAATTACTGATAGAGTGAGCGGCCTTAATTGCAATTTGATTGCTTTCGATTCAAGCTGCAGTTTATAAATATGATTATTATATCATCACCCCGACTAGGATGATTCCGATGATTTAAAATTAAAAATTGAATACCTTTTTTATTGGATTTTCAACCCCTCCGACCAGCAGACAACTTTGACTTTTCACAAAATGTGAAGTTGGTTGCAGTTGGCAGTGTTGACAATCTCAGAATAGCATGGGTGCGTTCATAACTTTCCCAAGGCGTGTTCGCCTGGGAATGACATCGCACACTGCGCTACCATTCTACTAGATGGTGCTAGTGAAGTAACTCTCGTAATTTGTCTCACATTACAACACAGGTCTCTCTCTCTCAAGGCCTATAGCTCTACCGTCCGATGAGAGAGGAGCTGAAGACAGTGAGACAGGATCTACCCCGGCTCATCAGATCTGCAAGACCAACGTGTGGCACGACCACGACCCTGAGAGCAAGTCTCATGCTCTATCCACTGAGTTAGCCGGGCATTCCTGTCCCTGACATCGGACGGACGGACTATTATGGTGGACGGACGGACTAGAAAAATGTAATTGTCTCTCCTTGGGTCATCTTTCACTGCCGGGTGCCTTTGGCGTGAAAGGTTTCCAAGGGTTTGCCTTGCATATCCTCCAGCTGATACAGGCTCTGACCAATACGCTTGGCAACACGAGCTTTAGCAAATTTGTTTGCTAATTTAGCACTAAGACCTTTCATCATGTCACTTTGTGCAAAGACTCTACAATACACTGACCGGGAGTGTATGTGACGTCGCGACTGCGCGTGTTGTAGGCCTTCTCGTGCTTTTCGTGTGCGCGCTGGAGATGGTCTCTAATGCGAGAACGAATCAGCTGGGGGCGGTCTGCTACCGGCAGAACCTGTGAATCGCCAGATTTCAGCTGGTCAAGTTGTCGTAGAATTGGGTATGTTGAGTCATGTTGCACCATGTGATGGTCAAAGAGAGCGTAATACGGGTCGACGCCTATAGATTGATGTATTGAAGTGAGTGCGCAGGGCACTCTTTATGGTCCCATAAACTGTGGACGCATTAGGATGCGGAGAGTACTTTGCTGTTTTGACGTGCTTAATGTCATATTCGCTCAGCAGTTTGTTGAAGGTGGTAGAGACAAACTGCCGGCCGTTATCGGAGAAGATAGTTTCAGGTACCCGAAAGATAGAGAAGACATCTTCTTCCAGGAAGGTACATACCAAATCGGTCCTTTCGGCACGCATTGGCTTAATGAGGACGAATTTGATAAAGCCGTCTAATACAACAAATATCGCCGTGTTGCCACGTTTTGTACGAGGATAAGGCCCCAGAAAGTCTATATAGAGGAATTGGAATGGACGTTGGGCTTCCAGAGGCTTGCCCATAGGTGGTCGCAAGATGTTATTGGACGATTTCGTTTCTTTGCCTACCTGGCAGTTTGACACATAGGCGCGTACATGAGTTACCATAAAGGGCCAGTAATATTTTTTGCGAAGTCGACATAGCGTTTTGTGAAAACCTCCGTGTGCCGACTGAGCCTCACGGATCAAACCCTCGACTAAACCCGATGGAACCCAAAGCTTCCAGGCTAAGTCCTCTTGGATCGAGTCACCGCTACGGGGTTGGGTCCTCTTGTATACGCTTATGCAACGGTATTTGCCAAAGGCGTCCTTCAAATCGATGGACAAAATGAAATGGGTGTCCTGCATCCTTCCGAGCAATCCATGGATGTGAGGTAAGGGGTAGGCGTCCTTCTTCGTGACCAAGTTCACCTTACGAGAGTCCAAACAGAGCCTGACCTTCCCAGGCTTATGTACAAGTACGATTGGGGAATTCCAGGGACTGTTGGACTCTTCAATTACCCCTAACTTCAACATACGGTCTAATTCATCATACATCAGCTTTGGGATTGCTGGAGAGATGGGGTAGTGACCGTGTCGAAATTAGTCTTGTCAGGGTAATTCAATACGTGAATGTTCGTCTCAGCCGAAGAAGAGGGCGTTATATCGAGAGAGGAGATGTTGTTTGCTGCGAGTTGAAAAGCTCGCCAAAAGTCTACACCCAAATATAATTGCTGGCTCAAGCCAGGTACTACAAACAGTGTTAGGACTTCAGTCTGTCCACGAAAAGTTATTGCAGTTCTGACTGTGCCGGGGACGGACTGGCTAGTACCGTCGGCGGTACGAACTGAGGCTACTAAAGCGGAAAGTTTTAAGCCTGAGCGCTGGACAAACTCTAGGGATGCTTGCCCCAAGCAACTCACGCTGGCACCGCTATCAAGTAGGCCTAAGATGGGCTCATTGCCTATTTGCACTTTAACATAAGGACGACCGTCGTCCTGGCTGGTGATAACAGTTGATATCAAAGACTGTCGTGTTTTTTCAACGCTCGTTTCCGCTCTTTAAATTTTTTCCATCGTTGTCTTCTTCGATTGAGGGGAAGTTTCACTTCCTCAGCAAAAATGCGAGCTCTTACTTTATCGTAGTTCAATTGCCTCTCATGCAAGGACATCCCTCGCATGAGGCAGAAAGGATCTGTCTGGGTGGTACACTCTTTGTGAGTGGGACCAGTATGGGTGTATTGTGTCTTAACAGGGAAGTTCAGGGGGTCGTCGATGTCGCCTTGTTTTCAATCTTAGGCGAGTGGGAACTCCTGTGTTGGCCACTCGCCCTGGCGTTTTCCGGCTAACACTTGGAGCACTTAGGTGACACTACTCCAGGTTGACCACAGGTGTAGCAGAAGAGTCTCCTGGTCTCACTGGGGCAGGAGTGAAACGAATGTCCCGCTACGCCGCAGTTAAAGCAAGTCATGCGACCGGCAGCTTCAGTGGTGCGCCTCACTTCTTCCACTCCATGCTGACTACTGGGGTGGGAGATACATGTGTTAGTCTCATTGCTCTGCTTACTGTGCGGGGTCAAAATCAAGTTCATGGATGTCAGGCCTAGTCGATCGCCTATACAAGTCGCGTCTTTGTAGCCAGCGTTCAGCTTTACGGCACAGTTCTTGTAGATGGTCCATAGATAATACTGCAGCAGTAGAAAATTTTTGCCCGATTCTTGGATGTAAGTTGTCACGGACAATTTGAACAACGTCTGCCTCACGAAGTGGCATCATCATGTGCCCGACAATCGCGCTGGCTTTGCGGAGGTAGCTGTCGCAGCTCTCCGAACCCTGACGGAATTCCATCAGAGTCCGCATCCGGTCAAGGTCTGTTTCGGCAGCGCCGAACTCTTGCCTGATGCGAGCTCTGAATAGCTTTATGTAATCGTCAACTAATGTACACGACGAAATAGAGTTAGGAGTTAGAAATTATTATAGATCTTAGTGGTTGATACACACAGTAGTATGTACGGTAAGGAGTTATTAAGAATTTGTGATTATTGAATATGAATGTGAAGTGAATTTCAAATTTGATTTCAGGAATCCCCTATGAAGCTTCTTCCTCCTCTTGTCCCTCGCATCCCTTCTCCCTCCATCCT
Source organism: Leptarthrus brevirostris (assembly GCA_964036015.1). NCBI lineage: Eukaryota > Metazoa > Arthropoda > Insecta > Diptera > Asilidae > Leptarthrus > Leptarthrus brevirostris. The sequence continues at coordinate 62,481,617 of OZ038371.1, read as the reverse complement.
TGTGTTTTAAATTTGATTTTTGTTTTCTTTTTGTTTCAGCTTTCCTTTTTTAGGTTGGGCCTACACCCTAGCCAGGTGTAGGAATGGAGTGGGTTGATAGCTTAACTATCGACATGGGGGTACATTTTTCTGTTCGAATTTTTCATGACAGTTTCAGCGCGGCTAGGAAGCACAGGTGACACCAGACCTGTTGTTCTTCCTTCAATGTCTGCTTCATGTTTTGTTTTTATCTTTTGTGGCAGATCTGACAGAGGGAGTCCGCAACCTTCTGTTGCCACAGGCACGCGAATTTCAGTGATGAAATTTGTGATTGGATGTTCAAGGACGCACATCCCATACCGACGAGCTAGGACGTGCTGCCAGCTAGCGCGTGCTACTTGAAACATCCCGCGGCAACTTCATGTTACACATTACAAAATTACATCTATGTATAGGTATATCTATATATCTCTATATCTATATATATATATATATATATATATATAAATATATATTATATATATATATATATATATATATATATATATATATATATATATATATATATATATATATATATATATATATATATATATATATATATATATATATATACAGTTGTGGCAAAAAAAAAAGCCGAGCGTGAAAAAATTCCATTTGATTGAAGTTCACATGCCATTTTTCTTCTCTTTTCTGGAATGCCCTGGTCATTAGTGGTTGTTTTTACCCAGCAACTTGTTGTGATACCAGGTAGAAAATATGAACGAATTTCGATCATAATAGACCCATTTAAAAATTACATTGTAAATACCTTCTATGTTTTGCTGTGAAAACGAGCGAAGGGATTGGGTTATTGATGCGTACCGCAGGTAGGAGAACATTAAAGATAAATAAATGAAATTTTGTATGAGCTTCAAACACAACTGATGGTAATTGAAAACAAAAGCAGAATTAAATTAATATAAGAATTTTATTGAAATAATGCGTCAATATTTTACACTTCCACCTTTTGCTTTAATAACAGCTTCAACACGTCGTGGTAGGGAATGGTAAAGCGATACTAAAAATTCCGCATCAATTTCATTGTACCACACTTCCTCGATGACTTTTTTTAGTTGTTCTTTTGTTTTTGGTCCTTTGGAAGAAATTTTTCTTTTCATGATGGCCCACACATTTTCAATGATGTTAAGGTCCGGGCTGTTCGATGGCCAGGGAAGTGACTTTAAGCCTAAATATTCCTTGTAATTTATGACCTGTCATGAAAAATATGAAATGTAACAATGATTAAATTCATAATTTTCACAATTAAAGGTAAAATACACTTACCGACCGAGCACGATGGCAAGGTGCAGAATCATCTTGGAATACAGGTTCTGATATTCTGTCAGAAAACTCTTCAATGGTGGGTATCACGCCGTCATCGATAACTCTTTTATATTTTTCTGCGTTAACGGATCCTTCAACAATCAAGAGACGTCCAACACCATATGCTGTTATGCATCCCCAAACCATAATGGAGGAGGGAAATTTTACTGTTGGAACTATGCATTCCGGTCGATATCTTTCTCCGACCCTTCGTCGAACTCTAGGCCCCCGATCTGAACCCAATGAGTTGAATTTAGATTCATCTGAGAAAATAATGTTTCTCCAGTAGTCCTCTGAGAAATTTTTTCGTTCAGTAGTCCATTTAAGCCTTGCATCCTTCATTTTCGCAGTCAAAATAGGCTTTCTTGCTGGGGTTCGAGATTGCAGACCCACTTCTAGTAAGCGTCCACGAACTGTTCTTTCGGAAATTGTCGAAGAAGTTGCTTCAATAAAGTCTCTTCTAAGATCCCTAGATGATGCAAAGCGCTTCCTCACACTTAAACTAACTAACAATCGATCTTCCCTTTACGAAGTTGCTCGTTTCCTTCCGCTGCCCTGTTTCCTTCCTATTTGACCGCTTTCTTGGTATTTCTTTAAAAATCTCCGAACAGAAGACTCATTACACTTAACGCGTCTGCCTATTTCCGCATTTGATAAATTTGTTTCACTTAAAGATATAATTTTCAACTTCTTTTCTAAAGATAAAACCATTTTGGAAATCACTTCACTTTTCAAAAGTTGCACGAAAACTGAAGCAGTACTCTCAAATGTAATTTCTAAATGGGTTAATTATGATCAGAATTCGTTCATTTTTTCTACCTGGTATCACAACAAGTTGCTGGCTAAAAACAACCATTAATCACTAGGAAATTCCCGAAAAGAAAAGAAAAATGACATGTGAACTTCAATAAAGTGGAATTTTTTCATGCTCGGCTTTTTTTTTTGCCACAACTGTATATCTTAATTCAAGCGGTGGTTTAGTGGCTACCTTAGCTACTGTCCTAAATGAGTAATGAGCACAGCAAAAATGGTCAAATTGTGAGGAAAATCGGGGTCTGACGTCACATTTTTGCACATTGATTTAGAAACCCCATAACAATTCTGGGGGGGGGGGGGGGGGGTTTCGGTCTTGTAGGCTACAATTGAGAGATAAGGAAAAGAGATAAGGATTCGGTCTTGTAGGCTACAATTGAGAGATAAGGAAAAGAGATAAGGATTGTCGGCCATCTTGGATTTTCGGTCTTGTAGGCTACAATTGAGAGATAAGGAAAAGAGATAAGGATTGTCGGCCATCTTGGATTTTGGGTTTTCGGTGTTATAGGCTACAATTGAGAGATAAGGATGTCGGCCATCTTGGATCTTGGGTTTTCGGTCTTATAGGCTACAATTGAGAGATAAGGAAGAGAGATAAGGATGTCGGCCATCTTGGATTTTGGGCTTTTAGGTGTTATAGGCTACAATTGAGAGATAAGGATGTCGGCCATCTTGGATTTTGGGTGTTATAGGCTACAATTGAGAGATAAGGATGTCGGCCATCTTGGATCTTGGGTTTTCGGTCTTATAGGCTACAATTGAGAGATAAGGAAGAGAGATAAGGATTGTCGGCCATCTTGGATTTTGGGGTTTTCGGTGTTATAGGCAACAATTGAGAGATAAGGATGTCGGCCATCTTGGATTTTGGGTTTTCGGTGTTATAGGGTACAATTGAGAGATAAGGAAAAGAGATAAGGATTGTCGGCCATCTTGGATTTTCGGTTTTTGGTCTTGGAGGCTACAATTGGTCTTCTTCTTCTTTGGTTTGCATCTGGACTTAGATCTAAACCTTGGATCTGAACCTAGATTGTTTAGTAAGATAAGGCACCTGTCGGCCATCTTGGATATTGGGTATTCAGTCTTGGAGGCTACAATTGATGTTGAAGATAAGAGTTTGTTGTTTTGAGTCTTTATTTACGAAGTACAGCTTTATCAGCTAAATCAAATAACATGAGGCGAATTTAATTGGATTGAAGATAAGAGTTTGTTGTTTTGAGTCTTTAATTACGAAGTACAGCTTTATCAGCTAAATGAAATAACATGATGCGAATTTAGTTGGAAAAACAGAATATTGCGTAATAAAAGATTTCACCACTTTGAGTAAATAGATGAAGATTATTTTTTAATTTCTTTTGCAAATTCTTATTTCTATGATATTATTTGTTTTCAAGCAAGTTTTAACATGTTTTTCTGGTCGAGCTGTGATTGATAAGCGAGCTGGTGACTGCGTAGAAATTAATAATTTGGCGACAATGTTAAGGTCGTTGGGTGATAAGGTTTTGTAGATGAATCTGACCTCGTGCTGAAAATAAGAGTTTGTTGTTTTGAGTTTTTAATTACGAAGTACTCCTTTATCAGCTAAATGAAATAACATGATGCGACTTTAATTGAAAGCAGAATATTGTAACCTCGAACTTTAAAAGATTATCATGCAATTTCTTTTCCAGATCTAAATATAGCCATTAATTCGAGGTTATATTATTAAATAATTTCGTGTTTTATGCAACTAGCAAGTAAGTCATTCCACCGATTACGTCATCTGGACCTTGATTACTAGTTAATATAACACCATTGAGGAATAGTTAAAGGAATTTCTGTAATTAGGGAAAAAATCTGATGTTTAAAAATAACATGCATCGCTTTGCATAAATCCGTTAATAAGTAATAAACGTCTAGTCAAGATAGCTAGAATGGCTTCTTTCGGTACTTTGGAGAGGTTTATCATGTGAAGAACTTGCAAAGAAAATAAATATCTTTCCATAGCCTTAAACTTCGGTTCTTTATGATTCAACCGTGATAATCTTAATAAGGGAAACCATTGATTCGTAATTATGCTTTAAATTTATATCAAACTAGCAGCTACCAAACCCATATAACAACCTTGAACTGCAGAAGAAATGAACAAGATCATTGGCGTTGTTGTAACACTTTCTAAAAATTGCCTCAAAACTGTGAATTTAGACTAGAACAAACAAAATGGAAGTAGCTGAAATGTCTTCTTTCGATACTTTAACGAGATTTATCATGTGAAGAACATAAGAAAATAAATTTTTTATATGCTTCATGTAACAATAGACTCAAATTGTGATTTCACAGAGTTCAGTTTACTTTGAGTTTGTCATCTAATTTTGGCAAATGTCAGCTTCCGGGTTTGTTGCCGTTGCAGCACTTTATAAAAATAGACTCAAAAACTTTGAATTGGGCCGATAGAACAAACAAAATCGAGGTAGCTGGAATGGCTTTCTTTTGGTAATTTAGAGAGATTTATCATGTCAAGAACTTAAGAAAATAAAACTCTTTTCATAGCTTTAAACTTGGTTTCTTCTTTTTTCAGTCGTAATAATCTTAATAAGGAAACCATATTTTTCCTGAATCGTAATTATGGTTTAAATTTATACCAAACGGACAGCTAACAACCCTATATGACATTTAAAATTTAATTTTTGTATGCGTCATGCAACAATAGACCCAAATTGTGATCTCACCAAGTAAAACAAACGAAAAACTACTATCCCAATGATCTTTTCAAAATTTATAGAGAAATACAGCTGAACCAATGAAAGAAATTTAAAGCGCATTAAACAGGGCTTTAATAATCGTATTGAAAGCTTTCTATTGAAAAATGATGATGAAGGAATATTGGATCCAAAACAATTTTTCTACAAAATAAAACCTCGAGTTATAAATCTTCTTGAAGCAAGTTTACAGAAAATCCTCTGAATTAGGCTCAAGGAAATTGATATGTTACTTAGAAGATACATTTCATTATATAATCCATTATAGAAATCTCCAAAAAGTAGTTTAAAGTATGAATTGAAGTTTTCATACATTCATAGAGCTCTTTGATTCAGACAATGGAATTGATTAAAACTCATACATTCATAGAGCTCTTTGATTCAGACAATGGAATTGATTAAAACAATATATTGATCGTAGTACTTTGCATAGATCAAAAGCTGTTAACACTTTCTGATCTTAAGCTCTTATGATGGAATTTGTATTTATCACGAGGAATGACACTAATTTTGTGATCTTAAGTATATTCAAATGTTCAACAGATGCTTACTATTGTCAAGACTTATTCTAATATCACCATTAAATCTTTTGGTTGAAGCACAGTTCGGTTTACTAAAATTATCACAGTTTAAAAAATTATTAAATTTATTTTTGGTTTGTCTTTTACTTTGTTTGCATTTTAGATTCATATAGATTAGATTTCTCAAGTATAGAAAAATTAGCGAATAATTCATCTGATGAAAACTTAATATTAAACAGATCCTTTTATAAAAATGACGATTTATTATATAGATTCAGGATAATTTTGGGGTGCTATGCTTAAGTATTGAAAGATTGAATTACAATAATTATTAACTGACGTTAATGTGTATAACTTTATATGTTCTCGCAGGCATTCTACTGCTAATAATAAGTGTATGGAAAATGTTATCCCATCACAAAGCTCAACATATTTAATTTACTTCGACTGCAATAATTTATATGGGTGAGACATGTCTGAATTCTTATCATATGAGGAATTTCAATGGGATAGAAAATACGGATATCAATATAATGAGCATTCTTCAAAGTTCAGAAATTGAATATATATATTTGAAGTAGATTTAACTTATCTAGAATCACTTCATGACTTACACAATGATCTACCATTTTGCGCAAATAATATAAAAATCCTCTGAATTAGGCTCAAGAAAATTGATATGTGACTTAGAAGATACATTTCATTACATAATCCATTATAGAAATCTCCAAAAAGTAGTTTAAAGTATGAATTGAAGTTTTCATGTATTCATAGAGTTCTTTGATTCAGACAATGGAATTGATTAAAACAATATATTGATCTTAGTACTTTGCATAGATCAAAAGCTGTTAACACTTTCTGATCTTAAGCTCTTATGATGGAATTTGTATTTATCACGATGAATGACACTAATTTTGGGTTCTTAAGTATATTCAAATGTTCAACAGATGCTTACTATTGGCAAGACTTATTCTAATATCATCATTAAATCTTTCGGTTGGAGCAAAGTTCGGTTTACTAAAATTATCACAGTTTAAAAAATTATTAACTTATTTTTGGTTTGTCTTTTACTTTGTTTGCATTAGCAAGTATAAACATGTATTTGAAAAAGGGTATACCCCAAACAAAATGTGATTACAAAATATCAAATTTCTTCGAAATAAAAACACTCGTAATTCACTTAATCAATTTTTATTTAAAATCGGTAGAGTTCTATTAAATCTTCCTGACATATCATTATTTTATATAATTAATTTACATATTTCTAAATCCTGGTATTTCGTCCATTTTGTTTTCGATAAATTTTAAATTGCAATCTTCATCCATCTCATACACAGTGTTGTTGATCTCCACTGTTTGAAACTCTGACTGCGGTTCCACTGATTGATGATTTTCGAAAATGAATTTTACAAAGCATATTGTCAATACAAGAACATCTTTTTGTCTCTGAAATTCCTCCATTTTCTGAATTATAGGCTGTGTTACTTTATTTAGATATTCCTGTTTAATATCACCATCCTTAAGATTTGTATTAAGTTCGATGTTTTCAAATTTGTATTCATTACATCGATTGATGTATTTGAATCGTGTTATAACCCGAACAGGTTCATATGCACCATTTTTTAGATATTTTTGAATGTGTTCTTGAAATTTGTTTAAGTAATGTTCTTCCAGTAAATACTTCAGCGCATTTATTCCGAAAGCCAGTTGATTATGCACCGCTAATATCATTTCATCCCATACTGGGGTGAATTGTATCTTAAAAGTATATTGTTCGCGAGGAGTCTTTACGATAGATTTTCCTTCCATTTTATTTCTGTAATGACATTTTTTTATTTACTACGCATATATTAATTACTCTGCAACATACCTGATCTTCCTTCCTTTCCTGAATCTGGTCTATCTAAATATTTGCCTCAGCTTTTATAGCAAGTATTTTACCCCCCACTGGAAATTTTTAAAACTTGAACTGCTTAAAATTAAATTAAATTGAAGATTTCATTAACGTTATTCGCTTAAATAAAGTGTTATATATCAATGTCAAAGGCAATTTTTTCATCTGAGAATAAAACGATTGAATTACAATGTTTAGATTCCATTCGCTGCGAGTTTAGATACTCTAAAAAACAAACAAAAATCTGAATGATGAAGACTTTAGAATAATCCATAATGAATTTAATAAGGAGAAAGGGGGGTTTTCATATGATTACTTAATTTCTTTTGATAAATTTAAAATGAAGCATGTGTGCCCCTCAGGATTTTTTAATAAACTTAGCAATAAGAAGAAGAATATCAGCATGTCGTTAATGTATGGAACAAATTTAATTCTACATAAATATCTATGAGTTTAACCCGAATCATTATTACACAACACCAGGATTGTCATGGGATGCTATGTTAAAACACATCCAAATTAAATTAGAATTATAGAAATGTATTATATAATTTCATGAAAAGCGGTATTCGGGGAGGTTTAACACAATGTTCCTTACGATATTCTCTATCTAATGAGAGATTTTGATTTTTTTAAAAGGGTTAAAATATTTGGTTTAGATTGATGTTATTAATTTATATAGATGAGTTATTTCGGAGTCACTTCCATATGCAGATTTTGTTTGGATAGATAATTGTGATATTGAAGATTAGGATTGAGAAATTTTCCAAATATCTTTTAACGTGTTCTCAATAATATAAATTCAATATTTTTTTTATTTCCAAGCATGTTTTAACATGGAGAAGGGATATTAAGATAGCTACAGAATGGGAAAGTTGAGGTAACCATTTAGGTCTTCGTGTTTTAATTGCAAAACCCAATTTTCATAGTGCTGCGCAATTTACAATAAATATGGCTGCAGTAGAATTAAACAAAATAAAAGTGACGTATAACAAACCAGTTTATTTAGGGTTTATAGTTTTTGAAATATCAAAATTAAATTAGAATTTAAAGGTTTAAAGTCTAACATCGTCCGGGCTATCCCAATCCTCCTCTAAATGATTAGCAGCATCAAGCCGGGTCCTCATCTCGAGGGCCAGCGCTTCGACGCTGAAAACTGATATAACACACCTCCTTCCGCTAACTGAGTGATTAATCTATAAAGAAGAAAATAATAAAAATAACATGTAAAATAATTTTAAAAACTAACCGTTCGCAACCCCGTCAAATTCTCCGAATATGGAGTGGCCACTTCGCACCACTTAGACACCCATCCTAACCTATAAACCAGGTTTATCGGGGTTAGCGGAGAATTTACCAGCTCCTGCAGCCGCTCATGAGGATCCTCGTAATCCTCTGGGATATTCAACACCTTAAGAACTTCTTCTATAATTCTCTCCATTTTGGTGAATGTTAAAACTCATAAGTAATTCATTGCTTAAATAGTATCCGCTTATCTCACATTTTTTTGCTCGCCTATAAAACTTATTTGTTGATTAACCATGAAACTCTCATTAGACTTATTTTTTAATCATTCCATAAAACTTCCTTCAAATTTAATTAAATGACCTCCGCTTATCTTTATAGAATTCTAAATTTAAATTTAAATTCTTTACATATGATTTGAAAGGAATTGTGGTGACCAAAAAATATGAAAAATGCTTATCGATAGTTAGCTGCTACTGAAATTATATAGAGATAAGCGGGGATCGTTTAATTAAATTTGAAGGAAGTTTTATGGAATGATTAAAAAATAAGTTTTATGAGAGTTTCATGGGTAATCAACAAATAAGTTTTATAGATGAGAAAAAAAAATGAATAGAGATAAGCGTTTCCACCAAAGTGTTGGTATTAGCTATGAAATCATTATTCATCCCATTCTTATCGATAGTTAGCTGCTACCGAAATTATATAGAGATAAGCGGGGGATCGTTTAATTAAATTTGAAGGAAGTTTTATGGAATGATCAAAAAATAAGTTTTATGAGAGGTTCATGGGTAATCAACAAATAAGTTTTATAGATGAGAAAAAAAAGTGAAAAATGAATAGAGATAAGCGGTTCCACCAAAGTGTTGGTTTGAGCTATTAAATCATTGTTCATCCCTTTTCTTTTATAGTATTATGAAGACATCAAGCCCCTTTCCGTAGCACCCCTTATACATTGCGCTATCGCTACATCATTTTTGTTTGCTTTTTATATCTCAGAATAGTCGAATATAATTCACTTTTCAACGCCTAAAAAACCCGACAATTGACAGCAAAATTCAAAGATTGAAATTGAGAAAGATTATTTCCTTATTAACGAAAAATTTTATAATATAACGATAGGTCTATGTTAATTGCTTTTTATGAAACAAACTGTAAATCTTTGAGAAAGATTATTTCCTTATTAACGAAAAATTTTATAATATAATGATAGGTCTATGTTAATTGCTTTTTATGAAACAACCTGTAAATCTTTGTACAGCAAATATGACTAAAAAGATAATACAGAACTGATGGTTAAATAAAAGGTACTAGAGCTTCAAAGTATGCATAAATTATAAGTTAACTGATTTATCATGACGGCAAGAGCGGATGGTCAAATACCTGATTCTCATTTATTAGGTCGAGGACAACTTTTATCAGCTCTATGAATAGCTATATCAGGTCTATAAACAGCTATATCAGGTCTACTATCAGCTTTAGCAGGTCTATGAACAACTATATCAGGTCTATGAACAGTTATATCAGGTCTACTATCAGCTTTAACAGGTTTATTACCAGCTTTAGCAGGTCTATGAACAGCTATATCAGGTCTACTATCAGCTTTAACAGGTCTATTACCAGCTTTAGCAGGTCTATGAACAGCTATATCAGGTCTATTACCAGCTTTAACAGATCTATTACCAGCTTTAGCAGGTCATGAACAGCTTAAGCTGATTTGTTTTACTAGATCTTCTAAATTTATAGCGAAATGTATGTATCGATTCCTTTTCGATAACGTCCTTTCTTCAACAAACTATCTTTATCGATTACTAAATAGCCATAATTGTCTTTCCAGCAAACACTGCAAATTATGTTGCTTATCAACTAAATGAAAACAGTTAGACAAAGCCGGCTCCCTGGAGACACGGGATATAAAAATTAATTAAATTGTTTTAATTAAAAGTCATGGGAATCATAATATGATTAGTCGCGATTTTGTTTTTCTTACATGCTATCTGTTATTGTCAGAAATCGACCTATTACTTTATCTCCTAGCGAAGTTAGGATCCACTAATTGCATACACCAAGTACATTCAGGGTATAAAATTGAAATCAAAAAATGAAATGTAGAAGAAATCGGCTCATCAGATATCAAATGTAATATTAGACTCCTGTTGCCATCTACTAGAGTCATGTATGTCTCTAAAATATCATTTGGATCCATATAGAGAATTGGGAGTGGTGAAGTTAAAATAAACATATATTTAATAGAACTTTTTTCCATTTATTTACAAATTTAAGTAATATCCATTACTAGATGTTATTTTTGTAAATATTAAATTAAAATAGTTCCCATTTGCTAGTTTCCTAACAACATAGAAGCCTCCATCGTTAAGTTTCTCGATTGTGCGGTGAGTAATTTTAGCGCTGTATCTCGGCGGCAGAAAAACTTGGTAATTCTCTAGTTCTAAAAGGATCCTGGGCCCATACTTCGTTGTTACATTGCTGCATCCTATGATTTTATACTCTAACAACTCTTCCATGTCTTTAACTGCAATCGTAGGTTTAAAATTTGCAGAGTTCAGTTCTTCGAGCACTTCAAAGTCTTCGATGACTGCTTCATTGATTATTGGTAGCTGAGGCATGTTAGATTATTTTAATTTCACTAGGAACACGAATTTCATGTATTTTCAGTTTCACTGATTGACTTTACATTGAAAACTAAAAATTTAACTAAAAATACTTGGCTTTTATACTCGAACTGATATTTAATCAAAGATAAGACCCTAACAAACAAAATTCTTATAACCGCAATTTCCGTTTAAATGTAAGCTGTTTTACATGTTAAAACATGCTGGGGAAATAAAAAAAATATTGAATTTATATTATTGAGAACACGTTAAAAGATATTTGGAAAATTTCTCAATCCTAATCTTCAATATCACAATTATCTATCCAAACAAAATCTGCATATGGAAGTGACTCCGAAATAACTCATCTATATAAATTAATAACATCAATCTAAACCAAATATTTTAACCCTTTTAAAAAAATCAAAATCTCTCATTAGATAGAGAATATCGTAAGGAACATTGTGTTAAACCTCCCCGAATACCGCTTTTCATGAAATTATATAATACATTTCTATAATTCTAATTTAATTTGGATGTGTTTTAACATAGCATCCCATGACAATCCTGGTGTTGTGTAATAATGATTCGGGTTAAACTCATAGATATTTATGTAGAATTAAATTTGTTCCATACATTAACGACATGCTGATATTCTTCTTCTTATTGCTAAGTTTATTAAAAAATCCTGAGGGGCACACATGCTTCATTTTAAATTTATCAAAAGAAATTAAGTAATCATATGAAAACCCCCCTTTCTCCTTATTAAATTCATTATGGATTATTCTAAAGTCTTCATCATTCAGATTTTTGTTTGTTTTTTAGAGTATCTAAACTCGCAGCGAATGGAATCTAAACATTGTAATTCAATCGTTTTATTCTCAGATGAAAAAATTGCCTTTGACATTGATATATAACACTTTATTTAAGGGAATAACGTTAATGAAATCTTCAATTTAATTTAATTTTAAGCAGTTCAAGTTTTAAAAATTTCCAGTTGGGGGTAAAATACTTGCTATAAAAGCTGAGGCAAATATTTAGATAGACCAGATTCAGGAAAGGAAGGAAGATCAGGTATGTTGCAGAGTAATTAATATATGCGTAGTAAATAAAAAAATTTCATTACAGAAATAAAATGGAAGGAAAATCTATCGTAAAGACTCCTCGCGAACAATATACTTTTAAGATACAATTCACCCCAGTATGGGATGAAATGATATTAGCGGTGCATAATCAACTGGCTTTCGGAATAAATGCGCTGAAGTATTTACTGGAAGAACATTACTTAAACAAATTTCAAGAACACATTCAAAAATATCTAAAAAATGGTGCATATGAACCTGTTCGGGTTATAACACGATTCAAATACATCAATCGATGTAATGAATACAAATTTGAAAACATCGAACTTAATACAAATCTTAAGGATGGTGATATTAAACAGGAATATCTAAATAAAGTAACACAGCCTATAATTCAGAAAATGGAGGAATTTCAGAGACAAAAAGATGTTCTTGTATTGACAATATGCTTTGTAAAATTCATTTTCGAAAATCATCAATCAGTGGAACCGCAGTCAGAGTTTCAAACAGTGGAGATCAACAACACTGTGTATGAGATGGATGAAGATTGCAATTTAAAATTTATCGAAAACAAAATGGACGAAATACCAGGATTTAGAAATATGTAAATTAATTATATAAAATAATGATATGTCAGGAAGATTTAATAGAACTCTACCGATTTTAAATAAAAATTGATTAAGTGAATTACGAGTGTTTTTATTTCGAAGAAATTTGATATTTTGTAATCACATTTTGTTTGGGGTATACCCTTTTTCAAATACATGTTTATACTTGCTAATGCAAGCAAAGTAAAAGACAAACCAAAAATAAGTTAATAATTTTTTAAACTGTGATAATTTTAGTAAACCGAACTTTGCTCCAACCGAAAGATTTAATGATGATATTAGAATAAGTCTTGCCAATAGTAAGCATCTGTTGTACATTTGAATATACTTAAGAACCCAAAATTAGTGTCATTCATCGTGATAAATACAAATTCCATCATAAGAGCTTAAGATCAGAAAGTGTTAACAGCTTTTGATCTATGCAAAGTACTAAGATCAATATATTGTTTTAATCAATTCCATTGTCTGAATCAAAGAGCTCTATGAATACATGAAAACTTCAATTCATAATTTAAACTACTTTTTGGAGATTTCTATAATGGATTATGTAATGAAATGTATCTTCTAAGTCACATATCAATTTTCTTGAGCCTAATTCAGAGGATTTTTATATTATTTGCGCAAAATGGTAGATCATTGTGTAAGTCATGAAGTGATTCTAGATAAGTTAAATCTACTTCAAATATATATATTCAATTTCTGAACTTTGAAGAATGCTCATTATATTGATATCCGTATTTTCTATCCCATTGAAATTCCTCATATGATAAGAATTCAGACATGTCTCACCCATATAAATTATTGCAGTCGAAGTAAATTAAATATGTTGAGCTTTGTGATGGGATAACATTTTCCATACACTTATTATTAGCAGTAGAATGCCTGCGAGAACATATAAAGTTATACACATTAACGTCAGTTAATAATTATTGTAATTCAATCTTTCAATACTTAAGCATAGCACCCCAAAATTATCCTGAATCTATATAATAAATCGTCATTTTTATAAAAGGATCTGTTTAATATTAAGTTTTCATCAGATGAATTATTCGCTAATTTTTCTATACTTGAGAAATCTAATCTATATGAATCTAAAATGCAAACAAAGTAAAAGACAAACCAAAAATAAATTTAATAATTTTTTAAACTGTGATAATTTTAGTAAACCGAACTGTGCTTCAACCAAAAGATTTAATGGTGATATTAGAATAAGTCTTGACAATAGTAAGCATCTGTTGAACATTTGAATATACTTAAGATCACAAAATTAGTGTCATTCCTCGTGATAAATACAAATTCCATCATAAGAGCTTAAGATCAGAAAGTGTTAACAGCTTTTGATCTATGCAAAGTACTACGATCAATATATTGTTTTAATCAATTCCATTGTCTGAATCAAAGAGCTCTATGAATGTATGAGTTTTAATCAATTCCATTGTCTGAATCAAAGAGCTCTATGAATGTATGAAAACTTCAATTCATACTTTAAACTACTTTTTGGAGATTTCTATAAGGGATTATATAATGAAATTTTTAATCAATTCCATTGTCTGAATCAAAGAGCTCTATGAATGTATGAAAACTTCAATTCATACTTTAAACTACTTTTTGGAGATTTCTATAATGGATTATATAATGAAATGTATCTTCTAAGTAACATATCAATTTCCTTGAGCCTAATTCAGAGGATTTTCTGTAAACTTGCTTCAAGAAGATTTATAACTCGAGGTTTTATTTTGTAGAAAAATTGTTTTGGATCCAATATTCCTTCATCATCATTTTTCAATAGAAAGCTTTCAATACGATTATTAAAGCCCTGTTTAATGCGCTTTAAATTTCTTTCATTGGTTCAGCTGTATTTCTCTATAAATTTTGAAAAGATCATTGGGATAGTAGTTTTTCGTTTGTTTTACTTGGTGAGATCACAATTTGGGTCTATTGTTGCATGACGCATACAAAAATTAAATTTTAAATGTCATATAGGGTTGTTAGCTGTCCGTTTGGTATAAATTTAAACCATAATTACGATTCAGGAAAAATATGGTTTCCTTATTAAGATTATTACGACTGAAAAAAGAAGAAACCAAGTTTAAAGCTATGAAAAGAGTTTTATTTTCTTAAGTTCTTGACATGATAAATCTCTCTAAATTACCAAAAGAAAGCCATTCCAGCTACCTCGATTTTGTTTGTTCTATCGGCCCAATTCAAAGTTTTTGAGTCTATTTTTATAAAGTGCTGCAACGGCAACAAACCCGGAAGCTGACATTTGCCAAAATTAGATGACAAACTCAAAGTAAACTGAACTCTGTGAAATCACAATTTGAGTCTATTGTTACATGAAGCATATAAAAAATTTATTTTCTTATGTTCTTCACATGATAAATCTCGTTAAAGTATCGAAAGAAGACATTTCAGCTACTTCCATTTTGTTTGTTCTAGTCTAAATTCACAGTTTTGAGGCAATTTTTAGAAAGTGTTACAACAACGCCAATGATCTTGTTCATTTCTTCTGCAGTTCAAGGTTGTTATATGGGTTTGGTAGCTGCTAGTTTGATATAAATTTAAAGCATAATTACGAATCAATGGTTTCCCTTATTAAGATTATCACGGTTGAATCATAAAGAACCGAAGTTTAAGGCTATGGAAAGATATTTATTTTCTTTGCAAGTTCTTCACATGATAAACCTCTCCAAAGTACCGAAAGAAGCCATTCTAGCTATCTTGACTAGACGTTTATTACTTATTAACGGATTTATGCAAAGCGATGCATGTTATTTTTAAACATCAGATTTTTTCCCTAATTACAGAAATTCCTTTAACTATTCCTCAATGGTGTTATATTAACTAGTAATCAAGGTCCAGATGACGTAATCGGTGGAATGACTTACTTGCTAGTTGCATAAAACACGAAATTATTTAATAATATAACCTCGAATTAATGGCTATATTTAGATCTGGAAAAGAAATTGCATGATAATCTTTTAAAGTTCGAGGTTACAATATTCTGCTTTCAATTAAAGTCGCATCATGTTATTTCATTTAGCTGATAAAGGAGTACTTCGTAATTAAAAACTCAAAACAACAAACTCTTATTTTCAGCACGAGGTCAGATTCATCTACAAAACCTTATCACCCAACGACCTTAACATTGTCGCCAAATTATTAATTTCTACGCAGTCACCAGCTCGCTTATCAATCACAGCTCGACCAGAAAAACATGTTAAAACTTGCTTGAAAACAAATGATATCATAGAAATAAGAATTTGCAAAAGAAATTAAAAAATAATCTTCATCTATTTACTCAAAGTGGTGAAATCTTTTATTTCGCAATATTCTGTTTTTCCAACTAAATTCGCATCATGTTATTTCATTTAGCTGATAAAGCTGTACTTCGTAATTAAAGACTCAAAACAACAAACTCTTATCTTCAATCCAATTAAATTCGCCTCATGTTATTTCATTTAGCTGATAAAGCTGTACTTCGTAATTAAAGACTCAAAACAACAAACTCTTATCTTCAACATCAATTGTAGTCTCCAAGACTGAATACCCAATATCCAAGATGGCCGACAGGTGCCTTATCTTACTAAACAATCTAGGTTCAGATCCAAGGTTTAGATCTAAGTCCAGATGCAAACCAAAGAAGAAGAAGACCAATAGTAGCCTCCAAGACCAAAAACCGAAAATCCAAGATGGCCGACAATCCTTATCTCTTTTCCTTATCTCTCAATTGTAGCCTATAACACCGAAAACCCAAAATCCAAGATGGCCGACATCCTTATCTCTCAATTGTTGCCTATAACACCGAAAACCCCAAAATCCAAGATGGCCGACAATCCTTATCTCTCTTCCTTATCTCTCAATTGTAGCCTATAAGACCGAAAACCCAAGATCCAAGATGGCCGACATCCTTATCTCTCAATTGTAGCCTATAACACCCAAAATCCAAGATGGCCGACATCCTTATCTCTCAATTGTAGCCTATAACACCTAAAAGCCCAAAATCCAAGATGGCCGACATCCTTATCTCTCTTCCTTATCTCTCAATTGTAGCCTATAAGACCGAAAACCCAAGATCCAAGATGGCCGACATCCTTATCTCTCAATTGTAGCCTATAACACCGAAAACCCAAAATCCAAGATGGCCGACAATCCTTATCTCTTTTCCTTATCTCTCAATTGTAGCCTACAAGACCGAATACTCTAAATCCAAGATGGCCGACAATCCTTATCTCTCAATTGTAGCCTACAAGACCGAATCCTTATCTCTTTTCCTTATCTCTCAATTGTAGCCTACAAGACCGAAAACCCCCCCCCCCCAGAATTGTTATGGGGTTTCTAAATCAATGTGCAAAAATGTGACGTCAGACCCCGATTTTCCTCACAATTTGACCATTTTTGCTGTGCTCATTACTCATTTGATTTAGAAACCCCATATTTATACTACTATAATAACAAAGAAACAAATTCATTTATAAGGCTGTAATGTGTGCGCATGATTAGCAACGTGAAGTTGCTGCGGGATGTCCAAGTGGCACGCGCTAGCTGGCAACACATCCTAGCTCGTCGGTATGGGGCCAGGGTTCTTGAACATCCTATCACACATCGTAAACAGAAGTTCGCGTGCCTATGGCAACAGAAGGTTGTGGACTCCCTCTGTCAGGTCTGCCACGAAATAAAATAAAACCAAGAGAACAGATAAAGAAGGAAGAACAACAGGTCTGGTGTCACCTGTTGTTCCTAGCCGCGCTGAACTGTCATGGAAATTGCACAAAAAGAAAATGTACCCCCTTGACTGACAGTTCAGGTCACTACCCCACGCCATCCCTACACCTGGCTAGGGTGTAGGCCCAACCTGCAAGGATGCTGCAATAAGAAAATATAAAAAAACTTAAATCAAATAAAAAAACATGGGAAAGGAGAGGGAAGGGGATGAGGGATACAAGAAATTGAAGAAGCTTCATGGGATTCCTGAAATCAAAAAAAAGGTAATTTAGTTCATCATATATTTCATAATAATAACACCAGTGTCAAGTCAGGACTGTTTTGCCCTGCCTATAATTCCTTTAAATTAGCCTTCAACGCTGAGGTATAAACGGCACTTGAACCACTATACCAAGGCTATGAACTCGTTTTAGTCTCGCTGGTATAAACGGAACTTGAACCGAATACCAGAACTGTAAGGTAATGAATTATTAATTAATTAACAAAACACTCACCCGAAGATGATTATCAATTGTAACTACTCAGACTTCTGTAAAAAGAACCGATGTGAACCTTCAATTAAAATACTCCAAATGTAATAAGACAACTGAGCTTTTATTACTATTAAATCGAACTTAAATACAACAGTAATGCTAAAATTAACAACAATAATTGATAATTGCTTAGTGCAACAAAGCTAAGTTCAACCTAACAAGGTCAATCGATATTCAAAATGTTTATAATGCAATATCATCAGAAATGAATCTCATGCCAATCGTTGCATGAGGTTGATGACTCAGGCAAACATTCTTCGATGTGCAAGGTGTTACATTTCGTGAATGACTTGAGGTAAATGACATGAATAAAGCTTAGTATTACATATCTTGGCTATTGACCTACATTAAATGTAGAAACGTATAAAATTACAATAAACGCTTACATGACTATGTGGATTACAATTTACTAAGTCTACTTGATACGTGGGATGCTTAGATGCAGCAGTATTGAAAAAAAAGCAATAGAATACGTAATGATTAATAGGAAAGAGCTTTTATAACTACCGAAAATTAACTTATGAGGTCATTATTATAAAAATTCAAAAGATCTATATATATATGGGGCATTTCACGCGAAGCGGACAGCGAAAAAATTTCAGGTTCTGGATTTTGTTCATATTTGGTTTAATTGTACTGCTATGTGTCCTGAATGAATGTGCATTTTAATTTTTTTTTTATGAAGCCTAGTTGCCCTTTTCTAAGCCTTTAAAGATTTGACAAAATTTGAGGAGCGGGTTTTTTGAAAAAAAAAATTTGCTATTATTCAAAGTGATAGAAAAAAAGGTAAATAGTGTTATTTTAAAGACAAATAAATGTTTTTCTTGGCTGTTATTACAGAGTTGAAAAAAAATATTTTTTTCGTATATAAAACCGGAAGTAAACATATCAAATCGGATTTTACTTAACTTCGACATTTTTAAAAATTTTTGTTTTTATCTCAAAATGTAGCTTATCGTTCATAAATAATATGTGTAAAATTTTAGAATGTGATCTGCATTCGTATCGGAGATAGAGAATTTAAACTTAAATTTTTTCATGTTTCCATACAAAACTATCGCACTGGCCAAACGCCGACTACGCGCTGCACTGTGTTCGAATGCAGATCACATTATGAAACTGAACAGGCATTTACTATACATTCTAAGTTATTTTTTGAGATATTTAAAAAAAATTAAACATGTCGAAGTTTGTCAAAATTTAATTTTAAATATTAATTTTGGATTTTTTACATGAAAAAAAATCCAATTTCGAGTTTATAAGTTATAAGTTTCTTAATATGATTAATTACCTTTGAAACAGGTCATACATAACTTTTTCAAAATTGTTGGTTGTCCGCTTCGCGTGAAATGCCCCATATGTATCTATAAACCTATTATAAATGATGAATTATAAGGTCGCATGTTTTAGTCACAACCGAAATGTTTTTATTTAATTAGACGAGGTACATCCCGAAAACGAATAAACGATCATCGAAACTGAGCGAACGATGCATCTAGCTAGATCCATTGTCGATGATGAGATACGCCGATAACGAGTACTAGAAGTCGCGCATTGTGCGTAAAACATTTACATCGGGCCTTTCACATATTGTGGCTGAACAACCCAAAAGAAAATCTATACCTAAATACATAAATTCCTCTTTTTTTAAGGATGTGCCAGAAGGATGACATGCACTTATCAAAGTATCGATATTATTACAACTCTTAGCAACTATGGCTTTTATTTTCTCCAACACAATTGAATCAAAGCAAAGAAAATTATTTAATCATAATTAATGAGCAAAACAAACTCAACGTAACTTTTTTTTATGTGAATCTTAGGTAAATCTGAGGAAAAGAACGGCTAACAAATCTTGCTTACTAATTAAGTAGTCCAAATCAAATCGATTAATAACAAGTAACTAATCTATTTATTGCGAATCTTCTCAAAATTGAAACAAACACCGGTACTTTTCGCTTTACGGAATGAACCATTCTCAAAACGAGTGGAAATAAATTCGTTTTAAAATATAATTATTAAATCTATTTAAAATATATATCAGAAAGCAAGAAAATCTATTATCTAATATTCATTTGACAAAGCAGTGAGAAAACTTTCATTTGTTAGTTACGAATTACAGTATAAATGCATGTACATAATGAAATTTGTACACCACAAAAAGTAACGAACAATAAACGATTTTAAGTAACCTTATCAGGGTGCAGTGAGATAGCGTTTGGATTCAATAAAATATTAAGATTGTATATTATTTTAAGTCCAAATCTTCCACTGAATGACTCCGTTTTGGAGTTGCGCACTTATTGACGAGATCTTCATAAGAGCGATTATGAAAAAAGCAAACTAGAACTACAATCTTATTATCACCACCGAGTCCACGACTTTTTCAGTCTGGAGCTAAGCAATGTGTCATTAGCTCTTCGCAAATTCCTTTCTTTTTTCTTAAACTTTAACTACTTTAGTTCTTAACTATGCCATGCTTACTTGGCTCAAATGTATGAAAACAAATATATGAATAGGTATATACCTTATACTCTGTGCCACTTGTGCAGGAATCGATCCTGGCGCACTGGGGTGTTTGAGACGGAACTGTTGATTGGCAGTGCTTGCCTAAATTTTTGTGGCTTCTCGAATTTATAAGTTGTCTACAATGATTTAATGAATATTATCTTCGTTCCGCATAAGGATGCCGCGGATAAAAAGGAATAAAGTTAAAAGTTTGTCACAGAATGTACATATGCCTCTTACCAAAAGCACAGCATTCATGGCAGCTTACGGAGACGACAACTACAGAAGCACTAGGTAACTCTAAAATTGTGTGTAAAAGTGACTTCCCATTTCAGCACACAGATGTTAAGAATAATGGCTCACATTACAACACAGGTCTCTCTCTCAAGGCCTGTAGCTCTAGCGGTCCGGTGAGAAAGGAGCTGAAGACAGGGAGACAGGGTCTGCTCGAACTCAATGGAGGCATAAGACTGTCACAGGGATTGGCGCTGGCACGCTGCCGTGGAAGTTCGGTGTCACTTCGTTCCTTAATGAGAGGAAGAAGGATAGACGGTCACCTCCACCTCAAACAGAGAGGCAGATCTTTCCCCTCCAAACTCTAATGAGAAGCTGGATAGTTCAGATCTTCCTCACTGATCGATTGCAGCAACGTGTGGCACGACCACGACCCTGAGAGTAAGTCTCATGCTCTACTGACTGAGCCGGGCATTCCTGTCTAAGACGGCGGATGGACGGACTAACAAACAATTTTTGGACAGACGGATGAAAGAAGATGGAACTGTTTCTAATTGGACCTTCACTGTCTGATGTCTTTGGCGTGGAAGGTTCCAATGGACTTGCCTTGCATTTCCTCCAGCTGATATAAACTTTGTTCCACGCGCTTCATAATTCTGGCACTTCCTGACAGGGAGTGTACGTAACGTCACGACAACGAGTATTATACGCTTTTTCGTGCGCGCTTTGGAGTTGGTCGGAAATGCGTGAGCGAATCAGTTGAAGCCGGTCTTTTACCGGCAATACAGCCACGTCACCAGACTTCAGCTGGTCAAGGACTGGGTAGGCTGAACCATGCTGCACCATGTGATGACCAAAGAGAGCGTAGTTAGGGTCCGTGCCAGTTGACTGGTAAATTGAAGTGCGCAACGCACTTGCTATAGCGGGAAGGTGTAGGTCCCATGCACTGTGGTCGTCTTGCAGGTATGCCCGAATGGCGGATAGTATAGACCTGTTCACGCGCTCCGAGGCGTTAGGATGTGGAGAGTACTTAGCGGTCTTGACATGTTTTATGGCATAATCACTCAGCAGTTTGTTGAAGGTGGTGGAAACAAACTGCCGGCCGGGGTAAGGACCAAGAAAGTCAATGTATAAGAACTGAAATGGGCGCTGGGCTTCCAGAGGTTTGCCCATGGGTGGTCGCAAGATGATGTTAGGCGCTTTCGTCTCTTTGCATGCTTGACAACTTGTTACATATGCGCGTACATGTGTTACCATGTAAGTCCAGTAGTACTTCTCGCGCAGTCTAGTTAAGGTTTTGTGAAGGCCTCCATGTGCTGACTGAGGTGACTCGTGAGCCTCGCGGATCAAACCTTCCACCAGACCCGATGGAACCCAAAGCTTCCAGGCTAAGTCCTCTTGCAGTAAGTCACCGCTTCGGGGTTGGGTCCTCTTGTAGACATACCCGTCCGAGACACAGAGATCAGGGAGTTGTGTTGGGTTAGCAAGCACAGCCGATTTCAACTGCTCATACTCTTCCATGGAGAAATATGGCGAGTTTAAGTCTACGTCGACTGCACTTACTTTCAACTCCTCTGCCGTTTCAGTGTGTGCTCGGGACAGAGTGTCAGGGACCACATTCTGCGAACCCTTGCGATGCTCTATCTGGAAGTCAAAAGCCTGCAGCTTTGAGTGTGACTCAATCAGCCACTTCAGACTGGCGTGATCAGTAATGACAGTAAAAGGATGTCCTTCTACGTAAGCTCTAAATTTCTTTACGCTCAACACAGCAGCAAAGCATTCCAATTCAGTAATGCTGTAATTGCGCTGTACTATCCAGCTTCTTTGACATATACGTTATAGGTTTTTCAGCGTCTGACTCATCTACCTGAAAGAGTACACTGCCTACACCAGAGGTGCTAGCATCACACTGGATATAAAATTTCTTGGAGAATTCAGGTGTTGTCAGGATGGGTGCAATACACATAGCTTGTTTGGGCCGTTCAAATGATAGTTGCGCTTCGTCTGTACATGCGAAACTTTTGCACTTTTTTAAACAGTCCGTGATCGGAGCTGCCAGGTTCGCATAATTGGGGATGAAGCTCTGATACCAACCCGTCATTCCGAGGAATCTACGGATTTGCTTAGCAGAGCGGGGTATAGAGAAATCCGCCACCGCTGCTACTTTCTCGGGGTCAGTTCTCAGAGTTCCATCTCCAATCATGAAACCCAGGTAGCGGACTTGCTTGACGCAAAAGCGGCTTTTCTCGACATTAATCGTCAACTTAGCGCAGCGCAGACAGTCAGCTACTTCTCTCAATACTTTCAGGTGAGTTTCGAAGTCAGGAGATACAACTAACAAATCGTCTAAGTATACGAAGACATGTTCGCGTTCGGAATGATCTTGTCCATAAGTCGACACATACGTTGAGGGGTATTGCACAATCCAGAAGGCATGACGGTGTATTGGTAAAGCGGCCTGCCGGGCACTGTGAACGCTGTCTTCTCCCTTGACTGCTTCTCCAAAGGAATTTGCCAAAAGGCGTCCTTCAAATCGATAGACGAAATGAAGTGGGTGTCATTCAGTCGACCAAGCAATCCGTCGATGTGGGGTAAGGGGTAGGCGTCCTTCCTTGTTACTAGGTTCACCTTGCGAGGGTCCAAACAGAGCCGGACCTTCCCAGGTTTTCGTACAACTACAACTGGGGAATTCCAGGGACTGTTAGACTCTTCAATTACCCCTAACTCCAACATACGGTCGAGTTCGTCGTATATCAGCTTTTGGATTGCTGGAGAAATGGGATAGTGCTTTTGTTTGATCGGCAAGGCCAGGCACTATAAACAGGGTGAGGATTTCAGTCTGTCCTCGAAAGGTGACTGCAGTTCTTATTGTGCCGGGGACGGATTGGCTAGTACCGGCGGCGGTACGAACTGAGGCTGACAATGCGGAAAGTTTTAAGCCTGAGCGCTGGACAAATTCTAGGGCTCCTTGTCCCAAGCAACTCACGCTGGCACCGCTATCGAGCAAGCCGAGGATTGACTCGTTTCCTATTTGCACCTTGACGTACGGACGACCGTTGTCCTGGTTGGTAATAACCGTTGAGACTAACGACTGTCGAATCTTTTTCAATACGCGTTTTCTCTCTCTAAATTTCTTCCATCGTAATCTTCTTCGGTTGAGAGGAAGCTTCACTTCCTCTGCAAAAATGCGAGCTCTTACTTTGTCTTAGTTTAGTTGTCTCTAATGCAAGGACATTCCTTGCTTAAGGCAAAAGGGATCTGTCTGTGTGGTGCACTCTCTATGAGTGGGTTCAGTCTGGGTACATTGTGTCTTAGCAAGGAAATTCAGGGGTTCGTCGATGTCGCCTTGCTGATAATTATCTTCGGCGAATGGGGTCCCCTTCTTCGACCACTCGACCTGGCGTTTTCCGGGTTACATCTGGAGCACTTGGGTGACACTACTCCTGGTTTACCACAGGTGTAGCAAAAGAGTCTTCTGGTCTCACTGGGGCAGGAATGAAAGAAGTGTTCCACTACGCCCAGTTCCAGCAAGTCATGCGACCGGCAGCTTCAGGGGTGCGCCTCACTTCTTCCACTTAATGATGACCACTGGGGTGGGAAGTGCAGGTGTTCGTCTCAATACAGGAGTGGAAGGAACGTCCCACAACGCCCCAGTTCCTACAAGTCGCATGACTTGCCGCGTCTGGGGAGCGCCTCACTTCCTCCACTCCAGCCACAGGGAAACCAGTGGAATCCTCTGCTTCCTGGGCTACGTAAAAATCGAGTTCGTGTATGTCGGGTCTAGCTGATCGCCTATACAAGTCGCGTCTTTGCAGCCAGCGTTCAGCCATACGGCATAGGTTCTGCAGCTGATCCATGTATCTTACTGTAGCCGTGGAGAATTGCTGACCGATACGAGGATGCAGATTATCACGGACTATCTGCGCTTGCTTTGCGGAGGTAACTTCCTATTTAAACCAGTTACCCCCTCCGTAGGAGGGTACACGGCCAACTAGCCGAAGGCTAGGGTCTATTTACGCCTTTGCAATAGGGCTCGGACGAACTAGCAAGAGGAAAAAAAACAATGCATACAACAAAACTTATGTACAAAAAAAGATTCTATAATATATATATTTATCCAACTAAGATATATGTAAGCCCAACCTACTGATCTATATGATTTATGTTAAAATTCAAAAAGAAGCATTCATATGTCTATCTATCTATAACAGTGTACCAATTTCTAGGACTCTAAGAAATATTAATGCGTATTATTGGTTTCTTTTCCAACAATCTCAATAAATGGTTCTAACTAGAAAATTATGGAGAGTTTTGAATACGGATCAGAATTTTAGTCTATACTAATTTGTGCTGCTTCCAGTTAACAAATCTTAATCATGTAACAATGGTGCAGTAAGCCTAAACAATTATATTAAATGAAAATCAAAGATAATTGACCCCAGTTTTCAAGTTACAGTTTTCCAAGTATAATACCTAAATTAACGAAAATACGGATTTATGATACTTAAAAAGAGTTTATCCGATCAATCTTAACACTTTTCTAATTACAATAGTTTTATTTTTATAATTTCATTAAAGTCGATATTTAATTTATCCCAAGTGCAGTAACTAAATTACCGAAATTGAAAGTTTCTGATACGAAAATTGGAGTTTCTGATACTGAAATAGTTCATTCGATCACCTTTGTAACACTTCCAATTGCAATAGTTTTATTTTTATTTTATAATTTCATTAAAGTCGATATTTAATTTATCCCAAGTGTTGTAACTAAATTACCGAACTTGAAAGTTTCTGATACGGAAATTGGAGTTTCTGATACTGAAAGAGTTCATTCGATCACCTTTGTAACACTTTTCCAATTACAATAGTTTTTATTTTTATTTTACATAACTTCAATCGTCCCATTCGTGGGCACAATTTAAATTGTTCGATTTTCATAATCGACACCTGAACCTTAAAGATATCCGTAAATAAACACTTATTTTGTCCCAACAGATAGTTTTTACCCACTTATTGGAGCAAGTATTTATCTTTTATAAAATATGGGTTTTGCAACGTTCGCTGACAAGAATTGGGACTGAAGGGCACTTGACTTGATCCCCCTACACGATTCGTACATCGCAAAACGACTATACCATGCGTCCTATTGATGTGCGCCCGTTGTACATTGAGGTTATCTTTCATGGCTCTAACTCATTTCTTTATCCTTTCTTCTTGTCCATTTTTTAATTTCCGCGCTAAATATCTCACGCTTCGTATTTACACCACTCCGAGCTACAATTTTACTTTCCACTAATCGGATTAATAATCACTTCTTTTAAATAAAACTTTCTTTGGTCCCGGCAACTGTCTTCCTCCCAAAAACTCAACTATGAATCCACTTCTCGATTCTTGTCAGCTCAAATGTTTTTCGGCCAGACATGCACACATTCGCATCAATCCGCTGCTCCCTTCTGATTTTCTTTGTCAGAACCCAGCTGATCTCGCTCAAACTGGTTCGCGTCAGATGTTTTCATGCAATCATATATGGTTGCGGTGGTGTGCAGCTTGGTTTTAGGGCGGTACGTCGTATGAGAGCCGTTAAATTTTCAACTTAGCGTTTGATGAAGTTGCACTTTTATTTTAAAAAGGTTGAGGAAAATTAAATAAATCGGTTGAAGCCATCTATTATATTCAGAGTGAACTTGACATTCCGAGTGGGCAATTTATCGCGGAAGATGGCGCTGGCAAATTATTTTAATCTTCGTTTGCATAGAAATATATAAATGTTTCTTTGCAGATCGGCGAAATATTCCAGCGACCATTACCACGTATACATGCATGGTTGAACGATTGAGTCGAGATTGGGTTGAGTTTTCGACCCGCGTATATGGCAGCACAGGGTTGAAAGATCGAGTTGAGTTTTAGTTGAAATATAGTTGAAGTGACAGACGAAAGTAACCTTCAAAACTTTGAGTTTATTTTTGTGTGTATTTTATGTAAAAATCATCAGTGATGATTACGATATTATTGTAAATGGTTGGGGGAGTTATTTAAATTTAATCCAAAGACAATTAATATCGCCTATTAATTATTAATATCCCAAATGTTTCTCTGGTCATTTCTTAAATCGCAGCACGAAAAACAGAATACAAAAAAAAAATATTTTAAACCAAAAACACAGCAAACAAAATTCCGTTCCAAACTCGACTACTCAACCCGCGTCCATACGGCAATCACAGCTGTCATTTGAACTCGACCCAGCCTGCTAAGCGGAGTTGAGTTGAGTCAACCCTACTTCGACTCGATCCGCGTATACATGAAGTTGAACTCAGCTTCAACCTAGGTTCAACCCTGCATGTATACGGGGTACATAACATTCTGTTGAAATGACAAGAACGCCTTCTTCTTGATTGCATCAAGGTGGCATATCCGAACCATTTCAACAGGAATAGGTGGCGATGCAGTCGGGTAAGGTTAACAAAGATTAAGGTGGTTGCACAGTAGCGCTGTATATATCTCAACTGTCAATTGATATTTTACATCAAAATATTCATTCCAAGACAGTACTATATATTTTCGTTAATAGATTAGTCTTAAAGCGTGTAATTATGCAGCTTTTGCACTTTGTAGCCTTCCTAACTTATTTAACTGAAAAACAAACAAACGAATGTCTAAACAGCGGAAGTTTGGGATAGAAATGCGATTGCACAAAGCTTTGATGTTGGAGTACTTCCCCCCTTATGCTCAATGCTAAAACAGAACTCTGCCCAATAGTTTGTTTATAGATGTTATTTCGCCGTATTATAGAATAATAATGTTAACAGTCTAAACTAGGAAATCTTGTAAATACTAATAGCGTCTTCCTCCACCAGTATCTAACTAATAAATCGATAGTTTGTTTACTATGCGCTGATGCTGATCAAATCTTCGCTTCTCATCGCGCTGATGCACTTTCGATGAAATTTAAAACAAACTATTCTTTGTTATTCTTGATCACCCAATTTGTTTTGTGTAAACTTTTCAACAAAACTGTATTAAAAGTCAAATGGCAGTTATTTTAGATAAGTAAATTGATTATTGGATCCACAATAAAATCTGAGCAACCCATAAACGTCAGAGCAAATTTACAACATATTGGGTTGGGTTACAATTGAGAAGTTTATCCAACATGTGATTGCCATAGAAATATTTCAAATTATTTCATAGCATTAATAAGTAACTCTTCTAATCGCTAAAGAAAGATATATTTATAAAAAGCAGTGAGTATTTGCAATAATTTGTTTTATATAAAATGCTTTACCTTATTCCTTGAGCTGAAAGAGGTTTACGGTGTATACGTAAAATCGTAATTAGTATAACAATATATTTTGACGCCAGTGTATCACCTTAATTTGTATTCTTTGAGTTTAAACCAAATGAATTTTTCGAAAATGATTAAAAACATACGTTTTTCAAGAATTAATAAAATATACCTTCTGCGGAAATTATTTAACGAATAGGTTATTTCGAACCATGGCACAAGGCGCATTTTCGTCTTATCCCTTTAATTTTGGCTGAAAGAAAGGAAGACCCCTCACCCTATTGTGAGGGCTCGGCCCATCGTCGTAGCGATGGCCGCCCTAGAGGAAGGACGACGAGGAGAGAGAAAATAAAAAGCCTAGTTAAGGCTCATCATAAACTCTTTATTGGAGAGAAGAGAACAAAAAAAATTCCCCTTTTTTTAAAAAAAAAATGAGTTTCGCCCATCGGAGGGCACACGGCCAACTGGCGGAAGGCCAGGGCCTGTTTACCTCTTTGCAATGAGGCTCGGTCGCATACAAAAAAAGGAAAATCTAACAAGAAAAAGTACCACTAATCTAGGCTACTATTTTTCCCCTCCCTCATCCAACAAAAGTGTTTTACTTTAAGATCAAATGCAAATGCTCGCACTAACCAATTATAAATTCCTTTAAAGATCAACATTAAGTTATAGATATTATTGCATTTCAAACAATTTAATTTTAAACTTAAGCTAAAACTTATATTTGCCCTCAGAAAAATTTAATCTCCTTTTGGCTTACTTTAAATTTACATCCTGGTTTCGAGATTTGTATGACGCCTAAGTCAATTCCTTAACTTAAACTTAATTTAATTTCTCATAAAATTCCCTTTTTTTTATGTAGGTAGAAAATGTACATGACTTCTAGTAATACACAACAAAAATACCGATTCTAAAATCTAAAAGTTACTTAATATTAAGTAAAATTAAATCTGTACTGTGAAGAAAAAAAACAGAAACAAACATGTATTCAGATATCTAGAAATATCGCTGTGACGTCTGCGAAATTAACTCTAAAAATCAAACCAACGATGATGAAATTGCTACTATTGTCGATCACGTGATGAGTCGCTATAGGCGTATATTTAAAAATTCGTGCAAGTAATAAAAGAAGGTTAACGTCCCTAAAGAAACGAACTCACCGAGTTTTAGGATTTCATTTTGTTTTTCCTTTCGGTGGGTTTTCTTTTTCACTGTCCTTTTTGAACCCTTTTCCTTAAACAAATTTCTTCTTTTAAATCTTTTAATTTTGTTCATTCTTTTCACTTTACAAATTTCTTTTGAGTTCTTTAACGTTTTCTTCACTTTTTCTTTTCGTTCTCTTTTTATCTAAACACTTTTCATTTAAGGGATCGTCTCAGTGTGACCCTCCGAAAAATCACTGATTTTCGCGATTTTTTTTTAATGTTGCAATAAACTAATCGGTCCGGTTTTTTTGTAAATAAATACATTCATGACGAATATGAGTGTATATGAGTATATTGGGTGTATAATAGTTGAATAAATTGTTAAAATGACACGTAAAAAAAAAGGTCCTGTACGGTTTCCACGATTGCGGCCGCAATTTTGATCTGAAACAAAAATTTCAAAAAGACTATTAATCTGTAGGGAAGTCGCTATCGCGCTATGGAGGGTTTTTTAATTTTTTTTAATTTGACAAAATGGCGGCGGTTTGAACAAAAAGTATCGAATTTGGCCCTTTTTTTACAGTTTTTCGTAAAAAAAAATAGGAAGATTTCAAAAAAAAAAAAAAGCTTCCATAGCGCGATCAAGAATGACGTTAAAAATGTTCTCTCCAAATTGGAACTAGATATCTTCAAAACTCTTCCTTTGAGAGTGGAAACCGTTTTGAAAAACACCATTCTGAGAAAAACGCGTTTAAAGATTGAAGTTTCTTGGGGGTTTTACTCGTATGTCTATCCGTCGTTGATGTCGAAAACGAACTGAAATGCTTGGCCAGTTTATTTTGGAATATTATAGAACGTAAGCACCTTAGAACGATACACACGCAGGTAGAAAAATAAACAAAAGGAATAACGGTCGAGCGGAGCGCCGAACGAGGCAGATGTCTCGCTCCGTTCCCCACTCCGTTCCCCTTCTACAAGAAACGCTGTAGCGACCGTAATAATTTGAATTTCGATTTGAAAATTTGAAAGAATATACTATCCGATAATGCAACAAAAAAAATCGATTTTTCAAAAATTTCACACTGAGACGATCCCTTAATTTCATTAAAAATTTTCCCACTTATTCAATTGAAAATTTTCCTTTTGGTTCTTTATTTTGTTCAACAAAAAAAATTTCACTCCTTTTCCTTAAACAAATTTCTTCTTTTAAATCTTTAAATTTTCTTCATTCACTTTACAATATTCTTTTGAGTTCTTTAACGTTTTCTTCACTTTTTCTTCACGTTGGTCGGACTAACAATCAATGCGAGAAGAAAACCAAGTATCACACCGGCAAAATTTCGATTTCCAACCAGGCATCAAATTGAGCGAAATTTGATTTATTAATGTTTTCGCTTAATATGCCTGTAATATTTTTAATTGCAATTTACGCGATTTTATCACTAAAGAATTCGTCTTTTTCTACTCATATACACGGTATCGAATCAAAAAAAAAAAAAAACATTGAGCGATTTTCGTTCCGTCCCTTTTTTTATTTTATCTTCACAAATCGAGAAATTTCATTCTGCGCGACCGCGCTACTCTTCACTGAAACCCGTCCAGAACTAAACTCCGAAACTTTTCGCGCCAATCAATCCCGCTGCTGGCAAGAAGTTGTAATGTGTGTGCGAAATTTGTGCAACGTTAAGTTGCCGCAGGAAGTCCAAGTGGCACGCGCTAGCTGGCAGCACGTCCTAGCTCGTCGGTATGGGGTCAGGGTCCTTGGACATCCTATCACACATCGCAAACAGAAGTTCGCGTGCCTGTGGCGAAGAAAGGTTGTGGAATCCTTTCCTCAGGTCTGCCACAAAGAAGAAAAAAAACAACAAGAACAGATGAAAAGGAAGAACAACAGGTCTGGTGTCACCTGCTGTTCCTAGCCGCACTGAACCATTTTGAAAAGAAAACGCCAGAAAATTTAACCCCCATTACGCGATGGTTCAGGCTCTAACCCACTCCATCCCTGTACCTGGCTAGGGTACAGGCCCAACCTGTAAAGAATGCTGAAACAAAATGAAATCAAAGCCCTAAAACAAATAAAAGACCAAACATGAGGACAGAATGAGAAGGGATGAAGGAAGGAAGGATGGGAGAGCCAGACGAAGAAGGACTTCAGTGGGTTCCTGAAAAGAAATCAGTTAAAGAAATTCATTTCATATAATAAATGTATTGTTAAACACTTAAGTCTACTGAACATATGATGCCAAACATTTGCGTGATATTACTTATATCAATAAGGCTACTCTTCGAGCGATATACTCATCAAACTAAAATTCAAACAAGAAAATCTAACTTAGAGCATACTTATAACGTTGTTCAATCACTATTGTTAACGCCGCCAAGAATAAATATAACTGAGTTTGTCCGTCTTGTTAGGCATTCTCAGAGTGGGAAGCCTATTTCTGATTGCATCGAGAGAGAAGAAAAAAAAAAATTCAAATATTTTAGTTGATCATTAGTCTTTTACGCAGGCCTAATTTGTGCACAAAGTAAACCTCTCCTTCAATGTCCTCAATGGACCGCGGTATAATTTTGTTTATCTTTCTTAGACGGAGTCAATCATTATCTTGCAATAAAAATTTTATAAATTTGACATTATTTCTATGAAGCCCAAAACTTATTTAAATCATTGGTTAACAATTGCCTTACTAGCCATCAATAATTAACAACTATTATACTATGGTTAATTTAATCTAGTCGCGTTATATTTCCTTAACTCTGGTCTAGCTAATTGTAGACATAAAGAAAAAGGTTACTCCTATAAAAATATTTAATGGTATTCAAAAAACTTTCCTTGTTACTTTTATCTCTCAATACCTCATTAGCATTAGCTTTGCGGTGCCTAAACCAAATAGCATCTAAATCAAGTGATTCTGGCCATAAGAAACCAAAAACTTAATACTAGAAATAGCAATATATTACGATAATTCAACGTACTGGACTTATTAAAGATAAGAAACGTTTAGTGGGTAATGTGAAAACTTAGCAATATACATATATATCATTATGATTCAATATAGAAAAATTATTGAATCTGATAAAAATTTAGTGAATAATACAGAAAATTTGTCAATATAGATATATCATGGTTAGTCATTATAGCACAGTTATTAAATAAAGGATAAACTTAGTAACTAATATGGATACGAATAGGTTCGGTGGTTTGACATCATCCAAAATGCCTTTGAATATTGTGGTTTACGAATTTATGTATATATATATCCTAAAGGCAGCGAAAAGTGCGTCCATATGTTCCTGCACTTCACTCAAATTTATTTTGTCTACCTTGAAACGAATTATTCTTCCTTGCTGCCTATTTGTGCGGAAATTTTCCTGTTGCCTGGCGTTCTTAATGGCAATGCTTCAATCCTTCCTTTAACCGAACACTAAAACAAGCAACTCGTTAGGCACGGAAGAGGCGCCTCATTTACATGGTTACCCCCGTTTTTACTCTGTTGTTTATTAGGACGGTAACTCCCGGGACAACGCTGCGATTATGCTCACAACTACTACACTACTACTCACTTATTTGTTCGTGTTTTACTTTCCTTTTTCTTTCCTTTTGATGAAATTCCCTCCCTGGTTATCCAGGTGCTCTGTGTTGGGGGGGCGTAAACAAAAAAAAACTGGATATATGGGGTCTGTGTCACCCGACGGAATCTTCCTACCTGAAGCTGTTGTATCACTTTCCCTACAAGGTGGAAAATAAATCAAAATTCTATACCGTGACATTAAAGAAAACTTTAAGAATTTACCATTTTTATATGGATATATTTTGTCTCCGTCGGCCTCCGCGAATAGCGAGAGGTAAAGTAAAGTGGATGTACACCTGAGTCAACCTAAATTTCTTCCTATAGTGGCGAAAATTACTCTGCTGGCTCTTAACACGAGCTCTCCTTAACCCAACTTTTCTGGGTAATATCTCTAGTTTTCAGCAAAAATTTTCGCCTGGAACTCCCAATTTCGATTTTCTTGGCAACACACTGCGGAATGAGAATTATTAAAATTTGATCCGAGCGCCGATGGCTGCGATAAAAGTGGAATTTGGAAACTTTTAAAATTTAGCTTACCTCCAGCTGTCCGTGCGTTCCGGGTGACACTTAATGAAATCGTCTTCTTCTTCCCTTAGAATTGACACTTTCATTTCGTACCACCAGAAACTTAGGTGTTCAGACTGGTAAGGTTTGGGGCATGTCAAGATACTAGCTCAGCGCTGTCGACTTCTAGATGGCGCTAGCTAAACGTCATATGGCAAGTCTCACATTACAAAGTCACAAGTACACTCCCGCGCTGCTCCCATATGATTTTGCACTATCATCTTCCCAATCGCCATCAAGGCCATTCTACATCCAAAAGTTCGACTTGGTCGTCGGCTTTGACTACGTGTTAAATGAATTGTTCTTCTACATCTCGGCTTGGTCGTGGGCGTCGGCGTGGTCGTCAGTTCCAGCTTTGAGAAATTTCAATGCTGACGCTGAAAAAGAAGGCGAGCCAACTTAATGACCCAAATCAATGTCACCAATTCCTTCACTTGAAAATTGTTTTGACAGGTGTTTCATGCAAAAAAAAAAGTAAAAATTGAGAATTATGTCTATATTTTCCGTATTATTACTTTACTTTCACAAATAAACGAATTCCAAACACAAAATGAAGTGACTTCAAATGCCGTTTCAATCATATGTTTCCTGTCAAAAATCACGCTGAACTTTTCCAATGTAGAAATATGAGCGTTGAATTGAGCTGTGAAGCCGACAACCAAGTCGAACTTTTGGATGTAGAATGGCCTTCAAGCGCTAGCACACAGGCGTACCGTCGACATTCGCTCCCATCAAACTTTACATGCTCATAGCGGCGTAAACGGTTTTGCCCTTTTTCCATCTACACGCCAGATGTTCAATTTTATTGAAATTTTGCTGCTTTGTCACGAATAGAATTCTTTTTGCAACCTGACCGTTTTTGGTTGGATTTTTGTACTCTTTCAATAGGCGGCTGAGGATTTTTTTGTTTGGTCGCGTTAGTTGTGCCGTATGTAGGTGGGGTTGTAATTTTCGTTGCCGTTCGAATCGACAATTGCATATTTGTACACTTGCAACTTTTGGCTCTAATTTGAGATGTTTAAATTTTTTTAACCAGAGAAAATAATTTTTGTGCGTAAAATTACTTCCTCGGGCATCGCAATTATGCTTTTGAAGGGGGAATTCAGGTCAAGAAATATGCTATCTGGATTCAGCCAAACCAGCCGAATCATTTAGTGCGCTTATGCAGGTGGGTATTGTAATGTTTTACATTCCACTATTTCTTCTGATACCTGAGATGTTAAAAGTTTTCCGGAAGCTAAGCCAGGGGCCAGCTATGGTTACCGGAGTTTATTAAGGCGTTTTAACATAAGTCAAAACTTCCGTCTTAGAAAAGAGGAATGTTTAATGAAACAAACTCATCCGACTCGAGTTAGAACAAGAGTAATTTTATTAAGACGATAACCAAGTATATATACAAAATTTACAGCACTTATTTCTAGGTCACTTACTTTCTAATTACATTCTAGCGTCATCCAGAATATACAATTTATGACGTAACATAAATCACAAAAATGAATTCAAGGGTGATGCAACAACAGAGTCAATCAAAACAAAAGATTTGTTGACACATGTGAAAATTCTGTTCTGTTGCTTCAATGGGTCATATGGGAAGTGTCTTTGTTTTGAATCTTTAAGTCGCGTGTATAAAGGTATCAGTTTACATGTGAGTAAAAGTGGAAGTAGTTTAAGCAGATGTTTTATTACATTGTCCGACTTAGAGAAAGTGTTCTCATTGATGAGTCAATGGAATCTTGGGAATAATTTTGACCTGGTATAATTTAGTAATTTTGACTTTTTAGCAGTTTTATGAGGGTAATATTGAATGAAATGATTCATGGAATTTTGTGTACATTTTATGACTCAACATGTGGAAATGAGGATAACATTTGGTAATGAAGCTAGTGTTTGGCAATGGAGAAAAATCATATGTACCAAATGCAAATGTGATGAAGATAATCTGCATATGCGTTTAATGCAAATGTAATTAAGATATGAATATGTGCTAAATGCACTACATACAGTATTTAAGGTTTTTCGGACTTACAGGTACAAAAGAGCAAGAATAAGGGCAAGGAGGTGGAAAATGGGAATAATAGTATAGGACCGGGAATAAGGGATGGGATTCAGCTCGTATAGCCAAATCCATCGCACATCGAGGATGAGTTACCCTCCCGCCACCTTTTTTGACCCGGTGGTCAGGCAATCCCGGACCACTGAGTAAAAAAAATTGTAGGCGACCATAAAAAATTTAATAATGTTGTTATATTATAAATCAATAAAAATTTAGTATTGGAGACGTGAAGGAAGAATGCCATATACTTTGATTGAAATATAATGTATGTGTGTGCGTGATGTGCAACATGAAGTTGCCGCAGGATGTTCAAGTGGCACGCGCTAGCTGGCAGCACGTCCTAGCTCGTCGGTATGGGGTGTAGGTCCTTGAACATCCGATTCACATATCTACAACAGAGTTTCCCGTGCTTGTGGCGAGAGAAGTTTGTGGACTCCTTCTCTCAGGTCTGCCACACATGATAAAAAAACGAGAAACAGAACTTGAAGGAAGAACAACAGGTCTGGTGGCACCTGTTGCTCCTAGCCGCGCCGAACTGTCATGGAAAATACTCAAAAAGAAAATCTACCCCATAGCCTGACAGTTCAGGCTACAACCCACTCCATCCCTGTACCTGGCTAGGGTACAGGCCCAACCTATAAAGGAAGCTGAAAAAAAAATATAAAATAAAATTCAAAATGTAAGGAGGGAGGGAGAAGGGACGCTAGGGACAGGAGGAGGGAGAAGCTTCATGAGGGTTCCTGAAAATAAATGAAAATTTAGCTCATATAAATCATTCTTGACATATATTAAAAAAATCAGGAAATACGTAACTTAACGCTTATTCGCTTATACAGTCCAAAATATTTCATTGAACAATCTGTTCAAACTAATTACAATGATATCTTAAATCGACAATAGTGTATATATGTATAGACGCTACCTACTACCAGTTATAAATACTTGACTGAGTAAGCTCGTAATGATTAAATTATCTCTGCCTAAAAAAACTAAAAACAAGAATTCGACCCCACGGATAGAATGTGCACAACCTACCCGAGTTCATGTCGTCTAGATTTCTTTCTAAACGAGAAACAGTATTATACCACCTTGCGTATCTGACGAAAATACGTTTATCAATTCATTTCGGAGTGACTATGGATACCATCAAACAAAAATAAAATGTTTGATTTGTATTTATGGAAAAACAATGATGTCGAAAGAACACTGGACAAGCAAGATTACCGTGTATCTTCTCCTACCAATTAAATATTTCTGAATATGATCAGCCTAGTAACTATTCTCGGAGCTACTCATTTAAAACAATCTACAAGGGTACCCACTGTACAAATACTTTTCTTTTGAAAGGAATCAACTGGTTAATATATTAACAGCAAGATTGTATAAAAGCTACATAATCACTCTAAGATAGTCTTGGCACAAGATATGAATGTGAATACTGAAAATTTGGCAGTTTATATCAAACATTTTCTTTTTGTAACAACCTAGCAACATTAGATCTTAACCGACTATAAACATATCCAATATTTCACAATAAAATTTCAGCTCTTATAATACTCTAATGAATTAATATATTGTATATCTCTAAATATAATACTAAGTATGTATACTCGTAAATGAATACTGCACTGAATGGCGTTATTTTGAGTTAAGCTCCTATTGTTAATGCCTTAATTATAACGATATCTATTTTATATATATCTAAATATTCGTTAGACAATTTCTTATCTTATTTATCTAACTAACTCGGTCCTTTTAAATATGCCGCAAATAAAAGTAGCGAAAGCTTATAATTACCATTTTCACTATTATTTGAACCGTTCTCATTATATGTGTATTCACTTTTCTCTTTGATTTTTTTCTTGTCTCTCAAAAAAAAATGAATATGAATACTAATGCAAAATTTAAATGAATTAAAACATTTTAAGTCGGTGAATATAAATTGAGGAACCAAACGAATAAACCTTTTTGTCAGTTCAACTTCCCTAACGACCTATGCCACGGTCAATTACGTTAATTGTGGCTTCAAGTGCTGAACATCAGGAGGGCACTAACCTGGATTTAGTTGGTTTTAAAACCTACTACTGTGGTTTTCCTAATCCAGTGCATTCCTTCTGGAACTGATCAGATTTCCAATGAAGGGTGGAGTGTATTAGGGGCAGCCTGACTGATGATGTGCACCTCAATGTTATAATGAGCATTCCCACTTTCGGCAACCCACACCTTTTCGGCGCCGGCTTCCTTTTGGAGGATTCGATGAGTTGCGCGACCTGATGCACTTGTTGTTTTCCCCAGCCTGTTGGGACATATATTCATAAAATTGATCCTTAACAAATCCAGGGGACGCAACGAGAATACATTTTATGAAATCAAAATTAATATGTCTGTAAAATGCCTTGCATTACAGCATCATAAAATTTGCTGAGACCTTTTCATGTCGGGCAACATTTCCTTTTCCTTTTCCTGATGAACAATTTTGGGGTAAGTTTCTCACATATATTACACAATAAAACAAAGTTACCCTTTTTGTTTTGCGATGGCCGCCGTGTAAAATGAGGAGCACTGACGCAGTGCAAGACAGTAGGCGGCTGTTACCAAAGTTTTCCAGCCTGAGTAACGGCACGCCGGTACTAAAATTTTGGTGGTGCCGTGGATGCTAATTTGTCCTGTTTGGACAATCTGTGAGGCGATGCGTGTGGGATAGCTAGGGGATTGTAAATGACTTATAAGAAAATTTATCCCAGCTATGATGGCTCGGATAAATTTAGAAAATGTTAATGATTTTATTCCACTTACCTCTTCTTGTCGTCAATCCTCTGGCAGCCGTCACGTAATGTGCTCTTCTTCTTTAATAAGCGTTCACATCCTTGGCAGCTAGCAGGGGTGACAATCATAAGAATAAGGAAAAAGGTACATGATAATTGGTCATGTACGTGGCAAAAGGTTTTTTTATACTTTTGTCTCACAGATGGCGTGGACTATTTCTAAATGGCTCACATTACAGAAACTACTAGTGAAATAAACAAGAATTTAGTGAAAACTTAATGTGGAATTTTGTCAAAATAATACCCTCTGTCGACAATCTGGAATATTCTATCTCACCTAAGACAAGCTACCATTAACCAGTTATCTAGAAGTAGGTGAAGTTTTAAGATTAATTATGAAATATTTATACTTTACGTGAACATAAAACTTTGTTTACATTTCGTTTCGATATCACCAACTATTCTGCGAATAGTCTGCACTGGAGGAAGGAGAAGTTTGTCAGGGAGGGGTTTGCGAAAATTTTTATTATGTCAACATTTGTGGTTCTATTGATTGTCAAATATTATCTGGCTCACATAACAAGCCGACCTATAAGCCTTTGACACGTGAAGTTTTAGGACTCCTTGTTATATTCATCCTAAATATCCATATATTAATAATTAAATTTTTTTACTACTCTACTCTAAAGAAGAAAACACATCATGTTATATTCATCCTTAAAATTAAAATATTGGCAGATTTATATTTTACTATATCTACTCTAAAGAAGAAAACAAAAATTTAAATATTTAGATACGTTTTGCTTTATTTACTCTTTTAAGAATATATTTAATCCTAAAAATACAGAAGTTGTCAAAGTTGTTTGTTCAAAATTGATGATATCACAAACAAAGACTAATTGAATCGATGTTCTCTTATTTTTGTCCATAAGTATATTAGCCATATTATAATCCGAGTTGCATTATAGACTATATGAAAAAAATCATAAAACGTATAACGATATCATCATAAGCAATTAATCATGAATGGAGGATTTCCCTACATCATTTAAATTTTAATACTCATAGAGTGACCAATTCTATTAATTTTAATAGTTATTATCTATTTATTTATTTTAATAATGAATATTTATTGCGGTTTTCATTTAAGATTTAAAAAATAAAGGCTTTTGAAAGAGATCAGATGAATGAACTTGGTATATTTTCTTATTTCAAAAAGGTATAAAAATCATTAAATCGAGGAAGAGAAACGCCATCTGGAAAATATTTACCGACGTAGGATTGAGGAGGGCAAAATGTAGTATTTGCTCAGCAGTCTTGTCAATGAAAGGCGGCTCGTTATTTAATCTATCTCGGCATATGCGAAGCAAACATCCTGGCATGTACCGTCCTCCAAACAAAATATTGTTTTCCAAATTAAGAGAAAGAGCTGGAAAGAAGATTAGATCATCAGTTTTCCAAAATATTCACAAACGACTGCCGCTACCTACAGAAATAGACGACAACTCCACAGCATCTTCTCTGCTTGATGTTAAACCACAACAAAGTGAGTTAGACAAATTATTTAAACTAACTAGCGAATCAGTAAAACCACCATCGTGGCCACAGGTAGTTAAATTGATTGATGAGCAATTATTACGAATGATGGTGAAGGAATACCATCCTTTCAATATTGTTGAAGATAATGAGTTTAAGGAACTGATTCACCTTTTAAATCCAAATTATCAATTGCCAAGCAAGATAACAGTGTCTACGACTTTAATGCCTGAATTATACGAAAAGACGAGAAGTATAGTGAAGAATCACCTGGATTACGCCAACTTTGTGACAGTAACAGTAGATCAATGGACTTCTACCAACAACCATAATTTCTTGGCTGTTACTGTACATTTTATAGACGACGATTGTGTCCTAAGATCATTTTTATTAGACTGTTTTGACCATTCTAATTTTCTTACAGTAGATCGTTTAGCCATGGAACTTAAGAGAGTTTTAAAGGGGTGGAATCTTGCAGACAAAGTTGTAGCAGTTGTTGCAGATGATAGTGACTCCATTAAAAGAGCTATCAAAATGAACAATTGGCGACATATTCCGTGTTTCGCTCATGAAATAAACACTATTGTCTTAACTGGTATACAAGAAATTGCGGAAACTCAGAAAAAAGTTAAAACAATTGCAGAATTCTTTAACAATAATGACCAAGCAACACTAGAATTATTTAAAACTGAATGTGAAATGGATTACCCGGAGCGAAAACTTAAGAAAGAAAAAGCGACAACTTGGAATTCCACATACGAAATGTTTGATAGATTTCGAGAGTTAAAAGAACCTGTTTCTGGCGTTGGAATAGGAAAGTGGCTTTTACCTAAGCTGACGCCAAAAGATTGGGATATCATTGGAAATGCTTGCGAACTATTACGAGCGTTTGACGAAGTGACAACAGAAATTAGTACTGAGAAATGTACTAGTGCATCCAAAATTATTTTATTAAGTAACGCACTCAAAGCCTATGTTATAAAATTTTCACAGAATCTTCCATCAAATGCACCTTTTGAATTGAAAAAAATGGTAGCGGCTATATTACGTGAATTGAAAGTGCGTTTTGGTGAAATAGAACATCATGAACTCTTGGCTGAATCATCTTTACTTGATCCCCGCTTTAAAAGGCAATCTTTCAGTGAA
The DNA here is from genome assembly GCA_964036015.1 of Leptarthrus brevirostris. Classification (NCBI taxonomy): domain Eukaryota; kingdom Metazoa; phylum Arthropoda; class Insecta; order Diptera; family Asilidae; genus Leptarthrus; species Leptarthrus brevirostris. Next base: position 62,440,700 of record OZ038371.1, on the reverse strand, counting down.
GAAAGTGCTTTTAGAAAGGCTTACTCATCTCTTTCTCAGGAAGCTATTAGACTTCAACCTGAGGAGTCTCACGTAATTGAAGTGAAACAAGAAAAGGATATTCAGTCCACATCGCTGCTTTGGCAAGATTTTGACTTAAAAATTGTTAGTGCTGCAACAAATGAAGACGCTCAATCTACAATTATTATTGAACTCGAAAAATTCCTAAAGGAGTTTTTTATACATCGTCGAAGCGATCCTATGCTTTGGTGGAAAGAGAAGAAAACTAAATATCCGAGGCTGTTCGAAAGTGTTAAGAAAAGACTTTGCATGGTCGCAACTTGTGTTTCCTCTGAGAGAATATTTTCCAAAAGCGGGGTAAAGCTGGCAGAACGGCGATCTCGAATTACTTCGAAAAAGCTAGCTAAAATAATGTTTTTAAATTATAATTTTTGAAGTGGTGGTATACGCGATAAATACATAATGTCTGCCTAATATTTCTTAACAATATATTAGCCAAAACAAAAAATATGACAACCGAATAAATGAAGTGGACATTAGGTTGATTAATTTAAGAATATATATAAATATATATATATGTACATTTAAAACACTGTGGTGATTTTGTTTTACAAGAATTTAAGTGACCAACAAAGTATAACAATTCCAGTGATCAGCAGAATATGACTTCTTCTATTTTTTTGACATGATGAGACCAATACGTTTGAAGTAAATATATGTATATATTTACTTCTTGAAAAACTGCATAGGACAGTATTACATTTAATGGATTTAGACTTCACCAATAAACGGAGTTCCTTTATAATTGGTAAATCCCTGATATATATATATATATATATATATATATATATATATATATATATATATATATATATATATATATATATACATATCTGGAGCAACTGTATATCACTATCCTTTATATCTAGGGCTCTAGTTCTTCATCACTGGCACTTTGAGGAAAACCCATAACACTACCCACATCCGGATTTGAACTTAAAAAATTTAGCCACATAGTTATTTGGTTAATCAAGGTAAGCACTGTCATTTAAATTCCTATCAAATCATAATTATATGTAGAGAAAAGCAAGTAAATTATATTTTGTCCTAATGCAATGTTACAATGTTGGCGAACGATGTGCCATTAAAAGCAAGCAGTAGTTGGTATGATCCTTGACGGCCATACCAAGAATTTTAACTAAAGTACATGATGATTTTAATAAAATTAAGAAAAAACTTTTTAATACATAAACTTTATTCAGACGATTAGAGCAAAACGTTGACAAACTCGTTCAATTTTTCGCCTACAAATTTAACGTTAACGGCTGGATCAATTTTGCTAAATATATAATCTTTTGGTAGTAATTGCAATATTTGATTTCCCCCTATAAAGAGGAAGAGAAAGTTAAAAATGCAATACAACCATGTCCAATTCGGGATAAATTTTAAGTGGTTTCTAGCAGGTTGAAATAAGATTTTTCCTAACGAAACAAAATCTTATTTCAAAAAAACAAAAGATTACATTCGAGCAATTTAATTTTAAGTAATAAAAGTTGTTTTTTTTTATATGAGATACAACTTTAAACTGAAAATTGTGTTCGAAACTATATATTTATTTTTGAAAATGATATCCGATAAGTGTGCAGCGAGACTAAGTTACGCAGCGTAGCTTTCGGCCACTTTCCCCAATACTTCAAGAGTTGTTGGTTTGTAAGCATAGTGCATGGTCTGAACGTAATCCCAAAGGAAAGAGTCGAACGGCGTCAAATCTAATAATCGCGGAGGACAATTAGAGGACCATTTCTCAAAATAATGTTGCCGAACTGATTCTCTATATCACAAAAACCAAATTACACAGCTTAGTCAAGTCCAAACTAAACGGGCGTCAACTCTCATTATCCTCCAGGGTTAAGTACTTGGAGGTGTTTCTCGACCAAAAGTAGAACAGGAAGAAAAACATAGAAGAATGAGTCAAAAAAGCAAATTTGGCTCTTAATGCTTGCAATCGCACTTTTGGTAAAAAGTGGGGGCTCAAGTCTAAAATGACCGTGTTGATGTACGCAGCTGTGGTACCTCCTATCCTAACTCACGGCTCTCTAGTCTGTTGGCTGGCCATGGAGAAGGGGTATAACAAGGTCAAATAAAATAAGGTGCAAAGAACCGCTTGCATTGGTGCTAATGGGGCGCTATGTACTACCCTAACGGAGGCTCTCAATGTCATGCTGCACCTGCTGCATTTTGATCTCCACATCAATTATCCGGTTGTTGCGCGCTAGGATCAACCCTGCTGCTGGATTATTGCTAAAGGCAGGCTATGACTCGGAATGTCATCAACTGAAACTCAGCTGATGACACTCCGGATCATCGCCTCCGCTGGACAGTCGTCTGTCAGCAGAAGCTTGTGCAGATGTGGGGGATGGCATGCTTGCAGGCCAGCACTGCAGAAGAGTAGTGGCGTGGTTCGCGAAAAAGAACCATCTCTGCCTCTGATCATGTCGGTTGAATGAAGGGAAAATAACGAAAAAAAAGAACATTTTTGAAGAAAAATCAAGCCGTGGAATGAAGTTTAAAAAGGAAACTAAAAAAGGACTAGATCTGAAAAAGAACAAAAAAGGAAACCAAACAGGAGGATGACAGCAGGCGTTTTCGAGACTTACCGTTGGTGAGTCCTGTGGTATAACTCCCCTTATTTGGCTCATCAACCTATGCACCCAAGGGGCCGATGTCACTCTAGATGCCCGTGTGAATCCCGGAGAAATTAAACACCTATTTAAGGCACATATAAAAATTCCGTATTTATTAAAAAAATAGAGTTTTCTCTCTAAAAGATAGCACACTTCCTCAGGGAATGTTTTATGAGGCTCTGATCAATAGATAAACAACCAAAAAAAAACTATATTGTCCGTACAAATTTCAGGTCATTATGGCTTACGTCTAAATTAAATCTTAAACAAAATTGGCTTAACAAACCTTACGCGATACATATATTCAACAATTATATTAAAGGTCAGCACCCTGACAGAATATCTAAATGTAAGAGATTAACAGCTTTATCAAGGATGCAAAATTTCAAGTATATATATATATAAGAGTGTAGGGGAAATGAAATTTGATATGTCAGAAGGAACTCTTAAGGAGAATATAAATATGCCTAAATGTACCCAATATAATTTGCCTGGCAAAGGTTAAAAGCTTCATAGGCTCTTTCTATCATATCAGAAAATTAAGTTAAAGCTCATAACATATTGAACACCTATAACGTGTTTTCCTCGTATATAGACGGTTACTGGCTTCCTTCAGGGGATAAGCTCGCCGGATCCAGTTTTGAAAGAAACAAAACCTTTGCCAAAATACAATTCACTTTATTCAATTATTGTCCTATATCCTAGTCACTTCACACAATTATATTAAATTACAATAGTTATATTTCACTTTAAGTTTGTACTGCTCTAACTTTTTAAAATACTGCACTCTGTTTGACGGGTCCCTGTTCTTAGATTATTTGTACTCCTTTGCTATGTCCTGTGGTGTCGTTGATCTGCTCTGTCCCACGATGAATACGGTTTTAGATAAGTCCAGCTGCTTTACACTGTATACGGTCGGTCGGTGCGGTATCTATGAACTACTCTGGGCTCTCTAAGCCTTACCTTCGGGGGAAATAAGAAAGTTTCCTACGAGAGAAAGAGACAAAGAAGGATCAATCTGTACGGAGGAAAATAATTCCTAGAGTACGACGGACAATATTGTTAGAAGGGTAGGACGTGTTATTACGGTCAGGGCGATAAACTTGTAAGAGGGGGATACCTAGATAACCAGGATGACACGCTGGTTATGCGAGTGACTTGTACTAGGGGAGCGCTCTAGTACGGAGAAACGGTATGAGTGTCCGTCACCAGGGAAGCACGCTGGCGAGGGAGAAATAATATGAGTGGCCAACACCAGGGAAGCGCACTGGGGTAGCCAGATACCCAGGGAAGCGCACCGGAATAGGCGATAACTAGATAACCAGGGAAGCGCACTGGTTAGACGAGTGTCTCACACCAGGGAAGCACGCTGGTGCAAGAGATAACTGTAGGAGTGGCCAACACCAGGCGATAACTAGATAACCAGGGAAGCGCATTATTTAGACGAATGTCTTATACCAGGGAAGCACGCTGGTGCAAGAGAGAACGGTATGAGTAGCCAACACCAGGGAAGCGCTCTGGTGCGAGAAAGAACGGTATGAGTGGCCAATACCAGGGACGCGCACAGGTGACGGCGATAACTAGATAACCAGGGAAGCGCACTGGTTAGGCGAGTATCTCGCACCAGGGAAGCACACTAGTGCGAGAGAGAAAATACAAGCGGCCAACACCAGGGAAGCGCACTGGCGAGGGCGATAACAAGATAACATGGGAAGCACGCTGGTTACTTCAAACTTAATTTACCTGTATACCTCTTACCACTTGGGCACTCCCTCGCTGCTCGATATGGACCGTCTGGTAGCTAGTCAGGCACTGACTGAAATGCCTCACTGAGCTTACTTATATAGCCCCGAGTCCTCAGTCACCTAAAATTGAAATGACCTCTTAACTCCACTCGCTGAGCTGGTTGTGATCTCCTCGACCACCGGACTGCAACTGCTTAAGTCCTCTGTCGGTCGGACTTATATGGCCGTGGTCCACTTTCCTCCAAATTCTGAAATTACCTTTGGTTGGCTGCTAGTTCCTTGTAACCCTCCGAAAAATCACTGATTTTCGCGATTTTTTTTTAAATGTTGAAATAAACTAATCGGTCCGGTTTTTTTTATAAATAAATACATCCATGACGAATACAAAATGATTTTTTTTATGTTTATTCATTAGGTGTATAATAGTTGAATAAATTTTTGAAATGATACGTAAAAAAAAGGTCCTGTACGATGTCCACGTTTGCGGCCGCAATTTCGATCTGAAACAAAAATTTCAAAAAGATTATTAATCTGTAGGGAAGTCGCTATCGCGCTATGGAGGGTTTTTTTTTTTGTTTTTTTAATTTGGCAAAATGGCGGCGGTTTGAACAAAAAGTATCGAATTTGGCCCTTTTTTTCGACAGTTTTTCGTAAAAAAATAGGAAAATTTAAAAAAAAAGCTTCCATAGCGCGATAAAGAATGACGTTAAAAATGTTCTCTCCAAACTGGAACTAGATATCTTCAAAACTCTTCCTTTGAGAGTGAAAACCGTTTTGAAAAACACCATTCTGAGAAAAACGCGTTTAAAGATTGAAGTTTCTTGGGGGTTTCACTCGTATGTCTATCCGTGGTTGATGTCGAAAACGAACTGAAATGCTTGGCCAGTTTATTTGGGAAAGTTATAGAACGTAAGCACCTTAGAAAGATACACACGCAGGTAGAAAAATAAACAAAAGGAATAACGGTCGAGCAGGGCACCGAACGAGGCAGATGTCTCGCTCCGTTCCCCACTCCGTTCCCTTTCTACAAGAAACGCTGTAGCGACCGAAATAATTTGAATTTCGATTTGAACATTTGAGAGAATGTTTATTACAGTGTATACTATCCGATAATGCAACAACAAAAAAATCGATTGAGCAACGTTCACCTCGAACTAGCCAACAGGATATTATAGCCAATATAGTAGATCAACAGAATACATTCATAAACCGGTTAAATAGCACTCACTTGCCAGGTCACAGTCGCTCAGCTAGTCCCAATAATTCATCTGTTTCATCTGAGTTACGTTTGCCAAAGATTAACATTCCCACCTCAGGGGATTATAAGGAATGGATTAGTTTTCAAGATCTATTTGTTAGCCTTATCCACGATAATCAAAGTTTAACTTCGGCACAAAAGTTTCAATACCTGAGAGATATTTTAAGAAGGTGAAGCAGCAGCACTCCTTCGTCACCTTCCAACCACTGATGCCAGTTATACAGAAGCATGGGATAAACTGAAGAACCGTTATGGTAAAACCAACCAAATCATTCAGTCCTTTATTAAAACTTTCATGGATATACCATCATTGCCTCAGTTGTCAAGTATTTCATTAAGGAAGTTATCAAATACTGCGGATGAAGTAATACGAGGATTGAAATCGTTAGGATCTTCAGCAGAAACACGCGATCACTTGCTTCTTTTCATTATTATTAATAAACTTGACCTATGACCTAGAGACCAAACAGGCATGGGCACAGAAGATGTCTGAAAGGGATGAAAATTATCAACCAACTATTAATGATCTATTATGTATCTTGAATCGCAGATGTGATTCATTAGAAAGCTTTAAAAGTCGTAAATCAAATGTTCCAACTTCGCAGGCGAAATCACTATCAGTCTCTACATCTTCCACGTCATTAGCTCCGTCGTGTATTTTCTTTAAGGGTACTCATCAACTTTATCAATGTAGAGAGTTTAAACTATTAAATGTTGACTCTCGTAGATATTTAACGGCTTAGAATTCTATTTGTTTTAACTGTCTTCACTCAGGACATTCAGCAGCAAATTGTCGTTCTAAGCTTTCTTGTCATCATTGTTCAAAACGACACCATAGTTTGTTGCATTTATCGCAGAATCAAAGCAAATCAACAAATGTTACTACCAGTATTATGGTAGAAGCAAATAATACACCAAAACAGAATTCAGTAGTTTCAAATTCTGAGAATGATACCCAAACGTCTGTTTCAGTTCAAGCTGTAGGCAGTAGTACTTTACAAGGTACTGTACAATTTCAAGCTGCTCTGCTTCCAACCGCAATTGTGTATATTCACAACAATCACGAAGTTACTCAACCCTGTAGAGCACTACTAGATTCTGGCTCACAAGTCTCCCTAATAACAGAATCTTGTGTACAACGTCTCAACCTATCTCGGAAGCATGCAAAATTTCCAATAAACAACTCCCCGTGTTGTACCAGCATCACAGGCACATACACCTGAGCCTGTGATGCTGGAATAACACGGGGAGTTGTTTCACTACAAATATTTTCAAGGAATAGTTCAGAGCCAGTTTTTCATCTGTCAGCGTTTATATTAGGAAGACTCACCTCACCTTTGTCATCAATACCTATTAACTCGGTAGATTGGGGTCATATTACAACATTAGACTTGGCAGATCCTGAGTTCAACAAATGTAAACCTATAGATATCATTATTGGCTCAGATAAATTTTTTGACATTATTTGAGACGGAAAAATCATGGGCACACATAACACACCCTTAGCTCAATTAACAATTTTTGGATGGGTTCTTGCTGGACAAATTCATCAATAAACAGATATTAAAAGCATTTCAATGTGCCATCCTTCCAATCTTTCAAATTATCATGTGGAGGTTGATCTTGACGTGGCATTAAGAAGATTTTGGGAAATAGAGGAGCTTAATGCATTTTCGACTGAGTTCCGAACTGCAAAGCACTCCAGGAATAAAGAAGGAAGGTATGTTGTGAAATTGCCCTTTAAGGAGACCTAAATTACTCTGGGTATTTCATTAAACACTGCAATCAGACGCTTGGGCCAGATGGAGAATCGTTTTAAGTCCAATCCTGAACTTAAGGAGCAATATAAACAATTCTTAAAGGAATATCATGACCTCGGTCACATGACTGAAGTCCCTTCGGAGCAGATTAATTCAGACGACAACTTCTATTTGCCTCATCATGGTGTCTTTAAAATGTCAAGCTCGACTACCAAGGTGAGGGTAGTGTTTGACGGATCATGCAAGACCTCAGACGGGTTGTTTTTGAATGATTCCTTATTAGTTGGAACAAACATTCAACAGGATCTCATATCCATTTTGATAAGGTTTCGCCTATATCAGGTTGCTCTAACCGCAAACATTGTCAAAATGTATAAGCAGGTGCTCGTAGATCCAGATGATGCAATATTTCAGCGCATAGTATGGCGTGTAAATATTAAGGATCCCATCCAACACTTTCAGCTCAATACAGTTACATATGGTACATCAGCTGTGCCCTTTCTAGCTACAAGAACATTACTTCAGCTGGCAGAAGATGAAGGTCATACCTTTCCCAATTCTGCAAGACTGTTAGAACAGGACTTCTACGTCGACGACTTTATGTCTGGGACTCATTCAATCTCTGAAGCTCTACAAACTATCCAGGAGCTATCATCACTTTTACAATCTGGAGGTTTTGAGCTCCGTAAGTGGGCTTCAAACAGTGCAGAGGTATTGCAAAATATAACACCATAGTTACAAGAAATCTCTCCATTACAAATTAAATCTTACACAGCATCTATCAAAGTTTTGGGAATACAGTGGCATCCAGCACAAGACTGCTTTTCGTTTTCAGTATCACTGGAATCAAACATAATCTGAACCAAACGTCGAATTATATCAGAGACTTCTAAAATATTTGATCCAGTGGGCTGGTTGACGCCATCTATCATATTGGCAAAGGTCTTACTCCAACGTTTGTGGCTTCTTCAGAGCTTGATTGGGATACTCCTGTTCCGAGAGAAGTTGCAATTCATTGGGTAACACTTCGTCAAAAGTTGCATCAGTTTGAACACCTAAAGATTCCTCGATGGTTAGGCACTCGTGATAAGCAGATTCATATCAATTTGTTAGCTGCCAAGAGTCGAGTTGCACCCTTGAAGCAAATTTCATTGCACGTCTTGAATTATGTGGTGCACTTTTACTTGTAAGATTACTAAACTTTGTGAAAGAGGCACTGATGATATCGGATATAGAGACCTTTGCTTGAACAGACTCTAAAATAGTTTTGGCATGGCTAGAAGACAATCCACGTCATTGGAAAACATTTATAGCCAATAGGGCAGCAGAAATCATTGAGTCATCACCTCGTTGGCATTGGAGTCATGTTTCCACTTCAGAAAATCCTGCAGATTGCGCAACAAGGGGCATACATCCGGAAATATTACTGCAACACAACCTGTGGTGGCATATACCGGTCTGGTTACAGCAAGATCTAAACGCATGGCCAACTCAAGTTAATTACATTCATCATGACAGGCACCATATGGAAGACCGAAAACAACAAGCACTTATCCATCAAATTAAACCAGCACCAGCATGGTTCAGCGAATTGTGTTCGAATAATCGAATAATGTCATATTGCCTACGAATTAATTCACATAATCCTGATATAATACAGTTTAGAAAGAGTGAATTTTTGACGACAAGGGAGATCCAAAATTCCTTCCGTAAATGCATTAAACTAGCTCAGTCCGAAAGTTTCGATAAAGAATTGAAGGATCTTCGAAATGGGGTAGCTCTCAGGAAAACAAGCCGACTATCATCATTGTCTCCATTCCTTGATTCTCATGAGATTTTACGCGTTGGTGGAAGGATTGATGAATCACTCTGCAACTTTGATAAAAGCATCCTATTCTTCTATCTAAGGATCACATATTAGCATCAATTTTAAGGCAAAAATACTGGATTATTGGTCAGAGAGGTTTAATAAAGAACATTATTCATAAGTGCGTCAAATGGTTTACGCTACAAAATACAGAGTTCAAGCGTCACCTCCATTTTCACGAACAGGATGTGACTATGCAGGTCCTATATTACTCAAGAAGGGAGAGGTGCCAAAATGGTCAAAGCATATATATGCGTTTTTGTATGCATGGTAGTTAAAGCAATACATTTGGAAATCGTAACAGATGTGACTACAGATGCCTTCTTAGCAGCACTACGTAGATTCATGAGTAGAAGAGGGAAATGCTCAGATATATTCTCGGACAACGCCACAATCTTCATTGGAGCATCTAGAAGTTTAAAAAAGTCACATAAGGCGGCAGAGGTTTACGCACACAATGTTACAGTTTCGAAGACGTTAGCAGCAGATCATATCACCTGGCACTTCATTCCGCCATATTCTCCCAATTTCGGTGGACTGTGGGAGTCCAATGTCAAGTCAATCAAACAACATTTGAAAAGAATCGTCGGGAACAGCATTCTTACATACGAAGAGATGTCTACATTCTTATGCCAGGTAGAGAGTGTCTTAAACTCACGACCTTTATGCTCACAATCTCCTTATGATATTGATATAGAACCTCTAACACTGTCGCATTTCCTTATAGGTAGACCACTAACTTTAATTCCAGAACCCGATCTTCGCCCTGTAAATGCTAATACACTTACTAGATTTCAGCTAGTACAGGTGGCACAAGGAATATTTGGCATCACTGCAGTTGCGTCCTAAATGGAACAAGATAAACAATGTCATAACGGAAGGTCTATTTGTTTTAATTAAGGAAGAAAATCTCCCTCCTGGTAAATGGATTCTGGGTCGCATAATTAGATGTCATCCTGGTCAGGACGGACTAACTCGAGCTGTTACTCTACAAACGAAGGGTGGTGAAATCAAGAGACACACTTCAAAGGTCTTCCCCTTTCCAATTGATTGAAAGGCAATCTTTCAATGACCGGCGGAATGTTATCTTTTAAAATGAATCATTGAATTGTAAAATAAATTAGTTGTGTATATGTAAATCATAAATTAACTCTTGTAAATCAAAATCATACGTTAAAAATCAAAATGAATTGTACTATTTGATTGTCATGTCGAGAACAGAACTTTTCTTACCACTCGCTATCATAAAGAGTAATATCTATCCGTTATTTGCTAATCTGGGGCAGAATGCAATTTGTTACAAAATGTTGCGGCACTAGCACACAAGACTTTGGCAAGTAAAGTTCTGATCTTGGCTTATTACCTAGGAATTTAATTGTACCAATCAAGTGAATCAATAAAAGAATTTAATTGAAACCAGCAGTTCGGGAGTATTTTTTAGTGAATTACAGAATTGAACAAAATTAACAAAAGGAAATTTTCAAATTTTGAGAGTTCAAAACACGACTATAGCTGAAAATCATCTTCAAATTGTAACTTGACCGTCGGCCAGCGAGTCCTATGCCCTGGGATTGAGGCATCCTTCTCGCTACCCAAATTAGACTTCACGCGCAAAATGTTCCGAGGTCTTCCACAACTGAGTGCAGCAGTTAAGTTACAATGTATCTATTCCTCTGCTTAAGTTATTGTCTTAAGATAAATTAGTTAATAGGCGTTTAACTATGTGCTCGGCACACTATCTAGCTACCTTATCGACTATACTGTAAGCTACTAAACTAATACAATTGAAATGAGAGAGGCTTAGCTAACTTAATTTGTTGTTATCGGTAGCTGTATGGGGGCTCGTTTGATCCTCAAGTTTGAACCAGATTTAGGGTCCATAATGGTTACTCTCTGTCTGGAAACGCTTTACGGTATCTCTCTTCGTTGGTACAATTTCCCTTTCAGTACTGCGTATAACGATGGACAAAAAGTTAGCAGAACAACTTTAGCAGAACAAAAGTTTGAAAAATGGATAATTAAGAGCTCATTAAGTGCTATTTTAGTGCCGAAGTGCGAAATTAAGTGCTCATCAAGATTTCGCAAAAATCCATGTTCTGCTAGGTTTATGGCAAGTTAGCAGAAGAACGCCCCCTAAATGCATTAAAAAGGTTGCAACAACTGCCGGAACACTAAATTTATTAAATGCTATTTAAATGCTCATAAAAAGTTGCATAAAAAAAATATTTATCTATTAAAAAATCAATTTATGTCAAAGTTCGGCAGTGCTGTGTCGGATTGGCCGTAGTAATGAAATGCGCTTTTATACTTATCATAAATATATTCATAAAGCTTAACCTAAAAGATTAAACTACCTTAGTTGCACCTTTCTGCACGTTTATAAATTACCAAACTAGGTATACATGAAAATGAACCGACATGTCCTTTTTTCTTTTTGGCCATATCGACCCATGCTTTTCAACCGCGCATTCATTTCAAAGATGTCGTTATTCCTGTCTGTCCTACTCCTGCTTATTTATATTATTTATAACATTTTACTCCTGAGCTCGGAAATATTCTAGGATTTTTCTTAGCTGAACGCGCTGCATTAAATCTGCACCTGTACGAATATGAATGGTCTTGAAAATAATGTTACTTAATTTTTTCCATTTTATAACAAAGTGCTTCTTGCATTTTGATAAATAAATTATTAATGCTGATAAATAAATAAATATTGTAAATATTATGCAGCACTTTATGATCATTTAAATAGCATTTTATAAATTAAGTGTTCTGGCAGTTGTTGCAACCATTTTAATGCATTTAGGGGGCGTTGTTCTGCTTACTTGCCCTAAACTTAGCAGAACATGGATTTTTATGAAATCTTGATGAGCATTTAATTTCGCACTTCGGCACTTAAATAGCACTTAATGAGCTCTTAATTATCCATTTTTCAAACTTTTGTTCTGCTAAAGTTGTTCTGATAACTTTTTGTCCATCGTATAACGTTCTCTTCCAAATCAGATTCTATTTAGTTCTCAGCATAACGTAATATAAGATCTGTCAGCTGATCTAAATTAGTTTCTTGGTACGTAGAATAATTACGGGAATTTACATTTCCTATTAGATTTCATGTCTGAAGTTTTTGTGATAGATTATTATCGATGTTATATTTTGCACGGTAATCCGTTGATAGCTCAGTTCGGGCTACATCAAAACAATGTACCACAGCGAAATTTAATTCTTGAATCGGATACGTTGATAATTGTCTTTATCTCGTCTCCGTGTTTGGACTGGACGATTCGTTTGAAGCTTTTCGTAACTGGAGTCTGACTTAGCTGCGACTACTGAATCACGACTTCTGCTTATGAATAAATACTATGTCTGATTTTGTTAGGCAGTTTTTGCCAAAGCTGTTACTGTACTAATTTGGTTTGAGCCCGAACGGCATACGCTTGAATTCGTAGTGCCCATAGTTTGTGCTGAAAGCCGTCTTTGGTCTATCTTTGGGGTTGACTAATACTTGGTGATAACCATTGGCCAAGTCGAGGGTAGTGAAGTATCGGGAATGACCTATTCGGTCGAGTATGTCCTCGATACGAGGTAGCGGATAGGAGTCGCCAATCGTTTTTCGTCGATCTGGGCTTGGGTGCCAGACATTTGTTCTACTCACAAGCGCCAGACGTTGGGGTTTTCGTAAGGGACCCGCAAGCGTCTTTGAAGGGGCTCTTATGCCATCTTATATGTTTGGACGTGTTCTTACCTCTAATTGGCGTTGGGGCTACCGGGTCTTTGTGACCGATTAGAGTAGGTCTTTTGTGGTTTGTCAGCGCCATTATTCCGGCTCATGGGCCGTGTCTCTCTGTATTCCGGGGTAGTTTAATCTAGTTTTGTTTGATCCGATCCGTTGGCGATAGGGATGACGATGTAGTCTTTAGTGTGGACAAGCTTTATGTCGAGGCTTGTCAGGACTACTTGAAACTTGTTAGCGTTGATTCCCGATGAGAGTAAGCTATTGGCCAGGAAGACTCCATCGCCTATCTCGTGGGATATACAATTGCAACGGAATTTTGACTACGATCTGGGATCTTGCAGGTATGCAAACAGGTTCGTCTAAGATTATCTGGTGCTGCCTCATTTCGCAAGCCGGATCCTTGGTAGTTCTTTTATCCGAGTGGTGTTCTTGTGACCTGCAGCCAGCATTCTCCAATTGAGATGCCTTGAGGACACTGCAAGTAGACAGCTTGATCTCTGAGGCCTCCGTCCTACCTGTTAGTGTTTATACTTCGACTGCGTTCTGTGAACACGATTCGTCCGATGCAAATGTTAGAAGTATAGCGAACTCTTCGAGGTTAGTTTCCGTGCGAGGAAACCGGAGCGCCATATTTGGACCTTCAACATTACAGTTCTTCGCTAGGAAGTCATTTCCTAACAAACCGTCGTCCGTGAGACCTGGAAGGTTTTGAATGACTTGGAAATTGCAGGGTATTTTGTGCTTCAGTGTGAAGTTTCCCTGACAGCTTCCCAAGGTTTTTGCAGTGCCAAACGGCGTTTGAAGTGTATACACCTCCTCGGTATTTATGTCGTCGAGGGACTGTAATGCCTTTTCCTTAATAATACTAACCTCAGCGCCAGTATCCACTACTATTTGGTTTGGCCGTGTAGGCCGATGTCCAATGGAAGTTTTACGGTAGAGATACTATTCTTGGGCGTCTGGGGTGACCCTTGTTTGTTTTGCGTAGGGTTTATAGTCGAGCCGGGGAGTTTTGGGTCGACTGTGTGTCGTTTCCCTGACTCTGAGACTCCCATTTCTGTTTTTGTTGACAAACGTCAACAGTGTGTTCGCGTCGGCCACAGAAATTACATTTGAGGCTTATGTTAAACACTCGGGGGCCGCCAGAGGGTCGTTGTTCTAAGGTCGGCCTGTTTTCTCTTGGGGGCCCTCTTGCATGGCTTGTATCTTGGGCTCTAGAAGAACGATTCGTTTCGCATTCACGAACATCGTGCCCATAATTTTTACAGTTCACGCAGAAAGGTGTATTTTTGCGTTTTAGACAGTCGGAGTACGTATGGCCCCCTTTATGACAGAAACTACATGTATTATTCTGTGCTGATGTACTGGGGTTCGGTCGTCTGTTTCCAAACCTGTGGTCCCTTTGCTGAAATGGAGGGCGTTGTGATGGGTTCCGAGTGTATTGTTGGTTTTGGTAATTAGGTGGTGCTGTCCTAGGCGGTACCTGTAAAAAGTTTATTTGACCATGGACTAACGGGCTGGTCCCTGTGTGTGTGTCATAATTTTGTGTTTGTCATAATTTTGTGTGTGTGGTAATGTTGGCATTTGTGAAAGTGGGGATTGTATGAATAGGGCGCTTTGCTGGAGCCTCTCCATGTCCAGCGCCTTTTGTATTAGCTCGTCCATTGTAGCATCGCCTATTGTAAGGAGATATTGGCACAAATGCGGGTTACCTATTCCGCTTTTTAGTGCGTTTTTAGCGAAGTCCTCTAACTGAGTCTTCACTGTGGAAGCTGCATTGCCGTATTTGGTGTCAGCAGCTTCTTTGTAAAGGATCAACAATTGTTTGAGTCTGGTCGTGTATGCATTTAACGTTTCTAGGGGTAGTTGTCGAGTTGTAATTAGTTTATTTACCAACTCTTGGTACGTTTCCCTAGGTAAATATGCCCTGTTTAGACGTTCCTCCACTTCTTTGAAGGTGGGTGGAACGTCTGAAGCGAAGAGTTGATACGCTTCACCTCGGAGTCTGGTAGGCAAAATTTGTAGGAAATCTGGTTGCTCATCTGTGGTTGGGCATTGCGCCAGAGAACAAAGGAACAGCTGTGCCGTTTATTTGGCTACTTTGTCTTTGGTCTACCATCTTGGAGCATTTGTAGGTTGTTGTGGGTTTATACTCGGGCAGACTAGGCAGGCTTTCCTCGTGACTGGTGTCCGTGAAGGATACTTCCAGCCAATCGTAGAATATTTGGTCTGATCGTCGGTGTTTGTACCTGGTGAGGCTCTTACAATTACACTGGCCTCTTTATAAATTTTCCCTTTTTAACTTATCTTTCTTAATTAATTCGAGTGAGCGCGAGGTTCCCTTAAATTCGGCGATGTCCGCCTTAAATCTCTGTATCCTCCCGATATTTTTTCACTAATGCGAGCCTATCCTCGCGGTTTTGTGTGAGTTTTTTTTATCTAAAACGTCACACTGAGGTACAGAGAGTTTATCGGAGTCCCGCGCTTTCTCGAGAACCCTATCTAAATACATATTTAAACTTACTGTACTAGCTGCTGTAGGAAGGGTAGAACTGTTCCGCTTCTAAGCCTTCTTCCTTCGCTCACGGATTCTTTAGGCGAAGGGGGTGGACGTTCGCTGTGTGTTGGGGATGTCCTCTCTGGGGAGAACTTGGTCCTCTCTGCGGGGAACTTGGTCCTCGGTGCGGCTTTCGGTGGGGAGTTACCTTCCGACTCCGACATACACTACAGGATGTTTGTAGTTGCAAGGGGGGCTAGTAACCTACTTAGGTACTCCCTTACCGTAGTTAGCTGTTGATAGGGGGGCTACTTCAACCGTCTTTTGGTTTCCCTGCGATGTGGTATGAAAGGGGGCTTTTGGCCGTGTTCGTTTTTCCTCCCAGACCTAATTGATGTTCACTGATGAGGGCGGGTTGACCTTTGTGACGCCCTATTATAGGGTACTGGTTTTAAGGTGCGGACGAGTAGACCTTTGGATCGTCCGATGAGGAGGTGGCCTTTTTTCAGTCGTCCTTCTAGGGTTAGTTTTCAGGAGAGCCGATGATCCTGGAGGAGGGTTCCTGGGTTTCCTACTGGTCTTCTCTGGTCACGGGGAAATGCTCAGCTCTTTTAAAGATGGTGCCTTTGTGCACTTGTTAAAAGGGCAACCGCTTGCTCGCCTGGAGTAGAGGCAGCTAAAGTTGTTTAGCCCGAAGCATTGGGGGTGACTTACTGGGCTATTGACTACCCAGCAGTGGCCAAAGGACCCCCTTTATTTCGATATTAGATCGAGGGTTTTAAAGCGTTTACGGTTTGTACCAACCAAGCTTCCTCGATCCTACCGGCTGCGAAAATTTTCTTGTTGCGGAATTAGCACTCATACCATTGCATAATTTACATATAACACTTTATTTTTATTTAGTATAAATTACACATAACAGTTTATTTTTATTTGCAGACAACTTAGTATAAATTACATATAACACTATATTTTTATTTGCAAACAACTTAGTATAAATTACATATAACACTTTATTTTTATTTGCTGCCAAAAATATTTTCCTTTTTCCGATTTCCGACCAGACCACTTCGTAAGTAAAACCAGACTCTCCGTTAAATCTTTTTCCTACGACCACTTACCTGTTTATTCGACTGAACTTTTTGATCAAGGTAGAAAGCTTTGAGCTTTCGCTCTTGATCGTATAACTTCCGTTCAGTCGTTAAACATTGGGTAAGCTCTTGGGTGCAACAAACTAATTTTATGAATTAATATTTTATTTGTTATATCGCAACATGAAATTCCTGAATTTAACAATTAATTTGATGTGCCGTGAAGGCAATTTTGCAAATATAACATTTTAATTTTCTAAATTATGCCAATTTAACCACTTAAATTTGGCATGTAGCAATACTGACGGTGCATTCGCGGTTTTGGAAGCCTGTTCTGGAAGTTATAGGTCTCCTTATGAAGGTTGCCAGCCTGGAGAAACCGCGGGGTTCGTGGTTGCATACATTTGACTGGTGTCAGCCATAAGCAAGACATTGGGTTCATCGGTTACGGCCTCACGCGATTTTGCTGTCTGGCTCGTATTGTGCCGTTTAGGGATCGAGCCCGTATATTTGGTGCAGTCATTTATGTTTATCGTTTGCCTGCACATTGGACAGTTATTGTTCGCTTTCACCCAGTGTCTGAAACACTTGTTGTGATAAGCATGCTCGCACACTGTAATTAGAACGCCGCCCGAAATTGTCCAGTCTGCGTTCATACAGATACTGCACTCTGTCGGCAATACGAACTGGCCAGAAGGTATAATAGGCGAGTGTGCTACTGCCATGTCCTATAATTTAAGAAATGTCACGATAAATTAGGGCTTTATCTACTCTACAGCAGTTACCACTGTGTTGTCGAAGCCAACCGGAAAAAAAATTTTGTGCATGTTGCAATTAAGTAGAAATAAAGCGAAAATTCAACTAATCAAAAATTATCAATATAATTGTAAATACAGAAATTTCTAATCAACAACTGGTATCCCCAAGTATAACCAATAAAACTGTTGGGGCTTGAACCCAACTGCAGACAACTCTATTAAAGTTTGGTCGATACCAGTTAAAAGGAAAGATTTGATTTTTTAGATCTCGAGTTCTATATCTTGTGGTAGCCTCTTCCTCCTCGACTACTCTCTCTCTCTCTCCAACATTCCGGACACTGCCGATGAGGTGCCTCTCCGTCTGGTGAGATTGTGAAACAAGCTAAGGGTGAGATAAAAAACTCATAAATTAACCCTTGACCCTTCACAGAGTCATCCAGACAAGAACGACGGCTATCAAGCCAAAAGCTTGTTGTTCCGGAATGACTCTGACTTCTCGAGGCAGTTGTCCTTCAGACAAGTCCGATTGGAGGGATAGGAATCGTTCGACTAGGATCGCCAGTCCACGGAGAGGGATCCAGGAACGAATGGTATCTCAGAAAGACTGAAGCTACTAGTAGCTACAGGGTTATCTGCATTGGCTAGTCCCAGCAAAAGGACGCAATTCCCTTGTAGCGCTTCAGTTTTTGAGGCCACTGCCCCGGATTCATCCATTGGACTGTCGATAGCTAGTCGTCGAGGGATAGGGGAAAAAAATTAATTAATAATGAAAGTTCAGACAAGCCGTGAACGGCAAACGGGTAGCATAATGTACTTATGACTACTAGGAAATCCGTTCAGGAAGTGCAATATTGAAAACGTTGAGGGCTATCCGTTCAGGATTGTGCCCAGGGAAAGTAAAAGTATATAAGCCGTGAAGGCTTCAACTGCAAGCTACTAACTCTTCTGCTTCGGGAAATCTCCTGAGATGTGCGTGTAGTCTAGAGAGGGAATTTTACTTCTCTTCTAGGTCCTTATACAGGACTAGTCACATTCGTTGGGCGCCATTTGGTTATAGAGTATGGTGGAGAATTCATGTACCCATGCTGCCATCAAGCGGTAGCACGAGGACATTAATTGGATTGAGGGTTGTGAGCACCACTAAGTTGTTTGTCACAACTTAGTGGTAACTCACAACCAAAAAGGTATTGGGAAGGTTATGGAGAATACCAGGGTGAGCGTAAGTTGCCGTGCAAGCTTAGTCGGTGACCGAAGTCTGAGGGGCCCGCCTAGCGAGCCGTGCTAAGCTCGTCGGATTGGGGTGAGTTCTTGCCTCATACTTCTCGGTACACTCACTCGTACAATTATTTGCGTACAATTATTTTATTATTATTTATGTCCTTAGGACCCAGGAAGAAAACCGAAGGAAGCACAATTCAAGAAGGATAACAGAAAAGAAAGGATAAAAAGGATCGGCCTAGTCATGCTCCCTGACGAAGAAAGTAACCTCAGCCCATAGATGTTAAAGGGCTTATTGGGCTATCCCTCCCCATCCTGTGACTATGCTGAGCCCATACAACAAGGCATAGTCCCTTCTAACTCGGACAGTTCTCCGCACTAGGGTTAGAGAGAGAGGAGCTCAAAGGAATAAGGCTACATAAAAAAGAAAGAACCCGGACTTAAGGGGACATTTACATCAAAAAATTCATTTTTTTTTTATTGGCTTAATCGATGGATATATCGATCAAAAATAATGTGCCGAAATTCCAAATTGATATCTTGAGTAGTTTCCGAGTTACAGGTCATTAAAGAGGCGTGCCTCCCGTCGCTTTCTAAGCAGTCGAAAGTCGACTGAAATGTTTAAGGTCAAATATCTCAGCTTGTCACATTTTTTCCTCTCGGCAGCGTTTCTGAGCAAACGGCTACTGCGATTTTTCACAAAAGCGTTCTAATTATTCATTTGATATGTCATTGTGGTATAGGCCTTAAATTTTTTATTTTGATTGTTTTTTTCAAAAGTTAATAAAAAAATAGTACCAAAAAAATGACCAAAAAACGAGGTTTTTTTTCAAATGGCCGCCATTTTGTTTTTTATTGGAATTTTGGCTTGCCAAACGTCTATACGGTCTCAAAAAAAGCATGAAATTTTGGTCCAACTGATGTAAATGTCCCCTTAATGAGGGAGAGAAACCAGGCTTAAGTGCAACCAAGCTTGTAAATAAATGATATTGATCCCTAATTGGGTATCTATGCAATTGCAAATATTCACTTCAAATAATTGAATCCGCCAATTGCATTAATAACGAAATACTTCAGTATTTTTTTGTTTTTTTATGGTATTTAATTTATGTATAGGGGCAGCAATGAGAAAATGTCAACAAAAGGTATTTTGTAAACAAGAACTATTGTGAAAAAATTTATTTGGATTACTTCCAGAAACAATTGAGAACTTTTGAGATAATACAAAAAAATTGGAAAACGTACAAAGGAAATAAATCTTAATCTATAAGTTGTTTTAAATATAATTCAAAAAAAATTACTCGCATTAATATAAATCGAATATTTCATAATACCATAATTAACTTTATCTTATTCATCGCCTCATTACGTATTGGATTCAATAATAGAGAAAAATAATTATCCGCTGAGAAGTGTGTATTAAAACACTTTTTTTAACTGTTTAACGGGTCGGCAGATTCAATAAAAAAAATCGTAAATTGTTAATATTATATGGAGGGAGAAATCTCTCTAATTTTTAACCGACTTCCCAAAAACAAGTATTTTTTTTTATTTTTATTTTTTTTATGTCTGACCGGGCATAACTTCGTAACGCGTCGACCGATTTTGATGATTCTTTTTTTGTTGGGTAGAGTATGTTCACCGATTGGTACCATGCCAAAAAATTTTTTGGTAGGGTGGGGTTCGGGGGTGGGGGTGAAACCTAATTTTGTAACTCGTGGTCCGATTTGGATGGTTCTTTTTTTGTTGTACAGAGTAGGATCCCCCATTGCTAATAATTTGGAATAGGGTGGGGGGAGGGGTAGTCTAACTTTGTAACGCGTAGACCGATTTGGATAATTCTTTTTCTGTTGGGTAGAGTATGTTCCGTGGTTGATTAAACGAGAAAAAAATTATGGTGGGTTGGGGGGGGGGAACCTAACTTTGTAACGCGTGGTCCGATTTCGATGGTTCTTTTTCTGTTGTATAGAGTATGACCTCCCATTGCTAATAGGAGAATAATTTGGTCCTATGATGAAAGGTGGGGGGGAGGGGTAGTAACTTCGTAACGCGTGATCCTATTTGGATAATTCTTTTTCTATTGGGTAGAATATGATCCTTGGTTGATAATACGAGAAAACAAATGATTTTGTGGGGGGGGGGGGGGGGGGGGTTGGTGGAACCTAACTTTGTAACACGTGGACCGATTAAGATGGTTCCTTTGCTGTTATATAGAGTGTGATCACCCATTGCTAATAGAAAAATAATTTGGCCTATGGTGGGAGGAGGAGTAGTCTAACTTCGTAACGCGTGGACCGATTTGGATAATTCTTTTACTTTTGGGTAGAGTATGCTCCCTGGTTGATACCACGAGAAAAAATTTGTATCGCGTGGACCAATTTGGATGGTTCTTTTGCTGTTGTATAGAGTGTGATCTCCCATTACTAATAGGAGAATAATTTGGTCATATGGTGGGGGTGGGGGATGGGGAGGGGTAGTAACTTCGTAACGCGTGGACCTATTTCGATGATTCCTTTTCTGTAGAGTATATTTCTTGCTTGATACCATGAGAAAAAAAGTTTAGTGGAATGGGGTTGGGGTAGGGGGTTAAAACTAACTTTTAACGCGTGGACCGATTTGGATGGTTCTTTCTTCGTTGTATAGAGTAGAAGACACTAAAAAGTGAAAAACAAAATAGTTTTTAAAAAAAAAGTTGAACCGACTTCACAAAAAGCGCTAAAAAGCATAAAATAATTTTTAATTTTATATCTATTACGATATTTTGAAGTCGGTGCAAATTAAAAAAATAAAACAACTACAGTGTCACAATTGAAAATAATACATAATACTACCTGCTATCGGCTTACGGGATCATAAGAAATGACGATTAAATATTTTTGTTGTAGTTGTTTGGTTTGTTTGATTTGCACCGACTTCAAAATGCCGTAATAGATATAAAATTAAAAATTATTTTATGCTTTTTAGCGCTTTTTGTGAAGTCGGTTCAACTTTTTTTTTTAAAAAACTATGTTTAGTGAACATAAAGAAAAAGTGTATGATAGTAATAATCCTGCAAAATAAGAAAGTAGGAGAACCATTTGTACTAAAACACATAATTGTCGCTAAATATGTAGTTCACAGGAAATAAGTCTTAATATATATAGTTGTTTTAAATATACTTCAAAAAAATTACTCGCATTAATATAAATCGAATATTTCATAATACCATAATTAATTTTATCTTATTCATCACCTCATTACATATTGGATTCAATAATAAAGCAAAATAATTATCGGCTGCGAATTGTGTATCAAAACACTTTTTTCACTGGTTAACGGGTCGTTAGATTCGAAAGAAAAATCGTAAATTGCTAATAATATATAGAGAAAGAAATCTCTCTACTTTTTACTTAACAAAATAAGAAAGTAGGAAAAACCTTTGTACTAATTAATTTGAACAACATGCTAATGAATATAAATCTTCAGAAATTAATTTTATCTTATATTATTCAACATGACCCTAATAGGAGCTATGCTATATGCAAAATTTAAAGCCACAAAAGGCTTTTGAAGCAGTTTCAGCCTTTTTTAAATTAAAATTGTCATTTAAGAAAATTTTTTTTGTAAAATTCACCAGTTAGCATGGAACATACCAAGCTAATCTGTATGAATAATAATAACCAAATATACTAGAAAAAAACTTAGCTGTATTCTTTCCGCTGTTGGTTCACCGATCTTTTTCCCGTTTTCTTCAAATTTCCTCTTTTTCTTCACCACATGTTTTTCACTCACAAAAATTTCTTTCCGTCCTCCGATTTCACCGTCACCAACTTTCTCCCGTTGGCAGCTTGCCGGATCTCGTTCCCCTCCGGTCATCTTTCTAATTTCCCCCAAACATGGCGTGTGTGGCCTGCCATATTAAGGAACATGCCATGTTTCGGAGTTAATCCGAAACAGGGGCGCTAAAATTTAATTTTTTTTTTTAAATTTAAAAAAAAGATTACGTCTATTCGAAAACAAATTTAAGCAAAAATCCTCTTATTATTTACCCCTTTTTCTAGGCAAGTGCAGATTTTTCCTGCTTTTAATATTAGATTTGTTGTCTTCGGGGTATGTGATGTTGCAGGCTCCTCGTTATTCCTTGCATTGTTACTTCATCTGATATTTACTCCAAATGCAGCTCGCGGTGATCAGACAGCGATCTTAAATAAAATTGCCAGTTGTGTTTTAAAACCGCAGAGCGCAAGCATTAGAATTATGAGAAACCGCAGCAATGTCTTGAAAGCTAACCCCAATCACTGCACACATTCACATTGCCGATATAAATTCAAAGAAGTTCTCTCAGCAGAGTACACAATACATTAATTAAGCACAATTTGGTAATTTTAAAATTAAAAGAATTTAAAGTTTAAACGAAACAGCAAATTAGTAAAAATTAATTGTACAAAAAGCATTTTTCTCACGAAAGACAGTCGTCCTAATTTCATCTCTACGATGACAGATAGGGACGGGCGATCTTGGAATCTTTTTGCCTTTCGATTTGCCGATTTTTGGATCGATTTTTCGCGGGACCGATTCAGCTCAATCATAATTACCACTTGAATAGTAGATCAAAATAAACTAAATCGATTTTCTCAGTTCGATCCCTCATCCCTAATGAGAAACTGAAAAGCAGGGGTGTTGACATTCCACAGCCTGCCAGACTTACGTTTTTGGTGTGCTCATTCCGCATGTGCCCTCTATCAATTTATAATGTCAACCGGTACTTGAGCCACCAATTGAAGTAGATGCTCTGGCTAGAACGAGCAGTTTGTCTCGGGAATATCACGTCTACAATCCAATGATGAGAATTGCAGGCACGATAATCCCGACACAACTCTCGTTCCTGCCGGCTCACATAACAAAGCAAGGATGGCTTGGATAAATGTGGGAATATGTTTGCTAATGATTGCACTTACCTCTGATACTCGAAAACGATTCCGCTAAAATGACACAAATGAAGTGGGCCTTCTTCTTCTCAGAAGTTGGCACGGCACATCCGTGGCAAGAAAGCGTTAATGCGAACGCAGAAGTATAAGGGTGGTCTGATATGAGGGAGCGAACTAGCTGGAGGCGGTCTGCTGTAGGTAGTACCACTACATCGCCAGACTTCAACTGCTCAAGCTGTCGAAGTACTGGGTAGGTCGAAACGTGTTGCACCATGTGTTGGCCGAAGAGAGCATAATAAGGATTGACACCAATGGATTGATGTACTGAAGTGCGTAATGCACTTCCTATGGCTGGGAGGTGTAAGTCCCAAGAGCTATGGTCATCATTCAAATAGGCGCGGATGGCTGACAGGATGGACCTGTTTACTCGCTCAGAAACATTAGGGTGCGGCGAGTACTTAGCATGTCCTATATCGTATTCTTTTCATGTCCTATATCGTATTCGCTCAGCAGTTTGTTGAAGGTGGTAGAGACAAACTGCCGGCCGTTGTCGGAAAAGATGGTTCAGGCACTCCGAATACAGAAAAGACATCTTCCTCAAGAAAGTGACTTACTAGGTCTGCTCTCTCTGCCCCCATAGGCTTAATAAGAACTAATTTGGTAAAGGCGTCTAATGCAACAAATATGACAGTATTACCCCGGCTGGTGCGTGGGTAGGGGCCAAGGAAGTCAATATATAGGAACTGAAATGGACGTTGTACTTCTATAGGCTTGCCCATAGGTGGTCGTAAGATGGTGTTACCATGTAAGGCCAGTCGCGGGGTCTGGCTGAGGTTTTGTGAAAGCCTCCATGCGCTGACTGAGGCGACTCATGAGCCTCACCGATCAAACCTTCCACCAGACCCGATGGGATCCAAAGCTTCCAGGCTAAGTGTTCATGTATCAAGTCACCGCTTCGGGGTTGGGTCCTCTTATAGATGTACCCGTTTGAGACACAGAGATCAGGAAGTTGTGTTGGGTTAGCCAGCACAGCCGATTTCAACTGCTCATACTCTTCCATGGAGAAGTATGGCGAGTTTAGGTTTACGTCGACTGCTCTTACTTCCAACTCCTCTGTCCTTTCACCGTGTGCTCGCGAGTGAGTGTCAGGAACCATGCGAACCCTTGCGATGCTCAATCTGGAAGTCAAAAGCCTGCAGCTTTAAACTCCATCGAGCCTATCGTCCGGAGAGATCCGAGTGACTCATCAGCCATTTCAGACTAGCATGGTCTGTAATAACGGTGAAAGGATGTCCTTCAACGTAAGCTCTAAATTTTTTCACACTCAGCACAACAGCGTAGCATTCCAGTTCAGTAATGCTGTAGTTGCGCTGCGCTGGATTCAACTTTTTTGACATATAGGCTATAGGTTTTTCAGCCCCAGAGTCATCTACTTGGAAAAGAACAATACCTTCACCAGATGTGCTAGCATCACATTGAATAAAGTATCTTTTTGAGAAGTTCGGTGTGGCCAAGATCGGTGCACTACACATAGCCTGTTTGAGGTTTTCGAAAGATTGTTGCGCTTCGTCTGTCAACGAGAAACTATTGCACTTCTTTAACCAGTCCGTGATGGGAGCTGCCAGTGTCGCATAATTGGGGATGAATCTCTGATACCAACCCGTCATTCCGAGAAATCTGAGTATTTGTTTAGTAGAGCGGGGTTTAGGGAAATCCGCCACTTCTTCTACTTTCTCGGGGTCAGTTTTCAGCGTTCAATTTCCAATCATGAAACAGGTATCGAACTTGCTTGACGCAAAAGCGGCTTTACTCGACATTAATCGTGAGTTTAGCGCTGCGCAGACAATCAGCTACTTTTCTTAAGGTCTTAAGGTGCAATTCAAAAGTTGGACATACGACTAGTAAATCATCCAAATATACAAAGACGTGCGTGCCGGGCACTGTAAACGCTGTTTTCTCATTCGACTTCTTTTCCAGGGGAATTTGCCAGAACGCATCCTTCAAATCAATAGATGAAATGAAGTGTGTGTCCTGCAGTCGTCCGAGCAATCCGTCGATGTGGGGTAAGGGGTAGGCGTCCTTCTTCGTAACCAGTTTCACCTTGCGACAATCCAGACAGAGTGTGATCTTCCCAGGTTTACGTACAAGTACTACTGGGGAATTCCAGGGACTGTTGGACTCTTCAATTACCCCTAACTCCACCTCCACCTATGCTGCGTACGTCAGTTCTCACCGCACTTCCCATCTCCAAAAAAGTCGCAACGACTCCTTAAACTACTTTCGCTCCTAATGCACCTGCGGTCTCCGATCAAGTACCTCTTCCCAGCAGCTTGTCAGTCTATTACCAGCACATAAGAGGACTTCGCACAAAAACATCCAATATTTTCCTTAACTCCCACAAATTCCCGCACGATATATTTGCCTTAACTGAAACCAATCTAACACCAGGAATTCTCGACAACGAACTATTCCCTCCAAACTATACCATTTTCCGTGTTGACGGTTGTGTAGGCACCAATGATCCACCAGCACGCGGGGTTCTCATAGCTGCACACAACCGTTATGACGCCACCCTGCTAAAGACCTCCGACTCTTCAATATCAGAATTTGTACGTATCAAATTAGCACTAAATAAGTGTCTTCTGTATATTCTTTGTTGTTGTATTCGTCCCTCTCAACCTCTAGATGCCGACGAGCCCATAATTGAAGCGATCGACACCCTGCTTGAGAACGCTAACGCCTCCGATGAATTTATTTTATTGGGTGACTTTAACCTCACCCGTATTCAATGGTCCCTCTCCCAGCATGGATTCCTCAAAGGAAGATCTACAACCACCAACCTTACTGACTTTGTCTCTAAGACACTATGTGCCCTGGAAAAACGGTAAAGATGTTGATGTTATCTCCACAGATTTTAGTAAAACCTTCGACAAGATCTCCCATAACGTTATCTTGTTCAAACTTGATCGCCTAGGCTTCCCCTCCCGATTCATCTCCTGGATTCAATTCTACCTCAACAACCGTCGGTACAATGTTCTTTTCAGCTCATCCATTTCTAACCCTTTTGTCGCTCGTTCCGGCGTCCCTCAGGGCAGCCACTTTGGTCCATTGATTTTTATTTTTACAATAAATGATGTTGAATGTGTCATCAATCACTCAGAGCTGTTCATTTATGCTAATGACATGAAAATAATTAAACATATCTCCTCCATAATCGACTCTCTTCTCCTGCAAAAAGACCTTGATTCGTTCACCACATGGTGCATGAAGAACTTTCTTGAGCTCAAATTCTCCAAATGCCAGTACATCTCTTATTCCCGCCCCGAGAGTCTATATGTTAACCGATATACCAGTCCCTATCGTTACCTTTTTGTGTGACCTAGGAATAATCTTCATAGCGAACACAATTTCAGTTCCCACATTGACAGCATAATTAACAGAGCTAACTCCGCGCTAGGGTTTGTGAAGCGCTGGTCTAGAGAGTTTTCCAATCCTTATGTTTCCAAATCTCTCTACATCTCCTTTGTTAGACCTCTCCTTGAATATGCCAGCCAGGTATGGTCACCTTCACAAACAACCCTCATTAACAGCGAAGGTTAATTCGCTTCGCTCTACGTGATCTTCCGTGGGTAGACAGATTTAACCTTCCACCTTATGAAAACCGTCTGAAACTGATCGACTTACAACCTCTAAGTAAACGTCGTGATGTTTCCGACATTCTCTTCATTTATCATAGACCATAGACCATAGACTGCCCTTCAATCCTGCAATCTTTACCCATCTATACTAATCGCCGCAACCTTAGGTCCACTTCCCTTTTCCGACTCGATCGCCATCGCACAAACTACGGTCCAAGCGAGCCAATTACCAGGATGCTACGAAAAGTCAATCTCCTTTGACTTCCATCTGAGTAAATCATTGTTATGGTCGCTAAAGATTTTTTTCCAGTGTTCTAGGATCACCTGACCACTAGGTCCAGGTAGGGCGGAAACAAATGATCCTTGAGATGCCGATGGACTCAGCTAAACGAGCTAAATCCTATTCCGTACTCTCAATACCCAATTTTTTTACCATTTTTCACTTTCTTGCCCCCATTCCCGCGCTCACGCATCCTGAAATCCCTAAAACACAAATACTCACCTGCGTAAGCGCATAAAAAGATTCTGGTCGTTTGGTTGAACCCAAAGACACATATATATTTATCTACCTAAAAACACCTGTAAACATACTTACGTGCTTAAAAAGGGCATGATTAGAAGCGGCACGAAATTCCCATTTCAAGGCCAAGGAGAGCTGAGGAAAATAATTTAATTTAATTATTTTCATAAAATTCCTCAGCTCCCGCATCAAAAATTTGCTTAAATTGTCTAAAAGTTGCATTTCGATCAATAATGCAACAGTTGCAATAACAGCACCGACAATTAAACCCCGCCTCCCAACGGTAGACATAGCGACACCAAGAAGTTAAAATCCGCAGCCACCCATGAAACAATGGAAAAATTCAACCAGAAAACGGTCGTATATGCAAGAAATTCTAAAAATAGAATTCATGCGTTATATCACTGCCTGAAATGGCATTTAAAATGCACACAATAAATAACATCAAAATGCAAAATTCGGAGCCAAAACCGTTTACGCCGCTATGAACAAATAAAATAGACGGGAGCGAGCGCCTGTTTTGAATTTGCCGGGTGAAAATTTTCAAGTTTAAATTTCCAATTAATTAAAGGTTTTTTTTTTGATAAAAGTGAAAAAATTACGGAAAGAGTTGAATTTTGGACATAACAAACTCAGTGAAAAATTACGTGAATTACTGAAACATAGCAAAGAAATCGAATTTAATTAAAAGCGAACGTTCCCTTTTGGAAAGTGTCCTCCAACAATTTTTTATTTGGGTGTTTATATTGTAAAGAAATGAAAAGAAACAAAAATCTTTAGATGAAGTAAAATTCATAATAAACTTGTGAAATTACAAAAGCAGTGAAAAATTACAAGAATTACAGAAAAAATATTAAAGGAATCGGTGCAATGACCGCATCGTCCTGAAAGTGAAAATAATGTGTTAAAATGAAGTGATATTTTTGTCCAAATTTTAAAATTAATTTAATTTGTTCACAACACGAATTTGTGGTAAGTGAAAGGCAGTTCTGGATTGCTCTCGAAACGCGCGGTATTGAGGAAAAATTGAATTTTTGTCGTAGATGTCTGCCGCGTACGGTTTTCAATGGATATTAAGAGAAGTACAGATTCATGCACAGGTGATAAAAGTTAAGTAGATATTATATATCGGAGATTTGTGATATTGAGTTTGGTTAAGTTTGAACCTTTCACAGCGTGTAAAGAGATATTATGCTTATGTGTTTGTGTCAAATCAAAAGTGCTAAATGAGTTGTCATTACTAAAGTATATATAAAATAAAAATCGAATGATACTAGTTGAAAAGAATTTAATTAGAAGCGACGTGTTAATGTGTTAATGAAAGCTTCCCGAAGTTACCTTTAATTTAGCGAAAAGTTAAAAGACCGCCTTCGTACTTTCTCTGTGTGTAGTTAAGTCACTGGTTTTAGTCTTTCCCAGTGTCATTTTTGAACAGTACCAGCTAAAAGTGTACTAACCCAAATAACAATTTTGGTTCTTAAATAGCCACGAAACAACTCAGCAGTGGGGAAACATAATATTGTGCTCGATCAGATGACATTTTAGTGCGAGAATATTAGAATGGGCAATAAAAGTTTTATCCAGTTTGACCAAGAATATTTTCGCATAGGATTGTAACAAAATCGCATCTGTTGTGTTAGTTGAGTGTATTGTCCTTGTGTTGTTCAGCATAATTTTGTTACAGATGAGCGAAAGAAAGAGTGAAAGACGTGAAGAAAATTAGGAAACAAATTGAAAAAGATTTAAAGTTAAAATTAAAAGGAAATTAAATACAGAAAAAGAAAGAGTGACAGACGTGATGAAAATTAGGAAATAATTTGAAAAAACTTATTGAAAAATTAAAAGAATTTAGAAATAGAAAAAGAAAGAGTGAAATACGTGAAGAAAAGTAGAAAAGAATTTCAAATAACTTAAAGTGAAAAATTTAAAAAATTTAAAAACAGAAAAAGAAAGAGTGAAAGAAGTGAGGAAAACTATGAAACAATCTGAAATCTTAAAGTGAAAATTAAAAGAATTTAGAAAGAGAAAAAGAAAAAGAAAGAGTGAAATGAATGAAGCAAATTAGGAAACAATTTGAAATAACGTAAAGTGAAAAATTAAAAGAATTTAAAATAGAAAAAGAAAGAGTGAAAGACGTGAAGAAAATTAGGAAACAATTTGAAAAAGACTTAAAGTGAAAATTAAAAGAATTTAAAAATAGAAAAAGAAAGACGAACAAAGTGAGGAAAATTATGAAACAATTTGAAATAAACTTAAAGTGAAAATTAAAAGGAAATTAAACCAGAAAAAGAAAGAGTGAAAGAAGTGAAGAAAATTATGAACCAATTTGGAAAAGGACTTAAGGTGAAAACTAAATGAATGAAAATCAAAAGTAAGGCTAAGTGAACTACCGAAAATAAAGATTAACAACAAAAATTACTACCACATCGACTGAAGGGAGTACAAAGAGAAAGACCTACAAGCTGGTGAGTCCGTTCCTTTTTATTCTTAACTTTTGATATCACCAGAACATATAACATCTTTTCGTGTATGATTCCGCAGAGCCTCATTGCAGCCTCGTTTTTGTCCCACCCTTTCCACCCCGAAGTCTCCAGCCGCCATCAACTCCCCATCCATGCTGCGGACCGCATCCTCCAGGCCATTCAACTTGGCCTAGAAGTCCGCTTGAATCGTTTGAGGTGAAGTAGCAACCGATGTATGTAATATCCTTGCTCCTCACCCCGACGAAGCCCGCGCCATGGTCAACAACGCTAAAGCGTCGCAGATCCGGGACCCAGATTGCCGTGGTGCCAAGGGCATCACGATATGTTGGCTCGCATCCGTCTCGGTACTGCTCACTGACTACTACGACGTCAGCGTCTTTCTCGAAACGGATTTGAGCCAACAGAGCGTCCTGCTCCTGTGCAGGTTCCCCTGGAGAACCACAACTATTACCTTCTTTTCGCCTCCAGGGCCTTGAGGAAGACTCCGCACTGCCCCGACCCCGCCATATGTCGCCGCAAGCCGGGCTCCCTTGCCATTTCCGGGCAGAGGCAGTACGCCGGACCCGCGGTGCACGTCTTGGCTTTGTGTCCCTCCCCGTGGCACCGGAAGCAGCGCTTGCTCCGGTCCGGCCCCTTACAGGCTTTGCTCTGGTGTCGGTACCCCAGGCACTTAAAGCACCTGGGAACGACCACCCGCCTGCGTATCTTTACCTCCATCCATCTGATCCTGATTCGGGCAGACTATAGCAGCCTCGCCGCGGTCGTCTCCTCAACCTCGATAATGGCCAGGCATTGTACCCGGCCATTTGGACGTATTAGCGTGACCTGGAGGTAGCCGTTATACCCCCTTAGATCTCTCATCCATATGTCGTTCAAGCAGCACAAGCAATTTGGTAAGTTACTCTCCTACAATTGCAACAGTTAGTAATTAAATTTAAAAAATGTAAAATTTTTAGCGCCCCTCCTCTATCGGAGAGAACACCGAAAAATTGCGCTGCCCTAATATGGCAATACACCCACGCCATATTGGGAGCAAGAAATCCAATCGGAGGGGAAATTAGATCCGGCAAGCGGCCGTGATCAGTCTTGATTGAAATGTTTACAGGGGTGTAGAAAAAGTGGAAAGAACAAAAAAAGTAGAAAAGTAAATTATGTAGAGAAACAAATTAATAGAGGATATTCTGGGAGAAAAACATAAATTTTGGAGGAAAAAAAAACAAAAACAGCGACATATAGTTTAAGTTTATTAATTCAATTTATAAAGAAGCAAGATAATTCATTATTTAATATTTATATTTTAATAAGAAAGATTCAATTTTACATTGTGCGAAAAAAAACAACCAATCTGAACAAATTTGCACCGCTATCATAATAATTTAATATTATTAATTCAGTAATTCAGAAATTGTAGAAAGAAAAAAACCAATTTTTTGTCAAGACGAAATTTCTAAAGTCAAATGGGCAATGATAGTTAATGAACTTTACAATTCCAACTTTAATGAAAGTGCAAGACGAGTTGGTATTGTTTTGAGTGATTTTAGTTCATAAACCAACGAAAGCCAATACTTTTGAATTCTCCATATTCAAATAAGAACACAATCCCACCTTTCTTCTGTTATTATTTGCTCGAGGCTATTACGGAAAAATGATTTATAAAGAAAGCAGTAAAAGATTAGCGTAGGAGATAGACATTAGTAATTAAGCAAAATTAAACAAAAAAAAAACTGGTTAATTTTAGAGATGGCAATATAGTAGATGAGTAACTGATGACGAAAAGCAAATTTTCGCGTACAGTATTATTGCCCTAAAGATGCAGGTTAAGGCCAATTATAATAAACTTGTGAATGTATGTGAAGGCTATTTAGCGTTCAGTAATAATACAAGATTAATTTCTCAGTAAAAAAAAGTATTATATTTTTTTGATTTAATTGCGATGTCAGTATGATTAAGTAATTGATGAAATCATTCAACTGAATAGGTTCCAGGACATCATTACGACTGCCTGCGAAAAGTGCAGAGAAAGAAAACGATAAGGAACTAGATAGTATAAAGAATATGTGATCCCACGAAAAACATTTCATGTAAAGAAGGTGCCAAGACTCACAAATTCATACCGCTTTAACTGTTAAAAAGTTATCAGATCTATTGTGGAGCCAAGCCCCTAACTCTAGAAGGCCTAACTCTACAACCCCTAACTCTAGAAACCCTACATCTTGGTCAAAAAGTATGGCTTGGCAGTTTCGCGACTATCGCACAGTCACTCCTATGGACTTATGGTAAGAAATTAAGTCACTGGACTTTAATGTTCTGTCATGCATTAGATCGATGAAACCGTCAAGCCATTCTTTTTGACCAAGAAGTAGGGTTTCTAGAGTTACGCCTTGTAGAGTTAGGGGCTTGGCTCCACATGAGATCTGATCGGGCTGTATTTTTTGCGCGTCAGCTATTCTTTTTTTTCATAGCCCACTTTCTATCGTTGCCTCTTTTCCTTGTTGGATTATTATTTACAATAAGCGATAGGGTGGTACTTAGCTATTAACCAATTATATACAACTATAGATGACTGTTGTGCTTTATTTATATTAACTTAAAGCAGACTTAATTATCTTTCCAACAAAGTAAAAAAAAACAAAACTTTATTAACCGAAATAAGAAGAAATCTCTGATTAAACCTGAAATTTTAGTCGCAAAAAAAATTTTCATCCAAAACGCAAGCAGTAAATCAGGGTCCGACCATGATATGGCAATATAGTAGATGAGTAACTGATGACGAAAAGCAAATTTTCGCGTACAGTATTATTGCCCTAAAGATGCAGGTTAAGGCCAATTATAATAAACTTGTGAATGTATGTGAAGGCTATTTAGCGTTCAGTAATAATACAAGATTAATTTCTCAGTAAAAAAAAGTATTATATTTTTTTGATTTAATTGCGATGTCAGTATGATTAAGTAATTGATGAAATCATTCAACTGAATAGGTTCGAGGACATCATTACGACTGCCTGCGAAAAGTGCAGAGAAAGAAAACGATAAGGAACTAGATAGTATAAAGAATATGTGATCCCACGAAAAACATTTCATGTAAAGAAGGTGCCAAGACTCACAAATTCATACCGCTTTAACTGTTAAAAAGTTATCAGATCTATTGTGGAGCCAAGCCCCTAACTTTAGAAGGCCTAACTCTACAACCCCTAACTCTAGAAACCCTACATCTTGGTCAAAAAGTATGGCTTGGCAGTTTCGCGACTATCGCACAGTCACTCCTATGGACTTATGGTAAGAAATTAAGTCACTGGACTTTAATGTTCTGTCATGCATTAGATCGATGAAACCGTCAAGCCATTCTTTTTGACCAAGAAGTAGGGTTTCTAGAGTTACGCCTTGTAGAGTTAGGGGCTTGGCTCCACATGAGATCTGATCGGGCTGTATTTTTTGCGCGTCAGCTATTCTTTTTTTTCATAGCCCACTTTCTATCGTTGCCTCTTTTCCTTGTTGGATTATTATTTACAATAAGCGATAGGGTGGTACTTAGCTATTAACCAATTATATACAACTATAGATGACTGTTGTGCTTTATTTATATTAACTTAAAGCAGACTTAATTATCTTTCCAACAAAGTAAAAAAAAACAAAACTTTATTAACCGAAATAAGAAGAAATCTCTGATTAAACCTGAAATTTTAGTCGCAAAAAAAATTTTCATCCAAAACGCAAGCAGTAAATCAGGGTCCGACCATGATATGGTGCTTGTATTTCTTTTTTAATTTCTCCTTCCGTACAATTCCGCGCTTTTATGATTAAAAATGCTTGTTAGTTTCTTAAATACGGTATGACTACTTTTACTTCATTCGAAACATTGTTTTGTTAACTTCAAAACAATCTTTTCATAGAAGCAATAGATTCGGCACTAGGACGAGTTTAAAGAAAAATCACCCTTCCTTCTGGCGTAGTCGGGTAAAGAAGGTATTTTTTGCACGCCAGTAGTTCCTGTCTTCATAGCACACTCAAATATCAAATTTCAGCTTTCTACAACTTTTGGAAGTACCTCCCTAGAAGAAATTTTATATACAGACCTGCACCCCCTTTATGGAGGCTTGGAGGGTGAAAATTTCTTAATTTTCTCGTCGTTTGCGTGCAGAACCTTGTCTGCATACTGAATTTCAGCTTTCTTGGGCTTTTGGAAGTTTTGAAATTATCTTATGAGAAATTGTTATATAATACAGAACCAGGCCCCCCTTTTCGAGGGGTCGGAGGATCAAAGTTACTGATTTCTTAATTTTTTCGTTGTTTGTGTGGTAATTTTAACCTGCATATTAAATTTCAGCTTTCTAGAACTTTTGGAAGTACCTACAAATAAGAAATTTTATATATGTACAGACCAGATTTTTTAATATTTTCGTTATGTGTGTGCTAATCCTAGCCGGCATTCAGGAAGTACCCTAGAGGTTTTGATGACGGAGGTTTTGATGATCATGAGTGGCGAAATCGACGTATTTCTGGTATTAAGAAAATATAAAGTATAAAAGCTGGACAAATGAAACTTAGTGCGTTTAATAAGTCTAGTAATTACATCTTATTCCAAATTTGGGCTCTCTGGCATTATCCAGACCGAAGCTATGAGGGTTCAAAAATACGACGAAATGCTTCGAGAAAACTACCATGCCCCCAGATTACTAAGTTCATTAAATATATTTGCGCCTTTTAAAGTTGCAAAATAATCTTCTTATTCATGGGTTATAAATATTTTTGTTTAACATAATATAAATTGCTTTTTTTTGCGTTTATAGATCTTTTATTAATAATTCCCGTCTAAAATTGGTTCAAATTGGTTTTCCTGAATCGTTTGGGTTCTGGATTAAATTACCTGAATAAAAACACTTTTAATTGTTACATTAAAAGTGATTTCTTTGATTTGTTGTGCTATTAAAATACCGTGAATATATGAAATCTAAAGTGCGGAACACAATGTGCTGCTGGCGCTCGTAGCTGGCGCGGTAGCCAGAACTGTCAAAAGTTAAAAATATGGAAATTAAGAAATGGCGGTCCAATGTGTAGCTGGCGCTGTAGCGCAAAGTTCAATATTTTTAACTTTTGGCGCGCGCCAAATTTGACATTTCCGAGCGCCAGCTACGAGCGCCAGCGCCACATTCCAGCCTTTAATGACTGCTTATGTCATTTTACTTAAGGTTGTATGAATTATATTAAAAAT
Source organism: Leptarthrus brevirostris (assembly GCA_964036015.1). Lineage (NCBI taxonomy): Eukaryota > Metazoa > Arthropoda > Insecta > Diptera > Asilidae > Leptarthrus > Leptarthrus brevirostris. The sequence continues at coordinate 62,405,332 of OZ038371.1, read as the reverse complement.
ATGTTTCTAAGATAATTCATTGATAGTCATAGTCATGCTTACATTATGAACTTTACGTGACGAAGTTGTTATTTAAAAGCAAAATCTTGTGTTGGGTTAGTAACTGCCGAAAATTAATTATAAAAAGTGTAATGCGCAGGTTGGCTATATCTGCCAGTTTTTATGTTCAGTAATTAATACAAATATAAATACAATTCAGTTTTTGAAGGTCTCATATGATATGTTCTCGATTTATTAACATTTTGCTTTTGAACCAATCGTGGCAGTCAAAATCTTAATGACTGCTTATGTCATTTCACTTAAGGTTGTGTGAATTACATTAAAAAAATGTTTCTAAGATAATTCATTGATAGTCATAGTCATGTTTACATTATGAACTTTACGTGACGAAGTTGTTATTTAAAAGCAAAATCTTGTGTTTGGTTAGTAACTGCCGAAAATTAATTATAAAAAGTTTTATGCGCAGGTTGGCTATATCTGCCAGTTTTTATGTTCAGTAATTAATACAAATATAAATACAATTCAGTTTTTGAAGGTCTCATATAATATGTTCTCGATTTATTAACATTTTGAAGGGTTAAATCAATGTATATTAGAATAACTGCGTGAAGTCTTGTTTGAATCACGCTAGTGGTGTGATTTCTAAGATGTGTGTGAATTTCGATCTTCCCTTGAATTTTAATATCTGTGTTGAAATTAAATATTTGCGCGAACTCTAATGTTTGCGTGATTTTAACATTTCTTTGAACGCTAATATTTGCCCTGAATTATAATATTTACTTTGAATTCTTTATCTTCGCGTAACATACATAACATGTATATATCTTTTCTTTGAATTTCCGTTATGAATTTTCTTGTCATCGACTTCTAGTTCCGGATAACTATCTGTGTTTAATAGGGACTGTGCCAAATCTTGGGCTAGGTATAGTCATAGGATGGGGAGAGATAGCCCTACAAGACTCGTACCATTTCAGGACTGAGGTTGTTTGTCGCCAGGTGACATGCTTGTGTCGGTTCCCTTTTATGCCTTTTATTATTCCTGAATAGTTTGTGCTTCCATTTTTTATATACTCTTCGGTCCATAGGACACAAAGAGTGTCCGCAATTAATGTTCGGGTGAGTGAACTAAGGAGTGAGATGTAAGAGACTAGCTAGCACGGCTAGCTAGGCGGGCCCCTCACATCTGCGGTTGCCACGATATAGCCTGTACGGCAACTTGCCTTGCGACAAGCTTCATAGTTGTGCTCCCAACGCTCAGTCCAATTCATGTCCACATGCTACCGCGTGATGGCAGCATGTGCGCATGAATTATTTCTTTTTACCCATAACACTTTTTATCACCAACATATTTTTACCCGCTTATTATGGGCGAATTTTTGTTTGAATTCGTGGGCAGCTGATGATCTAAGAATTTGGCTGCGTTAGTTTTCCCGTATGTAGGCAGGGCTTGAGCTTTGTGGCAGTTAAGTTAACTGTTGCAGTCTCTGCAAATTGTAACTATTATGTGCGAGAGTTGAGGATTTTTAGTAAGTGAGTGCTTGGACTTTTAATAAGTGAGTGTCGATTTTGGTTATATTTACATTTCACTTCTTTTCCACAATCAACGGGAGTGTAATTTGTTACCTCAGCGACATCGAAAACTATAGATGCTCACACTAATATCGATCGGTTTCGATTTTTTGTACATGTTACTCTCCACCCACCCCCATTCCTAGAATTGTCTTATCCCATATATCATTTAAAGGCATCGGTAATATTATTATCTTATCTTACTGACCCCCCAAAAGTAGAAATTCGATACTAATATCGTTCGTTTGGATTATTTGCGCATACCAATTCTCCCCTCCCCACCTAGCCCTCCACAACCCACCGTTCGTAGTAGACCAAACTATGCTGAGGAATATTCTGAACCGGGTCGTTTTTGATGTTTTGTACATGTCATTCTCTTCCCACTCTCCCCTCCCCTTCCTCCACCCCCGACCCCCCTCCCACCATACATTTCCTAAACTATGCCTACGGAAATACTGAACCTCCTTGTGAAAGTCCTGCCGAAATCGGATAAACTTTTTCCGAGATTAGCCCGCATAAACAGACAGACAAACAAATTGCAAACATTGAAGAGTCAATCAATGCGCAACTGTGTTTGAAACAAAACTCCAATTGCCAGGAACAGAGAGGTCTATTTGTCTTTACATAATCTGTCATCTGTGCACGCGTTCTATTGTTTCTTGCAAACAAAACAAACAAACAAAATAAAAGTAAATTCACACGTTGTTTATGTTCGAATATCCGTGTAACACTTCAGAAAAATTTTAGTATCAGGATAACGTTTATCCCAGCACAGAAAATGCAACAATGTGGTATTTTCTCTAGATGCGTAATACAGATGTCAATAGATTTCTTTACACCACCATTTCTTGAAAGCTTACACAACTTGAATTATGCAACTTAAATAAAATGAATTATAAACCTTTTTTCCTATAAAAAATCCTGGAAAGCGCATTAAAAAATATTAAAGAATGGGGGTTTAGGGAAGTTAAAATTTGTGGTTGAATGTATTTTTAAATGAAAATTCTGAAAAAAAAATTTAAGAAATTGTTCGTTGAAAAAATTAAAAAAAAATTTAGATCTCAATAACAGCGCCACTTATCGGGTCCAAAACTATCCTATCTTTCAACCTGGAAGCAACCATACACATTCGCAAAACTTCATTGAAATCGGTTGAGTGGTTTCGGAGATTATCGTTTACGAACACAGTGACACGTGATTTTTATATATTAAGATAATTGAATTAAATTAATTTTCTCAACGCTCCGCGAAACGATTTTGACGTTCGAGGTATTTTTAAAAAAGGGAAATATATGCTGCGACAGATCATGCCATTTTCTAAGCATCGAAATTTTTTCTCCAGGTATTTTCCTCCAGATGTTAAATTCATTTGACAATTCAGTGGAGTTACGCCGGGTGGCGTAATCCAGGAATTATATAAATGAAAAAAATTCTCCCCATCACCTGAACTACACCAATTTCACATTTTTGAAAGTTTCGGGGTGTTGACAGGTGTCTTCCCAGGTTACACGGTAACCTGTACAAAAGCAACCATAACCATGTAAGTGGCGTGGCGTCTCTTCAGGTCCAAGCAACCTAGTTGTAAGGAGGGTACCTAAGTTATGGAAAGGAAAGACAAATACCAAAAAGTGCAGGTGGCGTCTTTTAAGGTCCAAGCCACCTAGTTGTGCAACTAAGTAACTTGTATAAAAGCGACCATAACAAAGCGTCACGAAGTGCAATCGGACTGAAAAAGTGTGGTTGCTGGGTTGCTAAACCCTGTGGCCACAATAGTATTCTCGACTTAACACCGAGGTGATCTTCTGCTGCAGTGTCTGATTACAATGTACCTAACCTGGATTTTACGAAGAGCTTGTAATGTGCGCGCAGTCGGTGCTGCTACGTGAAGTTGCCGCGGGATCTCCAGGTGTGTTGAGTATGTTTTTGTTGTGATATAACTGGAAGAGGGAATTAAAATCAAGAAAGTCACTGTTCAGTAAAAAGTCCACCTTGTTATTTTAAGTTAAAGCAATAAAAGCTCTTTTTCTCTTATATATGAAATGCTTACTTCACTATGATCTTTTACCAAAACTCCAGTAATTTTTTCAATTCATAAAGATCCCTATAACTTTTCACTCTCTACGATTGTTCAAATATTCTGTATAATTTTTCGCAAAAATCTTTTCTTAATCAAAGTCTCCACATAGTCTTTTTACATCTACTCAAAACACTCTTCATAGCCTTTCACAATATTCTTTTCTTTTTGAAAATCTTCACACAGTATTTTTTTGGATCCCTCGCAATAAACTTTTTTTATTCAAAAAACTTCACACAAAACTTCTCAAAAATCTCTCCATAACATTTCACAATATTTTCTTATTCAAAAGCTTCACACAATAATTATTATATCCCGACTTCGCACTGGTATTCCGTCTCAGTCGCAAAACTTTTTAACACCGGAAGATTTTCACGTCTGTGTTTTAATACAGGTGTGACTTCTGCTTCCATGATAAAGATTTGCCTATAAGACAAATCTATGTACATCTGTACGGAATACAACATTCCTCCATCCTCCAAGGAAAAAAATGTCCAAAATATTTTTTTTTTAAAAGAAAAAATGATTTATTATTTTATCAAGTTACATTTATCTTTATTTACACAACTATCTTTTTAAGAGAAGAGAAGAAAAACTTACTCACTACACAATTTTTTATATAAAATTAAAAATTTTTTTTATTATATTCTAACTACGAGCATTTGTTTTACTTTCCAACTACGAGCAATTGTTTTATTTTCTAATTACGAGCATTCGTTTTTCGTTGGCAGGAGAAAAAAAATGCGTGTATACGAAACCAAAAAATTTTCATCACACCATCATTCATCTCTCAAACAAATTGTCCACCATATTTCTAGAGAAGGAGAAAGAAAAAAAATACAATAAAACATTACACCACTCATCATTCTCTCCTCATCTACTTTAAAGTTTTGCGCTTTTAAAAAAAATTATCTAAAACAATATATCCCCAAATAATGCTGTTCGAATTGCACTAATATCAAGCCAACATAATCTTGACAAATCTTTAATTTCTTTTGGTATGTTGGTTAGTGTTATTTCTAGATAAATTAAGACCTTTCACGCTACTACTATAATTAAATAAATAATCGAAAATTTTCCATAAATTCCTATTTTTTGGGATAATTAAATTTTTCCTGCTTTCAGTGTTTTGGCTTACGTTATCTTTGTATTTGCATGTCCCCAAAAATTTATAAATTAGTTTCCTCTAAATGTAGATCATGTAGCTTGATTAGATTTTTTAGTAACCGTTTAGGTAAACTAGTATACCGTTTTCGCCAATGTCCCAAAAATTCGAACTCGAATAATTCTACCAACAAAGTTTAAGCCAATAAAAATATACTAATTGAACGCAAATTTAAATTTTTTAGAGAATCGAAAGAATTTCCGCTTCAACTTTATTATTAGCTAAAATTAAACATTTTAAATTTTTCAACCCACACAAACAATTTTAAAATTAGTGTTAAGTAATAACGTCTCCAATTTCTCGTTTGTTAACAAGAAATTACACAGCCACACAAAAAAAAATATGTTTTCGGGTCTGGAGGTCAGACCATGTTTACTATATGTTTTCGGTGTCGCTGAATCCGAATCCGAGGTCCAAAAAACGCCAGCACGTCAGGGTTCTGACATAACCTCAAAAAACCTCATACAAAATTTTATTCGAGTCCGGGGGTCAGACCATGTTTATTATATGTTTTCGGGGTCGCTGAATCCGAATCCGAGGTCCAAAAAACCCCAGCACGTCAGGGTTTCGACATAACCTCAAAAACTTCATAAAAATCATACATAAAATTTTGTATGAGGTTTTTTGAGGTTATGAAGTTTGATCTTTTTTCTCAGTTCGTTAATAAAATATGCCGAATTTTTTGGTTCATTAGACGTTGCCGTATACAGTTGAGTTTTCATCCATGTCATTATTTTCTCATTCTCAGAGACCAGTTTTGGTAGATTTAGCATAGTTAGATTTTGAGTTTTATTTTTGTCAGATAGTGAATTGTAATATTTATTAATCGAGTTCGGCAGGATTTTTACAATTTTCGCAAACGTTTTTTTCTTTTTTGTTATGATCCGATTCACATCTTGATCCGGATTTTTAAGTTTTGATATCCCATACAATGGAGGAAATTCCGTGTCCAAATTAACTTCTTCAGAATACTAAATGAGTTGGAGAAAGTAGACCTTTCTAAGTCATGAGTCATGACTGTCGCCTTCCTTCTCGAACAGCTTTTTATCGACATAATCTACTGTATGTCAATTTCTTTTTCCTTAAAAGGGCAATCTGAATTATCAGATCTGATCTGTAATATACAGTTGCTACAAAAGGGTCTATTTAAGCAGGATTCAGTTGTACATTGATCATCATAACAGTTTAAGCATCTAACCCAAGTGGCTTTACACTGAAGCAGAAAATGTCCTCACATATGATACTTAGTACAAAATCGTGGCTTAGGCGTGTAGTATCACATGCCTGAGTGCTCCATATATGGATACTTCATTTGGTAATCTGTTACCTTTAAACATTGGTTTCACAATTGTGGTTGGGGTGCGTTGTTCTCCCTCCCCCTTTTTAGTAAATCTTGACACTTCACTAACCTCTACCGGAGATGAAATGTTTAATAAAAGTTCCTCTTCCGAAATATAGAAGGCAACACCTTTGAATCTACCCCAGGTGTCCTTAAATCTCTAACCAATCTTTTTGGTTCAACAAAAAACAAAAACTGTTCGACGCGACAAAATGGCGGCCCGGTAATTTCACAAAATGTTGAATACACATGAAATGCCAGAAATACCTGTGAATTCTGTTGTCTCAGCTTTCCAGGAATCAAAACAATATCATAAATCATCTTTGAACTTTTTTGTCACTACTGCCCTCTTTTCATCAGGTATTAGTTGACTTTTATTATTATTTTTAGGAAAAAGGAAGCGCAATCGGCAACTGGTCTGGCCATAGGAAATTTCTTGAAGAATTCATGGGTGATCCGGTGATCAACTCAATATCAGATATCATGCCGAAGAGGCACAACTTTGATATACCATTCAAGCTGATCCTTGAGAGCAGAGATTATTGGCTCAATAATAGACATATCTTTGAAAGCGGATCTCAGGTTTGGTATAGGGATGGATTCAAGATGGAAGACAGAACGGGTATCGGGGTCTATGGACCAAGATTAAGGCTGTACAAATCGCTCGGTTCTACACCAACCATCTTTCAAGCAGAGATACATGCCATCGAAATCTGCGCATGTGAAATTACCAACAGAGGAATACGCGGTGCTAAAATATATATTATGTCCGGGATCCTACACCTTTGAGTCTAAAATCGTCTGGGACTGTCTCACTGCTCTTAAAGAACTGGCTAGCATTACGCTAGCATGGGTAGCGGATAGCGCTAGCATGGGTGCGGATTCTCAGTTTATTGGACCGGAGCCATTCTGTGGCCACTCAAAAAGCCAAATAGCAATGCGTATCCGGTCATGAAAGGACGAATGCAAGCACTCACACTGGACAAATATCCCAGGGTCAAGACAAGCAAAGAGGTTTATAACCTACTCAAAACAGAAAACGAAGGAGCTGCTCTCACAGACCAGATTTAAGGCTTATAACAGGACTTTTAACTGGTCACTGTCACCTGGGCTACCACCTAAAAAAAGATAGTGCTGGCTGATGATGACACCTTTCGATTCTGTTTAGAAGAGGAAGAGACAGCTAAACCTAAACATTGGGTTACTTGAAGATTGAATGTTATTGGCCACCAATCCTTGAGCATTGAGAGGTTTATTGCATGATATAGTTACTGGAAAAAAACGGAAATTTTCCCGAAACATGTGGTATCTGGCATTGACTTTCTAAGGTTTCGTAGTCAGAAAGCTTTTTGACTTGCCTCAGAGGCGGGCTTAATAAGCCTCGTCTGAATGGCCATTCTTTCATACTTCTCCAAGATAGGATTGACGTTGTCCACGCAAAGTTATTTGGCGTACAGCACACATTCCTTTACTTTGGGGTACAGCCTGTTTCCGAATTGCTTTACCGTTTCCTCATTACTCTGATGACATGATCGCATATCTTGCATCAATCCTGCGAGATCTCTACTACGTAAATAGTAATCCGCCAGAGCCTTTTTTAGTTCGTCAAAAGTCTTGAAAGTACGATTCACACAAATTCCATAGGGAATCCCTATCAGTTTAACCTTTGTTATCGGTAATGATGGAAGAATTCATGTATCCATGCTGCCATCAAGCGGCAGCCTGAGGACATGAATTGAATGGAGGGATGTGGGAACCCCGACTAAGTCTGGGCTCAAACCCAAAAAGGATAGGGAAGGGTTAGGGAATACCAGGGTGAGCGCCATAGCAGCCGTGCAGGCTTGGTCAGTGACCGAAGAGGTGAGGGGCCCGCCTAGCTAGCCGTGCTTAGCTCGCCGGATCGGTGTGGGGTCTTGCCTCACACTCCTCTGTACACTCACCCGAACATTTATGATGGCACTCTTAAAGTCCTAAGGACCAAAGCAAGAAGGCATAAAAAAAGGAAGCACAATTATTAAAGGAATAAAAAGGATGAAAGGAATCGACAATATCATGCCCCTGACGTAAAAGCAACCTCAGCCTCAAGATGGTTCGAGGATTGTAAGGCTATCCCACCCCATCCTGCGACTATGCCGAGCCTATCATATATGGCATAGTTTCTATTAACTCGGACAATTGTCCGGAACTAGTGGTTATAGAGAGAGAGAGAGTGAGAGAGGGTATGAAGGAATCAGGCTACTTTCTATCACTCCATCATTCACTGATAGTGATAGTCAAGTTCCTGGTAAACAAAGAAAAGGACGTACAAGAAAATATGGGTAATCCGTGAACTTCAAATCGAATTACGCATATCTTATATATAATGATACCTAAAAAAACCTGTTACGTAAACAATTTTGTAAGGGATAACGTTCTAAAGACAACTTCAATGATGTGATGCTGAAGATATACTGTAGATTAAATTTCAGGCTGTGGATTATTTATTGCTGGTAGAATAAAACTTAATTGTAATTCAGTTTGGTACACCTAATTCAAAAAAGGGAAGGATAACGTATATTCAAAAACGTATATTCGATTATAAAAATTTTCCAATAATATCTCTTAATTTCTTAATGTTTTCGTTTATATCAACAAGATCTCCAATAATCTATGTGATAATCATAATTTTATACTGAGACAGCGCTAGTATTTAATAATTCAATAGTAAAAACAACTTAAGTTCACCCTTTATTACAGGTCTTCCAAAAAAAATGTTTATAACTGTGCGAATGTACGTCATCGAGACTGACAAAATTTAAGGATTCAGTAATGCCTAATTCGTTAAACTATTAAGCTAATACAGGTATAGATAAAATACCGTCAATTCATTTCAACTTAGAAAGCTAGGCCAAGATACATACTTAGTTAACCTTGTGGGGAAATCATCATTAACACAACAACGTTATGAAGTCCGTTCTCTACACATATGTTTACACCTAATGAGTGAAATTAGTAGCAATAGGGTCAGCACAGCGATGTCAATCACGTCTCGGCTTTTCATACATCTACACCACTGTAATCTTCTGGAAATTGTATATTGTTGAACCACTAGAATTCACAGTGGAAGAGACTGGGTTATTATATTCTTCCAAAACCGTTTTCTTATAATTAATTTAATTTCTTAGTACACTTAGAGTAATACTTATGTTAAAATAGACAATTAAAAATAGAGTTCATTGGTAATAATGTAAGTGAAATGAGACCAAATCCTAACATTATTTGTTATTGAATGCTATAAGTCACATGAATCTAATAAGTTCTGAACTAATCGCTAATTATGACCCGAGAATTATAACCTTATAGACGAAAATGGTAAATAAAACGTTTATATAAGTTTGTAATCATTTGAAAACTCCGAAATATCCTGAAGACTAATTAAGTATATTTTCATAAAAACGAATTTGACATAACGAATATGTTTATAACCGATCTCGTATAATATATTTATATATATATCCATACATATACATATATATATATATATATATATATATATATATATATATATATATATATATATATATATATTAGTTAAGAGGTGGAATTCATTGGATAACAATTCACGTGTCTAAGAAGTAATTACCTTTATTTATACTTTTAGGGACATATAACCTTGAAATTCATTAACTCAGTATGCTATTTATCGAGTTAACGCACTTTTATTGAACGATATAAATTACACTTGGTATAACAAAAAAATAAATAAAAATAAATGCAAAATAGAAGGAATTAAACCCAAATTTTTTGTTGTTAAGTACAGGGGGATATAGTATATAGTGTATGCCGGCCTCGCAATACTTCAATTACCGGGTTAAGTTTATATTTATCACATATATATATAAATTTTGCTCTATATGATGTACATATATAAAAAAAACTTACAGGATTAAACTGGTTTGCCCTGCGACCACAAAGCATGTGTAGATATTTTATCTCATTTATGCCGGCTTAACGTTACTTCAATTGCCGGTTAAATTTATATTTATCACTATATATAAATTCCGCGCTATATGATCAATCTAAAAAAATTACAAGACTAAACTGGTTTGCCCTGCGACCACAAAGCACATGTAGATATTTTATCTCATTTTTGCCGGCTTAACGATACTTCAATTGCCGGTTAAAGTACATTTATAAAGACATACAGAGGGTGATCAACGAATTAGAAACGTCTAAAATTTATTGAATTTTATATTGCTCTTCAAGTTTTTTTACACTAAAACAATATCTTTTTGTAATTCGAATATTTCAAAGATGTATCTGTTAATGTTTATTTTATGACATGTTCTCTTTTTCATCCAATTAAGAAATGGGTAAACCCAGGACAAATGACTATTTCCATTCTGTTTTCGTGAAAAAACTGGAATTAGTTTTCAATTCAGTCTTAAAGGTTTATTTGAAGGATGCAGTTGCAAGATTTCTGAGTGATGTTATCAACGTTTGAGTGATATTTTTGTGTAAATTAAAGATTTAGTGTGAAATTTTATATTCAAGACTATATTGAGAACATGGGTCGTAAAAAGGATATAACAAATGAAAAAAAATATGCTATTGGTGAATGTTTCGTGTGCGACAGTGAGTAGAATCTCAAAATTGTTAAAAAATTATCAACCTGCAACATACAATCGGAGACTTAAGTGCGAAGGAATCAGGAAAACTACGCCTAGGACAGACCGAAGAATAATCCTTATGGTGGTAAAACAACGTAGAGCTCCTACTAAGGTTCTTAAACGGAGTTTGAATGAGAAAGGAACTCAAATATCTCAAGTTACCTTACGCAGGCGGTTATATGAAAGCGATTTCAAAGGGAAGCAAGCAGCTAAAAAGCCAAGGTTGACCCAAAAAATGAAAAAATCCCAGCTTGAGTGTGCTAGACAACATGAACATATAATGTATGTGTGTGCGGATGAGCAACGTGAAGCGGCCGCAGGATGTTCAGGTGGCACGCGCTAGCTGGCAAATTGGGTATGGGGTGTAGGTCCTTGAACATCATCACACATCTACAAACAGAATTCCGCGTGCCTGTGGCGAAGAAAGGTTGTGGTATCCTTTCTTCAGGTCTGCCACAAAGGATAAAAACGAACAAGTACAGATGGAAGGAAGAACAACAGGTCTGCTATAACCTGTTGCTCCTAGCCGCGCTGAACTGTCATCGAAAATACTCAAAAAGAAAATCTACCCCCTAGACTGACAGTTCAGACTACAACCCACTCCATCCCTGTACCTGCCTAGGGTACAGGCCCAAGGGGAAGATGCTTTATGTGTTCCTGAAACGAAACGAAAATTTAGCTCATATAAATCATTCTCAATATATATTCAAAAAATAAAAATATATATTTAAAATATTTCAATAGCCAATCTGTCTAAAATAATTACAAGGATCTCTTAATTCGACAATAGATATGATATATGACTAGACACTACCTACTACCAGTTATAAATACCTGACTGAGTAAGCTCGTATTGATTAAATTATCTCTGCTAAAAAAAACTAAAAACGAAAATTCGACCCCACGGATAGAATGTGCACAACCTACCCGAGTCCATGTCATATAGATCTTTACAAACGAAAAACAGCATTATACCACAATGCGTATCTGACCAAAATATGTTTAACAATTCAGTTCAAAGCGATTATGGATACTAATGAACTATCAAACAAAAAAAGTTGATTATATTCCCGGAAAACCAATGATTTAGAAAGACACTGGCCAAGCAAGATTACCGTGTATCTTCTCCTATCAATTCAATATTTCTGAATGTTTGTACTTATTCAATCTGTTACAAATTACAAAGCGAACGAGAGAAAATTTATCTTTGTTGATATCCGACCTACTGGTGGTATCTTATCAGCCTAGTAACTATTCTCGGAGCTACTCATTTAAAACAATCTACAAGGGTAACCACTGCACAAATACTTTACTTTTGAAAAGATTCCACTCGTTAAGATTTCAACATTAAATTTGAATAAAAAAACCAAATGATCACTTTAAGATATTCTTGACCTAAGATATGAATGTGAATGTTGAAAATTTGTCAGTCATATCAAACATTTTTTTTTGTAAAAACAACCTATCAAATATTAGTTCTTAACCGGCTATAAATGTATCAAATATTTCACAATAAAATTTCAGCTCTTATAATAATTCCAATGAATTATTATATTGTATATCTCTATAAATATAGTACTAATTATGTATACTCTAAAATGAATACTGCACTGAATGACGTTATTTTGAATTTTAATCATAAAGGTATTTAAGTTGCACTTGACAATTTCTTTTCCTAAATATCTATACATCTCTGACCTTTTAAATATGCCGCAAATAAAAGTAGCGAAAGCTTATAATTATCACTTTCACTATTATTTGAACCGTTCTCATCTGTGCTATGTCATGTTGGTTAATACTTGTCTGTTCACTTAATTTAATTAATGTCTTGGCATATTATTTACATTGCCCTAAAGACTAGGTGAAAAATGTTATGAAACCTGCCGTGACTTGAAGAAAACTGAAATTGGGGGTATTAATTTTAAAATTTAACTTCATGCGCAATGATTTTTTTTCTTGTCTTTCAATAAAATGACTATAAATACTAATGCAACATTTAAAAGAATTAAAAGATTTTAAGTCGATAAATATAACTTGAGGAACCAAACGAATAAATCTTTTTGTCATTCAACTTCCGTAACGACCTATGCCAGGTTAATTTGAGGCTTCAAGTGCTGAACATCAGGAGGGCACTAACCTGGCTTTAGTTGGTTTTAAAACCTACTACTGTGGTTTTCCTAATCCAGTGCATTCCTTCTGGAACTGATGAGATTTCCAATGAAGGGTGGAGTGTATTGGGGCAGCCTGGCTGATGATGTGCACCTCACTCTTATAATGTACAATCCCACTTTCGATAAAACACACCTTTTCAGCGGCGGCTTCCTCTTGGAGGATTCGATGAGTTGTGCGACCTGATGCACTTGTTGTTTTTCCCAGCCTGTTGGGGCATATATTCATAAAATTGATCCTTAACAAATCCAGGGGACGCAACGAGAATATATTTTATGACATCAACATTAATATGTCTCCAAAATGCCTTGCATTACAGCATCATAAAATTTGCTGAGACATTTTCATGTTGGGCAAGATTTTCTTTTCTTTTTCCTTTTTGTTTTTTTGAGATGGCGGCCGTGTAAAATGACGAGCACTGATGCAGTGCAAGACAGTAGGCGGCTGTTACCAAACTTTTTCAGCCTGAGTAAAGTCACGCCGGTACTAAAATTTTGGGTGGTGCCGTGGATGCTAATTTTGTCCTGTGTGGACAATCTGTGAGGCGATGCGTGTGGGATGGCTCTGCGTGTCGTCAATCCTCTGGCAGCTGTCGCGACAACCAAAGGGTATAAAATGCACTTTGAATAGATAAGGCATGGCTCACATTACAAACACCCTACGATTAATGACTGGAAAAAAGTAAGCTGATAATCACAAATAACGATTTGAACGGTCAACGGCACAATTTAATAAATTAAAACACAGATTTTGTTAAATAATAAAATATAAATAACAAAAACTAACACCTTTCTCACGTACCGTTTAAAAAAATCCGAAATTCCGGATGCATTTCAGCATGCATTCATGCCATCGTCAGCGGCCAACGCAGACTGAAGTTCAATGCCACCAGTGATAAGGGCATTGCACTTGTTCAGCACCGATAAGAGGTCAATAGCCTCAAAATTCACTGCTATATGGTAAAGCTGAAGAGAGGTGATGAGATGGGACCATCATCGTTATTTAAAATATTATTTTTATTTTTAGCAATTTCCCATGCGTCCAATTCAATTCTTTTGTTTACAGCTTTCTCTAATTTTAATCTAATTATTCCCATATCCGTATGGTTTTCTTCTAATATATGTTGTGATACAGCTGATTTTCCAGGTTGATTATTTTTCGCGTGGCTTATATGTTCTTTATGTCTGATTTTTATTGATCTCTTAGTTTGTCCAATGTACTTTTTGTTGCAATCCTGATTTGTCCATACTTGTTATTTTGTTCTTCGGATTGCTTAGTATGTTTAGCAGTTTTTCATTATTTTCATATACTATTTCAAGGTTAGATTTGTTGAAAATTTTCTTTATGTTATCTGTGACTTTTCCTTGAAATTTAAATGAAACTCTTTTCTTTTCATTTACCTACTGGCTTTAGCGTAGTTCTGCTTCTATTTTTTATTTTATTTGCGTGTTTTTTAACTATATTTTCTATATCTCGTTCTCTGTAGTCATTTATTTTTGCGACGTCCTTTATATATTCGTATTCATTTTTATAATTAATTAAAGATAAAGGGTAACTTATTCAACCTGTATGCCATGCTATGAAATGAAGCCATTTTATGTTGTCTAGTGCAAAAGGAATCCCTAGTAATAAACCGTTTAGTCATAGTAGGTTTTCTATATATATCAACTTCAATTTTTCCATTTTTTCTTATTAGCATTAGATCTAGAAATGGTAATTTGTCGCTAATTTCTTCTTCATATGTGAACTTTATGCTCGGGAAAAGGTTGTTGATTTCGTTAAGTAAGAGGGGTACATTGTCCTTATGTATCATAATAAAAATATCGTCAACATACCTTTGCCATGTTATGGGCAGTTTTCCAGCTCTTTTAAGGTTCATTTCTAGTTTCCCCATAAAAGTATTGGCAACAAAACAAGAAATTGGGTTTCCCATGCTTGTACCTTCAACTTGTCTAAAGTACTTGTCCCTAAATTGAAATATATTATGATCCATGCATAATGTTAGAGCTTGCATGTAGCACTCTATTTTTATTTGCTCTACTGATTGAGTTTCTAACCATTCCTTTATATAAATTAAACTTTCTTTTACAGGTATACTAGGGTAAAAGTCTTCAACATCTAAAGATGCCATTATAACTTCTGGTTCGAGATTTAAATTTTCTAATTTTTCTACTAGTTCTAGTGAATTTCTTAAATATAAGCACTCTGGTTGTTCTAATTTTCCAAATTCCTCGACCAGCCATTTAGCAATTTTGGAAGAAGGTGCATTCGTATTTGAACAAATAATTCTCATTTTGTTACCAAAGATGCGTCTAACTAGAACCGCTACGTCCCGACGCATTGTCTCAGCCTCGATACTGCTGAATTTGTTTCGTGCAATGCACTCTTCTACGCTCCCAATCAGTTGTTCAATGGGGATACGTTGTGGAGTTGGCGCAAAGTTCAGTCCCTTGGATAGAATGCTGACAGTAGCCTCACTAAGTTCTTCATCCAACAAATTAACTACCGCTTTGCTCAGGTCGATAGTATTGTCCCGTTGCGGTATTGTTTGCCTTGCGATGAGTCGATCGAACTTATTCTGTTGTTTTTGTTTGCACAATTCTGCCACTCTAGTTGCTTGATGAAATGTTAACCGATCACACACATCGAAATCCTCTGCACTGAGCACACCTGCAAGGTGTTGCTGCAAATTAAATTGTTCTGCCCTATTTCAGAGGAGTTACGGATAGGGTGGGAAAGGTTCTGAAGCGATACGGGATACAATCGATCTTTTTACCACCCAAAAAGGTGCAAAACTACCTGCGTCCGCCAAAGGATCGTTTTCCTCTCCAGTCGCCAGGCGTTTACGCTGTCCCTTGTAGCTGTGGGTCATCTTATATTGGACAAACACAACGAAGTATTGCTACGCGTCTTAAAGAACATATAAGTGCTGTAAGTAAGAATCAGCGGGTAAAATCAGCAATATGCGAGCATATTTTAGATCATCCATCGGAACATCATTGGATTCAGACCGATTCAGACCATCATTGGAGAAGACCGAAATATTGGCCCGCGAACCTCACTACACGCCTCGGCTCGTTCGTGAGCCGATTGAAATTAAACGGCGACAAAATTTCAATCGCGACAACAGTTTCCAGCTTTCACGAACATGGGATCCCGTACTGAAAGCATCTCAACGGTCGATACAAAACAACATATTCACGCCAAGCGACACAGTGAGTATAGTTTGTTTGGATTGACACTGACAACTTCAGGCAGTTTCCCGGTGACCACGCTCAATGAAACTTGATGCGAAACGTTCGGGGTGAGTACTTTTATTAGCACTCTTAATAATTTTACGCGGATAATTCGGAAAACATAAAAAATGAATAGTTCGTTGTCGAGAATTCCTGGTGTTAGATTGGTTTCAGTTAAAACAAAGATATCGTGCGGGAATTTGTGGGAGTTAAGAAAAATATTGGATGTTTTTGTGCGAAGTCCTCTTACGTTCTGGTAATAGACTGACAAGCTGCTGGGGAGAGGTACTTGATCGGAGACCGCAGGTGCATTAAGGGGGAAGTGAGAAATAGAGAAGGGGGGGGGGGGGGTAGGAGCGAAAGTAGTTTAAGGAGTCGTTACGACTTTTTTGGAGATGGGAAATGCGGTGAGAACTGACGTACGCAGCATAGGTGGATAGATCTTCTGAAACCTTATGGGAAGGGATATTGAATGGTTCATGGTACTTAGTGAAAAGTTGGTGTAAGACGGTTGGGTCTGTGGGCAGGCCTTCTTGGTGTATACTTAACATGACGTTGGTGCTGGTTTTACCGTCAATACAGACGGAATTCGGTTTGTCGTGAAGATATGCAAGAAATAGACGAACGTTTTCAAAAATTCGGACATACCTCGGACAAGAGGTATCGTCCATCGTTGGAAAGTCAATTTAACTGTAGGTGGGATTAGGGAATCGATAAATGAGTGATGTTGGGATGAAGTAGTTTTTGTTAGCGGAAGGGGCGGATTAGTGGAGGTAGAAGTAGTTTGAGATGGGGCGATAGTGAAGGAGGATGATGGCTTGTAATTAGGTGGGCAGGCGGTGGAAGTAGCGGGTGCCAGGTTTGCTGTATACAGTGGAGGGGTGGGACAGACGGAAATCGAAGCAGAGGTGGTGGGGTGGTCGGAAAATGATGGCTTGTGGTTAGGTGGACACACGGAAGAAGTTGGGAGTGCATGGTTAGGTGGATGCGCTGCATATAACGAACTCAAAACAGTGGTGTTAGGGTTGACGGCTGGGATGGACGTGTTCGAGGGCTTCGGTGTAAGTGAAACCGAGGGGTTAAGGGTGTGAGAATATATAAAGTTAGGATAATTGACAGGGGTAGTTAGATTAAAGTTTGGAAATACTCACATTTGAGCTGCCAATTGGAGTTATGATCACTAGGCTTAGGGCTAAAGGTGAGAGGTGCGGAAGAGTGATGAGAGATTATGTTATTACTAGTGCTTATGTTCTTACGATTAGGCTGAATACTAAATTTAGGTATGGGAGAAGGACGTTTGGAATTACCTTTGGGATAGTTAGTAGGATTTGGTTTATTAGTATTTAATTTAGGGTTAGATGCAGAGAGCTTAGGGTTAAATTTAACATACTTCTTAGTCCACTTGGAAATTTCGATAGTCCCGAGAGTGAAGGTTTTGCTGGAGGGGTTACTGATGAGCCACACATACTTGTTCGGGATGGAGATCTTGAAGTTGCTGAATTTTCTTGCGTCCGAGAGTAACTTCAGGCAGCTAACGGGGATGAATGCAAAATTCCGGAAAAAAAGCTATGTACCCAGGAAACGTTGGCGTTATGAGGGGCACCCTTAAGAAGGAACGGAGTATGGTCGCTTGATGAAGATGAGTATTAACTGCCTAGTCTTTTTAGTCTTTGTTCCTATGTAAGCTATGGAGATCCAGCAGGCCAAGGAATCGGTGCACCTCGTCCAATCCAGCGGTTAGGAAATTTTTCACTTAGTATTACCTTCACAATGTTCGCCATATGCGCTGGTACTCCATGGTGTTGGTGAAACATTCACCTAAGATTATCCATAGGGTTCTCCTCTATTATATCTGGCAGTGTATTGTCTAAAAAGTCCCCATAAATTTCACTAGTAAGCACTTGCGGCAAAATGAATGGTCCTACCAAATGGTCCTACCAAATGGTCCTACCAAATGGTTGTCGATGATACCAGCCCAAATATTGACACTAAATCTCTGCTGGAATAAGGTAACCTGTGCCCTCTGTGGGTTAGTGTTCGACCAACTATGGAGGTTATTGAAGTTCCTGATATCATTCCTGGTGAATTGACATTTATCTGTTCACATAATTAGGTCCAGAACTGACCCTTTTTTATAGCAAAATTTCCATCAGGTACGAGTAACAAAACGCCAGGATACAAGGATGTCAATTCTGGCTAATATCGGCAATAAAACAAAATTACACTAAGATTTTTAAAACTTTTTTGCAGCAATAATTAAAATGAATTAAGTGTTAACCCAAAAGAAACATTTTCGACCCTTTATCATAAAAATTTTGTTTACTAAAAGAATTTGCTTCCTAAAGTGCAATAAAATAATTAGGTAGTCAGAGATTTCTAAAAATGCGGTTTTTCTAATTCTTTGTCTACCTTGGCATATTGCACCTTTCTGGAAAGGTAATAAGACGGGCAATCCACTAAAAATAAAAAAAGGTATACTAATTACATAAATTTCGGAGAAAATTTGAAAAAATGCTGAAATTTTGGTAATTTCAAAACATTTTTTAAATTTTGGCCGTGACTGTACCTGCAGTGGCAGTAGTGAGATGAACATTGTTGACATTTTTGGAAAGGTAATTAGGATAGTTGTTTTTTAGCGTTTGTTTCATGTGGCTCTGTTGGGCAGATGAAGAGATAAAAATAAAAGAGTAATCTGCATACCATGAAAAACTGAAATTTATGAATCACTCAGGAACTACATCACCGAATAGGAACTGCCACACCCGCCGGGATTCAACATCTGCAGCTCCACCTCAATCAATGGTTCGTACAAACTCGCTTTCCTCCTTGGCGCAGCCTGCTCCAGATGTTGATGCTACTGTTGGTTCGATCGTGCCTCAGATGGCGACGGGTACTGGTGTCGTCATCAATGTCTCTCCGCCAGTGTCATCCCAATCCACTTTAACCGCACCTACGATTAACAAATTTGGCACCACCTGGACTGTATTGGAATGGGAACAGAGACTAAAGAGACTAGGCAGTAAATACTCATCTTCATCAAGCGACCATACTTCGTTCCTTCTTAAGGGTGCCCCTCGTAAAGCCAACGTTTCCTGGGTACATAGCTTTTTTTCCGGAATTTCGCATTCATCCCCGTTAGCTGCCTGAAGTTACTCTCGGATGCAAGGAAATTCAGCAACTTCAAGATCTCCATCCCGAACAAGTATGTGTGGCTCATCAGTAACCCGACCAGCAAAATCTTTACTCTCGGGACTATCGAAATTCCCAAGTGGACTAGGAAGTATGTTAAGTTTAACCCTAAGCCCTCTGCATCTAACCCTAAATTAAATACTAGTAAACCAAATCCTACTAACTATCCCAAAGGTAATTCCAAACGTCCTTCTCCCATACCTAAATTTAATAGTAACAACATAATCTCTCATCACTCTTCCGCACCTCTCATCTTTAGCCCTTAACCTAGTGATCCAAACTCCAATTGGCAATTCAAAATGGGTGCATTTCCAGACTTTAAACTAAGTACCCGAATCAAGTATCCTAACTTTATTTATTCTCACACCCTTAACCCCTCTGATCCACTTACAGCAAAGCCCTCGAACACATCCATCCCAGCCGACAACCCTATCACCACTGTCTCGAATTCTGTATACCCAGCGCATCCACCCAACCACGCACTCCCAACTTCTTCCGACCACCCACCCACCTCTACTTCGATTTCCGTCTGTCCCACCCCTCCTCTGTATACACCTAACCTTGCACCCCCTACTTCCACCGCCTGCCCACCTAATTGCAAGTCATCATCTTCTTTCACTACCGCCCCTTCTCAAACTTCTTCCACCTCCGCTAACCCGCCCCTTCCGCTAACCAAAACTAATGCATCCGAACATAACTCATTTATCGATCCCCTAATCCCACCTACAGTTAAATTGACTTTGCGCTCTGCGGATTCCAACTATGGACGATACCTCTTGTCCGTTTACGGGACCGCCGAATTTATGAAAACGTTCGTCTATTTCTAGCCTATCTGCACGACAAACCGAATTCCGTCTGTATTGACGGTAAAACCAGCACCAACGTCATGTTAAGTATACACCAAGAAGGCCTGCCCACAGACCCAACCGTCTTACACCAACTTTTCACTAAGTACCATGAACCATTCAATATCCCTTCCCATAAGGTTTCAGAAGATCTATCCACCTATGCTGCGTACGTCAGTTCTCGCCGCATTTCCCATCTCCAAAAAAGTCGTAACGACTCTTTAAACTACTTTCGCTCCTTTGCACACTTCTTCAGTAAAACTGTCAGCGACAATTCCCTCCAACCTGACCTTAGCTACTTTTCATTCTTGGACAAATGCACTCAAACGTGGTTTACATCTTTCGACCCTGACCCCGAACAAATCGCCGCCAGTATTAACGGGCTTGAGAATGACTTTCACCCCGGTCCTGGCGGCATTCCGGCCATCGTTCTAAAAAAGTGTGTCATGCATCTAGTTCAACCCCTTACTTTGCTTTTCCGCCTCTCGGTCACTCAAGGGCTCTATGATTCCATGTTCTTCCACTGTAAGTCTATTTTCTTCCTCTCCCAGCATGGCGTCCTCAAAGGAAGATCTACAACCACCAACCTTACCGAATTCGTCTCTAAAACACTATGTGCCCTGGAAATCGGTTAAGATGTTGATGTTATCGCCACCGATTTTAGTAAAGCCTTTGACAAGATCTCCCATAGCGTTATCCTGTTTAAACTTGATCGCCTAGACTTCCCCCCTCGATTCATCTCCTGGATTCAATCCTACCTCAACAACCGTCAATACAATGTTCTTTTCAGCTCATCCATTTCTAACCCCATTGTCGCTCGTTCCAGCGTCCCTCAAGGCAGCCACCTCGACCATTAATTTTCATCCTTACAATTAATGATGTTGATTGTGTCATCAAATACTCAGAGCTGTCCATTTATGCTGATAACATGAAAATTATTATACATATCTCCTCCACAACCGACTCTCTTCTTCTCCAAAATGACCTCGATTCGTTCACCACATGGTGCATGAAAAACTTTCTTGAGCTCAATGTCTCCAAATGCCAGTCCATCTCTTATTCCCGCAAGCGTCTTACCTCCACCCCGAGAACCTACATGTTATCCAACGTACCAGTCCCTATCGTTACCTGTTTGTGTGACCTAGGAATTATTTGTGATAGTGAAATTAATTTCCCCTCCCATATTGATAGCATAATTAACAGAGCTAACTCCGCGCTAGGGTTTGTGAAGCGCTGGTCTACAGAGTTCTCCAATCCTTATCTTTTCAAATCTCTCTATATTTCCTTCGTTAGACCTCTCCCTGAATATGCCAGCCAGGTATGGTCACCTACGCAAACAACCCACATTAACAGAATTGAATCTGTCCAGCGTAGGCTCATTCGCTTTGCTCTACGTGATCTTCCGTGGTTAGACAGATTCAACCTTCCACCTTATGAAGACCGTCTGAAACTGATCGACTTACAACCCTAGGTAAATGTCGTGATGTTTCCGACGTTCTCTTCATTCATCAGCTACTAGCTGGTGCCATAGACTGCCCTTCAATCCTGCAGTCTTTACCTATCTATACCAACCCTCGCTACCTTAGGTCCACTCCTCTTTTCCGACTCTACCGCCATCGCACGAACTACGGTCAACGCGAACCAATTACCAGGATGCTAAGAAAAGTCAACGACCTTCCCTCCTTTGACTTCTGTTAAGGAATATGTTACTACTAGGGTTTTAAAAGGATTAAAACAACGCGAGCACGTTATAATCAGTAACAGTTTATTGATTTGAATAGGTGAACAAATAGATCAATGCTGATTGCTGTGTTTTTGACGAGTATTGAGCAAGTACTGATATAATATCCAAAAGAGATTTCCAGTTCCAGTTCAAAGCGGTGATTAACTGTTGTTGCTGTTTTGGTTTAATATTGTCACTGCAAATTTACTGCAGCTGGTTCAAATGATGCCTCGGTGATTGTGTAGTGGTATTGATATGATCACCAGAGCAATTATTTGTTTGAAGCTTGAACATCCCGCCCGCCTCGTGTTGACACGAAATCAGATTTTGAAGTTGGTCACCGCCCGCCAAGCCAAGTTTAGTAATGTTTGAGAGCATGTTGATAGACTAATGAAACATTGAATAAACTGCAATAAAGAAAGACATTAGTTTTGAGTATTGATAGGCAACACACAGAGCTTAGTTATAGGTCGGACACAGGTTCCAGTATTGTGTTTTAAAGTAACGACTCGAATGTGACCATCCGACCCTGGATGGACGTTTATAATTCTTCCTAAATCTCATTTTGCTGGTGGTAATTTGTTGTCACTGATGAGCACTAAATCATTTACTTTGACAGGTTCTTCTTGCTGGCGCCATTTGTTACGTAGTTGTAAGTTATGCAGATACTCTTTCTGCCAGCGATTCCATAGGCTTTCCTTCATCTGTTGTACTAATTGCCACCTGTTTAGTCGATTGCTCGGCACTTCAAGAAGACTAGGAGCAGGAACAGAGATAAGGCTTTCGCCAACCAAGAAATGTCCTGGTGTCAAAGCCGATAGATCGTTAGGATCGTCAGTCAAAGCATGCAACGGCCTTGAATTCAAGCAGGCTTCTATCTGCGCGAGTAGGGTCAGCATCTCCTCAATAGACAAAATATGATCTCTCATTACACGCCTCAGGTGGTGTTTGAGTGACCTCACTCCGGCCTCCCAGAGTCCTCCGAAGTGGGGAGATGAGGGGGGAATGAATCGCCATTCAGTACCAGTAATGACTGATATGTGGAAGATGTGCAATCCTTCGAGAGTTGGCGTAGATGCGACCTTAACTCCTTGTACATTATCACTGTATGTTAGATCTTCGTACACCGACCTCGACGTGCGATAAAACGTTTGAAAGCTGCTTGAAAGGCTTCAGACGACAGATCCATCACAAGTTCTACGTGGATCGCACGGGTCGAAAGGCAGATAAAGATCGCGACATAGGCTTTTATAACCTTTTTACCTCGCCCCTTGATGGGCGTTAACAGAAAGGGTCCAGCAAAGTCAACGCCACTGATTAAGAAGGGTTTGTTTGTTCGAATTCTGTCGGCTGGTAAGTCGCCCATAATTTGTGTTTTCGTTTTAGCTCTAAAGCGATAGCAAACCACGCATTGACGCACAAATTGTCGAACCCTGCTTCTTCCCCGTAAAATCCAGTATTTGTTGCGAAGATAATGAAGAGTTAATTGTATCCCCCCATGAATAGTTTTTGTGTGAGCATGATCAATTAACAACTGCGTTAAGTGGCTGGTTTTCGGTACAATGATAGGGTGTTTTTCATCAAAGGATAGAAATGAATGCTTTATTCTACCACCGACACGTAAAAGGTTCTGCTCGTCCAGAAACGGGTTTAAAGCGCTTAGCTGTCTGCGAGCAGGAAGTATACCCTTACTTGATAGACTGGTTATTTCAGCAGGAAAAAATATGGCTTGAGTGGCCTTGATCCACACCATTAACGACATTTCGATTTCCTCTTGAGTCAAAGGTCCTAGGTGACGCCGGGATTGCTCGACTTTGGTGTTTGCAATAAATCGGCGTCAGTATGCAGTTGTTGTGAGGAGTCTCCTTAAGTTTGAGTAACGATACAGAATTTCATTTTCTTTAACTGTAGCTTGATTTTGGGTAATGTAGGCAGAACAAGATGTACATGAAGTGAGATTTCCAGTACGAGTGTACGTTGTAGCTTGTAGTCTCCTTTCTGGAATCAATTCAAAATTGCACTGGGGTGACTTATTTGGCCAGTGGGTGGAGTGTCGTGATAACCAGGTGGGCCCAAACCACCACAATTTGAGTGTTTTCAACTCAGTTGGACTCATTGCTCTAGTCATACAATCTGCAGGATTGTCTCCCGATGCTATGTGGTGCAGGGTTCCGAATCGATACGAAATTTCGCTCCAAATATCGCTCCAAATCGCTCTGGATCGGATCGGTGCGATATCTGGATCGATTCAGCCTGGAGCGTTATAAAAATATCGAACCGCTCCGGAGCGGATCGTTATTTTCCAAATCTGTTATCGAACCGCTCCGGAGCGGATCGTTATTTTTTAAATCAGATATCGAACCGCTCCGGAGCGAATCGTTATTTTCCAAGTCTGTTATCGAACCGCTCCGGAGCGGATCGTTATTATTTTTAATTTCAATCGATCCGAACCGCTCCTGGAGCGATATTGAATCGATTCGGAGCGAATTCGGAGTTCCACTGAATCAAAGGAATATGTTTGGTAATTATAAGAAAATAATCCTCATCTGCAACTTAATTACTAGGTGTTTTATACTAGGGGTGATGGGTAGGTTAGTGGATGGTTGGTGTGTGGGTGGGTGTTGGCATGTGGATGGTGAGTGGGTGAATGAAAGGAAGAACTCTAGTAATTATAAACGTGCACTTCACCTGTAATTTAATTACAAGGGGTCTTGAACTTTGAGGGTTTTGTGAGTTAGTGAGACGGTTTTGGAGTGAATGTGGGTAGTATGTGGGTGATGGGCTGGAGGGTAGGTGGTTGGTGATGGGCTGAAGAGTGAGTGGTAGGTGTGTGGTTGGGTTGGTTCTAGTCGGTGTGCTACCCATATTCACTCCTGGAGCGTTATTGAATCGATTTGGAGCGATAAGAATCTCGCTCCACTGAACCAAAGTAAATAGTATGGTAATTTTTAAAAAGTGCTTCGCACCTGCAACTTAATTACAAGGTATCTTGCACTGAGAGAGCTTTAAGTGTTTATTATTATTTATTTGGCCGTTTTTCATTCTAATCTGCGTGTTAAAAATTTCAACCAACACTTCACGGCTTTTCATTATTCTAAGAATTTTAAGTGAAGGGTTTCCTTTTTCTTTTTAATTTTTAATTGATGAACCCAATGGAGTCTGTCTGATGCTAAACTATTTGAATTATTTAGCCAAATCAGGGAGCTGACTTCAAATGTGCATAGGAATCCAAAGTAATAAAACAGAAAAATCAAATGTAGGTTGATTCCCAATTTTAGAGAATACAATTTTATGAGGGTAAAGTAGGCCTTTGTGTTTTTTGCAGAGTAATATAATTTTTGAACATGCTTTTGTATGAATAAAAAACCTTAATACTCGGAAAAAAACGCGAGCGAAATTTGTTCGACTTCTTTAAGTCGGCCAAAGGCGCAGCATGCATGATCCCATGCACTTGGTGTTTTCCACATTATAATGATTATCACTCTTAGACTGATAGTAGGACATAATTTTATCGTCTGATGCGCACTTAATATATGCCTCTTCTTTTATTTATTCCGCTGTTCTCTCATAATTCAGGTTAAATACAGCAATTTATCTAATTCGAAAGTTTTTAAGGTATTTATATATGTATATATCAAATCTTGGTTATTGATTATATTAATTTAAGTTTCATGAGGGAAAGTTAGATTAGGAAGTTATCTTTGCGGATATTTGGGCCGCATGCAAGCTTTCCTCCTTTTCCTCATCACTGCCTTCTCATTGCCTTCCCTTTACTCTTCTCCAACATCTAATTTCCCTAACACCCGCTGCCCCCCTTGCTAATAATAGCCCCACACCCCGCCACTCGCTCCTACCCAGCACCTATTCACCACAACTCTATAAACCCTATATACTTATATAGGTCAGTACAAGACACCTTGTAATTAAATGTCAGGTGAGGTACACTTTTTGAAAATTACCAGTCATATTCCAGAATAAACGCCTTACCCATCATCTCCCACAGCCCACCAATCAACCATACACACCACACGCCCTACTACTCACTCCTACCCAGCACCCATTTAGCCAAACTCTAAAAGCCATCTCAGTACAAGGCACCTTGTAATTAAGGTGTAGATGTGGTGCACTTTATAAAAATTCCTAGATATATTCCTTTGATTCAGTGGAGCGATATTCTAATCGCTCCGAATCGATTCAATATCGCTCCAGGAGCGGTTCGGATCGATTGAAATCAAAAATAATAACGATCCGCTCCGGAGCGGTTCGATAACAGACTTGGAAAATAACGATCCGCTCCGGAGCGGTTCGATATCAGACTTGGAAAATAACGATCCGCTCCGGAGCGGTTCGATATCAGACTTGGAAAATAACGATCCGCTCCGGAGTGGTTCGATATCAGATTTGGAAAATAACGATCCGCTCCGGAGCGGTTCGATATTTTCATAACGCTCCAGGCCGAATCGATACGTGGAGCGGAGCGATATTTTGTATCGATTCGGAACCCTGATGTCGTGCCAAGTTGCATGACTCAGTTTCTGCTGAATGGTTGAGACCCGATTTGCTACAAAGACCTTCCACCGAGAAGGATGATCTCTCAGCCATCCAAGGACAATAGTTGAGTCGGTCCAAGCATGGATGGGGACCGTCTCAAAGTGCAACGATTTTTGTACAGATGTCATCAATTCTGCCAACAAAGCGGCGCCACATAATTCCAAACGAGGAAGAGAGATGGTCTTCAGCGGGCTAACACGCGTTTTGGCAGCAATCAATGATATTTGAGCGTTATTGACGTCATGGAGAATGCGAAGATAGACCTCCGCTCCATATGCTAATTCCGACGCGTCAGAGAATCCATGTAGCTCTACTGCACAATTGACGCCTGTGACACCGTTCCAGCGATCAACGGAGATGTCAGCTAAACTGTTTAGATCATTCCGATAATCTAGCTAGATAGCATGTCTGGTCGAAGTTCGTCGTCCCAGTTGCATCCTGACATCCATATTTTTTGCATGAAAATTTTGGCTTTGATGGTGACTGGTGAAAGCCACCCGAGCGGATCATACAGACGACTGATATCGATTGTCTTCATTTGGAAGATCCGCCAACATTTCAGGACAATTTGACAGCCATTTTCGCAACTTAAATTCACCTCGTGATAGTAGAAGGCGAAGTTCGTCTCTAACTTCAATAGCAGACTTTTGATCGAAGGATCCAAAGAGTGCGTCATCGACGTAGAAGTTCTCTCGAAGAAGAGAAGCCCCTAAAGGAAATTCCGAATCGTTATCGTTTGCTAATTGATGTAGTGTCTTGGTGGCAAGATACGGTGCGCTTGCTGTGCCGTAAGTAACGGTTAGAAGACGGAAACATTGGATGGAACTAAGATCGCTTCGCCAGAGAATAC
Organism: Leptarthrus brevirostris; assembly: GCA_964036015.1. Lineage (NCBI taxonomy): Eukaryota > Metazoa > Arthropoda > Insecta > Diptera > Asilidae > Leptarthrus > Leptarthrus brevirostris. The sequence goes on along the minus strand of OZ038371.1, from coordinate 62,377,973 downwards.
GTTGAAGATTTGTATCTTGAGGATCAACAAGTATCTGACGGTACATTTTTTCTATATCCCCACAAAATACAAATGGATACATTCGTCATTTCATTATGACTTCGGAGACGTCGTTCTGTAATTTTGGTCCCACATGCAATACCTGATTTAATGACAAGCCCGTGCTTGTTTTCTGTGAAGCATTAAAAACCACCCGCAACTTAGTGGTTGAACTGCTGGGCTTAAGTACTGCGTGGTGTGGCAGGTAATAGATCTTGTCAGTGTACTTGGGTTCCTCGTTGGGTACAGGCTCCATATGATGGAGGTTGAGAAACGCATCCATGAACGACGTATACATCATAACGTGTAGCTGTGAGTCTTGAGAAAATCTTCGTTCCATTCTTGTTAAGGCAGAAAGTGCTGCTTGTCTGGATTCACCTAATTCTGTAACTGAAGGTTTAGTTGGCCAGTAGCATCTCGTCGTTGAGTCTCTTGATATAGTTGCTCACAGTATTCTTCATCAGGAGTAAGATGTTTTACTTCGGAGATGGTCTCTACTTCCCAAAACCTTTTCATAAGCATATGAAGATCATTGTCAGCAGTACAATGAAGGCTAAGTGTCTGCCGGTTATACGCGTTTTGAGCAACGCATCCTGAGAGGATCCACCCCATCGCAGTTCGCTGTGCTACAGGCGACCCAGCAGGACCTTGGCAAATATAATTCATTAAAATACGCGAATAAACATCAGCTCCTAGTATTAGGTCTACCACAGCTGGTGTGGTGTAGTTAGGATCAGCAAGCTGTAGGCCTTCGAGATGGGGCCATGATTCTTTCTTTATAGGCTGAGACGGAATTAGGTGAGTAAGGGAGGGCAAAACTAATGAGTGGACCTCAAAGACTTTCTCACAATCAGTCGTAGAAATGATGTTGAACGTTACGTGCGCTTCTGCTGTGTTGGATGTGCAACCCCCTATTCCTAGGACAGGAATTCTGACGCGACTTTTGGGTAGCTTCAAGCTGTTGGCCAGTGCTGTAGTGATAAAACTTGACTCTGAACCCTGGTCAAAGAGTGCACGAGCACGCACTGTTCTTCCATTGGGTGATTGCACGATGACATTAGCAGTCGCCAATAGTACTGGGTTTGAAGGAACTATATTGTGTGAGAGATATGTGTTTGTACTTTCCATACATGATGCGGTAGAATGTTCAGGTGCTGCATAGCTGGGTTTGTCATTGGGAGCAGATGTAGCATGATCTTTGGTTTGTGTTAGTAATAGGGATATGAGGTTTCTGGCGCAAATGAGCAATGAGCACACTGAAAATGGTCAAATTGTGAGGGAAATCGAGGTCTGACGTCACATTTTTGCTCATTTGTGCCAGAAACCTCATAACAATTCGGGGAGAGATAAGGAAATGGCTGGAGATAAGGGATTGGTTGCGTGATTCCGAAGGTCAATTTTGGAGATTGTTTTGTTTTGGCGGCGGCGCGCTAGTAAAGATAAGTATGAGTTGCACCTGGGTCTGGATCTGGACCTGGACCTGGATCACGGGTTGAGCTAATTGATAAGGGAGCTGCCTATAGAAATTAATAATTTGGTCGCAATGTTGTGGTCGTTGGGTGATAAGGTTTTGTAGATGAACCTGGGCTCGTGCTGAAGATAAGAGTTTGCTGCTTTGAGTTTTTACTATGTCGGATATTTTCGGCGGGAGCTTTTACTACGAGTGATGATAAAATAAGTTGCTAGTGTAGGATTACGTAATTTGGGCAGTAATATATCTTGAGGTCAATGGATTTCCGAGATATTGAGTATGGTCAGTAATTATGAAGTTAAAATTGTTATGAACATTTTCTATATATTTTCTGGAAGATATTTAGGGAAATAATTTCGTGTTTAAACACGTTTTGTGCTAATGATGAATTTACAGGGGAACTGCAGAGAAATTAAGCACTTGAGCGTGAGAAAATTTTGTAAAATAGTATAGGAATATTTCTTGTTTTCTTTATATCATTAGTTTTATTCTTTTTTTATAGTATTTCTTAATAAAGATTTCACCACTTTGAGTAAATGTGTGAAGATTGTTTTTTTTGCTTTTGCAACTTCTTATTTCTATGAGATCATTTGTTTCCAAGCAAGTTTTAACATGTTCTCAATAATGTAGTTTCAAAAGGAAATTGCGGTTTTTAATTTTTTCAAAACAATATTGGCATTTGCTGTAACTTACTGATAATTGAATGTTATCAAAAAGTATCATGGGAACATTTCATGTTTATTCAAAAGAAGGAAACCGCAACTTTTTTAGAGCTAATTAAAATTAATCGTAATCAGAACAGATTGGGAATATTTCAGTTTTATATCAAATAAACCGCAAATATTTACGCTTTCGAAGCTACTTGAAATTTATCATATTTAACATGCAACAACAACAAAAAATGTTTGCGGGCATCTTTTTCCCAACAACTTAAATTTTACTACCATCGATTCACAATCTAACTCAGTTCAATTTTGAATTAGATGAGAGTCGGACGTGTGTTTTGTAAACTAAATCAAGCGTGATTTATTAAATGTTTTTAAGTCTAAAGAGAAAAGAATAAGAAAACTTTATTTTAAACTTTTAAAGTACGCAGCGAGTTTACTATTAATACTAATAGGCTTCTTAAGAACTCTTGATAATTATACAAGAAGTGGAATATAATAGAAATGAAGTTCATATTATGTGAAGTGTGTGGAAAAACATTTAAAAGGAACTTCAACCTACAGAGGCATATAAAAAGTATACATAGCAGCACATTGTATACAAGATCGCATCGTCTAAAAGAAGATACTAAAAATATGGCTACATCTATATCGTTATCAGTTTCACCATCAACATCATCATTAAAAACATCATTAAAGGACGCTTTAACACATATGTTTTGCCAGGCATGTGATTTACAAATTAAAGTAAAAGACTGGACGCATCATTTACGTACCAATGCTCATAAAAGGAAAGCGTCGATACCTATAAATGAACATCTTAGGTGTGTTAAGGAAAATTTCGGGGAACGAATTGAAACATTTATTCTTGAAAATGGAGATGAAGGATTACTCGATATAAATAAATTCTTACAAGAATCTAAACATCAACTTTTGGAAGTGTTAAATATCTCGTTAGAAAAACATATTTCTTGTAAGTTCAATATTGAACTTTTTGCAGAATATATCAAAGTTGCAAACTCAGAAGACACAAATGAAATTATTTCTTCAATAAAATCATTTCAATCCAAAATGATTGTCATATTCAACAACAACGATTTACCAACTTTATGTAAGAATATGATTAACTGCATTAACACCAAATCAGAAGAATTTCAAGAGAAAGATAGTGGATGGTCGTTGATTCGAATAATTCATTTAGAAATCAACATTAACCAATATCACCCATTAAGAGGTTCTTCCTACATACCTTTACCAAAGGTTATAATGAAAAGAAAGCATGCATTAATGTGAAAAATAATGATATATACTGCTTTAAGTGGGCTGTTATATCAGCTCTACACCAATCGTGATTCTGATAGAATATCTTCATATTCAGTTTCTGATATATCAGATAGCGAAATAGAGCTTATAAATGGAGTGAAATTAGATTTTACAGGGCTGGAATTCCCCATGACTTTATGTGATATAAATGTATTCGAAGAGATCAATCCGAATATAAGCGTGAATATTTTCGGTTATGAAGTAGTGCAAAGTAGTTGTCAGATTGTGGGACCTTTTTATTGCACAGCAAATGAAAAAGAAAATCATATAAATTTGTTGCTTCTTCAAGATGAAACTCTAAATCACTATGTCTGGATTAAGAATATTTCCAGATTGATTAAGGAGCAAGTAACACAACATAAAAGACAAATTTACTTTTGTAATTCGTGTTTTCAACATTGTTATAATGAAGAATCTTTTGCTATACATAAAAATGAATGCTGTAAAATAGTGACTTCTATGCCTACCTCGGAAAAAGCTTTTTTGGAATTTGAGAAGTATGAACGCAAGTTAAGTGTGCCATTTGTTATTTATGCTGACTTCTGGTTACGGCAGTCATTTATTTATTAAATCTTTAAATGAAATTGAAGGTTCTATTAACGTTATTCCTCTAAATAAAGAGGTATACATATCAATGTCAAAGAAAATTTTATTTGAGAATAAAACGATTGAATTACGGTTTTTAGATTCCGTTCGTTTTATGCCTGCGAGTTTAGATACTCTAGCAAAAAATCTACCTGATGAAGACTTTAGAATAATCCGTAATGAATTTAAAGATGATGAATATTTTAATTTAATAAGGAGAAAGGGAGTTTTTCCATATGATTATTTAAATTCTTTTGATAAATTAAATGAAACATGTCTACCTCCTCGCGAACAATTTTTTAATAAACTTACGAACAATAAATGTACAGAAGGAGAATATCAACATGCTGTTAACGTATGGAACAGATTTAATTGTAGAGATATTTCCCAATATTTACTTTTATATTTAAAGTGTGATGTTTTGTTGCTAGCAGACATTTTTGAGAATTTTAGAAGAGTATGCATAAATATCTATGAGTTGGACCCCTGTCATTATTACACAGCACCAGGATTGTCGTGGGATGCGATGTTAAAACACACTCAAATTAAATTAGAATTGTTAACAGATATAAATATGTATAATTTCATGAAAAGAGGTATTCGAGGAGGTTTAACGCAATGTTCCCTAAGACATTCTCTAGCTAATAATAAATATATGAAAAATTTTAATCCTTCAATCGATTCAAAATATTTGGTTTATCTTGATGCTAACAATTTATATGGATGGGCTATGTCGGAATCACATCCATATGCAGGTTTTGTTTGGATAGATAACTTTGATAATATAGATTTCATGAAAGTTCCTGAAAATTCAGAAGTAGGATATATTTTAGAAGTTGATTTAATTTATCCAGATTTATCTCATGACGCTCAGAATGATCTCCCCTTTTGTCCTGAAAATAAATTACCCCCTCAAGCCAAGATTAAAAAGTTAATTGCTGATTTAGAAAATAAATATAATTATGTTATCCACTATAGAAATTTACAGCAGTGTGTAAAGCACGGATTAGAACTGCAGCCCATTCATCGAGTTTTAATGTTTAAACAATCAAATTGGTTAAAGAGCTACATCGATTTAAATAATTTCCATCGAACTGCCGCAAAAAATAATTTTGAAAAAGACTTTTAAATTATTAAATAATTCGGTGTATGGAAAGACTATGGAAAATGTATAGCGAAACCTAATTTTCATAGTCTTTCTCATTTTACATCAAATATGACTGCAGTTCAATTAAAAAGAGTCCACACAATTTATAATAAACCAATTTACTTAGGCTTCACAGTCTTAGAGCTATCAAAGCTAAAAATGTATAACTTTCATTATGAATATATGAAGCCTAAATACAAAGATATGGTCTCCTTAAACTATATGGACACAGATTCTTTTATATATTCTATTTCTGTTAACGATTTTTATAATGATATTATTTTAGATATTAATGAAAGATTCGATACATCAGAATATCCCCACGACAATCCTTATAATATACCGTTAGTAAATAAAAAGGTTTTAGGTTTAATGAAAGATGAGAATAAAGGTAAAATTATGACTGAGTTTATAGGTTTACGATCTAAGATGTACTCTTTAAGTATTGAAGAAAAAACGGAAATAAAAAAAGCTAAAGGTATTAAAAGAACAGCTGTAAATAATTTAACTCTAGATAATTACAGAGATTGTTTATATAAGAAAAAATTATTTTATGCCAACATGTTAGGATTTAGAAGTATATTGCATACAATATATACTGAATATATTAATAAAGTAGCGTTGAGTCCATTTGACGATAAAAGATTTATAAGAGAAGATGATATCCAAACATATGCTTGGGGGCACTATAGATTATCTAAAAATAGTTAAAATAAGAATTATGAATAAATATATGTAGAAGGAAAATAAATGAGTAAATTAATAAAATGCTATTTTAACATTAACAGAAAGACTTTTATTAGTATAAAATTATAAATCATTTATTTCTTATTTCTTGCTATTATCTAAAAAATTTTTAAACTGGTATACATTTTTTTTGGCACATTGCCCCTGATGACATAAACAGCAGGGGGTGTTACTATAAAAAGATTTTAAACATTCTATATTAGGACACTGCAATTCTTCTTCCATATTATATACTATTACTCCTTCATCAAATGTATTTTTGATCCAGCAAACCTTTTCACAGCCTTTCACATAAAGTACTTTGTTTCTTATTAAAGGAGACACTATAGCACGTAATTGATGATAGGGAATATATCCATCGTTCCATCTGAATCCATGATAATTATTATGAAGCCATTTCGCTTCTCTTCTCTTTGTAGGTGTTAATTCCTTAAATTTGAATGGAGGTTGAAAAATAAAGTGCTGCATTTGGTTTCCATTTGTCAAAATCGCCAATTCTTTCACAATAAACTTGTTATGTTCGTCTTTAAATCCTTGAATATCCACAATTGCATCCATTTGTACTCTTAAATTATTTTTCTAACTTCACTCGTCAATGAACTATATTCGACTATTCTGTCATGCAAAAGCAAACAAAAAGCGGTTGTGTTTGCGGGAATATTGCTGTGAGTTTTAAATTGTATACGAATATCGACGGGTTCTGATTTGATCACCTCGTTTTGATGTGAGCAATCGATAACTGCAATTGGAGCACTATCCTTAAACTTCTCTCGAGTAAGCAGTGGTTGATGGAGACGTCCGTAATATGACTGTTGGAATTTTATATACATATCATACAATAAAGCATATCTCTCCCGATCAAATTTAATGTTTAAGTCTTCATATGGGAATGTTTCAGAATTTAGGTGAAGTTTGACATCTAAAAGTTCACAATGATCGAACTTGCTTGCATCTTTACTCTTCTCGTTTTTTCGATCCGTTTGTAGTGTTAAAATGACATATCGAGGTTTTTCTAACTGAGTAGATGTTTTAATTGTCCAATTATGATCAACAGTTGTAGGTAATATAGGATATTCGTATATATCCCAGCTACGAAAGCTCATTTGTATTGGTCGTCCAGTATCGATTAACTTAAGCAGCGATAGTTTTTCTTCATCAGCTACACTTATGTGGGGTACTCGCCATTGTAGTTTGAAAATATCTATTTTAACTTCATCATCTGGTGATATAAAAGCATTTTCATCGCCTCTACTTCGAATCAATATAAGTTCATGTTTAGCATTTATAAGAATTTTCTTATAGTCTTCAGCAAAGCCGAGCAACAACTTTAAAGGAATACAAAAATTGAAAAATCCTCTTGTAGGTAATATTGAATTATCTGGAGACCAGGACGCATTTAGTAACACATTGCTTTCATTTTGATTTAAAGATATATAATTTTTTATTGTTGTAGCAAATCCCAGATTTCTCGTGCGATCAATTTCTACGCCATTTAATTCATAGCGAATTTCATCAAATAGAAAAGCTATGGCGTTATTAGTTAATTTTGCTGTTGTTGATGCAAGCCCATCTGATTTTGTTATCGCGCCTTCTATATATATGAAACTTTCACTTGGTAAAATATACAAATCCTGATGTTGTAATGATATTCGAACTTCATCACTATTCTTATATGATGCTAAAAACGGAGAGTAGCTGTGATACTCAACTTTTGTAATACTATTATCATAGCTTGCACCTTGAGTAATATCGAGTATTTCATTCATTTTTTTAACTTAAGACCAAGAGCTTTTAAGAATTGTTCGTTAGCACTTGTTAGCTTTATTCCTGACTGCTGTATGACTTCAGACTGACTGGAAGACTTAACACTTTTGTATTTGTATTTATTATCAATGGTATTATTATATATTAGCATGCTGCGGCTTCAAATGCAGTCTCACTGTAATCGTTTCTCCTCTAAAATTTACTAGATCATTGTCCTGATCCACGAACTTCAGTGTTAGAGAACTTATCCGTCTGATGTTCAGAGGGAAATAAATGACATTCTTTGGAACTTCGATTATTTTATACCCCGGACCCACCTTAGGAGAGAACTCGTGTAAGGTGTGAACTTGCTGATTATTTATGAAGGCGCCTGATACTATATTACATTCAACTCGTATTTCATTAACTTTTATTATATTCACTGGTAAATCAGATTGATATAAAATATTAGGTTCTAGAACACGTTTACTAAATCCTAATAATGATCCAATAGAGTTCTTCTTATTCAATAATACTCGACTAGAACTTCTAACTTCACTTTTCAATGTGTTATTATTAGCCACTAATTGTACTATAGGCTTAGCTTTCGTTTTAGTTAGTTCTCTTTTGATAAATCCTGCAATATCATCAATTTCATAGGAACCTTCTGGAATTTTAATTTCATCATCACCAACATGAAATAAGTTATTTCTGCTGTCTACATTAGGTATTGAATTATATGTCTGTAAATCAATGAGTCCACAAACGTATTCCGATGTAAGATCCAATGGCGGAAAGTACTCAACTGTGAGTACAGATGAATTCCCAGTCAAAGTTAGTGTTAATGACATAGTAGGTCAAAGTGAAATGAAACTGTTATTTTTAAGCAGAGTTTATTTATAGTCCAACTAACAATAGTCAATTATATTCTTAAACTTATGGCTACTTATTATTACAATGTTTATATAAAAATTTCAAACACAAGTGACCGCAATTTATCATGGTATAATTTTGATAAGACTTATAATTGTAAACAATGTTTTTTCCTAAATAGCTTAAAATTTCCTTTGGTTTTTGTAAGTTTCCAAAGCTGTCAAAGTACTCCTTTTCAGACCCCAGTTTGTAATTTGCTACCCAATGACTTCCAGGACCGTTGGTAGTATCCAAATTTACGATTCCACATTCATATTTGCGAGGTTTTTTGGGTAGAACATCAAGCATAAAAACACCTCTAAAATGTGGTAAATCGTTTGCATATTTATATAAATCGATTTCATTTAATGCTCGATTAGGTAGCAGTTTTAGAAGTTTTTTGAAGGTGGATTTAAGAATAGGCCAAGTCCTTTTCTGTAGGGCTTTAAATATAAGCCGCTACCTTTCTTTCCTAAAGCAATAGCTTCCATCGTTTCATTATGTCGGTTGCTTTCCTTCAGCTGTTCTTTACCATTTGTAGCCGCATTAACAGCCTTTGCGACACCAGATGCACCACCCACTAAAGCACCCAGTGCAGAAAGCCCAGCAAAAATAGGAATGAGAGGTAAGATTCCTCCAACCTTCGGTATGGGAATTATACGGGGAGTCTTTACATACTTCTTTTTTCTTTTAAATACATGTTTAGTGCTAGCAAGTGCAAGTGTAATAGCTTCTTTTAAAGAATCTGGTTTTTTCACTTTTAAGATATTTCTAGCTTCACGAACTCCTTTTTGAAGCGTTGACGTTTTTTTATTCCTCTTAGAACGAGTTTTGGTCTTTTTTATCCCCATTCCAAATTTTACTTTTGCTTTCATAGCGTTTGTTACAAGCCAGGCGTTGCTACGTTCACCAAGAGATGCGTCTGAAGATGTCACTCGTTCCCAAGCTTTACCGGACAATATACGATCAGCAATATGACGATCCTCAATATTTTTATGCTGAGAATATGCGATATCATGATTTCTGCAAGCTGCGTCAAGAGGGTTAATTCCTGGATCACCCCTTGCTAATCTTCTTTGTAATTTAGTACCAGGACCGCAATATTGTTATCCAGGCAAATGAAATTCAAATGGCAAATTGCTAATTGCTGTATTTAGCAAACCGCCTCCTATTCGACATTTACGCTGGCGAGAACGATTTGGATTCATTGAATGATCAATCATTCGATAGATAGAATAAATTTGTATACGTCCTCACAACAGCACACTGAGCTGATGACTGATATAAAAGTTCAGTGTTATGCAATAAATATTTCAGTTGTAATAATGAAGTTCATGAAGCAGAAAGTAACTTTACCAATAAAAAATGTAGATATAAAATCTGGAAATGAAGTCAAAAGACATAGCTCACTTATACCTGATACTGTAAGAGGAATTCTTGTGGGACCTTCTAACTGCGGAAAAACCAATCTTATGATTGGTCTTATAGAACATCCAAATGGACTCAAGTTCGAGAATATTTACATCTACTCAAAATCACTACATCAGCCCAAATATCAGTATCTAGAGCAGTTGATAAGTCCTATTGCTGGTCTGGGCTACTACACGTTTTCTAATAATTGCGAAGTTATATCTCCTGAGGAAGCTAAACAGAATTCTGTTTTTATTTTCGATGATGTAGCATGTGGGAAACAAAATAACATACGTGATTATTTTTGCATGGGACGACACAATAATATTGATAGTTTCTATCTCTGTCAGACATACACCCATATACCGAAGCACTTAATACGTGACAACGCTAACTTTCTAATTTTATTTAAACAAGGTGATATGAATCTTAGGCATATATAGAATGACCACGTTAACACAGATATGACCTTCGAAAAATTTCGTAATATTTGCAGTGTTTGCTGGAAAGACCGATATGGCTTTCTAGTAATCGATAAAGACAGTCTATTGGTTAACGGACGTTATCGAAAAGGAGTTGATACATATATTTCACTATAAATTTAGAAGATCTGGTGTAGCCGATATTAAACCCGTTATAGATGTTAATATATCTGATAGACCTGATAAAGCTGTTCATAGACTTGGAAAGAGCTCTTCGTAGACCTGGTAAAAGCTGTTCGTAGACCTGGTAAGTGCTGTTCGCAGACCTGGTAAAGCTGTTCGTAGAACTGGTAAAGCTGTTCATAGACCTGGTAAAAGCTGTTCGTAGACCTGGTAAGAGCTGTTCGCAGACCTGGTAAAGCTGTTCGTAGACCTGGTAAAGCTGTTCGTAGACCTGGTAAAGCTGTTCATAGACCTGGTAAAAGCTGTTCGTAGACCTGATAAAGCTGTTCATAGACCTGGTAAAAGCTGTTCATAGACCTGGTAAAAGCTGTTCGTAGACCTGATAAAGCTGTTCATAGACCTGGTAAAAGCTGTTCGTAGACCTGGTAAAGCTGTTCGTAGACCTGGTAAAGCTGTTCGTAGACCTGGTTAAAGATATTCGTAGACCTGATAAAGCTGTTCATAGACCTGTTCAGATCAGTATAATTCAGTTAACAGACCAGTTCAAACCTCATTAGAAAGATGTTTAAAAAGAGAGACGAACTATTAAAAAATCTTATCAAAACTAGAAATGCCATTAAGAAGAAATTCCGCGCTGTGAAAACTGGTCGAGTTGAAACTGAAACTCGCCTTGAGGAGACATTTAAGCCCATAACAAAACCGCTTCATGAATTCATAACAAAAACAAAATATGAGCCTAAAATTAAAGATGAATACAGAGATGATGATGATTACGACAATATAAATTTTACTCCTAAAATTAAACTCCCGCAAATGGAGCCAACAAGTACACCTATAAAGCGTCCAGATTATTCCTTAATGTCGGAAGACGATGAATTTGCAACACCTACACATTCTAGAACTTTGATGGAAAAGAGAGATTCTCCTCTTAATTTATCAAGTGGATTAGTTGATAAATATTTAGAACTATGTATTAACAAAAGCCCAAAAATTGACAACACTTATGGAGTTTATTTAGCTGATGATATCGAATGGAAAATTGGAAATTCAAAGATTGCAATTGAGGAAGATTATTTCCTTATTAACGGAAAACCGTATAAAATAACGCTAGGTATCTGTGAAACAACCTGCAAAAACTTTGTATAGTAAGGATGACTTGAAAGATTATCAAGCTATCTTAAAAGAAACTAATGCCTATAAAAGAGAAAATAGAACGGACGGTCAAATAAAAGGTACTAGAGCTTCAAAATATACAGAAATTATAAGTAAACTGATTTCTCATGATGGCAAAGGGTTGATGCATATACCCAAGAAAAATATTGATTACGTTTATTGGAATGATCCGAATGAGCTTGTGGATAGACTTCGTCTTTTAATAGCATCACAAGGTGCTGGACACACTAACCACAACAATGAAATTATCTCAATATTGAAGAGTTAAAAGAAGGTGGCATTATAATATAAATAACATCTTTAAACGTTTTCAGCCTTAATGTAATAATGAGTGTCGACAAGTTTGGAAGATATTCTAAAAAAGCAAAGGTCGGACCTGCTGGCGATCGTGGTCCTAGGGGGCTACCTGGTGAACCTGGTTCTCAAGGGATCCAGGGAATACAGGGTCTAAATGGTGTAGGTTTTAAGCTCACTCAAGATGGAGATTTCAATGTAGGTCTTAAAAATTTGAAATATATTAAAAGCCCAATGGAAAGAGATGATTGGCTGCAATAAAATATATGTCGACGATGTAGCTGATAAGGTAGAACATTTAAGTAATTCCCACGCTAAGGAAAAAATTCAGTTAGTCAGCAACAATCTAACTGAGCTAATACTTAAGGAAAGTGCCGTTCTTAAAGAAGAGTTAAAGGAGATATACAGCATAATAAATATAACAAGTGAGAAAGATAAAGAAGCCAGTCAATTATATACGAGTGAATCAATTGCCATTCTACAAGGAAAACTCAAAATAGCATACGAATTATATACAAATGAATTAATTGTTGACGTTCAGGAGAAGTTGATGAAATATATAGATCTGAATCTACAGGAAATTAATGACACTTTAAAAGCGTTAATTAATGTAGAATCTCTGACAATTTCAAAATGAATAAAACCCAAGTAGTTAATGAGCTTCATAAACCAGCCAGAAAAAATTTTATAAGAAGACGTGTTGTAATTAAAGGAATAGATGACTTATGGCAAGCCGATTTAGTTGAAATGGGTGCTTATGCTACAAGCAATAATGGCCATAATTTTTTATTAACTGTAATAGACGGATTTTCTAAATATGCATGGGCAATTCCTATTAAAAGAAAGACTGGTGTCGAAGTTACTCAAGCAATGAAATCCATACTAAAAGAAGGTCGGAGTCCCACAAATTTACAAACTGATGATGGAAAAGAGTTTTTCAATAGCTCATTTCAAAAATCCCTCATTAATCATTTTTCTACATATAGCCCTTTAAAAGCATCTATAGTTGAACGATTTAATCGAACATTAAAAAGCATGATGTGGAAAGAGTTTAGTATGCAGGGCTCATACCGATGGACAGATATGGTTAAGAAATTACTCGTAAAATATAACTCAAGTAATCATCGAACAATAAAAATGCGACCCCGGGATGTGACAAAGCAGAATGATAAAAAATTGTTATCAACAGTTTACAATCATTTAAAGACGTTTCATTTACCAAAATTTAAACTGGGAGACTTTGTTCGCATTAGTAAATATAAACATGTATTTGAAAAGGGGTATACACCAAACTGGACTACAGAGATTTTCAAGATCGCAAAAATTCAGATAACGAATCCTGTAACATATCTCTTAGAAGACCATGAAGGAAAGGCAATAAAGGGGAGTTTTTATAAAATGGAACTCCAAAAGACGAAGAATCCTGATGTTTACCTCGTAGAAAAAATATTGAAGAGAACCGCAGATAAAGTTTATGTTAAATGGCTCGGATTTTCATCAAAACACAACTCTTGGATTAAGAAAGATAATGTATTATAATATTGTTATACAAATATATATTTTATATTAAAAGTACTTGAGTTCTTATTTTATTACTTTATTTAAAATTTTTAAACCTTAACCTATAAATTTTATTTCTATGCGAGGTGAATAAAATGGGGTCCAAAATATCCTTCATATTTCGAATTCGCTCTTGAAATCGAAATCTGTCCAACGCAAATGTTTGCCAGGGTCCCTTACGCTCGTATATTGGAACGAAATGTATCTTTGGGATGATATTAAATTGAACTACTTTTTCTCCAACTGCTTTGACGTTTTCTTCTTCTTTTTGTAGGAAAAGCAAAACATCTTGAAGGTGCAAACTCCTACAAATATCCTTGAATTTTTTATATGCTGCTGAATCAGATTTAGAAATCTTAAGAAAGAACCTCCCATGCTTTTGATAATCGTTAAACAAGTTCGTTCTACAGGGTTATCCAAAAGTCCGGGAACGGCAGAATATCTCGGCGAGAGAGCATTTTGGAGAAAAATGTGATATACAAAAGTTTCAGGATTTTTCCCTGGCTATCCGATGGTGAGCTTGACATTGACCGTGACCTTGACCTTGAAGGTCATTTCAAGGTCAAATATAATTTTTCAAATGGGACCCTATACTTTTGACACTAGAAATGAAAAAATCGGAAAATTTTACGGTCAGATATGATATTGAGTGATCCCTCCCTTTTGACCTTGGGGCCCCCACAAGGTCAAAATAATAATTATTAATTTTTTTAAACCCCATACTTTTATCACTGAAATGAAAAGAGCATACAATTTTACGCTCAGGTCGTGACCTTGACCATGACCTTCAAGGCCATGGTTATGGTGAAATTAACTATCTGTTAATCTCCGGGATAAAAGTGCAAGTGCCGTTCAAAATATCGATTTGACCTCCAAATTACCTTTTAGGTCATGGTCAAGGTCACGACCTGAGCGTAAAATTGTATGCTCTTTTCATTTCAGTGATAAAAGTATGGGGCTTAAAAAAATTAATAATTATTATTTTGACCTTGTGGGGGCCCCAAGGTCAAAAGGGAGGGATCACTCAATATCATATCTGACCGTAAAATTTTCCGCTTTTTTAATTTCTGGTGTCAAAAGTATAGGGTATAGGGTATTTGACCTTGAAATGACCTTCAAGGTCAAGGTCACGGTCAATGTCAAGCTCACCATCGGATAGCCAGGGAAAAATCCTGAAACTTTTGTGTTTCACATTTTTCTCTAAAATGCTCTCTCGCCGAGATATTCTGCCGTTCCCGGACTTTTGGATCACCCTGTATAAAGAAAGAATTGAAATATATAATTAAATGTCTACTTTGTTGGCTTTACCTCTATAACCTCTTTAATAGCGGGAGTTAATAAATCTAGCTTTTTATATGCTGCAATAAGTTCACTATAATCTGTTAATTCGATTAATTTGCAAATATTATCCCAAATTATTTTTGTATGAACGTGCTCCATTTTGAACTGTCTTAAAAATTAATTACACTTCCTTTTATAGCTGCTTATTTTGAAATATTCATTTGATATGTTTGCTTCATTCCTCTTAAATTCACTAATTCCACATCGCTTTTATAATTAGCATCAACTTGTTTAACCATCTCTACTTCACCATTACTTAGAATTCTTTCAGTTTCAAACTCACGATATTCATAGCATGATATCTTCAATGAACGAGTTACGTAATTACTGTCATATGTACAACGAATGGTTAGCATAGTTTCGTCATCGAATTCAATTTTGAAGTGTCTGTAAAAGATATCTTTGCTCTCAATAATTCCTGCAATATCCAGTTCTTTCTTTAATAGTTCTTGCCTGAAACCTTCAATGGCCTCGTCAATAGACACAAATTTCTTTTTAGGATTATCAATCGTAGTAGTCCTTGATGTAGTAATAGGAATTGGCTCGTCATTACTTTCTTTTAAGGTAGAAGCTGAATCTTCTTTGGAATTGCTTGTGTTACTGTAAGTCATCAGTTTAAAAGTTAATCCAATTTGAATAGAATCATTATTTGGTAGAGTGAGTGCAAAATCTAAATTGCTGCTACTTTTATCCATTAGGTTTACACTTAACGGGATCGGTAAACTATTAATATGTAAGATGCATAGCGATAAAAATAAAAGATTTATTGAACGTCTATCCATTTTTAATGCTATCATGTTGACTTGAAGTCGAGAACTAATTGAATTTTATGAAGTTGTCATATATATACCATCCTCCTGCATTTTTGATTCAATTGCCAGCCTGCAAATAACTTTTACTATGTTCAAGCTCTAGGGGGGAAGTGATTGTAAGGTTAAGTGGAATGAAACATAAACTTAATAAAAATTCTTTATTTATTTATTTATAAATTTAAATAATAGCCAGTGCTAGGTGTTATCTTAGAAAACATTAAATTAAAATAGCTGCCACCTGCTGCTTTTCTTTCAACAAAGAAACCTCCATTGTTAATTTTGTCACTTGAACGGTCAGTTATTTTAGCGTCGAATCTAGGCGGCAAGAAAACATGATAACTCTCTAGTTCTAAAAGAATCCTGGGTCCATATTTCGTGGTTGTTCTTCTGCAGCTTATGATTTTATAATTCTGCGATTCTTCCATATCTTTAACAGCGAGTGCAGGCTTAAAATTTACAGAATTTAGCTCCTCCAATACTTCGAAGTCTTCGATGACTGCTTCGTTGATAGCTTGTTGATACATTTTAATTTTTTTTGTAAGGAGATGACACAAAATTTATTATTTTAATCTGAGTTTGAACACGAATTTTAATTGCGACAATTTCACTGGTTGACTTCACTATGAATACTAAAAGACTACCTAAGAACTCTTGATATTTATGCAAGAAGTGAGATATAATAGAACTATAGTGGGGGTTGCAAACGGCAACCACAATATCCTTTGGAAAAAATTAAAAACCGCAATTTCCTTTTGAAACTACATTATTGAGAACATGTTAAAACTTGCTTGGAAACAAATGATCTCATAGAAATATAATTAATTTCTCTGCAATTCCCCTGTAAATTCATCATTAGCACAAAACGTGTTTAAACACGAAATTATTTCCCTAAATATCTTCCAGAAAATATATAGAAAATGTTCATAAAAATTTTAACTTCATAATTACTGACCATACTCAATATCTCGGAAATCCATTGACCTCAAGATATATTACTGCCCAAATTACGTAATCCTACACTAGCAACTTATTTTATCATCACTCGTAGTAAAAGCTCCCGCCGAAAATATCCGACATAGTAAAAACTCAAAGCAGCAAACTCTTATCTTCAGCACGAGCCCAGGTTCATCTACAAAACCTTATCACCCAACGACCACAACATTGCGACCAAATTATTAATTTCTATAGGCAGCTCCCTTATCAATTAGCTCAACCCGTGATCCAGGTCCAGGTCCAGGTCCAGGTCTAGATCCAGACCCAGGTGCAACTCATACTTATCTTTACTAGCGCACCGCCGCCAAAACAAAACAATCTACAAAATCGACCTTCGGAATCACGCAACCAATCCCTTATCTCCAGCCATTTCCTTATCTCTCCCCGAATTGTTATGAGGTTTCTGGCGCAAATGAGCAAAAATGTGACGTCAGACTCGATTTCCCTCACAATTTGACCATTTTCAGTGTGCTCATTGCTCATTTGCGCCAGAAACCTCATATCCCTACTACTTGTGTTTTTGACGAAACACCTTGATCTCGGTGCAACATTGAATGTTGCTTGCCACTGCAATGTTTGCAGCGATTTAGTGAGGGACAATCATAAATTGTGTGGTTCTGCTTCAGGCAATTAAAGCATAAGTTGTTGCGTTGAACGAATTCTGCGCGTTCACTAGTCGATAGTGCTCTAAATTTTGGGCAGAACAAAAGGATGTGTTTGTCAGGACAGCTGATGCACTTTTTAGTAGTTGATGAAACATGATGACTGCGCACAGTTGGTTTACTTAAACGTTGATGAGTTGACTTAGACTCAGTACAAGGTATTCGCTTGATTGCGTCTAAAGTGTGCAACCTACCCTCCAAAAATATTTTTAAGCTTTCAAATGACGGTATTTCCGTAGTTCTGCTGATTGTCATTTCCCAATCTTTTCTGGTGGATTGATCTAACTTGTTTGCAAGGAGATACGTTAACCAATCATTCCAGTGACACACAGGACGTTTCAAATTTTCAAGCGCTCGAACCGCTTGAGTGAAGTTGTCTAATACACGGCGTATTTCGGATGAAGACTCAGCTGACATTGAAGGTAGAGTCAACAATGTATTTAAATTTGCGTTCAGTAAAAGTCGCATATTTTCAAATCGATTTGACAAGATGTTCCACGCTGCTAAATAGTTAGCACTACTTACTGATAGATGTTTCAACAGTTTTGCAGCATCGCCTATTATTGCTGATTTGAGGTAGTGCATTTTTTGTATGTTAGACAACGTTTTATTTTCATGAATGAGGCTAACATATGTGTCGCGAAAAGATTGCCAATCGGTATATGATCCTGTAAATGTAGGCAAATTGATTTTAGGTAGCCTTACTTGTGTCGATAGCTGCTCGTTTTGGTTTGGTTTGACGAAACTGAGCATACCTGAGTTATTCTGAAGAGTATCGTTTGATCTTAGCTCATTTATTTCATCATTGAGCCAGGTCAGTATTTCTATGTAAGCACATTCAACATTCGAAAACATGTCTTTTGCAAAGTATATATCTTCACTTCTTTCTTGCGCGGAAGCTATCTGAGTTAACTCATCATGTAACGTTTGGTAGGTTTTCCAATAATTGTCTAGAAGTTGTACACGAGCGGTTAAAAACTTCGGTGCGTATTTCCTTGGCTGTTTTCTTAGCGTTACTAGAAAAGTTCGAAATTCTGTCCATCGTCGTGTTAAGCTTTAATTTAATGGGCTCCATTGTCATGTATCTGCTCAAATGATTTGCTCGTTATAGAAATTAATTTAAATTTATGTTAGGGCAAAATACTAAGTTACGAAATTACTGTTGTAGCCCGCTAGTGTTTATATGTCTAAAGTTCACTAAGATGGTTTCACTTAAAAACTGTTTATTTAAACTCAGATTTCTTACGGCGTTTTTATCACTTAAAGTTCAATTCATATGTTTAAAAAAGTAATAATTGTAATCTATATTTCATATATGTAATTTTAAAATTTATGTACGAAGATCATTAAAGATTCAGATGCATGCAGTTACAAAAGGAACGGACTTATAGTATAATCCAATTGTTCTTTGTTCGTCGAGAAACAATCCTTTGTATAACTGGATTTGGCTTGCATAAAGATCCCGTTTGGTTGATCACCGATATTTTCCTGAAGAGAAATTTATCCTTGGAGATGCTGATGGTAGATTTATGATGTGAATTATTTGCAGGTAATGCAGTTATTGTTAATTGCACTAAATTGTATGTATAAAGTTCACGACCCGACTGAGTCCACGCGCTGGCTATGGAATCCAATGAGAACTAGTATGCTTGTTAAAAGAATTTTGCACTGAATCGAGTTTAAAATGAGTCTGTACGGCAATTATTGCAATTATACTGACACTGTTCACAATTTTCACCTGTTAAGACACAGATATTTTTGTTTTTTAAATGCACTAGTTCGAAGTACTATGAGTTTATATATATATTTACGCGAACGATCTCCAATCCGCTTATCCGACTGCGAAGGACCAGATTTTATGTTAAGGAATAGGTTACTACTAGGGTTTTAAAAGGATTAAAACAACGTGAGCACGTTATAATCAGTAACAGTTTATTGATTTGAATAGGTGAACAAATAGATCAATGCTGATTGCTGTGTTCTTGACGAGTATTGAGCAAGTACTGAGGTAATATCCAAAAGAGATTTCCAGTGCCAGTTCAAAGCGGTGATTAACTGTTGTTGCTGTTTTGGTTTAATATTGTCACTGCAAATTTACTGCAGCTGGTTCAAATGATGCCTCGGTGATTGTGTAGCGGTATTGAAATGATCACCAGAGCAATTATTTGTTTGAAGCTTGAACAACTTCCATCTGAGTAAAACATCCCTTCACAAAGCCTTATATCTTTATCCCGCCCATCTTGATCGCCTTTCCTAATTCTCCTTCCTCCCAGTTTATATTTATCATAATCATAGCTCATATTGTAGCTTACATTATCTGTTATGAATTATTGTTTATTTTAGTTTGTAGTATTTATTTTGTTATTTTGTATTTTTTTATGTAATAGCTTGCATTAAGCTTAAATAAATAAATAAATAAAGTCCCAAACGGTTGAGAGTTCCTCACCCCCTGCCATACAATTTTTTGTTTGTCTAGGTGGGATCTATCACCCCACTTATTTTGGCACGTCAGATTTGAAACACCCTGTCTATAAATCCGAACTTGACACAACTTGTTTTCCTCAAATAATGATAGACAGGACAGTGATTCCTTATGTTAATAGTGTATGCAACTTAGGGATGGTTTTCAATAAAACACTCACTTGGTGCACTCATAGTAACTCGGTCATTACAAAAATATACAATGTATAGTGGACTACGAAATCTTTGGCAGTCAAGTGCCCATACTCCCCTTGATGCTCGTTTTAAGCTTGTAAGAACACTCTTGAGTGCTGCTTGACTGTCCACACAAATAGTGATCTGTTTTTCTTAGGCAGTAAGTGCAGCTTTCATTATAGCGGATATTTCCGCTTGGAAGATGCTGCATTCGTTGGTCAGGGTGCTTCGATTTTCAGGGTGCTTCCAATCTTCTGTTTTTTTATACGATGTGGCCAAATCCTAGGGGACAACCCTTTGATGCAGAATTAGGGTAAGGGATGTGAGGAAACTTCAATGTCCCAGACGGAGTGGATTATTTTAATTTCTTAATATAAAACCCACGGGGAGATCTAGTCTCGAACCCGGGACCTATGGCATGGTGGTCGTGCGGCTCAACGAATTGATCTAACTCCGTCTCCGTGTTAGGTATGATAATAAATATTATATGTCATATTGTGGCTTCATATAATCCGTTGAGGGGTGCAACATATTTTGATAAAAGAAGTTCAATATGACTGCATGTCCAAACCTCTGTAGTGTCCATTGGCTGTTTTCTCTATGAGAGCTGCCAAGGTTGCTATTCTTTTTGTGTGGAGTTCTATAGGTTGAAGGTGTAAAATGGCTTCCAAACCAGCTTGTTGGTGTGATGGGGACCTTTTGAAAACTTGGTGCGGCACTTGTTGTGTAAGGGCGTAGTGCTTTTATTCAAAGCTTCCAAAATTTCCTTCACTTCTAGTTGTACCTAATTGATTGGTAGATACAATTTGATTTTTTTTATAATTTAATAAAAATTGTTTATTACAAGAAAATTTATTAAAATAATTTTTTTTTATAATATACAACCTTTCTAGTTGGTTGATTCGTAAGAACTCAAACTTTTTACAATATTACTTAAAAAGTAACATTAAATCTAAACAATGAAAAAGCGTTTAAAATTTTCTTTGTATTGAGTACAGTATTTCTTGTCTATGAAGAAATGATTATATAGAATTTCAAAGTGTTTATATTTCGCAATTTAAAATTTATCAAAGTGCACAGGTTGAGTAAAATATCATTTGACAGTATAGTCTGTTTGAAAAAATCAAAGTGGATTTAGAATAATTTAATTTTTAATTTTTTAGCAATTATCTAAATGTTTTTTTTTAAATGTCAATAAAAACAATTATAATACGTGTAGCTACCGCTACACTTGTGGTGTGGATTTTATTGCACCTGTTGTTCCCAAGAAGAATAGACCTGACGATCGTTGCGGTTTCATGCCCCATTTCTTACCAAAGGTTTTCTGCATGCATAGAATGCATTAGGTCCTTTCTTCATCCTCTCTTTCATATTCCGTCTCCAATTCAATTTAGAATCGAATATGACGCCCAGAAACTTGGCTTCCGAGGAGAGTTTGAGTACACTACCTTTAAGTTTTGGTGGTTTCCAAATAGGTAGTTTATATTTCCTTGTGAACAGGACCAATGCTGTCTTTCGGGGGCTTACCGTAAGACCGTTGTCCTTTGCCCATATTGAAATATCTGTCAAAGCAGAGCTCATGACATCACTGATCATTTGTAGGAACTTTCCTTTGGGATTTGAGGATTTTGTTAAGAGAAATGTTCCAAAGTAGGGGTGACAGTACTCCTCCCTGTGGTGTACCTCTGTGAACTGTTTTCCTGATGTAAAAGTCCCGTACACTGGCATTGATGACCCTGCTGCTTATTTGAGTTACTACTACTTACTTATCTGAGTAACTACTACTTTCCAATCTGTTCTTCATCGCTTGTTTAATTTCGGATTTAATTTAAAACCACGTTCTTCTTTACCAAAAAAAATTGTTACTTCTGTCTATTCGGATTAAGCCACACACTCCAACTGATTCTGCCCGAATTTGTTCCCGGATATATTCTTTTTCCCTCCTGATTTTGATTTTTCTTCCCAATATGGAGTGGGTGCTGCATATTGGAGAAATGCCTTGATTCGAAGAGTACTCCGAATGAGGGGTGCTGAAATTTTACAATTTTTGAAATAGATAAAAAAAATTTTATTAACGAATCGAAAGAGGTTTTGACCTAGAGAATTTTCTGCATTTTTTTAATTCCTTTACCAATTGCCATAGGTTTGTTGTCATCACGTAATGTAAATCTTCTTATTTGTGGGAACATTTTAAATTGTTTAAGGCAAATCATTTAGAAACATCCATCTCATAATAGCAATCTGATCCTGTTTAACAAGTCCTGGACGTAATTTTAATTTATCCCCAGACTAGACTTCTTGTCTTCTAAACAAATAAGCGCCCTGACTGAGTTGTCTTCTGCTGCGCAATGAATTTACGTTACAGGTGAGCATCCAGCACAAATAATTGTTGTTATGTACTAAAATCACCGCTTGGGCGGAGAAAATTTTGCCTGTATTAATTAGATTTGAGGCACCTTTAACTGCTAATCCCCCAGCTTGTTGTTCCTCCACTAGCCATTAGCGTAAATCTCAAACTATTTAAGATTTTGTAAACTCAACAAGACCTGTCTTATCCGATACAATACTAAGTAAAGATAACTTCCGAGTAGCCACTCTATTGGAAATTAATGCACTTCACCAGTCTCCGCGAAATGAGCACAAAAACGTAGAAAGGAAGCATGCAGAAACCCGTCAACCACATTATTTTAAGCCAGAGTAAAGAACCTATCCTTATTATTTAATTTTCTTAACGCAAAAATGTATTTAAAATATTATATATTTATATATTTTTTTGTTAGTGCTATTCGATTTGTAAAAAAATTTTTGAAAGCCGGGATCGCAGCTGTCATCAATATTTTTAGGATATTTTTAACTGCTATTTTCGGCCTTTATCAATTTAATTTATTTTTAATTGTTTTCGTTTGAAAAGTTATGTTTTCAAAGGACTTATTTGAAAAATTATACAGCCTAACTTCGTAACGGATAGAACGATTTGGGTGATTCTTTTATTGTTGTATAGAGATCTTGCTCCATTATTACCATGAGAAAATTTTTCGTGCTGGTAGGAAGTTTGATGATTTTGATTCGGTTGAGCGTTTCCTCATTGGCATTATGATAAAAATAAAGTGGGAAGAAGTGAGAAAGGAGCAGTCGCCTTTCTTCGTAAAGCGGGCCTGATTTTTATAACTTTTTTTGCTTTATTGAGTAGGTGGCCAGACTATTGCAATGATAAAAATTTTGTATTTAGGGTGAGGGTGTGGAAAGGGGGCGGCAAGCAATTTCGTAACGTGTGGCCGGATTTGGATGATTGTGATATTTTAATAAAGCGCGTAATGATGTCGCCTTCTATTCTTTTAAACGATGAATTGAGAAACGGATTTTAGTGCTGGGCCAATTTATCAGCAATATGATAGTTTGGCGTCTAAGGAATGCCGTAATTAAGAGGGGAGAAGGTAGTATTGGCAATTCTGCCGAAAGTATCCGGATTGGATTTAAGTGAAACTATTACTTCTCTGTCCAAAGAATTACTTCTTGTTTATTCAAATGTTACCTCTATATTTATACAAATTTTCTTATCCTTACTTAGAGTTATGTATGTCAAATTAACAAAGGAAAGTTCAGTATCGGAAGAAAAAATGCAATAACAGCATTATTGGTAATTGTTTATAAATCCAGAGCATGCAAGTTCATTATTGATCAATGTAATTGTTATGACTCATCGGCATACGAAAATCACAAGAGTTTAATGAGTTCATTGAAAGATGTAAACAAACCATCAAGAACTCATGTCAGCAATTTGACGCGTGCCGTGATTAATTCTTTTACCTTTGCGCAGTGGTCACGTTTGTTTATTTTTATTCTTTATTACGAGTGAACCATCTGGACAATTACGTTAAAGAAAGTCGTGTAAGAAATATATATTTCGTGATTAATAGCTTTTAATACAAATATTGCAATTGATTAATTTAGGATTTGTAATTAATTTACAATTCTATTGTGATATGCACCACAAGCGCTAAAAGGCATAAAATAATATTTAATTACGTTTTTATGACATCTTGAAAATAAAACAACTACCTGTTCAAAATCAGAAATACCATATAAAATTCCTAAACATTTGAGCTCGCGAGATCATAAGAAAGGAAGATTAACCTATGTTTGTGTATATTGAATATGTATGGATGTAGTTGTTTTGTTTGTTTAACTTACAGCGTCTTCAAAATGTAATAAATAGAAAATTAAATACTATTTTATGCTTTTAAGCGTTTTTTGTGAAATCGATTCAATTTTTCAAATATTTTGTAATTTCACCTTAAAATGCAAAGAATGCAATGCAAAGTCAATGAAAATCACAATAATAATACCGATTTTATGATTTAGCCACTCTAAATTTAACAAAAATTAGCTGCATAAAAACAGGGACCGGGGAAATAGGGAAATTATTTTGGAAAACGCTCGATTGAACTAATAACAAAGATAATAGCAAGATACCTGGCTTTACCAGGTAACGAAGACAAGTCCAAGACCAAAGTTTTACAGTAGTTAGCTCTGAGTTTATTAAATGCAAGAGTACAACGGAATTCTATACTTTACAAGGTATAGAATTGCTATTCGTGCTCGAAATTGAAAGAAGAGAGATAAGCAAGCAGTAAATGAGAAAGTCAATGCCGCTCTTCTCGCTTGCCTTTCCAAAAGCTAGAACGAGTGAAGACTTCAATGAATATAGTAAAAATGCAAATTTAAGAAATAATTGGTATTTGTCTAAATAAATATGTAAAAAAAAGTCGACGCCAAAAAAGATGATATTTTTTCGCGCATAAGGAGAAACGATAGTTCTTGCACAGAGAGAGCTCTGTATTTCGATTGTACTGAACCCACCGTAGCTCCCCATAACATCCGATAACAACGAGAACGGCAATGGTACCTAATGATATTTGATGATACTTTCTTTCAAATAAAAGGAAGGAAGGCAAAATAGCTAAAACAATACAGAAAATGTAGATTTTTCCATCATTTGATGATATTTTGCGCCTATATTTTAACAGTGAATACTCTCTTCTTAAGTTTTTCAGATTCGCCGCAGTAGAAATAGACTGCGCAAGCTAAATCAAAATTTAAAAATATCATCTTTTTTGGCGGCTACTCTACATAATACTGAAAGAAAATATTTCAATTCGGATCTCTTCAAAAGAAGTCTCATTTTTAATATTTTGTACTTTTGCAGGTCTCAAGGATTTTGTATGCGATCAGTGTGGAAAAAGTTTCGTACAAAAGGCAAATTTAGAGGAACATCTCGTTACTCATATTAATGATACTCCCTATACATGTGGTGAGTGCAATAAAAGGTAAGAAACCTAAGAACATTTATTGTTAGGTCTTAATTGAGGAAGTATCTCATGTAATATGTGCACGTGTGTGCAACGTAAAGTTGCCGCTGGATGTCCAGGTGTTACGTCTAGCTGGTACCACTTCCATAGCTCGTTGGTCTAGGGGTTTGGGTCCTTGGACACTCGATTCACACACGCATAATGAAAAATCGCGGGCCTCTGGCGTAATAGGGTTGTGGAATCCCAACTTCAGGTCTTCGACAAAAAACAAGAAAAAAAAGAGACTCCTGGTTCTCCCGGCCGCTGAACCATCAACAAAAATAAAAACTACCCCCCTTGATGGTTCAGTAACTAACCTACACAATCCCTGCACCTGGCTACGGTGCAGGCCCAACCTAAACAAAAATACTGCAAAAGAAAAAAAAAACACTAAAAACAAATGAGGACATGGGTGATAGTGGGTATGGGATACGGGAAGGACTAGAAGCTTCATGAGGTCTCTTGAAATTGAAACTAAAATTTAACTCATATAATTAATTTGTAGGTATATTCAATAACGATAATATACATAAAGTTTCTAATTACTTATCTAATCGTTTTACAGTTCAATCAGTTCGGTTTCAAAACAAAAAGAAATACCATGTGGACATTATTACATACGATCGATTAAGGAACCTAACACTAATAACACTGTGTTATGGTAAGAGTATGGGAATACATGTACTCACGCTGCCATCAAGCGATAGCATGAGGACATGAATTGGATGGAGGGATGTGAGAACCTCGACTAAGTTTGGACTCACAACCAAAAAAGGATAGGGAAAGGTTCAGGGATTAACAGGGTGAGCGTTTTGAGGTTGCCGTGAAGGCTGATTGATATAGCCGAAGAAGTGAGGGGCCCGCCTAGTTAGCCGTACTAAGCTCGTCGGATCGGGGAGGAATCTTGCCTCCTCCTTCGGCTCACTCACCCGAGCAATTTATTGCTCTTGTTGCACAAAAAAAAAAATTGTGACCAGCATAGGGCAAGGGATTGCAAAAAGGGAAACTAGAAATAAGGGATAAAATTCGAAAGAACACAAAAAAAACTCATGTCACCTGACGATGGGGCAATCTCAGCCCATGGATGTTAAAGGGCTTATTGGGCTATCCCAGCCCATCCTGTGACTATGCAGAGCCCATAATTTATGGCATAGTCTCTATAACCACGGACAGCTGTCCGGAACTAGAATTTAGAGAGAAAGGTGGGCGAGAGGAACAAGCCTGAAGTTACCACCTCATCATTCGCTGTAAGTGGTAATGCAATTCAGGATGATCTTCATACAAGCGATTATATGCAAAGTATTTAGTTCAATTAGAGGGTGCTGAAAGTTATTCTAGTCCTATTAATAAAGAGTAGCAGTATAATATAGTTCAATCCACTTCATGTGACTTCAAAAAAACCACCTTATCATTCATATACAAAAGACAAATTTCTCAAATTTGTTTTTTTTATTTTGGTCACTTGTCTTATCACCTAATAGAGCAATATTAAAACGAATAATTTCAATCTTCTTACTTATTATACCAACCAAACTCGAATGTGTTAATAATTCACCAAATTTTTATTCCAATTCTAATTGATCCTTGTTTCCATGGTTGTCCTATAGTTGAATTAAACGAGTTGCCTTGTCGGTTTAATATGTTCCTTACGGCAATTTTAAACTTGGAGAAATAACTTATACTTTCATAAACTCTACAACCTTAAAGACTCTATAGCACATATACCTTAGACTTTAATTCGAAATTTTTTATTTTTTTCCAGATAACTCTAGTTTCCGCATATGCATAACGAGAAGGCTGATAATGAAAACGTAAAGTTGCGAATTTGGTAGAGAATTCTAGACAAATTTTATAAAAAAAATTTTAACTTAAAACCTTTTTAAATAACCTTAAATACGAATTGAATCTTTGGGTTATAGTTTTCACAATTTTAAAGAGGTTTCATTATTTTTTCGTAATATCCAGTGTATCTAGTTTTTACAAACGGATACATCTTAAACTTCTGTCGATGAAGGCAATAAGGTTTGGGAAAGTCTGTGTAAGCTTAGATCTGGATTAATTTCCCTAGACAATAATATTTGCACTTTAATCACATATAGTTAAAACTTATGGCCGATTGCGATCTTTATAGTTTTCCTTTGAAATTAAAGAGCTTATACAAGCCCATATATTCTATGAATTATAGAGTAAAGGGCATACCCTGTCCTGATCAATTTACAGGGAAGAAATAATGTATTTATGCCATAATGAGGAAATCTCGACATGGGTTGTATTGACTGGGACAACTGATGGTATGGGTTATATTAATGTGCTGTAAGTGGAATTAGTTGCATTAATAATTCATCCAAGCACCGATGGCTTGGATAAATGTAGACTTTATTTAAAATAATTTACCAATTACCTTCTGAGGATGTTGGGTCGATCTGCTTTCTGTCACAATTTGCAAATGTCTGCCTCCTTCTCGGAATGTCATCTTCATCTCGTGGCAGAAAGCAGGGCGACTAGCCTCAGAGTTTAGAAAGAAGAAGACTCGTTCATTAATTTTGTAAGTATATGTTCACTTTGGAACGAAGTGATGCATTGCGCTGCCACTCTCCTAGATGGCGTTGACTAATTTAAAATGTCAAAAATAAGGGACATAAAGTCTCACATTACAACACAGGTCTCTCTCTCAAGGCCTGTAGCTCTAGCGATCCGATGAGAGAGGAACTGAAGACAGTGAGACAGGGTCTGATCGACTCAATGGAGGCACAAGACTACCCCAGGGTTTGGTGCTGGCACGCTGCCGTGGCAGTTCCCGGTATCACTTCCTTCCCTAATGAGAGGAAGGAGGATGGCCGGTCACTTCCACCTCGAGCAGAGAGTCAGATCTTTCCTCCTCCAAGCTCTAATGAGAAGCTGGAGAGTTCAGATCTTCCTCACTGTTTGATTAAAACAACGTGTGGCCTAACCACGCCCTGAGAAGAGTCTCATGCTCTACCGACTGAGCCGGGCATTCCTGTCTAGGACGGCGGACGGACGGACTAACAATAAAATTCGAACGGACGGACCATTGAAATTGGCCTGTTTATATTGGATGGCCTTCACTGCCTGATGTCTTTGGCGTGAAATGTTCCGATGGACTTGCCTTGCATGTCTTCTAACTGATAGAGGCTTTGTCCGACCCGCTTGAGAATTCTGGTGTTGAACTTATTTGCCAACTTCGCACTGATACCTTTCTGCATGTCGCTCTGAATAAAGACCCTATATGTAACATTACGACAGCGAGTATTGTAGGCCTTCTCATGCTTTTCGTGTGCGCGATATATCACCAGTTTTCAGCTTATTTAGCTGTCTCAGGACTGGATAGGCTGAGCCATGCTGTACCATGTGGTGACCAAAGAGAGCATAGTACGGGTCCATGCCAATAGACTGGTGTACCGAAGTGCGTACCGCGCTTCCTATGGCGGGGAGGTGTAAGTCCCATGCACTATGATCATCTTGCAGGTATAACGGATGGCTGACAGGATGGACCTATTCACTCGTTCCGAAGCGTTAGGGTGTGGCGAGTATTTGGCGGTCTTTACATGATTAATACCATATTCAGTCAGCAGCTTCTGGAATTTTTTGGAGACTAACTGTCTGCCATTGTCAGAGAAGATCATCTCGGGGACTCCAAGAAAGCATTGACTAGATCTGTTCGCTCAGCACGCATAGGCTTGGTCAAAACAAACTTAGTAAAGCCGTCCGTCGAGTACAACAAAAATTACCGTGTTGCCACGTTTAGTACGAGGATAAGGTCCGAGGAAGTCGATATAGAGAAATTGGAAAGGACGTTGTGCTTCCAGAGGCTTGCCCATAGGCGGTCGCAAAATGGTGTTTGACGCTTTTGTCTCCGTGCATACTTGACAACTTGTTACGTATGTACGTACATGTGTTACCATGCAAGGCCAGTAGTATTTTTCGCGGAGTCTAGCTAATGTTTTGTGAAAGCCTGCATGCGCTGACTGAGGTAACTCATGGGCCTCACGAATCAAGCCTTCCATCAGACCGGATGGTACCCAAAGCTTCCAGGCTCAGTCCTCTTGCATCGAATCACCGCTTCGGGGTTGGGTCCTTTTGTAAACATACCCGTCCGAGACACAGAGATCAGGGAGTTGTGTTGGGTTAGCAAGCACAGCCGATTTCAACTGCTCATACTCTTCCATGGAGAAGTATGGCGAGTTTAAGTCTACGTCGACTGCACTTACTTTCAACTCCTCTGCCGTTTCAGTGTGTGCTCGGGACAAAGTGTCAGGGACCACATTCTGCGAACCCTTGCGATGCTCGATGTGGAAGTCAAAAGCCTGCAGCTTTAAACTCAATCGAGCCAATCGTCCGGAGAGATCCGAGTGACTCATCAGCCACTTCAGACTAGCATGATCAGTAATGACGGTAAATGGATGTCCCTCAACGTAAGCTCTAAATTTCTTCACACTCAGCACAGCACCAGATGTACTAGCATCACATTGAATATAAAACTTCTTAGAGAAGTCAGGTGTAGTTAGGATTGGTGCACTGCACATAGCTTGTTTTACGTTCTCGAACGATTGCTGCGCTTCATCTGCCCATGAGAAGCTTTTGCTCTTCTTTAAGCAGTCCGTAATTGGGGCTGCCAGGGTTGCATAATTGGGGATGAATCTCTGATACCAACCCGTCATTCCGAAAAATCTGCGGATTTGTTTAGCAGAGCAGGTTATAGGGAAATCCGCCACCGCTGCAACTTTCTCGGGGTCAGTTTTCAGAGTTCCATCTCCAATCATGAAGCCCAAGTAGCGGACTTGCTTGACGCAAAAGCGGCTTTTCTCGACGTTGATCGTGAGTTTGGAACTGCGAAGGCAATCAGCTAGTACTCTTAGTGTTTGAAGGTGTGAATTGAAATCAGGTGATACGACTAGTGAATCGTCTAAGTAAACAATGACGTGGTCGCGCCAGCGACCTGGTACTATTTTGTCCATTAATCGACACATTCCTTGAGGGGCATTGCACAATCCGAAGTGCATGACAGTATATTGATACAATGGCCTGCCGGGCACTGTAAACGCAGATTTCTCCCTTGACTGCTTCTCCAAAGGAATTTCCAAAAGGCGTCCATCAAATCGATGGACGAAATGAAGTGGGTGTCCTGCAGTCGTCCAAGCAGTCCATAGATGTGGGGCAAGGGGTAGGCGTCCTTTTTCGTGACCAGGTTGACCTTGCGAGGGTCCAAACAGAGCCTGACCTTCCCAGGTTTACGTACAAGTACAACTCGGGAATTCCAGGGACTGTTGGACTCTTCAATTACTCCTAACTCTAACATACGGTCGAGTTCGTCGTACATCAGCTTTTGGATTGCTGGAGAAATTGGATAGTGCTTTTGTTTGATCGGCAAGGCATCGGCGGTATCAATGACATGCTCTTCTAGGTGGGTCTTTCCCAAACCTAGAGCTGTAAACGAAGGGAATTGAGCAATGACTGTGTCTAGTTTGGTTCTGTCTGAGTTATTCAGGGAGTGAAACATCGAGAGAGAAGATAATGTTTGGTGCGAGTTGAAAGGCTCGCCAGAAGTCTACGCCTAAATATAATTGCTGGCTTAGGCTAGGCACTATAAACAAGGTTAGGATTTCAGTCTTCTTATTGTGCCGGGGACGGACTTGCTGGTACCGTTGGCGGTACGAACTGAGGCTGTCAAAGCGGAGAGTTTTAAGCCTGAGCGCTGGACAAACTCTAGGGATCCTTGTCCCAAGCAACTCACGCTTGCATCGCTATCGAGCAAACCTAAGATGGATTCATTCCATATTTCAACTTTTACATATGGACGACCATCATCTTGACTGGTGATGACCGTTGAGACTAAAGTCTGTCGAGTCTTTTTCAATGCGTGTTTTCTCTCTAAATTTCTTCCATCTACGTCTTTTCCGGTTGAGAGGAAGCCCCACTTCCTCAGCAAACATTCGAGCTCTTACGCGGTCATAATTAAGTTGCCTCTCATGCAAGGACATTCCTCGCATGAGGCAAAAGGGAACTGTCTGGGTACTGCATTCTCGATGCATTGGATCAGTCTGTGTTTCTTTAGAATAGAGGTAATCAGGGGGTCGTCGATGTCGCCTTGCTTATCATCTTCGGCGAGTGAGGCCGCTGTATCGACCACTCGCCCTGGCGTTTTCCGGGTTACACCTGGAGCACTTAGATGACACTACTCCAGGCTGTCCACAGGTGTAGCAGAAATGTCTCCTGGTCTCACTGGGGCAGGAATGGAACGAGTGTCCCACTACGCCGCAGTTCCAGCAAGTCTTGCGACCGGCAGCTTCAAGGGTGCGCCTCACTTCTTCCACTCCATGATGACCACTGGGGTGGGAAGCGCAGGTGCAGGTATCACTGTCAGAGTGGAAGGAGCGTCCCGCAGCGCCACAGTTTCTACAAGCCACACGACTTGCCGCGTCAGGGGTGCGCCTCACTTCTTCCATTCCTGCCCCAGGGAAGATTAAGTTCGTGCACGTCCGATCTTGTTGAGCGTCTATATAATTCGCGTCGTTGCAGCCAGCGTTCAGCCATACGACATAGGTTCTGCAGTTGATCCATGGATCTTACTGTAGCCGTTGAGAATTGCTGACCGATACGGGGATTCAGATTGTCCCTGACAATCTGGACTAGATCGACTTCCGGTGGTGACGTCCTCATGTGTCCCATAATCGACCGAGTTTTGCGGAGGTAGCTGTCGCAGCTCTCCGAACTCTGGCGGAGTTCCATCAGAGTGCGCATCAGGTCCAAGTCTGTTTTGGCAGAACCGAAATCTTGCCTGATGCGAGCTCTGAATAGTTCCCAGTCAAAGTCCGGAGAGGCGCGACATAAATGGTTCCAGAACCATTGTTCGGCCACATCCTTTAATAGAAAATGTATATTACAACAAAGCTCGTCTTCGGACACGCGAGAACTGAAAGCTAGTCGCTCAATGCGAAACAAAAAGTCTTCAACAGTAAAAGTAGGGCTACGACCACAGAACTGAATCCCCCAAGACGCCAT
Organism: Leptarthrus brevirostris; assembly: GCA_964036015.1. Classification (NCBI taxonomy): domain Eukaryota; kingdom Metazoa; phylum Arthropoda; class Insecta; order Diptera; family Asilidae; genus Leptarthrus; species Leptarthrus brevirostris. The sequence goes on along the minus strand of OZ038371.1, from coordinate 62,345,468 downwards.
GATGGAGGGGGCGTCTAGGCTGATAAGCAACAGCTCTAGGACCGGCCCTCTGTCTAGCTTGGTCTGGTTGAGGAGGGTCGCACTCGAAAGCCGGGGGCTGTACTGTACTCCTGGAAGGGGCTGGGTACGCGTTAACAGCACTGGCCGGACTACTGACAGTACCTGACCTCTCCAAAATGGATTGGGCCAGGTTCGTCCTTAGCAGACCCAACATTTCCTTTTTACAATTTTCCATCTGAATGGCCAGCTGATCGGCCGTGATCACAGCTGTCTCCGAATTGCTTGGAGCTCGAGCTTTGCGATTGGAAAGCTGAAGCTGATGTAAGTCTTCGAGCTGTCGGGCCTGTCCCGCAGGGGGAAACGCCCAAGCCCCGTCTAATGACTGGCTTGACCCGAAGACAGGCTGTGCCGGATGGTAATTCATGCTAGGTGCTTTTCTTCCTGACTCGCTGGGAGGCCTACTAACTTTATGCCCTGGTGGAGGTTTTGAGAAATCGGGCCTTGACGCCTGTACAACACCAGTGACAGAGTCGTTTGACGGTCTCTCTTGTGCAAAAGTTTGGTTAAGATTCTTTTACTTCTTGCTTCTAGTAACCGGAGGAGAGGAGGGAGCTGTTGCCTGTTTCGGCCTTGCACCACTACAGTCCGATTCAGCGGGCTTTACCACGGGTGAACGTAACATTATAAAAAAATGTTCTTTTGCTTTAGGCAATAGTGAACAATAAAATTACGATAGGCAATGTAGCCGAGTATGTGTAATTGATAATGAACTTATGAGACAGAAGGTCTCAGCCAAAGATGCGGGAGCTCCAACTCCGAAGGTCGCAGCACAAACCCAAGTTTGAAGGTAACACAAAAAAAAATCAAAGAAGTCGCATCTGAAACTCTAGTTTGAATGCAGCAAAAAGTAACTCAAAGAAAGAAATAAAAGGACAAAAAAAATCAGAGATATGATAAATCAAAACAATAGGCATAAGAACAAAATTCAAAAAAAAAAAATCTTACTGTAAAAAAACCATAAGCAAAACTGCACAAAAGCTCAATCAAGCCAAAATCAGAATTAAAAAAAAAAATTAATTTAAAAAAATATTAATTCACAAAAAAATTTCAACTCATCCGAAAAAAACGAAAATATTTTTGAAGAAAAAAAATCCAAAGAAATTCAACTTTCAGGTTCCCCCAGAAGCTTCTTCTCCTGTCTTGCTAGGGATGGGGTAGGTAAGAGGGAAAGGAGGTAAGGAATCAAACACAAAACAAAACTCTAAAACAACAACAACAAAATATAAAAGGCAAGAAATGGGGTTTTTGATAAAGAAAGCTAAAGGTATTCACCACAAAAAAAATTTTTGACAGAGGGAAGAGAAGAAAAATCGAAAATCTTAGAATGTGAGAACTCAAAATGTTCCCATAACCCACAACATTTGTCCTGCCTATGGAGCTGGAGTCAACCCTGAGCTTGAGCAAACTCAACGAGCACCTTCACGGTCGTACCGAGACGGCATCGGGCCGGTGAAGTGTCACGCTGGTTAATGCCCAAGTCGGGTGTTCGTCCGACTCCACAGCTCCCTACGACATGAGACAATAATGATCCCGGAGATTAGGCATGTCAGGACCAACATCAGACATCGCTAAAGACACAGGCACTAATCCCGAGCATCAGTCATCCCATGCCGAGGACAGGGCAGAATTGGCTAACATGTGTCCCTATTGCTAAAAACTGACATGCCTATGGACACTGTTAGACATGTCAGGACAGAGGTACTAGACCTCGAAGGTGCTTTACAAAAATACGGGAAGAGACAATAGCCGTTCAGGCCAACAATCGCCTAAGTCCGAGAAGGACTAGCGGATCAGCCTACGCTGACATGCCATCTCTTTAGAGACACGAAGCGCATCAGAAGATGCTGATGTGTCTTCCCTAGGGAAGACGTGCTTCGCGTTGGGCGCCATGTTATGTTATGTGTGCGCGGAATGTGCAACGTGAAGTTGCCGCAAGATATTCAAGTGGCACGCGCTAGCTGGCAGCACGTCCTAGCTCGCCGGTATGGGGTGTAGGTCCTTGAACATCTAAAACACACACCACAACAGAATTCCGCGTGCCTGTGGCAACAGAAGGTTGTGGACTCCTTCTGTCAGGTCTGCCACGAAATAAAAAAAAACCAGAAAATAGATAAAGAAGGAAGAACAACAGGTCTGATGTCACCTGTTGTTCCTAGCCGCATCTTGAAATTCGCAAAAGCAAAAAAAACTACCCCCATATACGATGGTTCAGGTACTAACCCACCACTATTCCTGTACCTGGCTAGGGTACAGGCCGAACCTGAAAGTAGTGCTGAAAAAAAAATAAATTTAATTTAAACAAACCTTAAAGAAAAAAAACATGAGGAAAGAGGGAGAAGGGATGGGGAGGTGAGACAAGAGAGAATAAGCGCCATGGTAATTCCTGAAATTAAACTAAGAAATTCACTTCATATTAAATATAAGTAACATATTAAATCTTATTAAGACTCTATCTCTATACATTTGTCCATCACTATCTAACTTACATAACTAACACACCTCAATGAAGAGCTAGGATTACTAATTTAATCACAATAGCATATATCAAATCGTAATGTTTAATATAACTTCAAGGAAACTAACTATAAATACTATAAGAAAGACTGCCTTAATCAAAGACCTAAATGCAGGAATGTCGTTAGTATTCAAAGAAAGAGAGAAAAACTAATAGCAAATTTATTAACATAGATAATACTGTACTGGGTGTCTTGGTCATATAACGCATACCAATCTTTACGTTACTTTCATGTCTCGCGACCCTATACCTAAGTTGTGCACAACCTATTCATGACTGCAAGTCGCTTCAAAAATATTAACAGCAAAAAAATCCTCATAGCTGCTTGTTGAGCTATTCAAATTGTTAGCAAATGTGTACAAAAAAAATCCCTTCTTTAAAGATATGTATACTATCTCGTGGTTTAAGCATTAAATTTAAAATTAAATCATAATCTCATAATTCATTAGACCAAAATTGACAAATCCGTAAAATCTTTTGTAATCCTTTTCCTCTTTTCTTTCGGAATCTATGATTTAGTTAAACAAAACAAGAAAAAAATTTTTCTTTCTTTCTCTTCCCTATCTATGGATGCTTTGTCCTTATGCGTATTTGAGGAAGCTAAGCGTCTAATTAAAAATTGATAATTTGATTTTACTACTAAAGGTCTCAAATCCTAAGACAGATACAACTATGCCACTTATCCTAACTATGTGCAGTGGATTTTAACTAAAATGATAGTAAAAGTAAAAAAAAATACGAATTGTCCCTAAGGAGATGCGCGACTTTTGGCTTTACCCAACCTTTAAAGCGTTCAAGAAAAACTATTTATAAATCTAAATTTCACGATTTTGAAAATGTATATTAATGACTTAACTAAGTTAATAAAAGGTTATTTAGTTGTTGATTGTTAGTGCAAAACAAAAGACAATAATAATACTAAAAGAAGTCGACCACAGTAGTTTCATTTAAGCTAATTAAAATCGATTGATGTACTTGATAGTTGACCTTTCACTCCATGAAAGCTTGTTGATGCCAGTGTATCCCCTGGAGCATCAAGCGTTCAGCCTCCTTAGGGCTTCCAGAGGTTCATTGAGGTCTCTTTTTGGCGTGCTGGGCAATCCCCGAATTAGCGGTCATTTCGACTGTGCCAATATTTGCAACTTAATTCTAGGTACTCACGGAGAGATCCAGGCTAGGACTTTTCCCTACTCTTTACTTGTTTCCTTGTCCGATTTGTCAGATGGGCCCTGACAGGGCCCGGAGATGAAGGACGAAACGCTAACGCTGGCCTGGCAAGGTACTGTCTGTTTTTCTCAGCGTATCTGAGGAAAGGTTCCTATAAATCAACAGGGGCATTTTTTGATTTCTCATTCAACTAATAAAATGTAAAATGTTTACCCTCTTCGATTAATGTTTCCACTTAGTGGCTCAGTAATGACGGCAGTAGTTTCTCTGCAAACGTTTGGTCGTTTGGGAATCGGGCTTCATTAGCCTCTTCCTTTCATAATGAGGAAATCTCGGCATGGGTTGTATTGACTGGGACAACTGATGGTAGGGGTTATATTAATGTGCTGTAAATGGAATTAATTGCATTAATAATTCATCCATGCACCGATGGCTTGGATAAATGTAGACTTTATTTAAAATAATTTACCAATTACCTTCTGAGGATGTTGGGTCGATCTGCTTTCTGTCACAATTTGCAAATGTCTGCCTCCTTCTCGGAATGTCATCTTCATCTCGTGGCAGAAAGCAGGGCGACCATTAAATTGATTAGAGGAGCTAGATGCCCCTTTTACACGACTTCGTCGGACTTCTTCGCAGCAAGCTATAGCGATTGTCGTCACTATCAAAACAGCCAAAGCAACCTAAAACATTTCAGGATGGTGAGATGTCCACTTTGAGTGAGCTTGTGGAATGTGAACAACGTAATGAAAGCGCTTGTTAAAGATAATTGGATCATTAAAATCCTCTAAATTTTTCTTATAAAAATTTGCGAACACTTTGATCTGGGAAAGTAAAACCTTTGACATCATCATCTGCAGCTTCTGCATCATATGCTCCGTATCCACTGCTCTGTCCAAAAGCAGTTCCAAGTTTGTTTAGGAATAAATCCAGGTTGATAGGGTCCTTGAGGATATCCGCCTGGAGGATATCCTGTCTGTCTGTAAAGTTTTTTTGGATCTGTCATTTTCGAATTTTACCTGCAGCAAAAATTTACCTACTGTGCCAGTCGTGTCTTCTGGCAATGTACTTAAATTATTAGAGGTTTGTGTTGAAGACGGACCCATTGGGATCCATACATGTTTTGGGGTTTCCATGATGATGACGAGCTACTGCGCGTTGAAATTATAGTATACTGTAGATTTGCGCAGACTTTTTCACGTTCTCGTTGATCTCTTTTATGGTGATCACGTTTTAACCGACTGCCACTTTTATGTGAACTCCGCCGATGACGATCCTCAAAAACATCGCCCCTCCGTTGTGGATTCTGCCATTCAACATTTGTTTTATTTAGAACAACATTCCGATGATTGCTTCGAACACTGGACACAACCAAATTTTTATTTTGTGCCTCCTGGTGCCCATGATTCCCTTTTACATGCGACATTGGCATTTCTTATTTGTTTGATTTGCATTTAATTAATCACAAACAAAAATATCCGCTGGAGAAGTTTGCCAGATCACACAGATCTGTATGAGATCATCACCAGTGTGGACATAGATCTTTCCACGCAACTCTCCCTTGCAAGATTTTCTGCATGAACAGATATTTGTCGCGAGTGATGAGATTCACCAGCTTGCCTTACGTTGGTTTGCTCAAACCGCATATGCCATCTATCAGTCGGTACTGTCAACCAGTACTTGCCATAAGTTTGAGGTAAATAATACTCTGTCTAAAACGAGCAGTTTGCCTCGGGAACATCACGTTCGTAATTTAATAATGGCAATTGCGGGCGTGATACCTTCGACACAACTCCCGTACTTGCCGGCTCACATAACAACTGTACGACAAAAAATGGGTTCATGATTGTAACTGGGCAGCTAGGGGTCATTTTTAAAGAAATTTGTTGCGTAGAATCCGAATCCGAGGTCAGAATTAGACAATCAGGTCACGATTTTGAGATATTTGAGGTTATGTACTCGCAAAATGGTTCTTTTGATACTTTTGAGGTTATATACAGGATGCACAACATTTGTTTGGTCTGGGGGTCATTTTTAAAGTAATTTGCTGCGTAGAATCCGAATCCGAGGTCAGAATTGGACAATCAGGTCACGATTTTGAGGTTATGTACTCGAAAAATGGTTCTTTTGCTACTTTTGAGGTTATGTACAGGATGCACAACATTTGTTTGATCTTTTTTCTAGTTGCATCATTTAATGCTACTCTTACCCTTCAAAATAAGCTAATGAGCGATCGCCCACGATTTTTTCTTAAAAAGTAACGACCATTTAAAGTTATGAAGCTCATATTTCATATAAATAGATATTAGGTAGGCCTTCTTCGCATCACCCGTGTCCGTGTAAAAGTGCTTTACACGGATCCATGTACTCCGTGTATAGAAAACGTTCCGTCAAATTTTTTATTAGACTTTCTGGGAGGAAGAGGTATATTAATCAGGCTCTTAGTTGCTTTATTAACTGTAAGGGTCCTGCCCCGCCCCCGGAACACGGTACACGTGTTCTCCGTGTAAAAGCTCTGATGATGCGAATAAGCACTTCCTAGATATTATGTCAATATTACATATGAACTTCACAACTTTAAATGGTCGTAACTTTGCAAGAAAAAATCGCTTATTTTGCAGAGTAAGAGAAGCATCAAACGATGAAACTAGAAAAAAAGATCAAAAAATGATATGCATCCTGTACATAACCTCAAAAGTAGAAAAAAAAACATTTTTCGAGTACATAACCTCAAATATATCAAAATCGTGAGCAGATTGTCCAATTCTGACCTCGGATTCGGATTCTACGCAACAAATTACTTTGAAAATGACCCAGCATGCCAGTTACAACCATGACCTCATTTTTTGTCGCACAGTGTAATTAATAATTTAATATGCTAAATACATTGGAATAAGTGTTAATTTTGAAAAATTTATTTTAGTTCATCACGAGCAAATCCATAAAAACAAAAACTTGAGGAAATCAAATATCCAACTAATCCATATCTAAGAAAAAAAAATTAATTTTGGTCTTAACGAATATCGATATATCAATTATATTTAAATTTCCAATTTAATATAATAATAATTTTTTTTTTATGTAAATATGGCACTTTATTTTGGCACAAACGTTATAAATGTAAATTGTAAAAGTTCTATAAAAAGAGACAAAAAAGAAACTACTTAACCTATAAAATGTACTATATACTAAGAGAGACAAAAAATGGTTAAGTAACTAGAAACGACAAGAACAATAGAATGAACACGAACAATAAATGGAAAGAACAAACAAATTAATAAAAACAATAAGAGAACAGGAACAAGAAACTAACTTAGAAGAACAATAGACTAATCAGCAAAAAACCGGTTGTAGTATCAAAATGAATGAAAAAGTATAAAAAAAAATCAACAAAAAATTTTAAAAGGCACCAGGCAAGCGGCAGCTCCAGGAAGAATTCCTTGAAATTTTGAAAAGAGCCGAAAATGAAACCGAAAACTTTGGATTACTAGAACACTGTACACTGAGTGTTCCCGGGGATAGACGCAGCACCGGGCGAAGTCACTGCACGCCACTTTTCTACTCCCCCGGAACACTCAGCATCGTGTTCTAGACGAACGCACGAAAGATTTTGAATGCGATAGAGTCCCGCGGGACCAGTCTGCAGAGTCGTGGACATCTGCAAACTGATCCCATCATCCTCTCAGTTCTTCTCTCCCAAAGGGAGAATCAATTTCCCCGCAGCACTTGCAGCAAATCCAAAGCGGAGAGAAGCTCCGTGGACAAGATGCTACAAGGCTGCGGCCTATTGTCACCAGTGAAAAGTTCGACTACCATTCTCCACGGACGCTAGCTGCTGCCAGGTACAGTTGAATGTGTCGGCGTTCGTCGCCAGGAACTCGAGACGAATTCGTTTACTCAGCCTAATAATGAAGTGTCTCTTAAGTGCACGTGTAGTTAACTGTGTGTCAGTGGCCTGTTGCCCAGGCTCGATCCGCATACAATACAAATGAACTGTTGATTTAGTTAATGTAAGAATAACGCTAATCAAACAATTCACCTGGTTACATGTCCTTGGCCCCAGTTATTATTGTTCTAGTTATGCCGAAACGCGGGCAGATTATCTGACACAAGTAACAGACCAGTGGCATCAATTTGCACAAGGCCATGCATGTGAAGTATCGGTGGAACAAAGTTCCTTCAACCCCACAAACCGTGCAGACTCTTTGAACGCTCTGGTCAATGTGCGACAGCTGATTTGGATGCACGAGGCTATGATGTAGCAGTTTGAATGCTATATCAGAGTCTCTATAATTGGACGGATAAGTGTAGACCACTCTGCTAGTCACCCCTCTGATTACTCCCAATTCTACCCCGAGATGTGCGCTCCATCTATTAACACCTAAGTGTTCCGCAGGTAACGCATCTGCAAACAGATCGCGCAGCCGACGTGTTGAAAGTGTACTGAATGGCGTGTGCGATGTTTTATTCACCATGAAAGCGTTCACCGCCTCTGTGCCAGGCGACCTAATGAGATGGTTGAAACGCTCTCGTGCTGTATCAACCAATTCGTTTAATTGTGTAGTGTTTGGGTGTATTAGTATGTTCCCAGAAGCATCAATGATCTCTCCGAGAACTGTACGCTGTCCTGTGTCGGCCGTTACACCTCGAGCATTACTGAACACCGAATCCACTAATTGAGGATTAACCTGATCGGTATAGCTGAAAACCCCCGTACCCAATTTCATCCCATTGCAAATGGAATGCCGGTCTTATTCTGCCCCAGGTCGTGATCGTAGAGATCATTTCCTGAGACCAGTCGTGCGGATAGGGTGGGCGGACTGAAAGCAGATTTGCCTGCAAAAGTTTAAAGAAACCTTCCTCGAAGCACTCCGACTTAAGCAGATGAACGATGGGCGCGGTAATTGACAACGACTGCACGTCCTTTCAGCGAAATTGAGAACAATCTAGTCCGCCACGAATTCACTGCTCCGGAAAGTTTCTCCAGAGCCACGCGGCGATTACGCGTTTTACCGTCGAGTTCGATATACACACCTAAATACTTCAAGCAAGTATTGGTCCATTGTATGCCGAGGGGAGAATCTGAACGATTCCGCCACCTCCCACACCATAGGCCTTGGCTTTTGCTTAGGTTAACCCTAGCGCCCGCTAATCGCTCATATTGTTCGAAAACCCTACGAGCGACTGGAAATGCATCATCTTTCGTTACAAATATAGACAGGTCGTCCGTATACACTAGAATAAGTGGTCTTATAGTAGTGTATGGTAAGTAAATTGAATATTGTCTCAACGATTGACGAAGATTTACTAACAGCGGCTCCAGTGAAAAGTCATCCCTGCCTGAGACCACTGATGATCTCAATCCATCTGGACGGAAGCCCAAATTTATCGAGCACTCTCAGTAGATACTCACGCGAGACGCTATCAAACGCCTTTTCTTGATCTAAAGAGATCATGGCCATTTGCGAACCAGTTTTTTCATGGTAGGCGAAAAGATGCTTTGCTACGGGAGATGTTGTCGTAGATACTACGACCTGGTATTAGACGCATAACGGATCTCCGCCAACTTGAGGGAAATCCGGTATGTCCAACCACTGCAGAATTAGAGACATCCAAAAGGTCCGGAATCAAAAGATTAATAAAACGAACAAAGAATTCTGGAGTTAGACCATCATAACCAGGAGAAGTATGACGTCGAAGATCCTCAGTTGTAATAAGCATATCATCGAGAGTAAGCGTTCTGTCCAGGAATTCTCTACTTTCATCAGAGAAAGTAGGAACATGATGAAAGAATTCATCGTTGGACGAGAATGTTGGCAACGTCGATGCAGCAGAAAGCCGCGTGTAGTAGTTGCGAATATAATTCGAAAGTTCCTCTCCGTATAGGATCTGGCCCGATTCGGCAAGAATCGAGTCTACTTCACAAGAAGCGGTACGACGTCGAGTTGTCTGGAAGAAGTACTCGGTCGGAGACTCGCCCTCTCGCAACCAGCGCGACTGGTTTCGAAGCACAAACTCCAAGCTATGCTTGTAGTTTTGTGCTGTCAGTCGTTCTTTAAGTCTCTCGTATTGTGCGAGTAACTCTGGTTGCGCGGGCAAAAGCGTACCAATCAGGGTGACTTCGGCCGTCAAGCTCGATGCATGATACCTGCTCCGATTGAATCTCGTCTCGATAAATGAGCGAATCTAAAGCTTTCCAACATCCCACCAATGACTAAGGTTTGAATAAATATTCTTGTTATCACGCCATTGGTGCCAAAACTGAATGAATTCTTCGATGAACTGCACTGAATTCAACAAGTTATTGTTGAAAATCCAGTAAGCAGTTCGCTTTTCGACCAAAGTGCTAGTCGCCACAACAAGAAGGTGATCACTTAATGAACACTCTTCATGAGTGACACTAACGAAAAAGTTAAGAAGGATAGACGAGACGTTAAGTCTGTCTATCCTGGAACCCGAAAAGCTACCCTGGACATTTCGGGAAACCCTTGTGTATGACCTAGTCGATGGATTAAGCCTATGTCTGACTAGGCTCGATAATCGCGCGGCGTTCACCGAGTTGAATTCAACTCTAGAATGACGATCGATTCAAGAATCTAGTGTGCAGTTGAAGTCACCACCAAGGATAACCTCACCACCGACGTTCGTAATATGCGACAGGATTGAGTCCAACACCTGTCTTGCAGTATCCTGGTCATGCGGCAGGTACACGCTTACTACCCTTATCTTTTTGTCCCCTAAGACGAAATCCAAGGAAGACGCGAAACCTGGAAAGATGTCTGTGTATACAGGAGACATCAGTGTAAAGCTGTGGGACACACCAATTGCCACACCGGAACCTCTACGGGGTGTTTCTATAGCAAAAACTCTGTAACTCTTGTGTAGATTTGAATTTTATTCTAGACGTGTAAATGTGGCTTGTGTTAAATTTGTCTCCATTGTTTTATGTCTTCGAAAATACTGTGTAGTCTAGTGGGTGCACTCAAGCCCCTGCATTGAGCGATGTTATCCTACACATTCAAGAAATTGCAAGAACTCAGACAAAGACTGTACGACTCTAATGATGAAGAGTCCTGTCCGTCCAGCTCGACATCCTCAAGGATTTCCGAGACCTTGTTGAAGAGGCGCTCACACGTCGACGCCTCATTGTACTTAGCCTTCTTTCTGGCCTCTGCCATAAGCAGTTTCAGTTGGGGCAGGATCCTGGAAGGGTCTCCAAGCTCACGCCTGAGAATGGTCAGGATCCAGTCCGAACTCTTCTTTTAGTAAAGGCTGTCGAGGAGCGAACGCAGCTTCTCCCTCGAAACCTCCATCAAAGCAGGATCCACTTCAAAGCGGCTATTAATCGAAATGGAACTTCCACACGATTCATAGCCGCTTTGAGTTTGACAGGCCGTCTCTAGAGCAGAGACAACCTCCACGTCCGAGAGAACTTCAGTTACATTGGGGTCACTGATGATACACTCGGAGGGCAAGGTATGCCTCTTTCCCCGAGACCCTCCCAGTGCTCACTGTCTTCTTCGGTGGTGGCATCACCTCCTGGTCAGGCTTTCCCTTTCCCTTCCCTCTTCATCCTCTTTTTCTTTTTCTTCTGACTGCCACTTGTGACCTCCTCGTCCGAAGTGTCTGCCTTTTCTTGTGTTGGTGTAGCATCGTTTATAGCCGCCGTCGGATTTGCCTCTGGGAGTTTTTCCTCAGACACCTTAATTGCAGGTTGCTCCAAGAGATTAGGCGCAGCACTGGGCGAGTTCACTGTTTTGGAAACTTCTGCTAGAACAGGTGTTTCCTCCAAAGTGGCCTCAGCCACTTTCCTGAGCCTCTTAGGACACTCCGCAATAGAGGTCCTGCCTGATGTCAAGCATGGCATTTCGCTTCGGTGCTTACTTCAATCCAGGTCATCGACCCAGCAACACTCCAGTAAGAGCCGTCTGGAAGCACACACCCCTGGTTCAAAGTGACGTGTGCTTCACGGCTTAAACTTAAGGTGCCGCGGTCGAGTCCCTTTCCCCGATTCTAAGTGGCACTGCCCGGACCTTGCCGTGGATCTTTCCGAACCTTTATAAGAAGGCCTCAAGATCCTCAGACCTGGCCTGGAGGGTGACCCGAGAAAAGCAGACTCTCGAGTAAAATTAGAGGTGTCTACCACCCACGTCGATGCCCTCAAGCATCAGCTTAGTGGCTGCGTCGATGGAAGTGTTATAGACCTCCACCATACCGCGGCCAACCAGTTTGAAGGAGAAAATATTCTCCAATGGGGCCACCAGTGCCAAGGCTTTAAGGTATGTACTTTGGGTGCACCCTCGAAGGTGCTCAAAGTGCATACCGTATCGATCATCTTGCCACTGACAGTCGAAAAGATCTTGAAGCCCCGCGACTGTCTTGGGACGAGACCTTTCCAAGTCGGCCGGAGGCTGACGAGGAGTCACGTAATTTCCTTGAATAACTATACTTGAACTTTTTTTAGAGCTACCACTCACCTGTTGAGCGTAGCTTGTCTCTGCTACTACCTCTACACTAACAGATGTTGGTTCTTTTTGTACTTGCTTAATTGGTTCAGTCTTCTTGGCGTCAGTGAGGCTCGGGCGCATGATAACCGGATTAGGAGGCGGGGCTGCCTTTCAGGCAGCTTCTATCACATCCTTGAATTTGGGAGCTGAAAAATATTTAATTTTTTCGGCAGATGCCACAGGCACTTTAGCTGCTGGTGCTGCTGGATTATTTGCGGTTTGCGACGCTGCAATTTCTGCGGTTGATACCGCGGACGTTGTGGCGCAGTTCGTTAATGGCGCACTAGTGGCGGATGTCACAGAGGAAATCACAACTGCTGCTGTTCTACTTGATGCGGTGCTAACAGTTTTCCTCGCTGCTATTGAAGCTTCCACAACTTTGGCCTCTTCCTTTGGGCCCTTACAAGCCTCTTCAGTGGGTCCTTTCAATTTGAGGAAGGTCGTCAAATTAATTTTCTGGTTACGATCTTTCTTTTTCCGTGAATTGGGGGTTTCTTCTTTCCGTCAGAACTACTTTCACTACTACTGCCAGCCAATTTAGTATTTAAAAGTCTGCCGACTAGATAATAAGTTTGACACTTCAAAAATTAATTAATTTATTGCAAAAATGTCAAAAGATTTCCGAAAATTTTTGTAACCAATTAAGTACTTGTAAAAGTTTTTCAAAAAATAACTCGAAATAAACACACAATCGTAATGGGAATACAAAACAAAACACAATAAAATATTGAGCGTTTAACGCGTTCGCTTTAAAGATTATTATTTTTTCGGCACAAATTGGCACGTCCGCTCTCTACTACTGACATAATACTTTATATATATATATATATATATATATATATATATATATATATATATATATATATATATGACGCTTTATTGGCACAAACGTTATAAATTTAAAAGTGTAAAAATGCTATAAAAAAGAACACAAGAGAACCTGACTAACCTTATAGGTTTAGTACTTACACATTCAATAATTGTTAGGATAGTTTTTATAAACAGCACAGAACTCACAAATAACATAAAACATGTACACACACCATTTTTTATTAATTTGCAAAAGACTTACCATGTTTGTTTACTTATGAAACCACAACAAGACTCAATATTGTCATCGATTATCTTTCATGCTATTCTTCGTTAACCCTGTTCAATTTAGACCAAAACGAAATTCATCTAAAAGTCAAAAACATGAAAGAGAAGATTTCTAAAATGAGACAGGTTGATATAAAGGGGAAAAATGTTCTAGAATAACTTCCATAAAAGGAAAAATTTGAAATTTTAAATAAATGTTTTACCATAACCAACACATTCCAAATCCTGAAAAAAATGGGGAAATCTTTGTGAGGGAAGAATGAGGACAGTCAGTCGAAGTAGATACTTGCCGCGCGAAACCAGAAAAACCTTAAAATTCGAAATCAAATAAAAAAATTGTGAATTCTTCTTGAAATCTATATCTATCTGAATCTATAGTGAAATTTAAAAGAATAATATTAAAATATCGTGAATCGTACAAGAACTTTAATCGAAAATAATCGTGAACTTTTGAGTCTTGAAGTGGTCAAATTTTAAAGTGAAATTTTGTGAACTCGAAGAATTTATTTAATAAAAGAACGCATGAAAGTGAACTGTGGTGTTTAAATTAACAAAACCCAATCCAAAACAAAGTGTGGAAATTGGATGAGTGGCTAAAGTGCTTGAATTGGACGCAAAAATCCCGGGTTCGAGATCGCGCACGGACAAGTCCTTTTTTTGCTTTTTGTGGTGTGTTATATTATTTTGGGGACAACTCTTTTGCTTTGCTCAAAGGAAACGAATCCTGAATTCCTATTAAAGGTAACCCACGAAACACTAAGAACAAGCAGAATAAGAACTAAGAACAAATGTAAAGAAAAAAGGTCAAAACGCGTAGTATCGAAAGGAATAAAGGGAAATGAAGATCAACAAAAAATTTAGAAGGCCAAGAAGACTTCCCTAAAATTTTGAAAATTTGTTTTTTTTTATAATTGAACCTAAACTACCGAAAAAATAAACCGAAACCGATACCGAAAATTTTGAATTTTTGAACACTACACACTGAGTGATCCGGGAGATAGACGCAGCACCGGGCGAAGTCACTGCATCAAGAACTACTTTTTGCTTGCAAGCTGAAACGTTCTCCGCAGAAACGTTCGCCACTTTTCTACTCCCCCGGAACACTCAGCATCGTGTTCTAGACGAACGCACGAAAGATTTTGAATGCGATAGAGTCCCGCGGGACCAGTCTGCAGAGTCGTGGACATCTGCAAACTGATCCCATCATCCTCTCAGTTCTTCTCTCCCAACGGGAGAATCACCTTTCCGGCAGCACTTGCAGCAAATCCAAAGCGGAGAGAAGCTCCGTGGATAAGATGCTATAAGGCTGCTGCCTATTGTCACCAGTGAAAAGTGGGACTACCATTCTGCACCGAAGCTAGCTGCTGCCAGGTACAGTTGAATGTGTCGGCGTTCGTTGCCAGGAACTCAAGACGGAGTCGTTTACTCATCCTAACAACGAAGTGTCTCTTAAGTGCACGTGTATGTAACTGTGGGTCAGTGGTCTGTTGCCCAGGCTCGATCCGCACGCAATACAAATGAACTGTTGATTTAGCTAGTGTAAGAACAAAGCTAATTCAACAATTCACCGGGCTGCATGTCATTGGCCCCAGTAAAAACGATGTTCTAGTTATGCCGAAACGCGGGCAGATTATCTAACACAAGTAACGGACCAGTAGCATCAATTCGCACAGGGCCGGGCATGTGAAGTATCGGTGGAATAAAGTTCCTTCCCACAAACTGTGCAGACTCTGGCTATGATGTATGATTGAATGCTACATCAGAGTCTCTATAATTGGACGGATAAACCATAGACTCCTCTGCTACTCACCCCTCCGATTACTCCCAACTCTACCCCGAGATGTGCGCTCCATCTATTAACACCTAAGTGTTCCGCAGGTAACGCATCTGCAAATAGATCACGCAGTCGACGTGTTGAAAGTGTACTGAATGGCGTGTGCGGCGGTTGATTCACCACGAAAGCGTTCACCACCTCTGTGCCAGGCAACCTGGTACTGAATTGGCTGAAACGCTCTAATGCTGTATAAACCAATTCGTTTAATTGTGTTGTGTTTGGGTGTATTAGTATGTTCCCAGAAGCATCAATGATATCTCCGAGAACTGTAAGCAGTCCTGTTTCGGCTGTTTCACCTCGAGCATTACAATTCAGGATTTAACCTGAACGGTATAGCTGAAAAATCTCTACTAGTCGACAGAGCGTGCTTTCAGCGACCCATCTTCTTCCCCCCCAAAATGCGTCAATGATTTTTGCCTGCAAAAGTTTAATGTAGCCTTCCTCGAAGCACTCCGACTTAAGCAGGTGAACGATGGACGTGGTAATCAGGTAATTGACAACGACTGCACGTCCTTTCAGCGAAAGGGGGAACAATCTAGTCCGCCATGTATTCACTGCTCCGGAAAGTTTCTCCAGAGCCATGCGGCGATTACGTGTTTTACCGTGGAGCCCGATATACACACCTAAATACTTCAAGCAAGTATTGGTCCATTGTATGCCGAGGGGAGAATCTGAACGATTCCGCCACCTCCAACACCATAGGCCTTGGCTTTTGCTTAGGTTAACCCTAGCGCCTATTGTTCGAACACCCTACGAGCAACTGGAAATGCATCCTCTTTCGTAACGAAAATAGACAGGTCGTCAGCATACGCTAGAATAAGTGGCCTTATATATAGTAGTGTATGGTAGGTGAACTGAATATTGTCTCAACGATTGACGAAGATTTCCTAACAGTGAAAAGTCATAAAGCATTCCTGACAACGGGCATCCCTGCCTGATACCCCGACGAAACGGAACAGGAGACAATATATGCCCATTATGCTTTATGAGAATCACTGAATCTCTATACAGACCACTAATTATCGAGCACTCTGAGTAGATACTCATGCGAGTAGATACTCATGCGAGACGCTATCAAACGCCTTTTGTTGCCCAGATTCGGCAAGAATCGAGTCTACTTCCCAAGAAGCGGTACGTCGTGGTGTTATCTGGAAGAAGTACTTGGTCGGAGACTCGCCCTCTCGCAACCAGCGCGACTCATTTCGGAGTACAAAATCCAAACTATGTTTGTAGTTTTGTACTCTCAGTCGTTCTTTTAATCTTTTAATCTCTCGTATAGCGAGAGAAATTCTGGTTGCGCGGGCAGAAGCGTACCAATCCGGGTGACTTCGGCAAACTCGATGCTATATACCTGCTTCGATTGAATCTCGTCTCGTTAAATGAGCGAATCTGAAGCTTTCTAACATCCCACCAATGACTATGGTTCGCGTAGTCATTTTTCCTTTCTCGCCATTGATGCCAAAACTGAATAAATTCTTCAATGAACTGCTCTGAATTCAACACTAACTAACGAAAAAGTTAAGAAGGCTAGACGAGACGTAAAGTCTGTCTATCCTCGAACCCGAAAAGCTACCATGAACATTTCGGGAAACTCTTGTGTATGACGTAGTGGTTGGATTAAGCAAACGGTAGACATGGACAAGGTTGAACTGTTTGACTAGGTTCCGCAATCGTCCCTCGTTCACTGAGCTGAATTCAACTCCGGAATGGCGGTCGAGTGCAGAATCCAGTGTACAGTTGAAGTCACCCCCAAGGATAACTTCACCACCGAAGTTCGCAAGATGCGACAGGACAAAGTCCATTACCTCTTTTGCAATATCCTGGTCATGCGGTAGGTAAACGTTTACTATCCTTAGTGTTTTGTCTCGCAAGACGAATTCTAAGGAAGACGCAAAACCTGAGCAGATGTCTGTGTATACAGGAGACGGTAGTGTAAAACTGTTCGACACAGCAATTGTGTAACCTTTGTGTAAAATAGTGTTTCGTTTGAGTTGTGTAACTGTGTCGAGTGTGAAATTTGTCTTCTGTAAGCGTGCGATGTCAGTATTCCAATGTTTAATATCTTCGAAAATTGCGTGTAGACGTGTAGGGGGACTTAAGCCCTCAGTATTTAGAGAGAATATCCTACACATTCAAAGGGAATGCTGAACTGAGATTATCAATGTACGACTCTATTGAAGAAGGGCCCTGTCCAGGCGTTGCTCTTCGATTGCGTCCACTACTTTGTTGTAGAGGCGCTCGAGCCTCGACACCTCATTATAGCGAGCCCGCTTTTTTGCCTCTTGCTTTAAGAGCAATAACTGGGGCAGGATCCTGGCTGGATCACCAAGCTCTCTCTTGAGGATACTCAAGATCCTGTCCCCGCTCTTCTTACAATGGAGGCTATCGAGGATCGCGCGAAGCTTCGCCCTCGGCACCTCCACCAAATCGGGGTCCACTTCGAAGCGGCCACCCATCGACGCGGTACTACATTAGTAACCGCTCTGAGTTGGACCGGCAGTCTCGGTAGCGGAGAACCTCGACGTCCGAGAGGGCATCTGGGACATCTTCCGATGCCACTCGGAGCGACAGGTTTTGTCTCCTCTGCCGAAACCCCCCTCTTGCTCAGCACCTTCTTTGGCGGAGGCGCAAGCATGACCTCGTGGTCAGGCTTGCGCTTTGTGCGCCTCTTCTTCTTTTTCTTCTCCTGTCCAGATTTCGTGAGCTCTTTATCCGAGCTCACTGCTTCTACCCGTGTTGGGGTGGCACCGTTTACAGCCAGGACCGGAGTTGTCTCTGGAGTACTTTCCTCGGGCACTTTTTCTGCAGTTTGCTTCAAGAGAGCAAGCGCAGTACTGGGCGAAGGCACAACTACAGGTGCAGGAGCACGCTCTACAGCGTCTTTAGCCGCTTTCTTTTCCCACTTGGGACACTCTGCAGTAAAATGCCCTACCTGATGGCAGGTTAAACATCTTGCCTCGGTGCTCACCTCAATCCAATTTCTGGACCCGAACATGCTCCAGAAGAAGCCCTCTGGAAGCACACATCCCTGGTGTAGGGAGACGTATGCTTCGCGGCTAGAGCTGAGGATGCCCTTGCCCAGACCTTGGTCCCCAATTTTAAGTACAACCGCTCGAACTTTGCCGCGGACCTTGCCAAACCTTCGCAAGAAGGCTTCGAGGTCCTCTGGCTGAGTTCGAAGTGGGACCGGGGAAAAGCAGACTCTCGTCGGGTACGGTTGGAGGTGTCTACCGCCCACATCGATGCCCTCAAGCATTAGTTTCGTCTATGTGTCGATGGTGGTCGTATACACCTCCACAATACCGCGTCCGACTAGACAATAGGAGAATATCTTCTCCAATGGGACGACCTGTGACAGGGCTCGCAAGTATGCACTTTGAGTTACTCCGCGGAGATGTTCAAAGTACATATCGTATCTGTTATTCTGCACTGGTCGTCGAAAAGCCTTTGAAGATCCAAACCTGATCTAGGCCGAGACTTACCTAAATCAGCTGGGGGCTGACGAGAAGTCACATAACTGCCTGAAATAATAATAAATGAACTTCTAGTGGAGCTACCACTTACCTGTTGGGCGTAGTTACTCCCAACTTCCACCCCTGAACTGGTTGGTGCTGCTTCTTTTGGGACTTAGAAGCACTGAACAGGAGAACACGAACGATACTGATAAGGTACAGGGCACACCATCCTAACTCCTCTACCGAACGACTAACGCTACAGAGTTGCGAGGGCGCTCGCGACCTGACAGACATAAAGTCACTGCATTATAAACAAGTGAAGTTTATCAGAGAATACTTCTATAGCAAAGAAGATAACTCTGCATTGCAACAAACAAACACCACTTGATTTGCACAACAGAACGCTGCATAATACACTAAACATAGCCACACACACTGATAAACAGCAAGCATGGTCACAGAAGTCGCTACATGGAAGACATTACGTCGACTTGAATCAAAATCATGTCGACAGAGATGCGTCGAACGCTTGGCTCAGTCGCGGTGATTTATTCCCTGAGACGGAGGGAATCATGCTTGCTATACAAGACAAAGTCATTTACACAAGGAATTATAGGAAACACATTCTTAAGGATGCGGCAGTTCAGGACGAAACGTGTAGACTTTGTCATTTAGCTTCTGAAACAATAGAACATATAACGGCTGGATGCAAACTCCTTACTCAAACAGATTACTTGCGTAGGCACAACCGGGTCTGCAATGTCATACACCAACAGTTAGCCCTAAAACACAACCTTATTACACCTGCCACATACACACCAAGGACATAACGAACGAATGACAAATCCCCGAAGACTTGGCATAACGCTCGACGTAGGGGAAAACTACCGCCGCGCCGACTGAAAGCCGAGATGACACGTGTCAAAACCGAAAATAATAATAATCCCGCAGGGAGACTTCCATGAATTCACGGGCTTGACAACCTCGCGGACCCCAGTTAAATCCAGGGAAAGTCTGTTCCCATATTGGGAGGCTTCCTGGTCGGCGTTTGTTCTCAATGTAAGGGGCGGCCGTTTTGCTAAACCTGGCAGTAGGTATAAAATGCACCCGTTTTCAATGGTGAATATTGAAAGAATTGCCTCGGATCGGGGTGCGCTGAGGAGTCGGACTGTTAGACAGTGGAGCGAGTGGCACAGTCTCACGGGTTGGTAGGCCGTCCACAAGAACGTCCCCGGACCCTGCTGAAAGTATTTCGCAGACAGCAAATCCATTGTTGCAGCGACCACCAGAGCGTGGCGTGTGCGCATGAAATGGACACCTGAAGTGAATACCTTCATCATGCACACATACGACAGGATAACGAATTTGGAAGCAGACGTGACTGATATCGACCAAAGTTACATAGGGCATTCATGACGGAATACTCTAATACAAACGTCACAGAGCAGAGAATTACCGACCAAAGACGAGTAATAATTAGGAACAACCTAATTGCACCAAATATTCTGCAAGAGATTAAGGACCAAGTGTCTAGAGATCTGCAGAATAGCAACACAGGGCACATCTAACAATAGTTCAAAGACGCGCAATCCAACTAATATCAGCAATACGACGCTGAAAAAATCGGCTTGGGAGAAACGACTGGAGAGGCGAATCGACGGGATCCGTTGTGATCTCGGCCGAACTTACGCAATAAATACAAACATTACAATGCACATAGATAAATTACTTCAAAAACTTTCGGCACTTTCCGCTAGATTAAGAAGATACAGAAAATGTACTGATAGAAAAACTCAGAACACACAATTCATTCGCAATGAAAAAAGCTTTTATAGATCACTTACACACAATCAAAATTCAAACAATAGCCCGGCAAGTGAACTACCCTCCGAAAGAGATATGGTCGACTTTTGGTCATCTATTTGGTCAAAAGAAGTCCAGCATAATTCCAATGCTGAGTTGATTGAAGCAGAAATGCAACGCGTCCAAGACATCCCCAACATGCCAGAACCACAGATATCGATGGAGATACTAACCGATGTCATACAAAATACCCATAAATCCAAAATTACTGGTTCAAGAAGTTTACATTTACACATACGCACCTCTTACACCACATTAATAATTTTTTCAATAACCCGGAAACCCTCCCAAAGTTTTTAACGGAGGGAATCACGTACATGTTGCCAAAAGGCAATAATAACACCACAAATCCATCCAAATATAGACCGATCACTTGCTACAGACATTTTATAAGATTATCACTTCTTGTACCAGTAAACTAATCCATAAACACACAGAACAAAATAACATAATGCCTGAGCAGCAAACGGGAACAAAGCAGCAAAAGAACAACTGTGCAGCATCTGTGGATTATAAGAAGGCGTATGATTCTGTCCCGCACTCTTGGCTGGTCGATATACTGTATGTATACAAAATATACCCAACACTCACTTTCTGCAAAACTCAATGAAATACTGGAACACAAAAATAAACATAAAAACACCAAACACACAGTTACCACACCCCCGATACCAATCAGGCGAGGTATATTCCAGGGAGACTATAACGAACTCAAGTTATGGTTTTGTCTCGCTCTGAATCCACTTTCACGTACCTTGGATGTCACCGGTTATGGGTATAATATACGACACGACAGGGAAAATATTCATAAAATCACGCACCTCATGAATATCGACGACATCAAATTATACGCTTCCTCGAAACCTCTTCTGCAACAGCTGCTGCAGACAACTCTGGATTTTTCCAATGACAACCGGATGGAGTTCGGAGTTAACAAATGTAGGACGCTTCATGTGACGAGGGGAAAACATGAATTTGTGGGATTCGATCTCCCATCCGAGGACACTATTGAGCCCATGGAGGAGGGCGAACTTTTCAACTATCTTGGATTCGAACAATCACGTGATATATCTCACATGGACATAAAGCGGGCGCTAGAGATTAAATATACAGGCCGCTTGAACAGTCTTCTGAAAACTAGTCTTAATGGGAAAAATCTCATTAAGGCTATAAACACGTATGCAACACTAGTCCTTACTTATTCCTTTGGGGTAATTAAATGACACAGACGGACTTAGAAGCACTGGACAGAAGAACGCGAACGATGTTGACAAGGTACAGGGCACACCATCCTAACTCTATCTCTTCATCTACCCAACACAGCCACATGAAACAAACGCTCAAAAACAACTATCCTAATTACCTTTCCAATGTTAATCTCACTACTACCACTGCAGGTACAGTCACGACCAAAATAAAAAAAAAATGTTTTGAAATTACCAAAATTTTAACATTTTCTCCGAAATTTATGTAATTAGTAGAATTCTTTTATATTTTTATTGGATTGCCCGTCTTATTACCTTTCCAAAAAGGTGCAACATGTCCACGGAGGGAAAGTCTTTAGCAATTTATACGTAGAAATCCTATCGGAGAATATTATAAAAATCAACAAATTAAAAAACAAACTAATATTAACTCAAAATTTTCTTTTTATTGAATTTAAAAATAATTACAATTAATCTTGATAAGTAACAAAAGCCGTTAAAAATGTCCACCGCATTTTTCGATACATTTCAACATTCCGCCTCTAAGTACCGCCCTGTCTAAGGCGTATTGCAGCCAGCCTCTCCCGTATTTTCTCGTCGCTGCATTCCCAATTCGGCCAACTAAATCCTCCCTATTGTTAACTGGGTTTGAATAAACTTCATACTTCATTGTTTCCCATAAGAAAAAGTCCAATCGGGTAAGATACGGAGATCCAGCAGGCCAAGGAATCGATGCACCTCGTCCAATCCAGCGGTTAGGAAATTCCATCGTGTTGGTGAAACATTCACCTAAGATTATCCATAGGGTTCTCCTCTATTAGATCTGGCAGTGTATTGTCCAAAAAGTCCGCATAAAATTCACTATTAAGCACTTGCGGCAAAATGAATGGTCCTACCAAATGGTTGCCGATGATACCAGTCCAAACATTGACACTAAATCTCTGCTGGAATAAGGTAACCTGTGCCCTCTGTGGGTTAGTGTTCGAACAGCTGTGGAGGTTATTGAAGTTCCTGATATCATTCCTGGTGAATTGACATTCATCTGTCCACAGAATTCGGTCCAGAAACGCCCTATCGTCAATGTCACGTTCCAGAAGCCAAGTGATAAATTTCAGTTTTCTGTCGGAGTCTCCTTTCAGTAGTGCTTGGGAGGGTGATGATGGTATGGACGTAATCCCCCTCGATGAATAACCCTCCAAGCCTTAGATGACAACAATCCTAATCGCCTTGCGACTCGTTTCGTGCTCGTCTCAGGGTCCTGCCTCACGATGGTGATTATTTGCTGCTCGACGTCGGCAGAAGTTCCCGAAGTTTCGGGTCGTGTCTCCATGTCGTGTGAAGTCACACTTCCTGTTTCCCTTCACCTTCGGAAAGTCCGTGTAAATACCCCACGTTGGGGTGCTTGCCAGTTGGGAAATCTTTGATATTCCTATACAGCCGCTCTCTCTTTTCCGTCTACTACACCATATAAGTAAATAATATCCGCGTATTCCTCAAATGTAAATTTTACCATTTTTTACTAATTTTTGCTTAAAAACACCCGCACTTATTGATTTGTTTTTCAACTATGATAGGTATTCTTGTTGATACAAGGGTGTGAATTCTGGGTAACCCAAGTTAATATCGACAATAAAACAAAGTTGCACTAACATAGTTATAACTTTTTTGCAGCAATAATTAAAATTAATTACAACATTTTTGGCCTTTTAGCTTAAAAATTTTGTTTACTTAAAGAATTTGCTACCTTAAAGGGGGAAGTACATGAAGACGTTTTCAAAAATCGATTTTTTTTATTGTCTTAATCGATAAGTATATGCTCTAAGAATATAATTCCAAAATTCCAAAAGCCTATCTCGAAAATTCTGAAAGATATGCCACTTGAAAGTGGTCTGCGCCGATCCGGGATCGAGGATCTCTGCTGCGCGCGTGATTCCGCTTACCGGATTTTTTTTCTGCTCTGGAATTTAGAGTGATGAATCCGACTTTGTTAAAGAGAGTTCTCGATGTTTTCAGTCCAAATACCGATTTTTCTGAGAATACCCCTCCCCTCTTACCTTCCTTCTCCTTATCTGCATCTTTTTCGTCAGTTTTTCGGGACAAACTTTAAACGGCGTTTTCTCAAAACCATGTTTTTCAAATTGGCGTAAAAGATTACAAAAAAACTAGTGAACCGATTTTCTTCATCCAGCACTCATTTTAAAGGGCATAAACAACTACTCTAGATAGACTACGGACATAGCAAAAAAATCATTTTAAGACCATTTTTGACGCGAAAATAATCAAAATTTTTGCCAAAAAAGCCAACTTTTTTTTCCATGCCCGATTTTTATAGTTAATGTTCGAATTTCGAAAAGATCGTAGTCTATCTAGAATAAATAACCCACTCGAGTATAAAAATGTTTGGTTTTTTGATTTCAGATGAAAATTGCGGCCAGGAGAATTTACGCCGATTTCGATGTCAGCCGCGACACGAGTTACGAAACCCACCAAAAGTTGATTAATTTTTCATTTTTCAAAATGTAAAAAATGTTTTTTCTCTTCTTAAAACATTGCCCTAAGTACATATAATATCGATTTCATGTGGACCTTTTCATTTTCCCAAAAATAAATCCCAAAAAAGTCCTTTTATTTCGGCCTCTTTATGTACTTCCCCCCTTAAGTGCAATAAAATAATTAGGTAGTCAGACATTTCTAAAAATGCCATTTTCCTAATTCTTTGTTTACCTTGCCACGTTGCACCTTTTTGGAAAGGTAATAAGACAATAAAAATAAAAAAGAGGTATACTAATTACATAAATTTCGGAGACAATTTGAGAAAATGCTGAAATTTTGGTAATTAACCGACTTCCCAAAAACAAAGAGGTTCTAAGTTCGACGCGTATTTTTAACCGACTTCCCAAAATCAAAGAGGTTCTAAGTTCGACGCGTATTTTTATTTTTTTTTATTTTTTTTTATTTTGTTTTTTTTTTTGTTTTTATGTCTGACCGGGCATAACTTCGTAACGCGTCGTTCGATTTTGATGATTCTTTTTTTGTTGGGTAGAGTATGTTCACCGATTGGTACCATGTCAAAAAAATTTTTGGTTGGGTGGTGGTGGGGGGTGGGGGTGAAACCTAACTTTGTAACGCGTGGTCCGATTTGGATGGTTCTTTTTTTGTTGTACAGAGTATGATCCCCCATTGCTAACAGGAGAAAAAAAATTTGGCCTTGGGTGGGGGGAGGGTGGGGAGGGGTAGTCTAACTTTGTAACGCGTGGACCGATTTGGATAATTCTTTTTCTTTTGGGTAGAGTATGTTCAGTGGGAGATACTAGGTGAAAATTTTTTTGGGGGGATGGGGGTGGAACCTAACTTTGTAACGCGTGGTCCGATTTCGATGGTTCCTTTTCTGTTGTAAAGAGTATGATCCCCCATTGCTAATAGCAGAATAATTTGGTCCTATGGAGAAAGGTGTGGCAGGGGGGGGGGGGTAGTCTAACTTCGTAACGCGTGGACCGATTTGGATAATTCTTTTTCTATTGGGTAGAGTATGATCCTTGGTTGATACTACGAGAAAAAAATGTTGCTGGGGTGGGGGTGGGAGAAGGGGGGTGGAACCTATTTTTGTAACGCCTGAATCGATTTGGATGCTTCTTTTGCTGTTGTATAGAGTGTGATCCCCATTGCTAATAGGAGAATAATTTCTTCCTATGGAGGTGGTGGGGGAGGGGGAGGGGTAGTAACTTCGTAACGCGTGAACCGATTTCGATAATTCCTTTTCTGTTCGTTAGAGTATGTTCCTTGGTTGATACCATGAGAAAAAAAGTTTAGTGGGATGGGGGTGGGGTAGGGGGTTAAAACGAACGTCTAACGTGTGGACCGATTTGGATGGTTCTTTCTTCGTTGTATAGAGTAGAAGACACTAAGAAGTGTAAAATAAAATAGTTTTTTAAAAAAAAGTTGAACCGACTTCACAAAAAGCGCTAAAAAGCATAAAATAATTTTTAATTTTATATCTATTACGACATTTTGAAGTCGGTGCAAATTAAACGGGTAGTCTAACTTCGTAACGCGTGGACCGATTTGGATAATTCCTTTTCTATTGGCTAGAATATGATCCTTGGTTGATACTACGAGAAAACAAATGTTGCTGGGGGGGAGGTGGGAGAAGGGGGGTGGAACCTAACTTTGTAACGCGTGGTTCGATTTAGATGGTTCTTTTGCTGTTGTATAGAGTGTGATCCCCCATTGCTAATAGGAGAATAATTTGGTCCTATGGTGGGGGTGGGGGAGGGGGAGAGGTAGTAACTTCGTAATTCGTGGACCGATTTCGACGATTCCTTTTATGTTCGGTAGAGTATGTTCCTTGATTGATACCATGAGAAAAAAAGTTTAGTGGAATGGTGGTGAGGTAGGGGGTTAATATTAACTTTTAACGCGTGGACCTATTTGGATGGTTCTTTCTTCGTTGTATAGAGTAGAAGACACTAAAAAGTGAAAAATAAAATAGTTTTTAAAAAAAAAGTTGAACCGACTTCAGAAAAAGCGCTAAAAAGCATAAAATAATTTTTAATTTTATATCTATTACGACATTTTGAAGTCGGTGCAAATTAAACAAATAAAACAACTACATAACCACAATTGAAAATAATACATAATACTACCTGAACGTTTCAGCTTACGGGATCATAAGAAATGCCGATTAAATATTTGTGTTGTTGTTTGGTTTGTTTGATTTGCACCGACTTCAAAATGTCGTAATAGATATAAAATTAAAAATTATTTTATGCTTTTAAGCGCGGTTCAACTTTTTTTTTAAAAACTATTTTTTTAAAACATTTTTTTTTAAGAAGTTTACAAGTCTCTTCAAATTGATTACTCAGAAAATTCGTTCCCTGGTCTGTTAAAATAGAACATAGAAGGCCAAAAATATTTCATTTTTAAACGTTTTAAAGTACGGGCTACCACCTAATGTCTATTATGTGTATTATGATATTCTTGCATAATTTTTAATATTTCTTCACGATCATGTAGGTATGTTTTAGTGTCTGTAAAAAGTTTCACTAGAATAGCCAAAGAATTCATGATTGTCATGACAGTTTGTTTTAGTTCGTTTAACGAGGTTGTATCAAAGGAAGGAATAAATCTTCCGACACAATGTAATTTGTGTTTCTTGATATACTCAAACATTTCCTTTATAACTTCAGCTAGCATTATTCGATCATTTTCTGTTCTTACAGGTATAAAAGCTTTCGCGACAACAAATTGAGTGGCGTTTGATTGATGATAAAAAATCTTTAGTTATTTTAGGTGTGGAATAGTTCCCCATGCGTTTTTCCAATTTGATTTCCTCGAAAGTTTCAGTAGGAGGTAGTATGAAGAATTTATTTTGTATCTAATTATCTTTGAATATCGATTCAGAAATTTCTTTAAAAATGAATTTGTTGGGTGATCGGTTATTTTCAATGTTGGCTGTGATATAGTTTTTGTTTTCATTGTCAGCTTGCTCGTTGCATACCAGAGATGTCAGACGGTATGGAGCAAAAGTCGCCAAGCCGTGGCGCTGAAGTAGCCCAAAGTCGCCGCAACATTATTTGAAATCGCCCAAAAATCGCCTTTTGATTTTATAATCAATCAAGTCTTTCCAATTGTTGTTTGTACAACTTTCATGTAATATATATTACAGTAATCACAGCAACAAATGCAAGTAACACAAATTTAAAATTGTGGTAGAGGCGTCGTGAAAAACAAAAAATACCCTTAATTAAGTAGATATTTAATAATGGAAGTGACTATTTGCACTTTCGTGTATTTACGTAAATGAATGCATGAAAGTTTCGCTTTTACTTACTTTATGTACTTTAATGTACTACTTTACAAATATATTCCCTGGCGGGGGGAGGGGGCGGTAAGCAACCGCAGGGACGACAGAAGAACAATTTTGATGTCGGCTGTATCAGAATCAGATATCCACGACGTGACGACGGCATTGAGCATACTTTTATGTTTGAGCGAAAAAATTCCGTTGCGTTCGGAGTTCATTAAAAAGTTATTCGCGAAAAATTAGAATGAGATGACTCGACAGCAAAAATTTTTCTACTGTCACGTCGGGTTATGTGATTTCGATTAGACAATATGAACTGTTAATGTATGCTGCCGTGCATTCTGATTCAGCCTATAGCCCAAAAGCGCCCAGAAAGAATTAAAAAATCGCCCAAAGGCGCCCAGCAAGAATTAAAAATCGCCCAAAAAGTGCCTAGTCGCAGAGAGGAAAATTTTGTCGCCCAACTGACGGCTCAAGTAGCCCAATCGGCGAGAAATCGCCCGAATTGGCAACTCTGTTGCATACTTGTTTTGCTTGGATTCTCGTTACCATTCTTATATCGTTCGAATTTCCTTCTTCCTGCACTTCATTCGGCTCAATGCGTCCGCACCCTCTTAGCATTTTGGCGAATTCGCTCTAGGCGAAACGGAAACGTAATGTTTACGATTCGCTCTGACACCAATCCTAATGTATCGAAGCTTGCCAAATAAAAATAAACCTGCCATGTTTACTCACAGTTTGTGGCCTTCTTGAATTGTGTTTAGAAAAATTTTGCAGTGTTATTTTAATTATAAAGTGATTAAAATAGTTTTAATTAATTGTGATAGTTGATGTTGATATAAGACAATAGAGAATAAGGTTAAAATTGTCTACAAATAAATGTACATTTATAAGTTAATGAAAATATTTTAAATATAAAAATAAATGAATGAATGAATTAGCTTCCTTTTCTGCTCTCCAAATTTTTCAAAAGCGATTTACATTATTAATTTATTTTACAGTTACAGTTCGCTATGGGACCCTTCACTGTTAGAACTTTTGCGCCGAAGATGAAGTAGAGTTTAACCGTTAAACTTCAATATATGTACATCTCGTGCAAAAACTTTTACAGTGAAAATTCTCAAAGTGAACTTTATGAAAATTATTTATCAGCGGCTAAAACTATTTCGTTAACGTCACGCTGAAAGCATTTCGTTAAAGACACGTTCAGGCATTTCGTAAACGACACACTAAAGTATTACGCAAACGGTACACCTCCGGCGTACAGTTAGCGTAGTACCAACACATAAACAACTCTTCGCCGTTTTGTTTCACTTCTCGTTGGTCAAATGAAACGTTAACGACTCGTTTCTGTTACGCCGGCGGCGTAACGTTTGCGAAGAGTTCTATGAAAGTGTGACTTTGCCGGCGTTACGTTTACGACTCGTCATGTTTAGAGGGCATTTACATTATATTGTTCAGGCTTGTAGAAAACTGTAAACTCATGTTCCTCCAAAAGTATTCCCACCTTGCTAATCTTGAAGTGGGCTCCTTCACATTCATCAGAAATTGCAATTTCTTATGATCAGTTATTATAGTGAAATGCTTTCCATAGATGTATGGACGAAATTGTTGTTTATCTTGTCTCCGCTGAAATAAGCGTCCGACTTGCAAAATATATAGGCCGATCCTCACCTATCTTGCCTTGGGATAACACAGCTCATATAGCCAAGTCGCTTGCATCGTCTGTGACCAGAAATTCCCTACTGAAATTTTCGTTAGATCAGGCTTAAGGCCGTTTTCTGAGATAACGTGGCCAAAATAGTTTAATTCGCGCTCAATGAAGTAAAATTTTTTTTATTGTAATTTCAATCGATACTCTCTAAGACAGTTTACAATTTTTATCAACTTGGAATTGTGATCATGTAGATCACTACCATATATAACAATGTCGTCAACATATACGAAGCATTGTAGAATTCCTGTAGACCCATAAGGACGTTAATCATCATCCACTGGAACGAAGCAGGTGCATTTTTTAGTGCAAAAGGCATCCTGTTGTATTCATAGTGTCCAAGCGAAGTGCTGAAAGCAGTTTTCTCGCGGTCCTCTTTATCGACCAGAATTTGGTAGAATCCACTTGCAAAATTGAGCGTAGTAAAGTATTTGGACTTGCTCAACTGGTCCAATATGTCTGTAATATTGGGCAGCGGATATGCATCGCCAATGGTTACGGCATTTAGGCTTCGGAAGTCAAGTACTACCCTCTATCGTGTAATGTCAGGGCTATCTACTCTTTTTGGCACGAGAAGTAAGGGCGAGTTCCATGGACTCGAACTTGGCTTTATGGCATTACTTTCCTACATCTCATTGATCTGCTTGTGGATCTCACTTCGATGTGATTCTGCTAATCTGTAGGGTCGTACGTTGCTTTGTCGCTTTGGGTAGTTATGTGATGTGTTATAGCATTTGTATTATAATTGTTTGTTTCTTAATAAGAGACAACAAATGCTTTTCATTATACCGCATTTTTGCAATTTGTTAGTCGTAAAATTTGGCGTTTTCCTCGTTGAGAGTACCAAATAATGATTTACTTACGACTCCAACTACACCAAACAGAGAACGCTTTTGTCTATTGCCACTTTGAAGTAATTCATACCTATGTTTCATGTCCGACAGCAAATGGTTTATTTCCAAAACAGTACTATTACAAATAAGTCCAAAACCTTTATCATCCTTCAGTACTCCATAGAGTTTATTTCAGAAACGTATTTTGTGATATATCTTAACGTTGAGTCCAGGAATCGAAGGTCGTAGTATACCGCGACCTTCCATTCATTCGAATAGAATTCTTCAAAACATATGCTGTTATGTTTTTAGCGCTCACACAAGCAATGGCATGAAGGCTCAGGATAAAAGCGATATAACCCATGATCTGAAAAGGTGAGTTGGGTTAGTATCATACAATTAGTAAGAGTGGGGTTTGTATGTCAGCAATTTAATTATAAAAGTGGGATTTAGAATTTCTTCGAATTTCTTAGCACTTAGGCTGCCATTTACTATTCGTTTCATCTATTTATATCATTTCAGTATGACAATGTGATACGGTATTGCTTATTCGGTACGTTCTTTTAAAAGGGAAATTGTATAGGACACCCTTTTGTTTCATACAGGCGTAATGCG
This sequence comes from Leptarthrus brevirostris, assembly GCA_964036015.1. Taxonomy (NCBI): domain Eukaryota; kingdom Metazoa; phylum Arthropoda; class Insecta; order Diptera; family Asilidae; genus Leptarthrus; species Leptarthrus brevirostris. The sequence continues at coordinate 62,314,799 of OZ038371.1, read as the reverse complement.
TGGTTTTGCCAGGCCAGCTAACAAAAAGTTTAATGTCGTTGTTATGGATAGTTTTCATTTTGTTTTTTAATTTAACAACAGAATTTTCATTCGACAATAGCTTTATGATCTCCAAATTTCCCTCGCACAGAGAGGATAATTTGTTTTTCTTATTATCTCCAACATTAATGTGTTTCTCTTGCGTGTTTTTATCATAATACTGTTTAGATTGGATTTTTCTTTTGTGTAGCATTTCTCTAGCGATTTGGAATTTTTGTTGCAAACGAGATTTCAGGTCGTTTGAATAGCTTTCGTAATTATACGAAAGTTGTGGCTTCGATCTCACAATACTGGGAAAGTAAAGAAGTTCATGAGGACTATAGTTAGTACTACTATGAGGTGTCGTATTGTACACAAACATAGCGTAGGGTATCCAGGTATCCCATGTAAGAGGATCCTGATTGACATAATGGCGAAGGTACTCCGCGAGTGTTCGGTTGCTTCGTTCCAGCGCACCGTTAGTTTGCAGGTGACACTGAGTTGTATTAATCTTTTTGATTTTAAGAAGTTTACAAGTCTCTTTAAATTGATTGCTCAAAAAATTCGTTACCTGGTCTGTTCAAATAGAACATAGAAGGCCAAAAATATTTCATTTTTAAACGTTTTAAAGTACGGGCTACCCCCTAATGTCCCCCAAGAGGTGTATTATGATATTCTTGCATAATTTTTAATATTTCTTCACGATCATGTAGGTATGTTTTAGTGCCTGTAAAAAGTTTCACTAGAATAATCTGTACGGTCGCTTTGAGTAGTTATGGGATGTGTTATAGCATTTGTATGAGTTAAACACTCTCCGTCCAAATAAAACAGATCATTATATTGTCTGCAAATTTCTAATATCGAAGATTTTGCCTTTGTATTACAGTGGTCTAAATTAACAATGGATTCCAGTGTTTTTAAACGATTCTTTACAGGATCCCTATCAGTATTCGCTTGTAGAACATTGAATCGATCAAAGTCATTCCATTCAAAATTCATCTGACGTGATTGTAATCACACCCCATTCTTATTTGAATTTAACAAAAGCAGTTTCAAACATCTATTTATAGGTTTAATGAGGTTAACAGCTATAAATATGCCTGGTTTTATTTCCTTTTCATGGATGACTACATCATTTTCATATTCGAAAGGTTTCTTTATTATTTTCTCACTTCTCCCTGACAGAATGATATCTATATTATCATCATTCTTATTGTGTATACGTACTTCCTTCACGCTCGAGTTTGAATTTTCTTCTATCGCCTCTATGTTCCGAGGATTGGACCAACCCTGCTGCTGGATGAGTGCCCAAGGGAGGTTATGACTCAAAATGTCATCAACTGAACCTAACAGCCTCCTCCGGACAGTCATCTGTCAGCAGCAGCTTGAGCAGAGGTGGGGGATGGCATGCTGGATCGCGCAACAAAATAAAAATATTAACAAAAGAAACTCGCGAAAAGAACTTGACGAAAATGAAAACCGAATTTTAAAAAAACTAAATCTGAAAAAATACAATAAAACCAAAACAGGAGAAGAAAGGATGTCGGCAGGCGCTGGGGGAGTCTGATGGTGTGACTCCCCTTACCTTGGCCCATTCCCCGACCGCCCTTGCATCCAGGGGCCTATCATCATCTGGATGCCCTAAATACCTGTAAATAGAGAAAAGGACCACTCACATAATTATGATGGTTCCCCCACCGACGTACGTTTTCTTGGTTCCTTATCACTTTGTTTCAGCTTATTTCTTTTCTTTTTCACAATTTCGTTACCACTTTTGTAATTTTAAGTTTCATTTTTACTTTTTTTAGCGTACATAGTTTTGAGTTTCACCTTTTTTGCCACTTTTGTAATTTTTAAAGTTCAATTTTCGTTTTCTTGAACTTACTTGTTTTGATTTTCCCCTTTTTCGTCTTTCATTTAAATTTCAGTGATTGTTTTCTTTAACTGATCGTTTTGATTTTCACTTTTTTTTGTCTTTCACTTTTATAATTTAAATTTTCATTTTCTTTAACTTATCGTTTCGATTTTCACTTTCTAGTTTTGATTTTCACTTTTGTAATTTTTATTTCACTCTTTCATTTTTCAATTTTACTTTCCTTAACTTACATATTTTTGATTTTCAGTTTTATAATTTGAATTTCAATTATCGTTTTCTTTAACTTATCGTTTTGATTTTTCACTTTTAGTTTTCCGCTTTTATACTTTAAATTTCAATTTTTGTTTTCACTTTCTAGTTTTCATTTTCACCTTTTTCGTCTTTCATAATTTTACTTTTTATGTTGCAGTTTCTCCTTTTAGTTTTGTAAATTCACTTTTCGTGTTTTTGTAGATTCCCCTTTTAGTTTTGTAGAGTCATCTTTTTGTTTCGTAATTTTACTATTGTTTTTATAATTTTACTTTTTATGTTGTAGTTTCTCTTTCAGTTTTTGTAGATTCGCTTTTTATTTCTAATTTATCTCAAACATTTGTCAGTCTCCCACGCTTTTAAACCCACTTTTTATCTTTTTTTTAATTTCTACGTCGTTTCGATTTGTTTTTGATAAAAGACTTAATATTAAATATTTTTCCTTGTTTACAAAATTTTTCCCCTACCCAGTTGACAAGTGGTTTGTTAAATTAACTGAATACGCATTTTCGTTACAATTTAAACTATTCGTTACAATTTTTATGAAAAGTTACTAAAAGAAATCCTCATCAATTACTCTCAGAATAAATGTATTTAATTATATTTCACTCAAAAAAACTATAGAACAAAGGTCAGCTCTGCTATAACTACTTATATGGTCCTCTTTCTATCAATCAACCAAGCTGAAGGAAGGTATTAATATCGAAACTTTGGTATAAATCTGTATTGCAGTACATTGTCGTAATTTTTCTAATTGTGACTTTCACAAAAATTCATTAGCAAATTTGACATTTGTAGGACGTCGTCATTTTGCATTCACATACAAACCCAAGCAATTTCATAACATTATTAACTTCTTGAGATTTATGAACAATTAGCACTTTTTTGAATGTTAATTTCGTAAATAAATTAATATAATTTCTCAAACTAAAATTTAAATGGCGTGAACTTTTAAATCCTGCTGCACTTTCTCACTAAGCCGAATCAATTTTTCTTCACTTTTCTTAGTTTTCTTCCATCAACTATGATGCAAATATAAAATCACATTTAACATAAAATATCAAACATTCGCTTTACGATTTTATACATTCCTGAGTTAATTTCCTATCACTCACAATTTTATTTTGTTGAGAAAAGACAAACGTTTTCTTATGTTTTGCACTACGAACGAATTTCTCAGAGGAGCGAAAACATGTTCAGTTCTGATATTTTTACAAATTTTATTTACCGGCAACTGTAATCTTCCTGACGTGACAAATTGACTCCCGCTTAATAGGGTTGTCCCGCAGGATATCCCGTAAAAATTATTTTTGATCCACTTATGAGCACAAATATTTCTAGTTCCAATTAAGATAAAACTGAATCGATTTAATTGGTTATGGACCTCAAAATTTCTTAGAAACCCACGTAACACACCGAAAACGCCGCTACCAATCGTCATAATACCAACGATAACTCATCTCTTTTCGTACCGCTGCTGAATCGAACGTGTCCTGTGCGTGACTGACTTTTTTGAACAGGGTCGCCAGACTTTACACAGGCATTATCGCCAAATGGACACTAAAAAGTCGCCAAAATCGCCAATCTTTTACTTTTTTGTAGCCATGGTTATAGCCAAAATGTCAAAGTGTAAATCAAGATGGCAAATACGTGTAAACACGGAAGTACACGTAAGTGCAAATAGTCACTTCCTTTAGCTTATCGTGATAATACTACAATGAAATGTTTTTTTTTATTGGGCATGCAATATACTGTGTTAAGGTACGAGTAATTTCCTTAATTACATACCTTTCGTTGGTTTTTAGTAAAGCATCCATAACAGCATGTTGCTTAAGCCACTAATAATATTTTTGAACTCGTTTTTACAAGCACAATTTCATTTGATTCCCATTTCACCCCAATGAAAATTAGACCTAAACATCAAACTTTAACTGTACGGCTGTTATTCTGCCACCAATTTCTATCTTCGTGCCAAATATCAACTCCCTATAAGAAAGAGTTTCAGAAAAAACCCCAAACAATTAAAGACTTCCAATATATTTCATTATCTACCTATAGTTAAAGTGATTTTCAATTATAAGTTCAATTGTGTTTGAATCGTTTCGCAGTGGTTGTACATTTGCATACAATAGATCGGATTTTGACTCCGTTATAGATGACTTATTGAGGATTTTTAATAAAAAAACAGCTGTCTAGATCGGTGTTTTTATTTAAATTTGTTGGTTTTCCATCTAGTGTTCGGTTTTTTCGAAGGCGTCCACGAGCTAAAGAAAAGCTAACCCTTTGGTGCTGCTGTTGACGGAGAGCCAAAGGAATTTAACTTTTCTTTATTAGAAACGCCGATCGCGTTAAGAAATATATTAATATTTCTTACTTTGTTCGAGTTGATTTTTAGTTCGGAATTTTTATTGAAAATTTTTGAAAAATTTGTTCGGGTCATGTGTTTAGTTTGTACACATGTGATTATTGAGGATGCTTAGAATTTTCTTCTGCAACTCAATCTCTGGATCAGGTTCGACAATTTTCGGTTGAGGAGCTGGAAGGTCAGCTGCGTCGCCTAACTCTGCCTTTTTTTGTAACTCACACCTTTCTTGTAAAACCGTTAAGAAACGATTGTCAGCAAGTGCGTTTAATAAAGTTTGAATCGCGTCTGGATGACATTCTTTTAAAGGAGGAGCAACTGAGCTATTTGGAGGAATGACTGGCAAAGCTGTCGGCAGTAATTTCTGCCTCTCTGCGCGCAATTTGATTTGAAAATCATTCGACATTCGCTATTGGGCCTGAATTAAAATTCCGACTGATCACTTAACTGCAACTAAGTTTTCAGCCGCAGTCAACGCCAAAATCAAATTTGAAAATAAATTGTAGCTTCAGCTTCTGTAATTTTCAGAAATATTTGCATGTATATTTCAAATAAAGTTAGCCGCAGTCGAGTTTTGTGACTACAACTTTGCACTTTGAGCAAAGTCTAAGTTCAGTCGGAGTCGACTGATAAGTCGTTAAATTGTAGCAATCATGTCGCATGAATTTCCCATTGGAGCAAAGTTGCAGTCGACTGATCCGTTGGAATTTTAATTCGGGAATCAAATTAATGGCATTATCCACTGGCATATTTCGGTGCTCCGCTGTTTGTCCATAAAGTATGTTTATATGATACTTGGATGCTCTTCGTTTTGGGCAGTGACAAGTACTGCATATAAACGTCATGAAATATTTGCGTTAACTTTGCCAATTGGTACCTCTTTATTTGGGAAAAGCAAATCAACTTTTAAATATAACCTTTTCATATTCGGCATATTCTCTATAAAAGGTAAAAGAGAGTTATGAATATATACATATTCAAAAGTCCAATTACGTGTGCGCTGGTTAACGACAATTATCTCACAATCATTGTAATCAGGACGTGAGCACGATACTGCTGCTGAAGCTGTTGTAAATTGGCTGAGTGACCTCTAGAGTTTCTTTCTTTAGCTATGGTTTCTTACCTTTACCTATTCCGGACTGTTATTTTGTACCCTGTTGTCTAGCTCGCAGCAATGCAAAAACAAGACCTAAGATTCCTCACTGCCCTTACCCTAATTCCCTTCCGGCCAAAACCATGCTAACGCATCAAAGGGTTATCCCCTAGGATTTGGCCACATCGTATAAAAAAAAACCTGAGATGAATAATTAAATACCGCGATAAGGTGGGATCGATTTAATTTGTTTTAAAATTGCGTGGGCTGAGTTGAGGCAGAAATTTTTTTTGTGTGCCTACAATTTTTGTTGTTTGTTTTCACTTGTCAAAATTAGTGAAATAAATTTTTAATTGCACTCTTCGGCGACGACTTTTGTGCTAGAATTTGGACTTCTGGGTGACTACAGTTACTCGTTTGTCATACTGTTCTCTAATTACCAGGTAGGGAAGACCCAGTAAGCGTAAAAATTTAAACCCGACAACGAGGTTTACTCGTAAAATTATACGAGTAAACTCAATGGCGACCACAGATAACCAGGATACCTAGATAGAAATGGGGCTAAGTGTGCAACTTAGTTCCTGAATTTAACGGCGATCTCAGGGAATTAAACAAATTCATAGCCTGTTTGAACGTTCTTTTTTCCTCTACAAAAAATAGTACCAAACACAGAAAACATTTCTAGACATAGTGCATGACGATTTGGCGCGAATCTTAGAGGAAAATTTCAAAGCATCAGGGGTGCAGAGATAACAGAGAACGTTTAAGCATATCCTTAGTAAGAGCCAGGTCAAAAATAGCACACATATTCACGGCCCTACACATGCGGTTAATAGGCTCGTGCATACCATAGTTAGATCGAGAGTGGATAACATGTAGTAAAGGCAATCTCCTTAAGCTATACGGGGTATGCCTATAAGTAACCAGACTTGCGAGAGTGCCAGAATCTATATTCGAGTTCAAAAGCTGGTGAATAAATACTAGGTCAGCAATTCTACGTCGTTCCTCCAGCGAGTGCATATTAAGCAATCGGAGGCGATCCTCATAAGGAGGAAGCCTTAATGGATTATTCCACGGGAGGTCCCATAGTGCGAACCTAACAAAGTTCCGCTGCACCGACTCAATGCGTCTAGAATGAACAGCAAAGAACGAAAGTAAAGCAAGATAACATGAAAGAGAAGGGACATCACGCAAATACTTGATTTAGCACTTTTGTACAGAAACAAAATCTTTTCTATATTATTTTCAATTTACGACACTCATGGACATAAAAACACATACATATTTTCATGGGAGATATCCTACCGCTGCCACCAGTGTAACACAGCCGCTGTACCTTCCTTTAAAGTGGAGAGGAGTGACTTGCGGGAGTCCAGTACTTCTTCGTTGATTAACTCCTAGGTAAAGAGAGAAAATGATAGGAAACACTTCGCGTTGATTTTAATTTAAAGCTTTTATTCCACACCTTGTTAGCTTTACAATTCAATTTTTACTTCTTAATTTAAGTACAATTTTTTTTAGAATTTTATTAAAATTTCGAGACACGGCACGAAAAACGTCTTTACTGTTGGTCAAACTACCGGGCTCGACTAGAATGAACAGCAAAGAACGAAAGTAAAGCAAGATAACATGAAAGCGAAGGGACATCACGCAAATACTTGATTTAGCACTTTTGTACAGAAACAAAATCTTTTCTATATTATTTTCAATTTACGACACTCATGGACATAAAAACACATACATATTTTCTAATATCATTTTACAAATTTTTTCACAAAACCAGGAAATTTATTTTTATAGTATCATGTTAGATACTCTCCTTTTTTCACTAAATAAGGAAACCTCAAGGAATTTTTTTTTATCTTAACACTTTAAAACAGAAAAATTTATTTTCAAAACAAGGAAACTTTTTCCCATCTTATTAGCACTTTTCACAATAATTCTTATTTACTATAATATAACCAAATTTAAAAGACTGATTTTATTTATTGATATTTTCGAGAAATTCATTCTTACATGGGAAGAAAAATTGCAGTGTACTGGAATGATGCTTATGATGATGAAAATGTTTCGATCACTACGTCCGGATCCGGTCAAATTTAGGTAATTAGTGTGCCTGCACGTTGTTCTCCTTTAAATTGAAGCGAGCAAAAAGGGCACCAATCTTTTTTCTGCCGTAAGTACTTCGTAATTTCCCTCGACGCTAAAAAGTTCTAATCTTTGATATCCCTGTATGGGAGATATCCTACCGCTGCCACCAGTGTAACACAGCCGCTGTGCCTTCCTTTAAAGGGGAGAGGAGTGACTTGCGGGAGTCCAGTACTTCTTCGTTGATGAGCTCCTAGGTAAAGGGAGAAAATGATAGGAAACACTTCGCGTTGATTTTAATTTAAAGCTTTTATTCCACACCTTGTTAGCTTTACAATTCAATTTTTACTTCTTAATTTAAGTACAATTTTTTTTAGAATTTTATTAAAATTTCGAGACACCGCACGAAAAACGTCTTTACTGTTGGTCAAACTATACCGGACTCGACAAATATGTTTTGTCGATCCCATCGCGTGGCTTGGGTCTCGGCTTATCAGCAAACATTCTTATTGTTTTTTTATTATTTCTACTGGCCAAAGACTGACTGTATGTAAGGGATTTGTGTAATTTAAAGCTTGTGTGCCATAAGACACTTTATGTGCGCACTTAATAAATCCCATGTCGCATGGAAATTAATTATGCCGTGTTGTCATATTTATGGGGATTATGTATGTTGGTCAAACGTGACCATAACAAAGTCAAGAATGGTTTCTAACATCACAAATTAAAATTAAATTAAAATCTTAAAAATTAAATAATTAAATTAAAAATTAACAAATATATTTATGATTTCGAGGACATTCAATAATATGTATACTGCAGATACACTTTTGGAAAATTGTTAAATTATGGAATTTGTTTATTCATAAAGGGATCCTAGTAGAGTAGAACGGGGTAATGTGGTGCACGGGGTAATGTGGTGAATTGGATGTACTGACTGAACCGACGGAACAAACTGCTTGCCGTTGGTATAGTAGGTGTGTGGTGTTCGACGATGCTCATGCCAGTCATTGCAGCTACCTTCGTAAATATGTCACAAAAGTTGCTGCTTCATTCGCAAAACACGTGCTGACGGAACGATAATTTTTTTATTTATTTTAGTGAGAAAAAATATTATTTCCCATCAAAAAAATATCAGGTCAGTATTTTCTTGAGTGAAATTTCCCGTTTAACAAACATCTTGTGTTGTTGTGGCGATTACTTCGATTTTCACCGAGATGTCGAATTTGACGTGAAAAAAGTGATTCGGGGCAATGTGGTGCATTCCGTTCGGGGCAATATGGTGCAAACTTGAAAACCACCCTTTTTATTATTGCTTTTGTTTTTTAGCAAAATGGTGCGCAATCGACCAAGAACAACCCAAAAACCGGACGAAGAAAGTATTAATAAAGCAATAGAAGCTGCCCAGGCTGGAAGAAGTGTGCGAGGTGCGCAGCAAACTTTGCGCAATCGATTGCAAGGTCGCAAACCGAAATCAGTAGAGTCTGCACTTCTAAGTAGCCCAGAGATGATGGAGTCTTTGCGCGCTGAACAAGAAGCAACAGCCCAAAAGAAGGTTGCTCAAGCAGCCAAAAAGCAGTTGGCTGCCAACAGAAAGATCGAAAAAGAGGTGGTGAAACAACAAAAAGCCGCCGAAAAGTCAGCCAAAGTCGCCGGAAAAGCAGCCACTAAGACAGCCCCAAACGAAAACGCGGCCTTCGGAGACACTGACGAAGAAGAAATCATTTTGAAGCACCAAACAAAAAGTCGTAACTGCATTAGTTTGCATTTTATTTTCATTGGCATATGTTTAATTACACTCCATTTTATTCAATAAAGCTGTTCAAAACAATTTCCGACACATTTTGGTATTCATACTGCAACCGGAAAATAGTGCACCACATTACCCCGAAAATTTTGGAAGGTCAAAAAAAGGTACCTTCAGTTTTTTGATCGTAGTTCAGCGACATTATGTGCAACACAAAAACTTTTTGCATAAGAAATGTAGTCAGACAATTTGTCTTTCTAATGAATACTCAATTTTCTTATTCGGTTAAAAAATACAGCCGTCCGAGCACTCCAACGAAACGTGCACCACATTACCCCGTTCTACTCTAAGGCTTATAAAACTTTAAAATTTCACAGCGGCCATATTTGAGTTGACGTTTGAATACCTATCAAAAATATCGATCAAGTAATTTTTTTCGAAATGGAGTGAGAATCAGATTATATTTTTCATTGTATCCCTTTTACTTATTAAGCTCTCCTTCCTTAAACATGTTTACAGTTTTCTCTACTGAATTAAGTTCGTATAGATTTTGCCTTTATTTACAATAGTTTACAAAAGATTACTGTGACACGTTATATTCAATCCTTACTTCTGTGCATATTTTAAGAACTAGCGTTTATATCAACAATTACATCTGTATTATAAACATTATTATAATGTTAAGTTTTTGACGTTTGTCAAATAGGTTTTTGGTGGTAGTCTTCCCCTACGTCGGTCATAATGCCAAGACTTCGGGGGGATTTTTCACTTAAGTATATTGTCTGTAGGTTCTTGTCAGTAGCTCATTAATTTGTGAACCGTTCTGCAAGTGTTAAGCACACAACCGCTTTCTGTATTCAGTGTGCAGTGTTTTTATGTAATTTCAGTATTTGTATATTTGTTATAGTGTTTTAGGGACAACGGCTCTGGAAGACAAGATGGTTGGTACTATAATCATCTTGTCCATTTTCCACATTCCCTGTATCTTTTGGAAGTTATATGGGTTAGTTGGTTGTCGCATAAGTGTGATATCGGGTCTATTGTGGTGCATTGTTCGGTCAGTTATTATTGAACGGTCCTAATATATTTGTGTATATGTGTATGTCATTGCAAACCTGGTTTTGTCTATAAAGTAATCTGCTTGCGTAAGTAGTTGCATACAGCCGTTATGTGTTTTATTGTTTCTTGTGTTATGTTACAAAGCCTACACGAGTTGTTTAGAACTGTCACATCTTTAAGGATGTACTTCCTGTAGTTCTTCTTACTAATGACTTTGTCTTGTACAGCAAGCATGAATCCCTCCGTCTCAGGGAATAAATCACTATTATTTTAGTGAGGGTTATCCATATGGCACAACGACCATATTATGCACATACATTTTGTATTGTATATTTTTTATATATTTCATATTATTTTGTATTGTTCATTTTGCGCCCTTCGTGAATTTTTACCACATTTTCTATATGTTCTTCGAAGTCATTGGTTTTCGCAAACTACAGGTGAATTGAAATCAAATATCGAAAGCCGCATTCGCGAAATTCGTCCTGATGTATGGGAAAGATTTATCGAGACCCGCATTTTAATGACAGTTTATTCAGATCATGATGTCATTGAATATTGTAACATGCACTGTAGTATGGCAAAGGTTACGTGACGAAAACGAAATCAAGTTGTGCAAAGCGCATGTCCGGAATTTCGGAAACTAGGAAAACGTCAGATGCCGTATGAAGTCAAGGCCGACTCGAACCTGTGATGCCTTAGTGTAGTGAAAATAAATAACGGAAATTGCTAGAACTAAGTTGCTGAACTTTCTAGAATTAAGCTAAGTAGTCTGAAATAGGGCTGAGTAGCAGCCTAATAAGTCAGTTGTATTTTAACCAGTGAAGTGATAAGTTCTAATTGTTAAAGTGAAACGTAATATTGTGAAGAAATATTGTCAAGAAAATTGTGCAACGAACTAATTAAGTGAACTGAATAAAATTGTTAACATTCGTGATTGAAAATAAGTGTCTTAATAAACCCGTCGAGCCCGAAGAGCTCCATTACGTTACAATTGGTGTCAAAAGTGGGATTAATTAAGAAAGACTAAGAAGTGAACTTAAAAAAAAAGAAAACAAAAAGTGTTACCAATCTAAATATGGGTCGCAAATTAAAGGACTTACGTGTTCAAGATTTGAAGGGAGCTATAGAAAAGGAAGGAAAGGATCCAGAGGCCTTTGTCTTTGAAGACGAGCCAGAAGAAAAAGAAGCAAATACTCCAAGTATTATGGATCTACTCAATGCTCTGATGTGTGAGATGAAATCTTAGAAGGAAGAATTAAAAGCATCGATGGATAAACAGAAAGCATCAATGGCTGAACAGAAATCGTCGACGGCCGAATTAAAAGCAGCGATGGACGAACAGAAATCGTCGACAGCCGAATTAAAAGCATCGATGGACGAACGCAAGTAATCAACAGCAGAGTTGAAATCATCAATGGAAGGGTCCGTAAGCGAATTGAAAGCGGCAATTGAAGAACAGAAATTGTCTACAGCTGAGTTGAAGTCATCAACAGTAGCGGAACTTAAGGTTGAAGAAGTGAAAGCGGAATTGGAAATTTCTATGCAGAAACTGTTTGAAGGTCTGGAAAGTCAAGTGGAAAACAAAATGGGAGACTTAAAGTCAGATATAGAAAAGAGATTGGAAGAAGTAGAAATTTCTGGACAAATGACTATAAAACAAGTTAAAGGCGACATAGAAGCAATAAAGAATGAGCTGAAGAGCGTAAAGAAAAAGCAATCAGGAAAGACTTCAGCCTCCAACATTTGACGGCCAAACGCCCTGGCAAACATACAGACTTCAGTTCGAGACAGCAGCGGCAATGAACTTTTGGACTGACGAGGAAAAAACTACAGCTTTAATTTTGGCACTCAGAGGAGCAGCCGCTGAACTGTTACAGACTATACCGGCAGAGCTAAGGTACGATTATTCATCTTTAATACAAGCCTTAGAATTACGATACGGCCACCAGCACATGCAAGAGGTCTACAACTACGGAGTCGAACACAGAAGCATGGAGAGCCGTTACAACAGCTGACACATTTGGCTTATCCCACGTTTAGTCAAGATTATGTCAATGAGGTAACCAGAGAAGCATTTATTAATTCACTTGCAGATCGTGACCTACAGCAAGCTGTACGACTGCCTGGAAAGAACACCAACGCTGAGGTTTTGGCTAACGCTTTGGCATATGAGGCAGCAAAACAAGCCTCAAGAAGTACGGTACGCCTAAGAGAAGTAACCGAAATAGAAGACACCTGTTGTCGGGTCAACATATCGGAAAGACGGAGTCGATTTAAATGCTGGAACTGCAACAAAGAAGGCCACCTCCTAAGAGATTGCAGAAAGAGACGTAGATCAAACTCCCCACAAGATGACAAGAGGAACTCCGGCTCTCGCTGCGAAAAATGTAGAGAAAGAGAACAAGCGGATCAAAGCAGCAATGGAGCTGTAAGCCACATACCAACACTACGCTCGAAAAAGGGAAACGAGTAAAGACCAACTCTGTGGGGCAGGAGTTGGCCGGTAGAATCGACGCCCCGAAATCATCATCAACATTAAGAAATCGCAGCCAAATGATAGCAGCTTAGTAATCAACGGGAGAGTTCAAGAACAAAAATGTACGATTACAGTAGACACAGGTGCTTCCAGGTCTATTCTTCGGTGCGATTATGCTAAAGACCACTGGCTTAGCAAAAAAAATCGATACATTTTGAGGACAGCTACAGGATAATCCTTTTAAGTATATGGGGAAATTGTAATGACAATATCCCTCGGCGACAACCAATTCTCACACAGATTTCTTGTCGCAGATATAACGGATGAGTGCATACTTGGCCTCGATTTCATGAGAGCACACAACATTCAACTGGATATTGGAAGAGGAATCATGAAATATGACAACAGAGAGATTCCCATGGCTCTGGGATCCAGTTATTATTCGAAGCTGAACATCGTGGCATATGAAGACGTTGAGCTCCCTCCTTGTGCAGAAACCTAAGTACGAGCAAAAGTTCTTGGTGATCCCGGGAGCTATCGATTTTATTTAGTAGAACCAGATCGAACAGAACAAATAAGAAATGTCGCCATTGGAAAATGCTTAGTAACTATCGATGAAAAGAAAGAAGTTTTGGTACGAGTCCTAAATTCCCGTGAAAAAGGCATCAAATTAAAGAAAGGTAAAGTCTTGGGCTATGGCGAACCAGCCGAAGAGATTGTGTTAACAGAATATTCAGACTTAGATGAAACCAAGCAGCCGAAGAAGGATGTCACAAAGCTAACGAAAGTGATACTTCCATCTAATAAACTCAGCCAAGGGAAATATCGTAAAGCAAAGAAGTTGCTCGAAGAATTTGTCGATATTTTTGCACTACGGGACGAAGACTATGGAAAAACTGATATAGTGCAACATAAAATTGACACCGGAGACGCCCGCCCTATCAAGCAACCACCAAGAAGACTTCCACTTGCAAAGCGAGAAGAAGCAGACGAAATGGTTGAAACAATGCGCAAGCAAGGTCTAGTAGGAGAGTCGAAAGGTCCATGGATGTCACCAGTGGTACTAGTAAAGAAGAAGGATGGCAGTACAAGATTCTGTGTCGACTACCGTCGTCTAAATGATGTCACGAAGAAAGATAGCTATCCACTACCCCGTATAGACGACACCCTAGATACCAAGTGGTTTTCAACGTTGGACTTAAAAAGCGGCTATTGGCAAGTCGAGATCGATCCAGATGACAGGGAAAAGACAGCGTTCTCGGTGGGAAGTGGATTGTGGCAATTTAAAGTCATGCCCTTTGGACCTTGCAATGCGCCAGCAACATTCGAGCGCTTAATGGAATGTGTCCTACGAGGTTTAACTTGGAAAACCTGCCTGGTATATTTGGATGACATCATTGAAATTGGACGAAGTTTTGAAGAACATCTAGGAAATCTACGAGAAGTGTTCCAGAAACTGAAGTCAGCCAAACTAAAACTAAGTCCCAAAAAGTGTCCGCTCTTTGCAGACCAGGTCAAATACCTTGGGCATGTGGTATCAACAGAAGGAGTTAGTACAGATCCAGAGAAAATAACTTCAGTAGAGAACTGGCCCCCTCCAAAAGATAAACACGAGCTACGGAGCTTTCTTGGACTAGCCACTTATTACGCTTTGTGAAGAATTTTGCTGATATAGCAAAGGAGTTGCACAAGCTAACGGAGAAGGATAAGGCATTCGTTGGGACAGGAAAAGCGGAAAACAGCTTTAAAGCACTGAAGTGGGTGCTTTGCAATGCACCTGTACTAATTTATCCAAAGGCGGGTGAGACATTTATATTGGATACCGATGCAAGTAATGTTGGGATTGGCGCTGTGCTGTCACAAGAAGTAAACGGGCACGAAAACGTCGTGGCATACTATAGCAGAGCTCTATCAAAACAAGAAAGAAATTACTGTGTTACGAGAAAAGAACTGCTGCCTATTGTTGATGCAACAAAGCATTTCCACAAATTCCTCTATGGACAAAAATTCACTCTCCGAACTGATCATGCAGCTCTAAAGTGGTTGATGCAATTTAAAAACCCTGACAACCCTGGACAGGTGGCAAGATGGCTAGAAAGACTGCAATCCTATGATTTCCAAATCCATAGGAAGGAAGGGTAGATCCCATGGAAATGCAGATGCACTTTCACGACGACCATGTGAGCCTGATTGTAAATACTGTTCCCGTCTGGAAGAGAAATGCGACCATGTGATTGTGAAAAGAACAACTGTCGTACCCTTGACAGGATGGAACAAGGAAGAATTTCAAGCAGCTCAACGAGAAGACGAGAATATATCTCCCAATGGAAAGATGTTTCCGACAGAAGTGCAACATTGAAGAGCTACTGGGCGCAATGGAATTCGCTATGTGTTGAAGATGGAATATTGAAACGCTAATGGGAAACACCCGACGAATCATCATGCCGGATGCAGGTATTAGTTCCCAGGAACAAGATAAAGGATTTGTTGAAAGAATTTCCTAACGGTGCTTCGGGAGGACATCTTGGCGTCAATAAGACTTTGAAGAAATTAAGAGAACGATACTACTAGTGACATATGCGGGAAGATGTGGAGGACTGGTGTCGAAAATGTACTGTTCGTACTCGTAGCAAAGGATCTTATATCAAAACAAGGGCAGCGATGAAGGTAATACAACGTTGGAGCACCTTTTGAGAGAATCGCGATAGATGAGCATTGAAGTGGTTAGGTGTATAGAGCCCCTTTTTGATATGGGGCGTAGTACCAGAGCCCTAAATGATAGAAGTTCCTTTTGTATCTGAAATCCTTGAGATACATTATATTTAAAATTAAAAAAAAATATTTTTTAATTTTATTTATTTTAAACTTTTTATTTTTATTTTAGTTGTTTTTAGATCGGCAGATCTGGTTAGACTGAAATTCTATTTACATTTTTTTGTATCCTACTTTACATTTAATACATAGATAGTTTGTTCAATATTTTCTCTGTATTGAGTACAGTATTTTATTGTCAATGAATAAATGATTATGATATATTTCAAAGTGTTTGTGTTTCACACTATTGAAAATTTATCGAAGTGTACAGGTTGACTAAAATATATTTGCAGTACAGTCTGATTGGATATTATTAAAGTGGATTTTAATAAAAATATTTTATTAATAATATAATCAAACTTATGAAATTGTAATTAAAAATTAAATCTGTAGCTACTGCTACAAGCATCAACGGGATTGGGATAGTTACATTTCAATATTTCTACTAGCTTATCGAACAGCCGTCCATAATTCAACAGGACAGACACCCTCTAAAATTGTGTTTGGAAGACAGATTCGACTGCCCAGTGATTTGAAGTTCGGAACACTTGAGAAAGATACTGAAAACACTGAAGACTACATTACCATACTTCGGAAGCGTCTCGCAGAAATCCATCAATTTTTAAGAAAGAACCTGAAGACATCCAGCGATAGAATGAAAACACGATACGACATCAGAGCTAATTCTAGCGGATTCAGGGAAGGAGACCTCGTCTGGCTATTCAACCCGCGACGACGAAAAGGAAAATCACCGAAGCTTCAGCAGCAGTGGGTCTACAGGTCTACGCGCATCAACGATGTGGTCTACAGGATCCAGCGGGAACCGAAAGAGAAAAAGAAGATTGTGCATATTGACCGATTAAAGCGATACCAAGGAGATACAACTGTTCGAACAGTTGTAAGAGGGGGGCAGCGTAACATGCACTGTAGTATGGCAAAGGTTACGTGACGAAAACGAAATCAAGTTGTGCAAAGCGCATGTCCGGAATTTCAAAACTAGGAAAACGTCAGATGCCGTATGAAGTCAAGGCCGACTCGAACCTGTGGTGACTTAGTGTGGTGAAAATTAATTACGGAAATTGCTAGAACTAAGTTGCTGAACTTTCTAGAATTAAGCTTAGTAGTATAAATAGGGCTGAGTAGCAGTCTAGTGAGTCAGTTGTATTTTAACCATGAAGTGATAAGTTCTAATTGTTAAAGTGAAACGTAATATTGTGAAGAGATATTGTCAAGAAAATTGTGCAACGAACTTATTAAGTGAATTGAATAAAATTGTGAACATTCGTGATTGAAAATAAGTGTCTTAATTAATCCGTCGAGCCCGAAGAGCCCCATTACGTTACAATATATTCTTAAATAAAATAATGCGATTATTGTCCCAATCCATTGTTCTTTTATTTCATTTAGTTACTTACTTAAATTAGTTACTCTTATTAAGGCACAGGTTTGAACAGTTTTGTTATATTTGGAAATTTTGACAACTTTAATGGCGTATTTTTCGAACAAATTTTTACGTATTCGTTTATACGTTTCTATTAACAATTTAACGGATTTTTCTGGTGTGCTTTTAATAAATATCGTTCAGGCTTTGATTTTGTAAAAAACCATGGTTGTATCCATCGTTGAAAGATTCTTTGTTGTGCTGCTTGTCATATGTTTATAAATTTTCTGCAAGTTTTCTTCCAATTGCAATAAATTAAAAATCCACTACATCTCTGGGATGTTGGCTAGCTCGCAGCTATCCTCTTTCTCCTTACCGCAATTCCCTTCCTGCGAAAGCCTTGCTAACGCATCATAGGATTAGTCCCCTGGGCTCTGGCTACATCATAAAAACAACTTATCTGGCTCTTCTTCATTATAATAATAGTTAGTGCTAACGAAATTTGCACCAGTTTCAATTAAGAGATCGTTTATAAGTACTTACACAAGCACGTTATATTTACTATCTTGATGAGCGTTACTATCAAAAATTCTGTCAAATTTCTTAAAGTGTGCCATCTTATCTGCTGATAAAACACCTTATATTGATATTTAAAGTATTCTCCTTTATTTCAGATTCAAAACACCAGCACGTCTTACGAAACATAAATTAATTCATACCGATATAAAACCTTACAAGTGTGAAATATGCGGACGTGTGTTCAGAGAAAAGGATACACTCAAAGTACATTCGAGAATACATACTGGAGCAATGCCATATGAATGTGAATTTTGTGGAAAACGATTTCGTTTTAAAAGTGTCTTATCGGTGAGTATCGGTTTAAGTACTAATTTTACTAAAAACAACTTTTTAATAAATATTCATATAAAAAGTTATTAGATATAAATATAAAAAGATTATTTGGATACTAGCACAATAAGAGGTTTCATACAGTTGGGGATGCGGCCTCACAGCCGTCTCTGGAGAGTGTTTGACTCAGACTATGATTCCAAAGACCATTAGCTGACCAACATTTAGCTGTGGCTCTCTGGGACTCTCCGCTGGACACTCGTCCGAAATCAGATGTTTTGAACGGTAGATGAGGGATAGCAGGCTTGCAGTAGAATCTAAGGGGGGTACGAGGGGGATGCCATCTCCGCTCCAGGTCGAGCAACTAAAAAAAATCATGCCTAGCATGGGAAAGGTTGGTCGAAATTAGGGAAAAAAGTCTTTAAAAAAAACTTTGTAAAAATAACTAGACATGAAAA
Organism: Leptarthrus brevirostris; assembly: GCA_964036015.1. NCBI lineage: Eukaryota > Metazoa > Arthropoda > Insecta > Diptera > Asilidae > Leptarthrus > Leptarthrus brevirostris. The sequence goes on along the minus strand of OZ038371.1, from coordinate 62,296,326 downwards.
TAAAAAAGAGGAGCAAGGATGACGGCAGGTGCTGCCGGTACTTACCGGATTCGTTGGGGAGTCTGGTGTTATGACTCTCCTTTCTTGGCCAATGCCCCACTCGCTCTGTTCATTCAGGGGCCCAATTTCAATGGACGTAACTGAGCACAACAAATCTGATTCTTCTGTCAAAATGGTTTTCTTACTGTGCACCAATTACAATGACGTTTTTGATCGAATGAAAACGTGAGTATAATAAATTATGCTTATTTGTTATTTTTGCCTTGTTATATAATATTTCATTGGCCTGTACCTCTTGAATTAACAATTCGTCAAAAACCATCTTAAATTATTTTCCGATAGTTAAATGAAATCTGCAAACGTAAACATAATCAAACAACAGGAACATTTTAGTTTGACAACTTAACCCGGCAATTTCCAAATGAATGGAATTCTTTGCACAGTTTCACGACCAAACCTGGTTTTTTCTATGATGTAATCTGCTTGCGTAAGTAGTTGCATCCAGCCGTTATGTGTTCTATTGTTTCTTGTCTTATGTGACAAAGCCTACACGAGTTGTTTAGAACTGTCACATCTTTAAGGATGTACTTCCTGTAGTTCTTCTTATTAATGACCTTGTATTATACAGCAAGCATGAATCCCTCCGTCTCAGGCAATAAATCACTATAATTTTAGCGAGGGTTATCCATATGGCACAACGACCATATTATGCACATACATTTTGTATTGTATATTTTTTATAGTTATTATTTTGTATTGTTCATTTCGTTAACATTTTGTGCATTCAAATTATAATTTATGAGTTACTGGCTTTAGCTCAAAGGGAATAGCTAGCGAAATACATTAAAAATGATAAATTTACTATTTTCTTATTCTCTCTAGATAGCAACAGAAGAAACTAAATATCAAGTTGAAATTCCAGGATATATTTTGACTGACTAAAATACTATATGACGTCTTGAGCATTAATGTTTTTATAATCAGTTTTAAAAGATACGAACATCAAGCCTTAAAGTTAAATAACACAATATGAGAATCTTGTTTGATCTTCAGGTCTGTACCTAGGTTTTTTTTATTTCTTAATCAATTCACGGTACTACTGAGGAATACAAACAAAATTTGATAACTAAAGGTATCTTAAACTACCAACTGAAGAACTCGAAAATTGTGATACTGAAATTGGAAATTTATAAAATGTAAATTTATGAATTATAAAAATAAATATTGCATATGGCGACATATTCTTTAATTATAATAAAACAAAATAAAAAAAATTTTAGAGAATATAAAAATAAAATATAACTTAAATACATAGTTTTGAGGGTTTAATACTCATATACATCCATATATAAGTTTTGGTAAAAATTCGATTTAATTTTTACAGACATTGACGAAAAATGCGCATTTTCTTTCTTGTACATGAATATTTTCATCTTGCAGTCTCAATTACGATTGTTTATATATAGGTTGTTATATTTAACAAATTAATCGACACCTTATTGTATAATGTCTGCAAGCCTAGATAATGTTTAATGAAGGCTTAACCTCGTATTCTTCACACATTAGTATTTCAAATGAAAGAAGAGTGAAAGTCAATAAACAGCAAAGGCTGTGCTAAGTACACCCTTACAAAAAGGTCTTAACTGAAAGATTCCTAATCTGTCTTACTTCGTTAGTATGGAGCCTACATTACAAAGTATAGCTTAACAGTTAAAAGCCTTTAACAAATACAGGGCGTTTCAGATCTGGTGTGCCAAAATAAGTGGGATGATGGATTTCACCTAACCAAACAAAATTGTTTTCCAGGGGAAGGGGGGGGGGCAAGTCAACCGTTTGGGAGTTACAGGGTGATTCATAAATTTGCAATTTTCATAATATGCACAAGTAATTATTTCATTTGTAACTTTTGATCTGCTCAACGCAGCGACATCAAACAAACGCCAAAAAACTACTACCCCAATGAGTCGTCGGTGTAGTAAGTGAACACCTGCTTTTTATTTTTATTAAATTGCCCATTTTATTACTTTTCGAAAAAGGTACAACATGGCAAGGTAGAGAAAGGATTAGAAAAACCGCATCCTTAGAAATCCCTGACTGCTTAATTATTTTATTGCATTTCAGGTACGAAATTCTTTAAATAAACCAATTTTTAAGACAAAGTGTTGTTTACGGTACACAACAAGTTAATTTTAATTATTGCTGCAAAATGTTAATATAATTTTGTCTGATTGCCGATATTAGCTTGTGTTAGCCAGAGTTCACACCCTAGTACCCTGGCGGTTTGTTACTTATACGTCATGGAAATTTTGCTATAAAAGAGGATCAGTTAGCAAGCATACCGATCATAGTTGAAAAACAAATATATAACTACGGGTATTCTTATGCTAAAATAATTAATAATTGCCAAAATTTACTTTTGAGGAAGCCGCGGATATATGTAATTTACATTTATTGTGTAGTAGACGGAAACGAAAAAGCGGCTGTACTGGAGCATGAAAGGAGATTCCCTAATCGACGGAATTGTGAGTTGAACCATAGGAAGATTCTTTCGACGTCGAGCAGCAAATATTCACTCTCGTCGGTCATGATCCTCCAACGAGCCCGAAACAAGTCGCAAGACGATCAGGAGTGTCTTCAGTTAAAATTTGGAAGGTTATTCAAGGACTACTGGAAAGATATTCCGAGAGAAAATTAGTATTTTACATTTGGCGACGTAAAAACGGGGCATTTCTGGAGCAAATTCTGTGGACGCAGTTCACCGGTGATGGTATCACAAATTTTCACAACCTCCGTACCTGGTCGGATACTAACCCACATAAAGTAAGGGAACCTCATTCCAGCCTCAATTCTGAGTCAATATTTCAGGACCATTCATTTTGCAGCAAATGGTTAACAGTCAAAGTTATGCAGACTTTTTGGAGAATACACCGCCAGATCTACTAGAGGTCATCTCTTTGGATAATCTTAGAGCAGTGTTTTACAAACTTGATGGAGCACCAGCGCATTCTGGTATCATTGTAAAGGCAAAACTGAATGAAAAATTTCTTGACCGCTGGCTAGGACGGGATGCACGGATTCCTTGGCTTGCTTGATCTCCAGATCTTACCCCATTTCTAATGAGTTAAAATTAAGGATGAAGTTTATTCAAGCCCTGTTAACACTAGGCTGACTACAATAGGCCTTAAACAGGGAATTACAAGGAGGTTATTAGCATGCATCAAAAGTGACGGAGGACATTTTGAGCAGTTTTTGTAACACACTAAGTTTAATTGTTATAAGTTTGGAATTCAATACAAAGCATTTTAGGAATAAGGGGGTTGATAAATGTAAAAAATAGTTTTTTTTTTAAAAAAATTGAACCGACTGCACAAAAAGCGCTAAAAAGCATAACATAATTTTTAATTTTATACCTATTATGACATTTTGAAGTCGGTGCAAATCAAAAAAACCAAAACACCTAAAACAAAAAGAGCTTAATCGTCCTTTCTTATGATCCCGTGAGCTGAAATGTTCAGGTAGTATTATGCATTATATTCAATTGTGGTTCTGTAGTTGTTTAATTTGCACCGAACTTAAAATGTCGTAATAGATATAAAATTAAAAAATATTTTATGCTTTTTAGCGCTTTTTGTGAAGTCGGTTAAACTTTTTTTAAAAAACTATTTTATTTTTCACTTTTTAGTGTCTTCTACACTATACAACGAAGAAAGAACCATCCAAACTGGTCCACGTGTTAAAAAGTTAGGTTCAACCTCTACCCCACCTCCATCCCACAAAAATTTGTTTTCTCGTGGTATCAATCAAGAAACATACTCTACCGAACAGAAAAAGAATCATCGAAATCGGTCCACGCGTTACGAGTTAGACCAAAATTTTCTCCTATTAGCAATGAGGGATCAATGTTAGATTCCAATATATAGGTCCAATATATACACCCGAGGTCTCTTGATCTCTCTCTTTTTGATCTTGTATGCCACTCTAAGTTCTTTTCATTGTTTCGTTGTGCAGGAGGAAGAAGAATTCGGGATGTATGAACCCGGCATAGCGAACTAGCGTTTGTGCAGAAAACTCGTCGATTTTAATCAGTGTTTCGGTTGATCAAAGTTTAAAAGCAACTATCTCGAAAGAGCGTTTTTTACCACTTGAAGTCAGTTTGCTCAAGGAGTATTGGTTCAATCGAGATGAAATCTTAACCACAGCTTCGTAAGCCATATGGCTTCTATCTGACAAATCCGCAAACAAAAAAAGTATTTTTCTCGAAAATCGAAAATATTTTGTGTTTTTTAGCTGCCATTTTTTTATTTTTCAGATTTGTTTTTTTGAAAACTGAGGTTTATATAGAAGCCAAAGCTTATCTTATGGAAACCGTTTTGATTTTTTTTCAGACCCATAGTAACAGACCCATGTTATTTGGGGTGAAATTTGAGCCGTTTGTTGTACCCCTCCCACCGCCGTCATTTTGGATTTCTTACACACACAAAAATAGTTTTGTGCTTTTACCGATTATTTCGTGGCCGCGGTCCTGTGTAGCATTTGATGTTGAAGTTTTATTCTTTTACTTCTTGTTAACCTGACAATCGAGAATTTCGTAAACTATCCTTGCACCGCCGCGACTGATCTTACTCATTGCCTGATTCGGTCCTGCTGCCAAGTTGCTGATTAGAAAATCGCTGTGTTACCTGCCCTGTGATCTACGAAGTTGGTAATCTATTGTTCCTAATGTTTTCCATGCATAATGCTTCAAGCGAAGTACTAGAGCTTCGTCGGCTGGAACCTGTGCTGAGTGCTACAATGTAAAGCCTCAGGTTATGAGATTCATGAAAAATATCTCTGAGAAACAATCGTTACTGTTTGACAAAATTAATTTATTTTCAACAAAATCGACTAATCTTCAATAATAGAGAGATTGACTTTAACTGACACGTTAAATTCGAATTCAATTACTTTTTCTAAAGTTTCCTTGGTTTCTGGTGCTTTGGACAATCTGCACGCTGTATTGTCATATAGTGATGCTCATGTGAGCCCTGATTAGTACTGCGGCACATCTCTGCCTATTGTGGATGATATTTGTCGGCTGTTAAAGCAGGTCAAGAGTATTGTTGGAGCCTGGTATTCGAATGCTGCTAAAACTCGGATCTACTTTACTATAATAATATTCAATATTCACTATATAATATATACATTATAGAATTGTTATCAGAGGAAAATGCCTTAATTCGAACGGTTGACAATAATACCAACTTATTTTCACGGGCAAAACAGGAAGTCACCTTGTTGCTCGGGACGGCAACTGGACTCTGCTTTGTGTGGTCTCGAGAATTTCCTTCATCCTTCGTTTCGGGAGGAGAATTTGGCACATCAGTGACGTGTAAAAGGGAATGATGTCTTTTTTGACAGTATCGACAGGTGTTTTCACTAGGGCACTTCTTAACGAGATGGCTTTGAGCTAAGCAGTTATAACAGATGGAATGAGCAGACACGATTTTAGCTCTTTCACGAGGTTTCATTTTTATAAACTAAGCGCATGAGATCTTTTACACAGGGGACCGTAAAACTTTGTTGCGTGATATGATCGTGTTTTACGTTCAGCTGAACCCGAGAATGTTTTTTGATTGGGTTTTTGAGAATTGAGCGTTTCTAATGTGCGAAAACGACTTTCAAGAAAATCAGTAAGATCCTTTAACTTAGCTAGATAAGTAGAATTTCCTTGTTTTTGTTCCCACAACTCTCTAGTCTCAGAGGGTAACCTTTCTACCATTAAAAATATAATAATAGGGTCCCAATCATCGATTTTTACTTTCAAATTTTATAGCGTAGCCAAGCATTCATTTGTTATATCTAGAATTCGCCGAATATGAGGAGCGGCTGAAATCGTGTCCTGTGAGAACAACCGCTTAAGGATATTGTTTACCAGAGCTCTTGTGTTTTAATATCTTTTGATTAGGTTTTCCCATGCGATAGAATAATTGTCATTAGTCACATTTAGATGACGAACACTGTTCGCCGCTTCCCCTACCAATGATGCCTTTAAATAATGCATCTTCTGAACTTGCGACAACTTACAGTTCGAGTGTACCATTAGGTCTGTTCGATAACCAGCCCTGGAGCGCTCTAGAGCGCTTCAATGCGTTCGATAACCACTTGGAGCTGCTCCGAACTCATAGTTCTGTGTTCGACGAGAACTTCGTAGCTTCTAGGAAGCGCTCTCAACTCGCCCCAGGAAAATGTTGGAGATAGAAAGTAGAGCTGTCATTTTGTTTGGCTGTAATTTTTTTAGTTGTCTGTTTGAATAAAAGTGCCACAATGACAGTTCTCAATCAAACTTGCGTTCGATAAGATTTCAAATCCTGGGGTGCCCCAGGCTTTTTTGACGTCTCTCAAAAAATCCCGAACTGCTCCAGACGGCAGCTTATCGAACAAACCTATTGTATCGAAGATGTCATAAAATGAGAGCTATGAGTTATAATCCCCTGAAAAGGTAGGAATTGTAATGCGGGGTAATTTGACTTCATTGGGTGTTCCGCCACTCTGTGGTGAAGACTCATCTAATATTGGTTTATTGCCCTTACCAATTTCGCTTGTATTTTGATATACAATTTGTGAGCTGCTTGCTAAGTTAGACAATTTATCCTTTAAAATCCCCTGATAGTCAAAATATGTGTCTTTAAACTTATCATATATATCCCCAGTGAAATATTCCTGTTCCCGATCTTTAGTAACATTATAAATTTCTTTATCGTTATCATCAAATTCACGACCCAGATTATTTAAAGATTCTAAACGACCTTGAATGTGATCAATACTTTCTAATCTGTCCTTTGGCGATTTTTTAAAACTTATTACGAAGCGTTCCAATCGTTCATTAATCACGTTTTGACTAGCTATTAAATCTTCTAAAGTCGGCATTTCGAAAGATGCAATCAATTTAAGGTGTGAATTAATTGGAGCAAGCAAATTAATAAAACTAATTTACACGGTATTTCTGCCTGAAGTATAATATTTTTCCACTGGTGTAGACCACTACTATCATTGAACTTTACCAGCGATAAAGATTAAATAATAATTCGTTAGCAGGAAATAAATACACCCAATATGACGTTATTAGGGTATAAAGTATGTAAATATATATTGAGATCAATCAGCGAATTAATATTTTCCGCTAATTTGCAATCTTTTTCCTAGATTACGAGTGTAAATCGTGCTAAACTTGTAATGAACGGGAACCATCTAGCATATAAATATACAAATTTTTATCCAAAATTATTTCAAATTGCAGAAATAAAAGTAAAAAAGTAAAAAGTACTACGGTAAATTTACGATTTCCAATTACGTAAACGTTCACAAAATGTTGGGAATCTACAGAATGCAAAGAAAAGATAACTGTTTTTAACGGGATGGATCAATGTTCGAAGTTACAGAAATCACTGATACTGTGTTCAAAGTTTAATGCACTTTAACTGTTTTGAAATATTGATATTAATGCAGCGACAGCAATCCAAAACTTAGAGGAGCATCAAGTGGCAAGAGAAAAAACCCAAATTAATTATACACCTGAGTAATTTGCCAAATCCAAGCAGCGAACACCGATATCACTAAGCAATAACAGTTTGCGGTACCGAATAACTTGAATCCACGTGCTACCGATGAATCCGCAATGATTTCGAATTAGAGAACTTTGGTACTTAATACGAGAAAAAGTGACCCAAATAAAATATTTGCCAATTTTTTCTTCTATTATTATAATTTTATCGAGATTAAAATGACTGATGACTAATGTGCAACTAGCAGTACTCACCCAAATTTTCCAGAGATGCTGAATCTGGGTACGAAGGACCAAGATTTCGGATGGAAAAGCACTAATCACACTATAATTCACTGTCGTGTATATTTCGTCTTTATTTAATTATAATTATCATAAAATCTAATATCGGTTTTCTTTGTGTCGGCTGGATACGGTGCTGGCCGACTGTTAACTTCTTGGCTGCTGCTGGCTGCTTGATTGACTGAGTTCAACTGACTTGCTGGCTGTTATCACGCTATCGGCTCCTCGTTCTCTTTTCATGAAGAGAACGGTGTGATGCTGATGGCTATTAGATCTCGTGGGATATTATGCTTGCTCCATATTCTCTACCGTAAGGAGATTATAGGAAGCTTGTAGTCGCAGATTAATAACCGAACACTACTTAATTGTGATTGTACTAATGTTTTTCTTCAACGTGACATTGACGTAGCTGTATAAATTTTTTATATATTAATTTTGTTTTTGCTTGCTTATCTCAATATGCTCCTATTTCTACATCTAGTACTTCATTTGCATGTTATCCTTGAATTTTTAACCGACTTCCCAAAAACAAAGAGGTTACCGATTGGTACCGTGCCAAAAAATTTTTGGGAGGGGTGGTGGTGAAACCTAACTTTTTAACGTGTAGACCGATTTGGATGGTTCTTTTTTTGTTGTACAAAGTAGGATCCCCCGAAAAAAATTTGTTTTGGGGGGAGGGGGAAGGGTAGTCTAACTTCGTAACGCGCTGACCGATTTGGATAATTCCTTTTCTGTTGGGTAGGGTATGTTCCCTGGTTAACACCACCGACCGATTTGGATGGTTCTGTTTTTGTTGTACAAAGCACGATCCCCCATTGCTAATAGGAGAAAAAGATTTGGTCAAGGGTGGGAGGGGTAGTCTAACTTCGCAACGCGTGTACCGATTCTGATAATTCCTTTTCGGTTGGGTAGAGTATGTTCCCTGGTTGATACCACGATAAAATATGTTGGTGGGATGGGGGTGGAACCTAACTTTGTAACGCGTGGACCGATTTGGATTGTTCCTTGGCTGTTGTATAGAGTCTTATCCCCCATTGCTTATAGGGGAATAATTTGGTCCTATGGTTGGGAAGGGGAGGGGTAGTCTAACTTAGTAACGCGTGGACCGATTTCGATGATTCTTTTTCTGTGCGGTAAAGTATGTTCCTTGATTGATACCACGAGAAAAAAGATTTTGTGGGATGGAGGTGGGGTAGGGGGTTAAACCTAACTTTTTAATGCGTGGACCGATTTGGATGGTTCTTTTTTCGTTGTATAGAGTAAAAGACACTAAAAAGTAAAAAGTAGAATTGTTTAAAAAATATGATGAACCGACTTCACAAAAAGCGCTAAAAAGCATAAAATAATTTTTAATTTTATATCTATTACGACATTTTGAAGTCGGTGCAAATTAAACAAATAAAACAACTACAGAACCACAATTGAAGATAATGCATAATACTACCTGAATGTTTCAGCTCACGTGATCACAAAAAAGGACGATTAAATAGTTTTGCTGTAGTTTTTTAGTTTGTTTGATTTGCACTGACTTCAAAATGTCGTAATACTATATATAAAATTAAAAATTATTTTATGCGTTTTAGCGCTTTTTGTGAAGTCGGTTCAATTTTTTTTTTTAAAACTATTTTATCATTAAAAGAACTTATACTAGAAGGAATAAGACATGGCAACGTTTCTGAACAACGAGGAGCGATATGGATTTTCACACTTATTCTACGCTGCGAGATCAATTTGTTTCTGGCCTTGAACTCTCTTACAGTGCTTATGTTATCCTTGTGAAAGGTACTTTACGCAATGAGCCAAGACAGTTTTGAAAATTTGTGAACTCTAAACGACAAACCAATGGTTATCCTACTTCACGTGGGTTAGGTCCTCGCGAAAGTAGTAAGCATGCATTTATCTCAAATCTCTTTGATGATTTTTTAAGACAACTGTGATATTAGTTTTAATAATTTTACTCCCTTGAGAAAGTTTCCTTTAACTTCCTTGGAGATGAAGGATCTTTATTTCGATAACGATGTGGTCACGAAACATCCCTTCATTGGCCGATAGCTTTTCATGTTGTCCGGATAGAATTCCCGCCACCTTTCTTAAGTACTGTTCTTGTTCTATTGTTTCTATTTTGTGCTACTTGCTTAATTTATCAATGGCTTGTGGTTTTGTTTTTTGAAAATCACCTGTGATTATTACCCTTTAAGTTAAAGTGGCTGCCTAAGAAGGCACACTTAGGCGTAAGAGGCACTTTGTGCTACCACGTTGAGGCTTGAAATTTACAACCCCATAAAATTACCTAAGGAATAGGAGGGTTAACATTCTGTCCCCTGTGCACCGAACCAGTTTTTGTATCTAGTGGAACTAGTTCACGGGAAGTCAACATTATTTTGACTGGGTTGTGAAGGATGTTCATCCTTAGTTCGTCGTCGGGAACCATTTTGAACTCCCGATAAATCGAGTCAGGTTTTTGACATCTATGGAGCCTAGCTCGGTTAGCTCTTTGAAGTAGGGGGAGCCCAAAAACCGGTTCCTACGGTTGGCTAGGGCCGGGCAGCTACCGAGGAGGTGAAGTATGGTTTCCTCTTCCTCCTCGTCGTGGCAACTCCTACAGAAGTCGTTTGAGGGCACGCCCAGCCTATCGGCGTGTCTACCTATGAGGCAGTGATCCGTGATTACGGCTACTGTAGTGCTAATTTTTTTGCGTCCGAGTAGGATAAGCCCTCTTGATCGCTTAAGGTCAAGCTTTGGCCATATCTGTCGGGTAATCAGGCAGGTGTGTTCTTCTTGCCAGTTATTATTAGCAATCTTGAGAGCCTCCTGTGAGAGCTCCATTTTGTATGTAGCTAGCGGTTTACCCAGCTGGTGGTTAATGTCCGAATCAGGACGTGTGGTACCGATTCTAGCTAGTTCGTCGGCTCTACAATTGCCCGGAATATCACTATGTCCAGGCACCCAGATGAGCCGTACTTTCAGGTGTTCAGCTATGTCATTTAGTGTTGAGCGACATATTATGACCGTTTTGGAGGTTGTGTATATTCCCGAAAGGGATTTAATAGCTGCCTGACTATCTGTGAAAATGCATACATTTCCTGTAGGTAGCGCTAGTTGATTCAGGCGGTCCGCAGCTACTTTTATAGCCATGATTTCTGCTTGAAACACGCTGCAGTACTCAGGTAAGCGAAATGAGACATCGAGGTCCAAGTGTTCCGAGAATATTCCTCCACCCACTTTGCCATCCAATTTGGAGCCGTCAGTGTAGAGATGCACTGATGCACTCACATTGGGGAGGACCTTTCTCCCACTCCGATCTGGTGGGAAAGAAGGAATCGAATTTTGCTCCAAAGAAAGGCTTGGGCGAGGTGTAGTCAATATTGCTGGCAGTTCTATTGTGCAATTTTTAAAGTGACCGAAATCAGTTCGCTTCCAGGTCTGGATTGAGTTAAACCTAATGGCGGCTGACGATGCGGTTTGCTTACCAAAGAGATCCAACGGTAGAAGGTGGAGAATAGTGTTCAGGGCTTTGGAAGGTGTGGTTCTCAGGGCACCTGTTATCAGCAGTGCTGCCATCCTCTGAACTTTGTCCATTGCTTTGAGATGGGTTGCTATATTTAGTGTAGGCCACCAGACAATAACCCCATACATGAGTATAGGCCGTATGACACTTGTATAGAGCCAATTCACAGTGCGTGGTTCCATACCCCATCTTTTCCCTATAGCCTTCTTACACGAGTACAGCGCTACTGTGGCTTTCCGTACTCTTTCTTGGACGTTAGGCTTCCAGGTAAGTTTTCTATCTAGGACTAAACCTAGATACTTAACCTGGTTACATAGTTCCAGCCTAACCCCGTTTAGTGTAGGGCAATTAATAGGAGGTGTTTTATGCCTCCGAGAGAAGAGTATTAACTCTGTTTTGTTAGGGTTTATACCTAGACCACACCCATCACTCCATGATGAAGTCTTGGAGAGGGCGTGTTGTAAAACCTCAGCCAGTGTATTGGGGTGCTTTCCTGAACATACCAGGGCAATATCATCGGCGTAGGCAATAACCTTGTGACCGGATAACTCCAGGTCTATGAGCAACTCATTTAGGGTTAAGTTCCATAACAGTGGTGAAAGGATTCCGCCCTGAGGGGTGCCTCTAGTTACCACTCTTTGGATATTGGATCCTCCTAAGCTGGAGATAATGACCCTGCTTTTTAGCATGAGGTCAATAAGTTTGATGAAAGGGTCGTCGATTTCAAGCCTCAAGGATGCCATTATCGCCTCTGATCTAATATTGTTAAAAGCACCCTCAATATCAAGGAAGGCTACAAGTGAATATTCCTTCTGTAGTAGCGAATGCTCTATGATTGTGGTAAGTTCGTGTAGGGCTGTTTCTGCGGACTTACCTTTAGTATAAGCATGTTGCGAGAGAGACAACTTGAAATGATTGATTGTCTCTTTAATGTAGATATCTAGGAGTCTCTCCAAGGTTTTGAGCAGAAAGGAGGAGAGACTAATGGGCCTAAAATCATTGGGCTTATAATGTGAGGCTTTTCCTATCTTAGGGATAAAGACCACCTTCACCTTCGTCCATGAGGATGGAATATAGGTGAGGTTAAGACAAGCCTCGTAGATAACCATTAGCCACGGAATAAGTATCTCGGAGGCTAGTTGTAGTTCAGCTGGGATGATGTTATCCAATCCCGGTGATTTATAGGGCTTGAAACTTCGTATCGCCCATTTCAGTTTTCTTGTATCAAGTATCTTGTGGACCAGTTCATGGTCGCTTGGAGTATCCGGCAGCTCTACTCTTCTGTTCGTAGAGCAACCCGGAAAGTGAGTGTTTACAAGTAGCTCCAGCGACTCAAGACTGGATGAAGTCCAACTACCATCACTCTTGGTCAGGAGGCTTGGGGTGATGGGCGTTGTTGAGAGGATGTTCCGCAAACGACTCGCTTCAGAGGAGCTTTCAATTTTATTACAGAATCCCTCCCATGAGGATCGTTTTGCTTTCCTAATCAGTTTCTTAAATTGTTTGAGGCATTCTTTATAAGAAGTCCAGACATTAGTTTTTTTCGCTTGGTTAAAAAGTTTGCGACACTTCTTTCTTAGGGTCATGATCTCACTCGACCACCACGGAGGTTTGGGCTTGCCTCTAGGGACCCTACCGGGGCAGGAAATTTGTGTCGCCTCATTACACGCAAGCGTCAACGTGTCCACCACCTTGTCAAGGGTTTGTTTACTGTCAATTACGGGTGGACCTGTAGTAGGCAGACTATTACTGAGGACCATCCTGTAGAGGTCCCAGTTTGTCCTTAGCCTGTTTTTATAGGGAGGGCACATCATCTTGTGAAGTGTTATTCCAAATTCAATATAGGCATGGTCGGAGAAGGATGGTTCCTTGGATACCTTCCACTCCGTTATTAAGTGGGCGGATTGTTCTGAGACTAAGGTAATGTATAGAACTTCCCGCCTAATTGAGTTAGTAAAAGTGCGTTCTGCACCCATATTACAAATCTGGAGGTTAGTTCCGAGAATAAAATCAAAAAGTAACTCACCCCTTTCGTTGACGTCCGAGCTGCCCCAGACTATATGAAGCGTTGGCGTCTGCTCCGATCACCAGCGTCTTCCTTTGTATAGTGGCTTCCTTGATCGCATTCCTGAGTAGTGTATTAGGAATGTCCGCCACATCGTGCGCCATGTAGCTGGAGGTTACCCAGATATTGTTGTTTTGTAACTCCAGTATGGCTGTTGTTGTGTCCTTATCACTGAACTGTGTGAGAATAAATGCGTTAATATTATTCTTAATAAGGATACGTGACCTTGGTTTACTTGTACCTTGTAAATAGAGGAGCTTATAACCCTTCATGTTGATTCCGCAAACCTTGTCTCTGATGATCCAAGGTCCTTGGACAAGGATGAGCTCTTCTCCTTTTTGCGCAAGACGAAGGAGAAGGGCTGCGGACGCTGCTTTTGAGTGATGGAGGTTAATTTGGACCACTCTTAACATCACTGTGTCCTGGTGAGGATACCTCTATCACAGTGATGTCAGCAGTCTCCCCATCATTACTGGCATCTTCGTCAGTGGAGGAACCAAGAAGTTGGTCCTCCAGCTCTGGTCCAGGATCCGGGAGGGTGTCAACTACCATAGCGTCGACCGTCGCCTCACCATCCTGTGGTGAGGGAGTGACAACAGCAGAAACTGTCGTTTCACTCTGTTCTCCTTCCTTTTCCTCGGTGTTGCTTGAGGAGGCTGCTGTATTCTCCTCTAACTTACTAGCATTTAGCGCCTTTAGGTCCTTTTCATAAACCTTCAGGCTGATGGAGCTGAAGCCATAGCAAATGATGCCATTACATTCAGCAATTGGGGCAAGGGACTGCTCGTTTAGGATCATAATGACCTGTCTTGAGCTTCCCTTGACCTCGCCCACCTGGGCCACCTTCCAATCATGGGTAGGTAGTTCAGGGTTGGACATTTGGAAGAACTTTAGGATCTCTGCAGGATCCGAAGGTTCAGCTGGTACCTAAGCCCGTGACCTAGGTCTACAGGGGATTTTATCCCTGGGAACGGCTTCAATTCTTGCGCCAGTCCAGATTTCGCCAAGACGGGAAACTGCCTGGTCAAGAAGCTCCGCCGACCTCTGGTTCGAGCAGGCAAGTAGCTTAACGTGGCCTTGATGCCAACCAGCATCAAGACAACGTGGAGGAGGGCCAGGGTTCAACGAGAGAACTTCCATATACACCTTCAGCAACGCCATCTCCACCATCTTCCATTTATCAGGCGTGATGGAGCCGTCCGCGTTGCTGCGATCTATAATCGCCCTTACTAAGCTGTCCTTCGCTATCTCGCTGAAGGACTTGGCAGTGGAGGAAAGGGGGCCTATCGCCTTAATCCTTTTGGAATATGGCTGCTGCTCGTTAGGCGAGCGCAACCTCTTCGGGGTAGCTTGCAACGGGCCTTTGGAGGCCGACGCGCTACCTTGGGCAACAATCTTATTAGCCCATTGCAGAGAGGTTTTATCCTTCTCTCTAAGGTTTTCTTGAGACACGGAGCTCAGTTTGCGGATGATTCTGAGCGCAGTCCGTCTCTGTTTGAAGGCCACCGTTAAGGCATTTCCCTTCTGCTTGGTGGTCGTAGGGTTGGACTGCGGTGTCCTGAGAGCCGCACTGGAGGATGTATGTCCGGGTATTTTAGCCTTGGACAGGGACGCACTACCACGAGCAGGTTTTGCAGAGGGAGGAGGAACAGTGCTGCTGCTACCGGGTTTGGGGTCCTTGGCAGTGGCGTACACTTTCCCCGAGGAAGGGGGTTCACAGGACTCCTTTGGGAGAGTCACCGTGTTGACCTTAGAATTATTGGAGGAGCGAGCAGTGCTCGCAGAAGGTTGCCCACTTAACCCGTGGGCCGGGTCTGCCTTGACGGCGGGTTGTCCCCCTATTCGGGTGGACGAAGTTGTCTCGGTTTTATCCGAGGCTGGGTGTTGTTTGTGCATATTTAGTTTTCATAATCGACCACTTTCGCGACAAGGCGGTACTCATGGTCTCGATATATTATTGGGGTTGTGGGGAATCAACCAAGGTAGAGCCCCTTACCATGGCGGTCCTGCATACTCCTTGAGGCGGACAGGTATCAAGGAGGCTCCGTTAGAATACAGCTAGTTACCCCCAGCTGCAAACTATCCAATAGGCACGGAAGACGCTTAACACCCTAGATTGGGAAAGTTTGATCAAGAGAATAACTGTCTCTCCGCCCGTCATCATTAGCCAGTCTATAGTAAACTACCTGACTGTTACCAGCCGCCCCACGTCGAGGGAGATGCGGACTTCCTACAGTATCCACAGTTACGGCACGCCAACAAATTAGTAAAAATTTGTTAACGCGTTGGTCCCCCTGTGAATCTGCAGGCTGCGGCCCAAAGACGACATAACGAAATATAGACCCATTTCCAACTTGTGTTGCATTGGTAAAGTTTTTGAAACTTTAGTTTGTAAAGTACTTTGCTTTCAGTCTAAGCTTTTCCTTGGTTTTTTTTCAGCAGGGATTAGTTAAGAGTAAGTCAACTACCATAAACATGTTGGACTTCTCCAAATTCTGCCTTTCGGAAATCGAAGTTATAGCAGAACAGCCTCCCTGTGCCACACATCTTATACCAAGCGAAATAGTTACATATTTTTATCCATTTTTCAACAACTCGTAAATTTAAAACTACATATCCTTATTCTAAACAAATCTTGTGATCATCCCAAAAAATGTAATGTTCTCATGTCAATTTATTTCGAAAAATTAAAATCTGCTCTCTTAACATCATTAAAATCTCACGATCACCGCAAATATCTAAAAATATTCCATTGCATTTTTATTTTCTTTCTTAAAAATAAATTTTGCTTACTATTCTCAAATCAGTAAAACTAGAGCGATCAATATCGTACTGTATCCAAGCGATTATATTTGAAACATGCAAGCAAGCAATTAATGTCAAGACCAAAGTCGAAGAAAGTTAAATCAGGAGTAGTACTCAACTTTCCTTAAGCCTTTTTAACTGGATTTGCAAAAGGTGTAAAAGTAAACAATAAAGTTATTGTGGTAAAAATGACATAAACTGTTTAAATATACTACCCCGAATCAAAAGTATTCGCCCACCACTTTATTTTTACTGTAGTGCAAAAACAATGAAGAGAAAAAGCCAAATTATTTTTGATATTCTTATTTCTTTGTCATTATATACAAAATCAGTTCCTTATGCTTTCTTAAATCATAAAAAATTACAAATTCATTTAAAAAATAACAATTTTCAATTAAAAGTAAAAGTTAATTCCACTTCAAAAGAATTCACCTATTCAAGTACCGCTTCAAAAGAATTCGCCTACTTCTAAAATATTAATATTACAATAAATATTAGTATTTCGTGGTGTCGCCATTATTTTTTAGGACTTCTGCGATTCTTAAAGGCATCGTAGAAACAAGTTTTTGACATTGCTGGGGCTTTATATCACTCCAAATTTGCTTAATCCTCACCTGTAGTTCATCCTACGTTTGTGCTAGTTTTTTTCTCAAATTTTTTTTCATAATTCCCCATAAGGATTCAATGGGTGATAAATCGGGGCTGTTAGGAGGCCAATTTAATGTCGGTATATCCCGATTAGCGAACCACTACTTTATTCGCCTTGCCGCGTGGCATTGAGCTCCGTCTTTTTGAAAACAGTATTCACCTTCACTGCTCTGTACCAAAGGTATAAAAGGTAGTAAATCCTGTTCCAGTAGCTCGTACTTTGCTGCATTAACTGTACCGTCAATAAAGCAAATACGGCCCACTCCTTGAGATGACATGCATCCCCAGACCATTAGAGCTGCTGGAAATTTAACACATCTATTCAAGCACTCTGTGTGGAAGGCTTCTTCCTTTGTTCGGATGACCTGTTTTCGTTTATCTCCAGGAGAAATTTCAAATTTGGCCTCGTCACTTCAAATGACAGAGTCCCACTGACGACTAACCCACATGGAGTGCTCTCTTGCCCAATTTAACCTAATTTTTTTTTGTCTGATAGTCAAAAAAGGCTTCTCCTTTACCTAAGTATTAAAGAAGGTATTATTTAATTTCTTGTACATGTATAATTTAATGGCCATTATCTCACCTTAAATTTAAAACCCAGTTTACTAATTTCTCTTTGACAGGTAGATACCGACATATTCTTTCCAATAATATTTCTCCACTGAAAGGCTACATTCGCGGATGTTGCTCGTCGATCTTTTTTTATAACGGCTCTTAGCAACCGCTGTCCTCTTTGTGTAACTAAACGTGGACGACCAGATTTGCTTTTCGGAATAACTGTGGCGTCGTTTTTGAATTTTATAATGATGTCCCTCACTGTTGAACGAGAAATTGCCAGTTCTCTTGAAATATAATATGCAGATTTCCATTTTTCCGATGATTTAATAATAATTTTTCGCACATTTACGTCAACCGACTTTCCATGTACCATATTTGAACTTAAAATAAACACGTCTCACTGCTGTGATTGAATTCGTGATTGGGTTCTGGGAGACCCGTTTGATTGTGGGTTTGCGGTTTCTTGTTGTGTTTTCGTGTGTTGCATCCTTGTTTTGGTTGCCGGTGTAGCGGTCTTGTTTTAGACCTGTGCCGGTCGTTGCACTTTTAAAACTGTTTCCGTTGTCTGCTATTTTTCTGTTTTAATTTATGTTTTTAATACTGGCGTGCATCATTGTTGTACCGCTTTATGTTTTTGTGTTGTGTATTTGATTTCGATTTCAAGTAAATTAAAATTTTATTTTCTTTGCGATTTCGTATTTGTTTCCATTTTTTGTGGCTGTCCCGTGTGATTTTTTTACTTTTAATTATTCACAGTTTGCTTTTGCTGCTTAATTATTCGTTTGTTATTTTGGGTTGGTTTATTTCATTCTCATTTCTTTGTTTGTTTATTTGCATCCTTTTGTTTCGTTCGCTTTGCTATCTCAATTTGTGTTTGAGACTTTTTATCTACATTTTTTAATATCTCTTTTCTTTTTCTTCACTGGTTATTTTATTGTCGTTATTCATCTCTTGAATTTATACGGTTTGGTGTTCTTTGCGTTCTCTTTTATCAGACTTCGGCATTTGTTTTAATTTGTTGCTATTTTTTTCTGTTTTTCCACCAGCACCATGTCAGCATGTCATGTTACCCGAGATGGGTTTGTTTGCGATGGTGTCTGTGGCCATTTGTTTCATGCTGCGTGTCTCAAGAGTGGAACTAGATCTTCTGGTTCTTTCACTTGCCGAATGCTCGGCCATAAAACCATGCTATGTCCTCAGATTGGTAAGAGGTTTAGTGGAGTCCCTTTCCGGTGACCTGTCGCTTGTTGCGGACAGAGTCAGTTCCTCAGTGTCCGAAGACACTAATGCCCCTACAGTTAAGGTGGACAACCTCCTGGATATTGCTGGTGCGTTGCTAGGGATGGGGGATCGAACTGAGAAAATCGATTCGTTATGGATCGATCTGTAATTTTTTTCCGATTTTGAAGATCGATTAATCGACGTAAAAAGATCGATGTTCATAGATCGAACAGATCGATTCCATTTATTTTGACATATTGGACGAGTTGTAAAACTCAGATTCTTGAAGATCTTCAAGACAAATCAGTTGTAAAACTCGGATTATATTAAATGTCAGCAGTTGTAAAACTCAGCTTCAAGAAAAAATCTTGAAGATTTATCCAGTCTTTGATATTTAGTTTTGTAATTTTGTTTGAAAAATGTCAAAATGAAATGCCATGCACTTATGCGAAATGTCAATCGTTGTAAAACTCAGCCTTAATCTGGACAGGAGCACGTTCGGAAACACAACCATAGTCGTAGCCATAGTCAGCTCTAATTATTGCAATAGTTGTGCCAAAGTCAGCTATATACGTTTGCATACTATATAAAATTATAAAGTCAGCTATATACGTATCATTTACCGGACTACCGCAGTTAGTTTTATGTTTGTCCATAGCAAGAGTATCGATGCTATTACTGGCACGCCCAAACGAACCTACTTGAATGGCATATGTATTTACATCGACAGTCAAGCGGAAATAAAGGTATTGCACTCAAATGTAATAAGGTCACAGCTGGTCAGAACAGCCTACAAACATAGTTGCAATACAAAGAGTAACTGGTCCTTGGGGAATGAGGCGGCTAATACGCTTGCAAAGGAACATTATCAACTTAATCTTTCCTTTGGAGACAAAGCTATTCAGCTTGGTAAGGAAAGATGGGGTAAAGAGACGGAGTTGGATCAATGCGTTGAGCCGCACGACCACCATGCCATGGGCCCCGGGTTCGAGACCAGATGACCCCGTGAGCTTTTATTAAGAAATTAAAATAATCCACTCCGTCTCTGGGCTGTTGTCTAGCTCGCAGCAATGCTAAAACAAGACTCAAGTTTCCTCACTTCCCTTACCCTAATTCCTTTCCGGCCAAAACCATGCTAACGCATCAAAGGGTTGTCCCCTAGGATTTGGCCACATCGTATAAAAAAAAAAAAAATCTGATATGCTGATTGTCATGGCAGATGTAGCCTGATTGAGCCATTAGGTGTAGGTTCGGAAACACAGCTATAGTCGTAGACATAGTCAGCTCTGACTAGCTGAAGTCATCTATTATTATTATTATTATTAAGGATTGGATCAAGGACTAACCGCATCCTTAGTCACTGCGACCAGGTTCAGTATTAGGAAGCCCCGTCAATCTTTAGTTCCCTTATCAGACCTTAAATTTTTCTGGGGGCTGCCTTGGCTATATCTGATGTTGATGGGAAAGCCCCACGAAGGTGTCTAAACCTAATACGGCCGAGGGCCTCACAGTGACAGAGGATATGTTCCGCTGTCTCTTCCTCTTCTAGACAGAATCGACAGGTGTCATCATCAGCCAGCCCCAACTTTTGTAGGTGACGGTGACCAAATGAGAATCCGCACCTTTTTTTGCTAGGAAATCCGCCTTCTCGTTGCCTTCAATGCCCTCGTGCCCTGGTACCCATGCTAGCGTGATGCTGTTGCTCTGGGCCAGTTCTTTAAGAGCAGTGAGACAGTCCCAGACGATTTTAGACTCAAAGGTGTAGGATCCCAGAGCCTTGAGTGCCGCCTGACTGTCGGACATGATATATATTTTAGCACCGCGTATTCCTCTATTAGCAATTTCGCGTGCGCAGATTTCGATGGCATGTATCTCTGCTTGGAAGATGGTTGGTGTAGAACCAAGCGATTTGTACAGCCTTAATCTTGGTCCATAGACCCCAATGCCCGTTCTGTCTTCCATCTTGGATCCGTCCGTGTACCAGACCAGAGATCCCCTTTCAAAGATATGTCTATTATTGAGCCAATAATCTCTGCTCTCAAGGATCAGCTTGAATGGTATATCAAAGTTATGCCTCTTCGGTATAATATCCGATATTGAGTTGATCACCGGATCATCCATGAATTCTTTAAGGATTTTCCTATGGCCAGACCAGTCTCCTGCTGAGAGGAGATTGGTGCCATTCAGCCTTATTGCGCTTGAGGCAGCCTCCTTCTTTAAATGCAAATGTAAAGGGGGGAGGTCTAATAGGGCCTCCATAGCTGCCGTGGGGCATGTGTGCATAGCACCAGTAACTCCTAGACATGCTGACCTCTGCAGTTTTAGCAGTGTGGATCGCGCTGTCTTTTGTTCTACTTTTGGCCACCACAATAGAGCTGCATAGGTGACCATGGGTCTTTAGATTGTTTCATATGCCCAAAGTGCCATTTTGGGCCTTAGTCCCCAGGTCTTTCCAAAGAGTCTTCGGCAGGACCGTAGGGCAGTCATAGCCTTTCCTGTAACCCTATTGAGTTGAGGATTCCATGTGCGAGACCTCACTTGAGAATTCTATCCTTGTTCCTTCAAGAGTAGGAGCCTCTAGCCTTAGGTTCCTTTTTCTTGTGAATGGTATAATGGTTGTTTTATTAGGGTTGACTCTGAGCCGTTCCCTAGCACACCAGGATTTTACCATATTCAGAGCATTTTGTAGTCTTACTGATAGGGTTCTATCCTGCTTGCCCTTGATGGTTATGACCAGGTCATCAGCTGGCAATCGTAGCCAGCATTAGTCAGTTTGACCAGGAGATCGTCGATAACAAGGGACCAAAGCTGTGGAGAGAGAACTCCCCCTGAGGACGGCCTCTAGTGGCCCTTACTGTTACCGACTTGTCCCTCAGCCTCGCTGTGATGTTCCGGTTACTCAGCATTGCCCCAATCCATCGGACCGTCGGCAGATCAATACCTCTGTCGGTGGCCGCTCCTTCAATAGACGGGAAAGATGTATTGTCAAACGCACCTTCAATGTCAAGGAAAGCACAGAGGGCAACGCCCCTACCATTGACAGCATCTTCTAGTTTACCAACCAGATTTTGTAGTGCTGTTATAGTTGATTTGCTTCCCTGATAAGCGTGCTGGTTATCATATAGCGGCGTGTCCCTCAGACAACCGTACCTAATATGTTGGTCAATGATTTTCTCCATTGACTTGAGAAGGAAGGAGGATAGGCTTATCGGCCGATATGCCTTGGCTTGAGCCGCTGGTCGCCCCCCACTCTTGGGTATAAAACCTACCCTTACCTCCTTCCATGGATTGGGGATGTAGCTGAGTTGATAGCTGGCCCTAAATATTTTTGTGAGTATTGGCAACAGTTCATCTAAACCCTGCTGCAGAAGAGCCGGGAAGATGCCGTCACCACCGGGAGATTTGTAGGCTTTAAAGGAGTTAATGGCCCACTTTACTGTCCCGGCTGTGAAGAGGTGCTCCCCAATCTGCGTGTTGCCCCACCGCGCACATTGAGTAATT